>CM051236.1:202157013-202757013 GCA_027917425.1 Gastrophryne carolinensis
ACCTCTTTTTGGTTCCTTCAGCACCCATGACTTCTAGGTAGATCAGCAGGAAAAATTGTAGTATTGACCTTAAAAGAAAAAAGTAAATGTCATGGTACCATTAGCATGCGTAAGTAGCACTTCAGTTTGGATGCTTGTATTAGACTCAAAGCTTTGTTTGACTGAGATCAACATTGTGAATTATGTTAACCGAGCAATTAAGCGTTGCTGAACGTTTCCGAAACGCTAATGGCATTTATGTTCCAAAATCACACTTGTGGAACTGGTGTTGCAAATGGTTTTAGTGTTTCAGCAGTGTCTATTTTGTGGGATTCTCCACAAACATATGAATATCATTTAAAATGTATTTTCTCCTCAGGAAAACGTTAGCTGCATCTTGTAAGTGATACTATTGATGTCTCGCAAGTGTCAACTGTCACTTAAAGGGATACAGAAGGCAAAGGCAAATGTTACACCATTGTGCCGGGCTACATTTGGCACTGCCCTAAACTGTTTTCTGTTTTTAAATTGAAGAAATGGCCGAGATAGCAAGGTTTATAGTTTCACCTTAGGACGTGGGCTTTGGCTCTGTGATGCTGCATAATAAACAGCATTATGGGTGGGGTCTGTATGACAGGCATTCTCATCACCCCGACTGTTCTACCTTTCTCCCAGTGTCCACAATATGATGATGCAGAGTTTTAGACCACCAGCTTAGCCCTATTATTGGTGATCTATGCCAAAGGAGACTAGTCTTTGCCTTGTTTCTACTGTAGAAGCAACTGCGTTATGACAGGGAGAGTGCAGCCATGATGAAGGTTAGCACTACAGGGTCCCTTTAAAGTGGACCAAAACCCACCCTGGAGTCTGAGACTCCAGGACAGACTCACCCTCTCCCCCGGGGCATCCTGAACCGGGATGCCCAGCTGTGTGAAACCCCCCCAGGGTGCACAGTAAACTCGCCTTTCTCCCCCAAGCCCACGGCGCACTAGTGAGCGGCACTGACATCACTTGCTTCCCTCCTTGTCTGTGCAGGGCCACGCACAGCTAAATGGAGGCGAGTAATGCCGGTGCTACTCAGAAGTGCGGCTAGGATTCAACCCGGCTGCTCTATCCGCAGCGTGGACCTGTGGAGAGGTAAGTGGACTCGGCGACCTGGGGAGTTTCACACAGTGGGACACCAAAAAACCGTGGTGCCCCAGGGGACCAGACCAAAACTTTAAGATTTGAAAGTGTGTGTGTGCGGTCATGGAACAACTGTAGAGGAATGCTGCCGGTGTGTGATTTTTTACAAGCGCTCTTGATAACATTTTTATTATGGCCTTGGCTCAAGAGGTCAGTGGCACATTTAGACGATTCTGCTATACGGGGGTGGGTGCCCACTATTTTACGGCTATACAATCAAGAGTTCTGTGGTGGAAAAACAAATATGTAATTTAAAGACAGCTAAAGAATTTACCTAGTACCGGTAATTGTCTCCTCACTCTTAGCCTGAATTATAGTTCACATTTGGGGTAAATAAAAGCCTATGGTCTTCATATTATATATAACACACAGGATCTTCTGCCCTCTTTATTTGGATTGCTCCAGATTGGTGTTGCTGATGAAAGCACTTGCAGCATGTCTTGTCTGGGTGTACCCTCTTCCTCCATGCAGCAAGGGAGCCTGATCCCTCTTTTATTTTAGTCAGCAGTCGGCTGTGACAGCATGTGTGATGAAGGCAGCAGCTGCTACTGTCTGTTTTCTATGATGCTTGTCATCCAGGAAAAGTCAGTGTTTCTGCCTTGTAACCACCTTGCACTTTTTTCTTGTCACTGCAATGCTAAGTGCAGAGTTAATGTTTTTTAAAGTTCCTTCCTTTCCTCTGTTACACACATCAACAGATGCACTGATTTTGACACATACCGGTGTATATATATTTTTTTATTCAGTTTAGTGCTTCGTCGATACAGAAAATTGGGCATAATAATTGTCCCTCCTAGGCTTTTGCTTGCGGCAGATGTACTATAGTGTCTTTTTCCAGATGCCTTCTAACCTCTTAGAGAGCTTCTTGTAGGTGGCACTTTATGGCAGGTTTTTTTTTCACCCTTGGTGAGATTCCTTGCTGTTAAAGAAGATGGGTTAAAAATAGTGGGAGACAGCTGGCTGTGAAAGGCGCATTTCCATGGTAGAGGGAATGGACTTGGTACTTGCTGCACAGAGTACAGGGAGAGACAAGCTGGTTAGAGGAAGCGCACAATGAACAGTTACTGATTGCTGTAGTGTGTACTCTTGAGCAATCTTGTACTGGCAGTTGTTAGAGGTTATATTTGGGCATTTGAATCTTATTAGATTGTTACAGTATCGAATAGGCAAGAATCTGCCGATGCGATACATGTATGACGATCCGATATATATCCCGATTCTGTCTCAGACGATAAGATATATTGCGATTTTTTTTTTTTTTTTTTTTTTTTTTTTTTTTTTTTGGGGACCCAATTTTGGGGAGTTTTAAGGGCTAACCCCCCCCCCCAAAATGGCGTGAGGTCCCCCTTACCTAGCATAACCAGCCCGGGCACCAACTATAGGGGTTTGTAGAACAGGGTGCAGGGGCCAGCTACAAGCCGGTATAGCCTAGCAGCCACGGGCTCTTCTGCCTTCCCTCCTGGGCTTTGGGGAGGCAGGTAATGGGGGCTCGGGGTTAATAGCAAGTCACCCGCTAACCGCAGGTGACTTGCCAGACCCAGAGCCTTGTGAACTGCTATAGGGGGTCTCATGGATCCCTTACCATTTCACAAAGTGTTAACAGTAATTAAAAACACCACACATCGAAAAAATGTCTTTATTAAAAAAAAAAAAAGTTTTCTTTACTTCCCGATTGTCAGCTCCTGTGCCCCTCGCCGATCTGATGACAGATGCAGTGATCGGGGGGAGGCAGGGGATCGGAGGATCTCCTGCCTCTCTCCTCCTCTTGCCGCCAATAATGGCATCTGACAGCTGACCCGCAGGGAGTCGGGATGGTGCCCGCAGGGGTGACGGGCAGGGATAGTCGCGCCCATCGGGAAGGCAGGGGGAGAGTGCCGGTTGGGCTGTCTCCTGAAGACTGAAGAGCCTGGGGGGGGGGGGGGATCGGGAGAGCAGGCCGGATCGAACGCGGGAACAGGTGAGGTCTTTTTTTTTTACTTTTCTTTGGGGGCTGAGGGGGGAGTCAAAATCGATAATATGGAGAAAGAATCGATTCTGGTATCGCCTAATGAAATATCGCGATATTTGACAGAATCTATTTATTCCGACACCCCTAGTATCGAAGCATAGCTGTACTGCTTCCTCTGTTTATGCAACATTTGGCTGTAATGGCTGGAACAGCAAAATATGCTTTCCAGCATTCAAAAAGATTTTTCGGGCAAGGTTAAGTAATTTCTGTATTGTGTTAAAACACACCTTTTGTGCTCCCTGAATTGGCCACACTGCAAAGAGCCTCCTTGCTTTACCAACACTGTGCTGCTGGTTGGAACCAGTGGGAACTGGTTATTTTCGCATTCAGTCTCGTGGGTAAAAATATGCAGGAGACTTTCCAATCCCCAAATTTGCCAAAGGCATCAGTGTCAGCCATTACTGTGACCTCTATCTATCCCATAACGTATAACTAATCCTATATCGATTCTATCCTTTTTTTAGTGATGGCTAAAACCCAACCACAATAATTACCCTGGGGACCTTGGGCTTCCCAACTGAACAATGATCCTGTTGCATTTCAAGGCAGATACAGGTAGCTATCATACATGCACCGTTTCTCATGTGTGTAGCTTCGCTTTTAGGCTACCACTCTAGTAGCCTAGTGACGTGGGGCACCCTGGTTTGGGTTGCCACGCTATGTGAAACCATCTAGAACGCCAAGCTAACCCACCTCTCCTTGCTCCCACGGAGCAGGTGTGGTGGCTCGTCCCTTCAGCTTCTCCTGCCATGCATATTAATGCACAGCTAGAGAAGCTGAATGGAATCCTTCGCTGCACTTACGCGCAGTACACTGTATCACTGTTTCCCATGCCACGGGAATGTGCCAGGGGCTCAGGGAAAAGTGCATCTCTGTTTGGGATGCCCCTGGGAAGGGAGAAAGCCTGCCCTGGAGTCTTAAGCTTTAAAGTGGACCAAACCCCACCTTGAAGTCTACCAACAGTCAAAAATTACTTAAACCAGGCCGACACAACAAACAGTGCTCATATACATCCCTGCCCAGGTCTATTTAGATTGCTGTACATAAAAATGTATTTACCTTTTCCTAACTCATGCCGTGGTAAATTTTAAAAACAAGATGGTGGTTCATGGATCTGCAGGCCACCTGCAAACAGTAAGTGCTGCTGGGCTTCCTGTTATTGTGCATTGTCAGTTAAATCCAGGCAGCAGCATGGGATGCTGGGGGAGGAAGCTCCAAAATAACCACTAGAAAATCTGAAGCGGCGTTTCAGCTTTGATTGAATGCAGGAGCAAATGTACTGTATTATTCGCCTCATATAAGATGCATTTATTTTCCCAAAAGTGGGGGATGGGGGAAAATGTCAGTGCATCTTATCTGGCAAATGTAACCAAAAATTTACATTCCAAACTGCGACGCCTCAGCAGCCATCTCCCGCCGACATATAAACACACACAGATATACATTACCGGTGTCCACTGCCGTCCCCGTAGCCGTTCTGGTGACTGGGTGGGGTGTGGCCTGTGACTCCTGCCAGAGTTCAATGACGCCATGCCCACCTGGAAGTCTGAGCCGGCATCCAAGAGCTTGAGGTGGCAGCCGGTGGCGTCTATGGGGAGTTGGCGGTAATGTGTATGTGTGTCATTTTGTCTGCGGAAGACTGCTGTGTGGGAGCTGGGGAATGTCATTGTTTTTTTTTTTTATGGGGGGCATAATGTCTGTATTTGGGATGCCTGCACACTGCCTGTAATTGGGATACAGCACTGTGGTCCAGTGGTACCATTCCTGCAATTCTGACTGCAGCAGAGAGAACCCTTAGACTGATGAGTAGACATGTAAAACCTAATGCAATGCATTACATACATCCCCACACACTTTTTTTTTTTTTTTTTTTTTGTGCTTGAAATTCAGCTTAGGGTTTCTTTAGCGTATTTAGACGTTGTCCTTAGTGTCTGAATTGTGAACCTTGATTAATACTCTGGACGTGTGTGGGGCAGCTGTAGACAGGTCAGCGCCAGGCATATAAGGCAGATACTTGCCAAAGTGCCATCCATCACTGGATGCCATGTATATGCCATGCCTGTTAAATGTCACTGGCTTGAATTTGCTTTCCTAATACTCAGAAAATTTATCAAAGCTGTAGAAAAAGGTTTGGACAGTTTTAAATCTTTTTCAAATTCAGTGGATGGAATGCACTGCAAAGTTCTCTGTAAATAGCTCCTGAGAGGTTTTCTTTAACCTAATAAAGAACATATATTATTCTTAATACTCTCTATATTCCAGAAAGGCCACTTCCTGTGCCCGATATCCTAGCTTGGGCTTGTTAGAGTAGAGGAGCAGCACCACTGGAGTAAAAGAATGTTTTGTGAGGGGGTAGGCATACATTTTGCTATGTAGGTTGTGGGGTTCAGGAAAGGTGTATAAGAGTGCATTAAAACCAGTGCCTGCATGGCTTTGTCTAATAGTTTTTGCCCCTGAGGAATATAGGCCTATATGTATATATTATATGTATCTATATTGAAGTGCCAAAATTTACTTTTTTTTTACATATATATATATATCTTGCAGATCACCAGGAGATCCTAATTTAGAAAACCTAGAAAATAGCCGAATGTAAGTATCATTTTGTTTACAATATTTTTATAAACCACCACTCTAAAATTATCCTAAAAGCTTGAATGGAACTTGGACATTCCAATAACTATAATTACGAAAAGTGCCATCATCAAATGCAGGTAATAATAAATGGGAATAAATAAAATGAGCATGTATGTTGTACAAAGTCTTTACAGACTACAGTAGAAGCAAGAACCTTGTCCTCAGGAGCTTATCATCTAGTGAGGGCTGAGGTTTCAAAAGCTTTCTAGCAAGGACTAGGTGCATGGAGTATTCAGATGACCTGTGCCTCCGCAGGTATAGTAAAACATCGTTACAAACCATTGAACTGTTTTTGTGGCATTCTTCACGCAGAAAAAAAACAGGCGTACAATCCTGCTGCAAAAGAAATTGGTCTCTCCAGACTTAACTAGATGCTATAGTTCCTCTTTGCCCGCAAAGAGTTAGGCGTGTTGGGTTTTGGTTCATCTGAAGGGATGCCATCACCTAAACATATTAAGTGGGAGGGTTCAAGGATTGCAGACACCTGTTAAGACTATGGTTCAAATCTCTGGGCACCGCTCCGAGCATGTGTACACTCGCTACACGGATGTCCAGAAAATCCTTTCCTTCACCCGATCCTCGGCCAAAATGCAGCCCCGCGATTGCCCACCAGCAGTCTCAAGGGTTAGGGTTGCGTTCTCTTTCCCGGCTGCCGTTCAGGGCTTGTGGCTAATTGTGGGGATGCATTTCATTTGAGGATTGGTGTAATGGTAAGGATTTTAGTGGGGGGGGGGGGCACCAGCAATCTGGATGCCCCCCAAGCCTGTCATTGCGGATTCACCCTTTTAGGTAGGAAATGGAGGGTGGGTCTGCTTTAAGACCCCCAGATATCGATTACTTTATCTGTGCATCCTGGGTTACATATTCCACTCCCTTCAAATAGCGATTGATGTGACTACTTTCCCCAGAGAGAGGGCGAATCAGGAGTGCTTCATCTAGCCACTTCATTGGTGTTTATGGTTATAGGTCACCAACATTGAGCTTCAAACAATACTGCTGCTGCTTTTGCAATGGACCGTGGTTTTGAATTGGGATGCCCTGCCGTGTGAAACTCTCCATAACCCCGCTATTCACTCACCTCTTCCCTGTTCCAACGGCACACGTGCGGGCTCTCGTCCAATGAGAGCAGTCTGCCATGACTGTCAATTGGCAAACAGCTGTCATTGACTTCAGTGGGGAACACGCGCTCCTTCCCCAGCCATTCAGATATGTAAAACATCATATTGAGAGTGGGTTGTGTGGTAGCAAAAGCCTTCCTACATGTCTTGCAATGGGCATCTTAGACCTGTCTTACAGTAGAGTAGCCTGTGAGGCACAAGAAGGGTCTAATCCTGCCCCCATGGTCTGTCAATGAACTGTAGTTTAAACCGGACCTTCAGCGTGATTTAATGAAATGCCCAAACTCCTAAAAAAAAACGGTTCCCCAGCATCTAAAATTAATATATTTTACGTTTTTAGTCGCCAACTTATTATTCTTTCCCCCACTGGGCTGCAACTCTATTCAGGAATTTAGGATACAGGCGTCGCCATCTTGACTCAGAAGCATCACACTTACTGAGGAGAGGAGAGTGGGATAAGGTACAGGGGGCGGGTTATAGCTGTGCTTTGCTCAGACAGAGCAGAGCTGGGGTCAGGTAAAGGTCAGCAGTCCCAGAATGCAGAGCAGCACAGTCAGGGGGCACTTCCTGTTTGCAGGCTGCCTGTTAAGATGGCGGCTTCCATAAGCCGCCATCTTGGATGTTTAACGGCTCGTAACATGCAGTAGATGCAGGTAGAATGATTTTTAATGTGGACAATCTGTATGTACAGGGTGTGGGAAACATATAAGATAGACTCTTATTCAGAGTGAAGGTGCGCTTTAAGTGTCATATTATAACATTTTTCTTTATTTTGGTTTGTACTTCCTAAAATAGCACCTTGCTGTCTTGGACCCCCCAGGGTGGTGTTGTCTGGATTTAGGCTGTGTTTACATCTCTGCGCTTTCTCTGCGTTGTTGCACTGTGTTGCAATGCAGAATAAACATTGTACATTATTCTAAATAGGACAGTTTCGTTATCTGTGCTTGCAATGCATTAAAAAAGCGTTTTGTAAATATGCCAGGGAGGCATTGAATCAAAACAAATGCTGCACATTTAAAGTGGACCAACACCCAGGGGTGATCGCCCAGGAATCTATAAGATTCCCGGGCCGATCACCTCCCTCACCGCGGGACATCCGAGATCGGGATGTCCCGCGGGGTGAAACCCCCCCCAAATCACCTTACCTTACCTCCCGCGCCCCCCTCTAGACGTGCCCGCGCCGGCCGTTTGTGAATGGCCGGCGCGCGCACGCCCTGTAAGAGTGACGTGCAGGAGGCGGCGGCGGACGCGCTGTCTTGGACGTCGCTGTCACCCGCTTGTCCGTCGGCGGGGATTGGACAGCGCGGTCACGTGGGAGCGTGGTGAGGTGAGTTTTTGGGGCTTTCTGTGGGGTTTCACACAGCGGGGCACCCCCAATCGGGATGCCCCACCCCCGAAGTGGACCAAAACCCAGGATAGTCAAAATCCTGGGTGTTTTTTAAAAGAAAAACATTATTTGCATAATAAGTAAATGGCAACGCAAGCGCAATGCAGGTACACGGAGTTATACATGTGTTGCACTTGCGTTGCCAAAGACTTCTATTGACCTGCGCTGTTACAACGTTGCGCTGACAAAAGTGCCTGCAACATGTTTTAGGCGCTATTTACAGTTCTCTGTTGCGTTAAGAGCAAGCGTTTTGTAAATATGCCAGAGGGGCATTGTATCAAAACAAACACTGCACTTTTGATGCGTTAGAAATGTGTTTGCGTTGCCTTTTTTAAAAAAAATGTTTGCATAATAATGGTAGTCTATGGCAACGCAAATGCAACACAGGTACACTGCGTTATACATACATTGTGCTTGCGTTGCCATAGACTTCTGTTAACCTGCGCTGTTACAATGTTGCGCTGAAAAAGGTGTTTGCAAAGCTTTTTTTATGCATTGCACAATGCAGCACAGGTATGTAAACTATCACATCTAGAATAATGTACAATGTTTCCTCTCCTTTGTAACTTCGTTACAACACAGCGCAACAACGCAAAGAGTGCAAAGGTGCGAACTTGGCTTTAGTGTCTTGCGCAGCGCAGATGTGTGAAGTATTCCATCTAGAATAATAATACTCTGTTCCCTCTGCATTGTAACTGCATTGTTTTAATAAAAGATACAGAGTGCACACACTGTATAGGTAACTGACTTATTGGTGAAAAAAAATGCACCTGCTTTGACCTGTCCATTAGCCATATATGTTAAGGGGCTATAATGCACATTCACTGTGTAATTCTATAGAAAAACTCCATGAGAAAACAGCTGGTTATGTAAAGCAGTTTCATAGAGATCATGAAGATGTAATAGCAAAATAGCAATATGTAGAAATCTGTTTATATGATGTAGCTTTTGCTTGTCAGGATGACCCCTGGATCTTTTTATTGCAGTATTCGGTAGTGCCTTTGCTTTTAGTTTCTTTTGTACTGCTTTTATATTTTTTACCATTTCTTCTTATGCATGTGCGTGCTCCAGGGCATGTTTCAGGCAAGCATGAAAGCTCCATTGATTGCAGTGATGGGGATGATGCATCTTGAAGTCAAAAAGTGAACAAGCACGTGATCCTTGAGTCTGTGTATATTTATAGCAGCAACTTTGGCTTCTGTCCATGTTCTGCTCCATATCGGTGGACATGGCAGATGTACCCTTTAAAGCAAGCTTAGCAATGTGTTTTGCTATGTGACCGTTTATGAGCAACCATGAACTCTCTCTATGTTCATGATGTAAAGATTGTATATTAATAAAAAAATCGCACACTCATTTTCAACATTTTAAATGCCTTTATTCTTAGTATACAGTACGTCCTGCTCCAAATAGATTACTTACACTTGGGTTATCCTCCGCCAGATGGCGCTGCACTGCAGAGACATGTAAAATAGGCTCCTGCCGGCCCCTCAAATACCCGGGGACCTCCCACAAATCCCCAGATTTCTCTGCAGTGCTTACTGCGAAGACATGAAATTATCACTCTCTCGCAGGTGAGCGGGGCTATTAGCCTGCGGACCTGTTGGACTATTCCCACCCATTCCTCGTGTGATGTGCCTCCAAGCCTGGGCTGCGCTGGTCGGGTGAAGGTAGGCAGCACCATGCGTGCTTATGGAGCGCTGCTCCACCGCAATCCCCCACCAAAGGGTAGGCGGTATAGGCTGATGGGGAGCCTTTATGGGATGCCCTTCCCGCATTATTGTCCCGTGTATCGGTGGGTCCTGTACAGAGGGCCGCCATCCTCCCTCATTCTCCCTGTAGCCTTCGGGAGGGAAAGAAGGAGGGGGGGGGTGTGTAGGTGAGCGTGTAGCGTGATTCGTGCATACAGCTTTTGTCATGTCTTTTGACTAGTATATGTGGTGTCTGCCGCCGCGCTGACTTGTCTTTTTTACTATTGCAAATGCCGCCGCGCACGTCTTTTCCTTCATTTGGATGTTCCGCGCCGGGTAGCGGCGTTACCTCAGACGCTTCTGCGTTCTCATTGGCTGATTGTCTGTGGGCTTCGCGCTCTTCGGGGGGGGGGGCCCTGCGTCACGCCCTGCTCTGGCCCGCCCTTCGAGGTATGTCTCGGCGCCATTTTGTCAGGTCGCGCGTGTGGCGGTTATACTTACCGCGGTCCTTTAAGTGCCCTCGCGGGCAGTTTTATACTCATTGTAGTGTGTTTGGTTCTGACACCCCTTCTTCCCACTGTGTCTTTCAGACGGGTGAAGCCATCGGCTTCTCCCGGCCCGGTGTAATTGATAGTTGGGCCTTGTAGAATGACTCCCACTTCCCTAGCGGGTCATTGGGGCATCCAGGGTTGCTTATAGTGTCAATCCCTACTGGCATATAGTGCCTAATAATCACCATATGGAGGCATCCCAGGATAAGGTTACCGGGGTCCCTTTGGGACAAGACCGGCTGTGTGTAGCGTGTGGCCAGCTTCATGCTGACGCTGACAAGGCGCGGGTCTGTGTACCCTGTGCTGAGCAGGTGCTTGCATTGCAATCTGGCCTGCCAGTGACTGCACCTCGTTTCACTTCACCTACTCCCCCAAGCTTAAATCTCACTCGTGTTGAGTTGCATACTAGTGGGGATTCTCTGCCTGATGTGTCTCCTAGACTGGCTACTGTTGAACAGATTATTGCGAGGTCTTTAGTCCGTAAGGGCCCTGGTAAGAAGCGGCACTTGACATCTAATGTTACCGTGTTCCCTATGGGAACTGAGGAGTTTATGAATCTGTGTGGCTATACCCGTCTGATGGGGAGCTCTTTTCTGATTCAGGCTCATCTGATGAGAGACCAAGGGGTCATGACTATTCTGGCTCTGACCCCTGGGCCCCGGATGACACTGACAGATTATTGACCCAGACCTTGAGGTTCTGTCCATCTCTCTCCCTGTTGAGGCTCCCAGGCAAAAAGGGGAGCTTTTCCATACAGCAAAATCACGTTTGGAATTTCCAGAGCAGGCACATTTCCATAACCTTGTGCTCAAGGAATGGGAGCGCCCCAGTAAACTGCCCGGGACTCCATAGAGTTGGTATAGGAGGTATCCCTTTACTGCTGAGGTGGTTAAATGTTGGTCATCCCCCCCCCCCCCCTCGATGTGGATGCCCCGATCCTAGGGCTATCTAACACCTCTGTCATGCATTCCCCTGATTCTACGACCCTGTGGGATGCTGACGACGCATTGACCAGCTGGCTTCCCACGCCTTTACATGTGCGGGGACGGCACTGCTCCCGGTCTGTGCCTCTGCTATTACTGCTGTGGCCACTAGAACCCTTATCAGAAATATGCTTGATAGTGCCCCTGATGATTTGCCTTGTGAGGTGTTTAATGCACTCTCTAGTTTTCAGGTTTTTTTGTAAATTTTGTCCTGTCAGCATTGGATGACACCATCAGAATGTGTGCCAGAACTTCTGCCCTCGTGGTGGCTATGCGCCGCTCGGTTTGGCTGCGCCAGTGGGCCGCTGACAATGCTGCCAAGAAGGCCCTCACTGGTTTTCCCTTTAAAGGACTGAGTCTGTTTGGAGACCGCCTGGACCTTTTTGCTAAGATTACCCCAGCGCAGGCGGCAACCTCGGCCCTTTCGGGGTCAGGGTTCCTTCTCCTCCCCTTACCGTGGTGCAAGACAGACTTTCCCTGGGGCCCGGGGAGATTTCTGGGGTAGAGGCAGAGGACGTGGATTTCCTGTCTCCTCCTGGGGTCCCAAAGCTAAATCCTCTCCCAAGCCCCCTCAGGCATGATGGGGCGCCCTCACCCATCCGGGTGGGGGGGACGGCGGCAGCACTTCGCTCAGGTCTGCAGGCTTCAGGTGAATTCAGGAGGTAGTGTCCTCCGGTTACAAGTTGGAGTTTGCTGCCGATTCCCCTCCAAGATTCATCAGGTCCCGATTCCTCAGGACCCTGTGTCAGCCCAGGAGCTAGTGCAAGCAGTGCAAGGCCTCCTGGAGCTGGGGGTCATCTGCCAGGTGCCTTTAAGAGAAAATGGCAAGGGCTTTTATTCCAACCTATTCACAGTACCCAAAAAGGATGGTTCTGTCAGGCCCATCCTGGACTTGAAGATCCTCAACAAGTTTGTCAGGGGCAGGCGCTTTCGCATGGAGACTGCGCTCTGCCATCAGTTCCCTGCGCCAAGGGGATTTCATGACTTCTGTGGACATCAAAGATGCTTACCTTCATATTCCTGTGTTCCCAGGTCATCAAAAGTCCCTCAGGTTCGCTCTGATGGATCAACATTACCAATTTGTGGCCTTGCCCTTAGGCCTCACTTCAGCTCCCAGGGTGTTCACCAAGGTGCTGGCTGGCGTGATGTCTCTATTCAGATGTCAGCGTGCTTCCCTATCTGGACGACATCCTCTTCACTTCCCAGTCTCTACATCAGGCAGAGTTGGATACCCAGCTGGTGGTGCCCATTCTGGAGTAATTTGGATGGGTGATCAACCACCCCAAGTCCTCATTGTCCCCTTCCTTGGTAACTCCATTTCTAGGAATGAATCTGGATACAATTCAGGCAAGGATCTTCCTTCCTCAGCAGAAGGTGGACAATCTGATTGCACAGGCTCAGTCCCTCCTAGCTTGTCCCCATCCCTCCATCAGGCAGGGGATGCAGCTGGTGGGCCTGATGGTGGTGTGCTTCGAAGCGGTCCCTTATGCTCAGTTCCACTTGAGGTCTCTGCAACTTCACCTATTGTCCGTATGGGACAAGGACCCATCGTCCCTGGACAGGGTCTGTGTGCTCTCCCCCCTGGTCAGGAGGTCCCTCTTGTGGTGGGTGGACTCAAGGAACCTGTTGGGGGGCAGATCCTTTCTTGCCCCTTCCTGGGAGACGGTCACCACGGATGCCAGTCTATCAGGTTGGGGGGGTTTTCTGGAAGTCTCTGTGGTTCCAGGGGAGGTGGGGCCCTCATGAGGCCCACACATCTATCAATGTCTTGGAGCTGCGAGCGATCAGGTTAGTTCTGGCTCGCTTGACTACTCATCTTCAGCGCCTGCCTGTTCATTGGCGCTCGGACAACCAGACGGCAGTTGCCTACATCAATCAGGGAGGGTCCCGGAGCAAGAGGGCCCTCCAGGAAGTGTCTCTGATCCTGACCTGGGTGGAGGCCAATGTCCCCTGCATATCAGCGGTGTACATTCCGGGTGTGGAAAATCTGCTGGCAGACCCTCTGGGCAGGGGGACCTCTCGCCAGGGAGAATGGTCCCTCTGCAGCAGGGTGTTCCAATCTCTGTGTCACCGTTGGGGCCAACCAGATGTGGATCTGTTTGCGTCCCGTCACAATCACAAGCTCTGGGTTCTGCGCAAGATTGTTCTGGAGGGGGTGCCAGCAATTCTGGTGGCCCCCAGATGGCCTAGAAGAGTGTGGTTTGCAGATGGCAGTAGACCAGTACGTTCTGCCAGGGGTGCCAGATCTGCTCACTCAGGGCCCCTTACGCCATCCCAATTTACAAACTCTGGCTTTGACGGCCTGGCTGCTGAAACTTCCATCTTGATGGAGAAAGGCTTGTCCGCCTTGGTGGTTGATACCATGGTGAAGGCTAGGAAGAAAACTTCTTCTTCCATCTATTACAGGGTATGGCGTACCTACCTGGACTGGTGTGAGTCTAGGTCTCTTCCCTGTCGGGTGTTCTCAGTCCCCAGGGTTCTGGAGTTCTTACAGCATGGGTTGGAGTCGGGACTCCGCCTCAGTACTCTGAAGGGTCAGGTTTGCTGCCCTGTCTGTTTTCTTTCAGAAGTCTTTTGCTCAGAATTCTCTGATTAAGACCTTTTTTTCCAGGGGGTCGCTCATGTGCATCCCCCACGTAAACCTGTGGTCCCTGTTTGGGATTTGAACTTGGTTTTGTCTGCCTTGCAGGGTGCTCCCTTTGAAACTATGCAGGATGCTGCTCTGGCTGTTCTTACCCTCAAGGTTGTCTTTCTGGTAGCCATTACTTCGGTCAGGCGTGTGTCTGAGTTGGTGGCTCTTTCTATTCAGCACCCATACTTTGGGAGACACCAGGACAAGGTGGTGTTCCGCTTTAAGCCAGATTTTCTGCCTAAGGTAGTGTCTGCCTTTCATTTGAATCAAGATATTGTTCTTCCTTCTTTGTGCCCTAATCCTAGCAACGCTAAGGAGAGGGTTTTGCATTCCTTGGATGGGGTGAGGTGTTGAAATATTACCTGGTGGTCACTGCGTCCTTCAGGAAAACTGATGCTCTTTCTTGTGGTCCCTTCTGGGCCCAGGAAGGGTTTGGCTCCTGCCAAGTCTACTATTAGCAAATGGATCCGTCAGGCCGTTATTCAGGCCTATTCTGCTAAGGGGAAGAATCTTCCCTTCACTTTACTGCTCATTTTACTTGTGCTATTGGTGCGTCTTGAGCCTTCCAGCACCAGGCTTCTGTTGAACAAGTTTGCAAGGCCGATACTTGGTCTTCGGTTCATACCTTTTCAAAGTTTTACAACGTTGATGTTAGGGCCTCAGCTGATGCTGTTTTTGGCCGCAAGGTTTTTGCAGGCGGCAGTGGTTTAAACTGTCTACTGTTACCTTGTTGTTGGGGATCCCACCCTACTTTTATGGACACTGCTATTGGATGTCCCAAGTGTAAGTAATCTATCTGGAGCAGGACGTACTATATACTAAGAATAATGCAATTCTGTGAAATACTCACCTGTAGAATTGGTATTATAAGTATACAGTGCGTCCTGCTCCAACCCACCCTTGGGTTTGCATTATTCGGGATCCCCTGTATGGTGATTATCATTGTTATAGTTACCGGTTTGGGTGGTTAAATTCTCCCGGCTTCTCGTTCACTACTTTTCAATGCTGGGGATTTGTGGGAGGTCTCGGGTGTTTGAGGGGCCGGGAGGAGCCTGTTTTACATGTCTCTGCAGTGCAGCGCCATCTGGCGGAGGATAACCCAAGTGTAAGTAATCTATCTGGAGCAGGACGTACTGTATACTTATAATACCAATTCTACAGGTGAGTATTTCACAGAATTGTATTATATGTAGGAGAACATACACTGTTTGTTGCTGTGAGTCCTTAAAAGAATTGGCCAGCCTTCTTATATTCAATTCTTCTGATACGGCTTAAGCTGTATGAGAACAACTGTGTAATTTTCCCTGGGGTACTGCTAGGAAGAGAAAATCCCTCTCAATTTCCTCTGCCTCTGGCGCCCCTCCCAAGCCAAACCACAAATGGAGACCCTTCTTTCCGACGCAAGCAAGGTGCCCGCCCCAGTCATGTTATGGTGGAGTGGGGGAGGAATTGATTGTCTCCCCCCTACTTCACATCCTTCTCTGTTAGTAACTGTGCTTTCACAACAAAAGTGTAAATAAAGAGGAGTTATAGGCAGTATACACTCCTTCATTCCTGCCTTTGTTTGTGAATATAGTTCAGGAGTAACAGGTACGGGCTTGGGGGGGGGAAATCTCTGATCACACCTGGATTTTGCATTGTGGTGAGACCGCCCTTATGCATTTTCAGTTAAGTAAATTCATGTTATTAATTTTCCTGATGAGTGGAGACACCTCACCACCATTCAATGACGGTGATAGCATCCCCCTGTCTGTTGCGCGTGTCTGTGCCCACCCAAACATACACAAATACAGTTATTTAACTTTCCCTTACCTCCTATAGCTTTAATCCTCAGCCAGCTGTTCTACTGTCTGCCTCAGAATTGACAGCAAGCATCTGCATGTTTCTGCTAGCAGACACCTTCCAGATAAGTTTTTTTTTTTTTTTTTTTTTTAATCATTATTTTTAATGTCATCAGATAATGTGCTCTGGAGCAGGCTGCTGGACTTCAGGCGAATTGCAGAAGATTGAGCAGGTGTTGGTAGTCAAGGCTGTGGGGGGGGGGGGATTATAAAAGCGTTATTTAATGTACCTGTTAAGATACACATAGATTCATCACTCATTTACTTATAACTTGTTGAGTCGCTAACAATTATTGTTTCATTTTAGAAGCTCTTCATTCTGAGTCTACACAAGTAATGTTGTGCCTAGATCAGTGAGCGGTATAGTCTTTGTCCCATAAGTATCGCCAGCTCTATGGAGTCAATACGTGTTCTATCCTCTCTAGAAGATAATGATCCTTCACCAGGGTTTGAATTGTCTGGTATTCTGAGCCTTTAAACCGGAAATTCATCATAATTAAATGAAAAGCCCAAACCCCTTTCCCAGCATCTAAAATTAATATATTTCACGTTTTTAGTCACTTTGTTCAGGACTCTAGGATACAGGCAGCACCATCTTGCCTCAGAAGCATCACATGGAGAGGGGGTAACTGCAGGGGGGTGGGCTTATAGCTGTGCTTTGCTCAGACAGCAGAGCTGGGGTCAGGAAAAGGACAGCAATCCCAGAATGCAGAACTTCATAGTCAGAAGACGCCTCCTGTCTGCAGGCAGCCTGAGACTCTGTTTAAAGACTAGTAGATGCAGGTAGGATGATTTTTAATGTGGACAATCTGTATGTACAGGGTGGGGGAAACACATAAGATAGGCTCTTATTTCTCCAGGGTTGGTCCATGAGGGACCATATTGGTCCCTCAGGGCCAGCATGCTTTGCTTGGACTGTGTTCTCATCCTGAACGTGGCCCTGAAGCGTACAACATATTGCTTTGAAAGCAAGATTGTATGCTTTTGGTATGCCACCAAAAGTTTGCCCCCCGTTCAAGCAGCTTGGCCAGATCAAGCAACAGTATTGTGGGTTATCAAACTCTGGTTTGCCTTATGTTTTCCGTTACCATCCCGTCGACGCGTGTGTTTTGGTGATGTCAAACTAACCTTGCTTTACTAAGTGTGAGCCTTGTTTATGAAAGCAATACTAATCCACATGCCTGTTTGAATGTTTGCTACAGGAAGCGAGCAGCTGCAAAGCATCTAATAGAACGCTACTACCACCAGTTAACTGAGGGTTGTGGAAATGATTCCTGCACGAATGAGTTTTGTGCTTCCTGTCCTACTTTTCTTCGTATGGATAACAATGCAGCAGCCATTAAGGCCCTCGACCTATATAAGGTTAATGCAAAACTCTGTGATCCTCATCCCTCCAAGAAAGGAACAAGCTCGTCTTATCTAGAGAACAATTCCAAAAGTGCCCATAACAACTCGTGCACAGAGAGAAAGATGAACAAGAAGGAAGTTCAACCCAGGGATGACTTTAAAGGTAACATTTTTAATATTACGGATATGTTTACACATCTAGCACCTAGAGTCTTCTGTTACTTTCCTTGATCTTTAAAGGAGCTCTTCTGGAAAAATTGTCTAATAAAAAGCAATTTAAAAAACAAGAGGTTACTTATACACCATGCATGAAAAAGTCCCATCCAACCAGATTGTTTTCCTTCAATGGAAACTATTAAAAACAGGGTTTTAGAATGCATCTTTCTATTTTTAAAGGGGAGCGGTGTCTAAATCTTAATGCTGCTGTTTTTCATGGGCTGCTCGGCAACAAGCAGTGTATATATGTGTAATATATATATATATATATATATATATATATATATATATATATATATATACAAAATATTGCATGATGGGTAAAAGCATATAGCCCCTTTTTAAAGCAGAATGATACATTTGCAAACCAGTCGCCCCAGATTTTTTTTTCCCAGAAAAAAAGAAAACAAGCTTGACTGATTTTCTGTTCATGCAGGATACATAAGCAACCCTTTTGCTTTTTATTAGTCTGAAAGTGGAGTTTCTTCCTTGTTCAATCCCTAGAAAGCCTTTGGGCTGGAGACCTTCCATTAGATATCCCCATTAGATAGGCATGCCTATCAATTCAGAACCTCCTTAAAAAAACTAGTAAATAGGCTTTCCTCTCTGCACTACTTATTAAGGGTTTTTAATCTCTTAATCCTTTCCTGGACACAGAACAACTTGTGGGTTAATGCTAGGAGGTACTGAAAACATATAAAATAAATTCCTCCTGGCTTACATAGGCTGTACGCACACTTCTACTTCCAGTGTTTACTTTGTTTGGTCCAGAAGGACATGCAGGTTGGGCAGTGACACTTTATCTTTTAGTTTTTTTATCTTTGTAGTGTGTACTAAGAAGGAGGGGTTCTAACCCCTATTTGTTTCAGATCTGCAGGGCAGCTCCCTGAGAAGGACCCCACATCTGATGCAGAAGTCGGCAGATGGCAAACAGGTAGAGCCACAGTTGTGGTACCAGGTTCCAAAGAGGTTGCCAGACTGGCAACTTGTTACTCTTTTGGTTGCAAGACCAATGAGCAGGTAAGACTCCTGTTAAAGGAGCTTGTTTGAGGGGGCATTCCTTCTTAGTAGGACGCTGCCTGAAATGGTCAAGTCATTGGCCTATCTTCCAAAAACTTTGCCTGCCCTTAGAGTTGTTGAATGCTGCTTATTTCAGGTTTCAAAGTTGTGTGGGCAACCGGAACAACTGCAGCCAAGGCACAGAGTCCCAGGTGGTGGCAGGCCATTGTAGACTTGTCCCTAGTAGAGAAGGTGAAGCACCGCTGTGGCCTCTGGTCTCCTAAAATGTGTTTTATAGGGTCTTGTTGGTTCCGGAGTAGCTCCTTTTGAATCATGTCTGAGGCTTTGAAGGCTCTACTTTGGTAGCATGTATTGTTAAAAGTAAATGGAAGAAGGATAAACCTCATTCTACTCCAAAGAGTCTGGATATGAGGTATACGTTTCCCATGGGTGCAGTGAAGACGTGGGCCATTCACGTCTGGCCAGGCTCGCTGTAATTGCTACTCTACATAGCGCTCCTTGAATTATCCATTCGACACATGCCTGAACCAGCTTGCTAGGCAGGACTTTGTCATGGTGGGATCGTCATTGGGACTCCTCTTCACTGCAACCCTGGTGACCTGGTGGTGAGGTAAGGCATGACCAGAGGGTTCTCTTTTAGAGATGACTATGTATGAAAAATGTTGGAATTGGCAAAGTTCATGTTACTGGCTATGGCTGAAGTACCAGGCTGGCCCTACTGTTGTATCTACAGCACACTATTTCTGGCAACCATCTGGTGAAACGACCACAGCATTTCAAAGAACCTTATCCTTTCATCCCTTTGAAAAACAATGAGGTTCTCCAAAGGGTAAGCTTACCCTCCGTTTTCTGAGGGAGCCTCCTATTCTTCCTTCTTCCAGAGTGGCAAAGAAGCGGGATGATGCTGCTATCAAATGACAATCACAGGGAAAGTTCAAGTCACCCTAGCTGAAAGGGCCCACACCAGAACCCAAACCTGCTCTCAGGCTTAAAGGGCTTCTGCATTTCACACCTGTCTGTAGGAATTGGGTCTCCAATGTTTAGACCTAGGATATTACTTATTGGTATTTCGGACACTGCCTCCATACAGGTTTGGGGTTTCCAGTCCTTCCTGTCTTTTTTGGTCCACAAAAAAGACATCTGCTCTAAGAGTGGCGCTTGATCACCTAGAGGACATGGAGTCATGATTTTGGTCCTCTACTTGGAAAGCAACTTTGGCTTTTACTTCAGTTTGTAGCCCCTGAGAAAGGGAAAACAAAAACTGAACAGCTGGTGCCAATTCTGGTTCATAATCTCCTGAACAGGTATGCCCGTGTCTGAAGATTCTGGATGGAGTCTGAGTCCTGTGATAGCGTCTCTGAAACAAACGGAGTGAACATCAAGGACGGCTACTGCCATGTTCCAATTCTTGTGGTCAACCAGAGGTTCCTGAGGTCCTCAGTGGGCTCTCAACATTATCCTTTTGTGGCCTTTGTTTTCAGTGCCTTTGCTGCTCTTTGTGTTCACAGAGGTCTGGTCGTTAATCATGGTCTTGCTGCAACATCAGGGTTCGGATTAACTGCACCAAGCTCAGTCCCTTTACACTGCCCAGTCTTTTACATGCAGACAAGTGCTACAGGACAAGGTGAATACAGTGAATGAGAGGCTGACCATCTGATGTGCATGTCCTTTCTGGTACTAATGATGTCCTCCATAAAGGCAGTACCTTTTTTCCCCAGGCCATTGCAGCTGTCCAGTTTGAACAGGCCATTTGGGTCTCTCTGGCACCTTCTTTGTCATTTTCAGTGAGCGGAGGTCAAGGTTTGGTGGCTCAGGTTCCCACTGCTGGTTGAAGAGTGAGTACCCATTCCAGGACTGTTTTGACTACGTATATCAGCCTGGCAGGCTGCGGCATCATGATGGGTCACCAGACTGTCCAGGACTGCTGGTGTCCTCTAGAGAGCAGGTTGCCCATAAATGGGTTGGAATGGAGGGTATATTTCTGTGCCTCAGACACTGAACGAAAGACTTTCAGTCAGAACCAGTGATTGTGGTTGCCTGCATCAATCAACCACCATTCAAAAAAAGGATTGCGTTCTGAGAGGGGCCATGATTCTATGGCGGGTGTAAAGTCCTGTTCTCTGCATTTAAGTGGTTTGCATTCCCAGTGTTGGCAAGATGCATGTTTACTTCCTGATCATTGGAATGGGACCTCAATCGGGAAATTTTCCAGTACTGTATGACAGGTTGGAGGTCTGCCAGATGTGGACTTTTCTGCGTCCTGGCATGACCAGAAGTTGAAGTTTGTCCTATTCAATCTCTTTCATATTCCACTCCAGGGTGTCAGTTTCAGATACGAATAGGTCAACTCTCGGCCGATGGCGGGACTGCAAGATCAAATGGTGTGGTTTCTTCCGGCTGCCAACCGCCCTACAGTTTTCATTCTTGCAATTGGACTGGACTGTGAAGTTTATGCACAGACTTATTTTCCTTGGTTTTCCCATAGAAAAATAAAAGCAGACATTCTTTCAGGAAGGTGGGGATTTTAACCCTGTCTTTCTTCCAGACCCTTATGTTCCACTGATCCAGAAGGGCCCACTACCAGTGTCTCCTGGAGTCTATTAAACTGATAGCATTGGATCAGGGTGAGGTGAGGGTAAGCGCCAGTGTCCTGATGGAGTAACAGGGTGTCCTCCTTTTTTGTGGGTGATATTCTAAGGGTTCCCTTCTAAGGGACACCCAGCCGAAGGCTTCTCTCTTCCATTGTTTTTTCTATTTTTCTTAGGGAGAGCACGTTACATTTTTTTTTCAGTTTTTGAAAAATTGCGCTTTTTTTCTGATTGGTCGGTGGTGTGGTCTAGAAACGTGACATCAGAACATGTCGCTTCCGGGGCATCACACGCATTCTCTGTACGGCCGCAGGCCAGCTTCTGCCTGCTCTTCCTTCTACTAATCTGAGCCCTGTCTTTTCAAGAGGCTCAAAATGATGGCAGTGGCTTAGATTAATCACCAGGAGGGGCACCAGAAGTAGGCGTGCTCTCAGGGAGGTGAGTCAGAATTTGCTCTGGACCAAGAACAATGTCCCAGCTGTCCACATATCAGACAATGTTCAGGCCGATCATCTGAGCTGGGCAGGGGTCAGGCTGAATGGTCTCTCAGGCAGGAGATTTTATCAAGCATAGTGCAACCAGTGGGGAACTCAAGGCGTAGATCTCCTTGTGTCCCGCCACAGTCGAAAGGTGCCAAGGTTTGTCTTCTGAACCAGGGACCTCCTGCTGATGGCAGTGGATGCCCTTACCTTTCCATGGTCTGTGTTCAAGCTTCTGTATGCCTGTCCTCCGTTACTGCTCCTGGTACCACTACTGGGCTGAGTACAAAAAAAAGCTCACTAAGGGATTCCAACCATCCTGGTAGCTCCTTACCAGCCTAGAAGGACTTTGTTTTCAGACTTGTTAAGAATGTCGGACGGCGAACCTTGGCTGCTGGAGTCATCAAAACAATGATTAGGCCTTAGATTTGCTATAGAGTCTGGCAAGTCTTTATTTCCTGAGGACATAAAGACTCTGGGGATTATGCCTGCAGAACCTTCTCTATTTCCAGGATCCTGGAATTTTTACAGAAGGGGCTTGATAAGGGCCTTTAGTTAAGTACCCTCAAGGGACATGTCTCAGCCTTGTCTATTTTTTTTTCAGAAACCCATTTCAGAGAGGGCTTATAAAGACATTTATGAAAGGGGTCACCCATGTGCATCCAGCCTGAAAGCCTCTCTTGCCTTATTGGGACCTGAATCTAGTTCTCTTGGCTCTTCAAGGGCCTCCAATCGAACCCCTAGCAGAAGCATCTCTGCTTTTTATGACTCTTAAGGCCATATTCTGGTGGCAATTACAACTGTAAGGCAGTTTTCTGAGTTAGCAGCTTTAAGCAGGTAGTCTTCTCTTTCCATCCTAATGAAGAGGTCGTTCCTCCCTCTCTGTCCTGCTCCTACTAGCCATAAGGAGAGAGTACTCCACTCCTTGGATGTGGTGAGCGCTGTTAGGTATTATATTTCCGCTACTCGTAACTTTCACAGGACTAACTCCTTGTTTATCATTTTGAAGGGCCAAGAAATAGTCTAGTGACAGCCAAGTCAGTTGATGGATCAGATAGTGTTGAAAGCCTGTATTTCCAAGGGGAAATGACCTTCCCTTAGGGTCACTGCCCATTCTACCCGGGCCATTTGGCGCATCCCGGGTCTTTCAATACCAGGCTTCAGTGGAACATGTTTGCAAGGCTGCTACTTGATCTTCTGTTCATACAATCGCCAAGTTTTAAAAAGTAGATGTAAGGGCCTCAGCAGAAAATGCTTTTGGGCAAAAGGTATTACACACTGTAATCAGTGCTTCAGCTGAGTTTTGATTTCTACATGGCTTAGTCCTCGGGCAAGATGAATAGGGTTCACTGTAGAGATTCCCGCCCTGAGAGAAGGGTACTGCTTAGGAACGTCCCATTCGTATGTGAATCGGTGACGCCCTGGAGTGGAATATGAGAAAAAATATAATTCTGTGATTCTCACCTGTAGAATTGGTTTCTCTCTTGTTCCACTTCAGGGTGTCACACCCTCCCTGTTGTTTAGCCATGGTGGAGCCTTTTGTACATATTGTAAATATTGTGTGCCTGCATGAGGGGAAAAAAAATAAGGAAAAGATATATATTCATGGTGAAGAGACAAGAATATAGGTCTCTTGACTTAAATGTGGGGTGTCTGAAGATTCCTTCATCCTCTTGGTCAGCTGTTCCTACCGGAGGACGTGGAGCAGCCGGAAGTATATGTAGACTGGGAGAGACCACACCTTAACTTGCAGTCCCACCTTCGACCGATAGTTAACCCATTTGTATCTGAATGACACCCTGGATTGGAAGAGGAGAGAAACCAATTCTACAGGTGAGAATTGTATTTTTTCTGGCAGCCATTGCGCTAGCTATCCCGCCGGTAGAGTACGCTTTCCTGCATTTGCATTGGCTAGTGAAAAAGGACTGGATGTGGTCCCAACCATCTTGGTTGCTCCAAATTGGCCAAGACTAACATTCTTCATGTATCTAGTATGGTTAGCAGATTCTCCACTGTGCAGACTGCCCAGTCACCCAGATTTGCTTTCACAAAGGCCACTTTGGCTGCCCGGGGGGGTTTAGCTTTCTGCCCTTTTCCCGCAATTTTTAGGGGAGGATGGACTGGTGAAGACCTTCACGCAGGGTACAGCTCCTTTTTGCCTCCCTGTAAAGAGCTTGTACCTTCCTGGGACTTGAATCTGGTGTTACATGGGGTTTCATGTCTACTAGCTCTGTAAACTTTGAAGGAGGTCTATTGACTGTATAATGAGTGTCAGAGTTAGCTGCCCTGTTGATCATGTCAAGGCAAGAAACTTTGGTCGAATGGTTATCAAATGACTCACACGTGTGATGGAGCCATACATTTTTAGGGGTAGGGAGACACTGTCCCAGCTTACGCCTCCCTTTTACTAGGGGGATTGGTTCATCCTGCATCTTCCAGCATCAGGCCTCGGTTTTTTAAGGTGACATCTGGTATTTAGTGCACATCTTCACCTTCACACCTTCCAAGAGCATGTATCTACACCACTTCCTACTTGGGGTTGGGTGCCTATTTGAGCCAGGAGGGTCTATCAGGTCTATTATCCTGAAGTCACACAATTTATGGGTATAGTATTACTGTAGGGGTGTAACTTGCTCACTTTGTTAGATCATGTTTAGTTGAGATTTTTTTCCACC
Source organism: Gastrophryne carolinensis (assembly GCA_027917425.1). Classification (NCBI taxonomy): domain Eukaryota; kingdom Metazoa; phylum Chordata; class Amphibia; order Anura; family Microhylidae; genus Gastrophryne; species Gastrophryne carolinensis. The sequence goes on from CM051236.1 coordinate 202,181,351, forward strand.
ATTCTCAGTTGCTTATTTAGTTGTGGCATGACCGTTTTAGACCATCTGTTTTTGTCTTCTATTTAGATGTAAGTTTCTTGTCTGAAGAGAAGGTATATGAAATTCTTGAATTATGTCGAGAAAGAGAGGATTACTCCCCTCTGATTCGGGTGATTGGAAGAGTGTTTTCCAGTGCTGAAGCCTTGGTTCAGAGCTTTCGAAAGGCAAAGCAACATACGAAGGAGGAGCTGAAATCCTTGCAAGAAAAGGATGAAGACAAAGATGAGGATGAAAAGGAGAAAGCTGCTTCCTCTGCTGCTGCTATGGAAGATGACTCTGTAGCTTCTTCCTCTAGATTAAGCGATGGTGCCCAAGGTGATAACAACATACCAAAACTAGGTCCAGAGGAGGTGTCTTTAGACATTGAAGCAGTAAGACGGGTCTATCACAGGTTACTTTCTAATGAGAAAATAGAAACTGCCTTTCTAAATGCACTAGTCTACCTATCTCCAAATGTGGAATGTGACTTAACTTATCATAATGTATATTCTCGGGACCCAAATTATCTAAATTTATTCATTATAGTAATGGAGAATTGTAATCTCCATAGCCCGGAATACCTGGAAATGGCTCTACCTTTGTTCTGCAAAGCAATGAGCAAATTGCCTTTGCCAGCCCAAGCAAAACTTATCAGACTTTGGTCAAAATACAGTGCTGAGCAAATTCGCCGCATGATGGAAACATTTCAGCAGCTGATTACATACAAAGTTATAAGTAATGAGTTTAACAGTCGCAATCTAGTAAATGATGACGATGCCATTGTCGCTGCCACAAAATGCCTGAAGATGGTTTACTATGCAAATGTAGTAGGGGGTGAGATTGAGACCGATCACAATGAAGAAGACGACGACGAGCCTATCCCAGAATCCAGTGAATTGACCCTTCAAGAGCTTCTGGGTGAAGAGAGACGAAATAAGAAAGGGCCTCGAGTAGACCCACTTGAAACCGAGCTTGGCGTAAAAACGATCGATTGCAGAAAACCTCTTATCCCATTTGAAGAATTTGTTAATGAACCACTAAATGATGTTCTCGAAATGGACAAAGACTATACTTTCTTTAAAGTAGAAACTGAAAACAAATTCTCATTTATGACTTGTCCTTTTATTCTGAATGCTGTTACAAAGAATCTAGGCCTTTATTATGATAACCGTATCCGCATGTATAGTGAACGGCGAATTACTGTACTTTACAGTCTAGTTCAAGGACAGCAACTTAATCCATACTTGAGGCTCAAAGTCCGCAGAGATCATATTATCGATGATGCTCTGGTCAGGGTAAGTTGGTCATTTAAGTGGGGGAAGAATTGTGAAAGCCATATGAGATTTGGGGGTTCTAAATAAGGAACGTGGAAATGCACAAACCCAGCTTAAAGCGGAACTTCAGTCAAATTTTGATCCCCCCCCAACCGCTCTGCCCTCCTAGCCTGGCCCTGAGGCAGGATGGGGAGGGGTTACAAAGAAAAAACCTTTACCTTATCCACGCGCCAGCTGCACTTTTTCATTTCTGTGTGACTGGCGGCAGGAAAAGACACAAAGCCACATCCCCCAGGCACGTCGCCAGGCGATGCCGCTCTGTTCTTTTTGAGGCAAGCGCTGGAGGAGTGCCGCTGGCCCGGCGGTCAGGTAAGGGCTTTTCCTCAAAACATCCTTCAGGCCGCATACACCTGAGAGACTTCCGGGCTCCTCCCACCAAGGGGAACAAGTGAACACCAGCCAGAATAAATTCTTGACTCCTCCCTCCATTCCCCAGTTGTTTTCGTGTTCCTCAATGAGGTAGGAGCCAGACCACTAGCTCCTGGACCGGTAGGTTTAGGTAAGTATTTTTTCCGGTGCTATGGGCCTGTTTTTAGCAGGGGGTCCATTTCTCGGTCCCGAAGGTGGTTGTTATGCCTGGGGCCCGAGATACCCTATGGGATTTTAGGCCAGATCCCATTCTTTGATAGTTATCAAAGGGGGGTAAGCTGAATTTTTTCCCTCTTACTGAGGATGACCTTGTGTCCGGACCCCATTATAAAGATTATTAGACATTTTAAAAATTTTAAGAAGTTTCTTATTTTAATTTTGTGGCAGTTTTTTTGTATGTTTATATGAGCCCACTAAGAGTAATGCTCGGAGATTTTCTCTTACTTATTGGACTTTATTAAGTCTTTGCTACTGAAAAGCATTTTTTATGGGCATTCTGGAAGTTCCTGAGAAAATGGTTGCTCTGGTTTATTTTCCAGCTTTTTTTGTGGGACATTGTGACATTTCTTAACTAGGCGATTTGCCTTTAAGAGGCGGGGAAGATAGGAGAATGACGTGTTCTCTACTTCTCTTCCCCGCCTGGCTTTGTACTTTACAGTGCGGTGCCTTACCTCCGCTGCGCTGATAGGGGGCGATCGCGAGTCTTCTTTCTTTTTCCGGGTTCCTTCCTAGGGAGCATCCGCACTGGATGCTCGCAGAGCTCCCTCACCGCCACCACCGATGAGGGATAGGGGAGTTTTTTCCGCTGGAACAGCTTCCTTCTCCAGGGTCGGGGGAGTTAATCATTATCGCGCGTTCGGCACGCGTCTCTAGTTTCCCACAGGAAATTGTTTGCCAGGCTTCTTCCTCTCAGGCTGCTGACGTCACATCCCGTGGCTTTTCCTGCTTTTCCACAACACATGCTAGGCCTTAAACGGGTAGCACACTGTTTTGGTACATGTATTATAGCCTCCCCTCCTAATATATTTAATGAAGGGTTAATTTATAAATTGAGATTTTGCTCCTGCCCTATCTAGGCAGACTTAGGAAGCATATCCATTGGTGCCTCATAACCAGAAGCCTGGCAGACCACAAGGATGACATTTATATCGATCCTACTGAATTTTCCTCCACAAATATCGTGGACCAGGATTCACCCAGTATTCCGTCGGCTGCCGATTCTGGAAGGAGGGGGCCCAGTTTTGCCCGGTAAGTCACTTTTATTTATTAATAGTGTCTATTTTGGGCATGTTTAGTTAAATTTAAATATGGCTATTGCCCTTGTTTTGCTTATGTATCTTAGTCTTTTGACCACAGACTAAGCTCATATGAAGTATACCTAAATCCTCTTCTTCTGGACCTAATTCCCATAAGAAGTGGTCCCAAGGATATACTGTGCCTTTAGATTCCTAGATGTAACCCCTCTGCCAATCTTGTCCAGACGAGGTGGTTGATAGTATAATTACTATCTTTGGAGGTCAGATTAGACCAGATGTCTTCCTCACCTTGGGATCAGAAGGTTTTCGGAGAATTCGGAAAACCAGGTTGTGTTTTCCCGAATTTCAACTCCCGTTTTGATCCCACTTTGATCCCGCTTATTATCTGGTCTTGTGGGGGGGGGGGTGTAGGGTCTTCATAGGGAAGATCAGGCCTGTTTAATGGCTTTGAATAGAGGAAGGTACTTTTCCCTCTGGGACATTTACCTTTCCTTTCTAATGTTTTTTCTACCCTTGGGGATAGAAGAAAAGGATTCAGGCCCAAAGTATAATTAGGTTGGGCTTATCCTTAGCTTGGCACCTGACTCTTCATGTTCATTCCCTTTCATTATTCTTGAAGAATATGAATGAATGGAAAGATCATTTTGGAAAATATTTTTTCTTGACCTATGTTCACGGCACCCTAAGTGCAACTGCTCTCATCTGATCTTAGGAATTAAGCAATATCGGGACCGATCAATATTTTGGATCCTGGGCAGGGGAAATTGCCCTAAGTGGGAGATCCTTTTGTGCTAAAGTCTCTAGGAGAGCAGGATTAACCTTTGCTATCTCCTAAATAAGGATGTTGATTCACTGCCTTAACAGGTTTGGCAAATGAAATTTAAATATTTTAGACCTATTGGCTTTCATTGTATGATGGGAAGTTTGTCTTCTGCTTCAACAATATAAGGACTGTTGGTTGAATGGGACTACTCTAGGGGTATTATTATATCCTTTCCTTCAGCTTCGGCGTTTGAGTACCATTAGCTTTTTGGGAACAAAGAACATGGCTGTAACATTCAGTTCACAGCATTCTCTGAGATCCTGGTCTGAGGATTTTTGAGTCAAAGTGAGTCTTGTGCAATATTCCTTTAGGAATATTACTTTTCGGGCGGATTTGGGAATACGGCTGATAAGTACAGGTATTTTCCGCCCAAAGGGAGGGCTCCTTGGAGCTCCTTCTTTTAGATGCTCCTTTCATTTGGGGACGCTGCTAAATAACCCGGGGGGTACCTTCCTCCTCTACCTTCCTGTGGGAAAGAAGGATTTTTAAGTTTCCACTCTGTCTGGAATCTATTGACTTAAATCCAATGAGCTATGATGCCATGTTTGTGTTGGGGCCTGAATACCTTGTATTGCCCTCTCCATTCCAGGGGCATAAAATGGGGGTTTCACATAGAAATTACTTGTACCCCTCAGTCAGATTCGGGTCTCCCCTATATCCGTGGGTTGGAGGAAAGATAAGTTATTCTGAAGTTTGCTAACCATGGAAGCCAGGCGAGTCATATCCCAGTTCCCGTCACCAGCAGGAAAAGGGGTTTTTTCCTCCATCTTTCTGGTGGTGGAGGCTTTTTTTAATATTTATTAGTGAGAAGCATGCTTCCACTGGGTTTTTTTCATGACCTTAATAGATCTGGGGAATGCCTGGCAGTTTCCAATGAGCTTTGGGCTCAGTCTTTTTTTCAGATTCGCAGTAAAGACAGAGCTGGATATTGCGCTTCCTATTTATTGTTCCCTTCATGCTGGATTCTGTCCGAGAATTCTACTAAGATTTTGGTGCATAGACTTCGGACATATCAGAGACTGAGAGGAGTCTGTGGTGGCTGATCTGGACGATCTGCTACCTTTTTTTGTACACTTAAGGGACAAGATGCCTTAGAACCTCAGTTACATATTTTAGAGCTGTGTTTCAGCTCGGTTGGATTTTAAAACTTTTGGGGTTTTAGTCTGATTCCCTCTCGGATAATGATTTATGGTTGGAAGTCAACAACTTCTTCAGACTCTTTCTCCTTTCTCAAGGGATTTTGGCCCTTCAGGAAATAGTGATTCCTTTGTACCATTTCAGCACCTCCAATAACACTAGCCATGAGGGTGTTAGAACGGTTGACATTGCTCTCTTTCGCGTGAGGTAATGTCACTTGCTTTAAGTACTATGAGGTGCATGTCCGGAGTAGTTCCTATGACACCCGGAATGAGTGGCGAGGGGGAACGAGGTTCATCGCTGGATGGGGGTCGCATTGGAATCCTTTTTGGATTAAATGAGGACCTGAGTCTCCTTCAGCTATGTTCTGTAGGAATGTTGCATCATGTGGCAGTTTTTTCTGTATGACCTCATTTGAGGGAGTCAGAATGGTAGGTCAATTCTAGGGTCTTCTGGGAATCGTTTGGATCTACTTTATTGCTTCAGCAACTAGGTCTCAAGCTGACCAAAAATTTGTTCTGGATCCGGCAGTTGGGGCGGACACATCAGCCCTTGCGCAGTATTCTACTCTAGCCTATACACTTTACAGTTAGAGGGTATTATCCATTCAGGTCCCTAGGCCACCTCTTATCTAGGTTGTCTTTTTTCCTAGGTTGCCTCTAACCCAGGGCCGTCTCTAGGTCCTGGGCTTTTTTTCTAGCCCTAGGCCATCCCTATAGGCCCTAGCCCTAGGCTGTCTGTAGCCCTAGGCTGTCTGTAGCCCTGGGTTGACTCTAACCCTGGGCTAGTCCTTTCTCATACCCGTACAACTTTGGGGGTTAGGTTATTCATTCAGGATCAAGGATTCTACCATTTGAGCCTTGTTTTCCCAGTTTTTCAGTATTCTGGAAATGGAGCTTTGCTATTTTTTATTCTCATTGGATTTTCTTAGATGCTAGGAATGATCCTTCTGCCAGTGCTGAGGAAGCTTCCTTTTGTATTCTGATACACATTTGGGAAGTACCTTTTAGGGAGGCCCAACTGTGGGTTCATAGACATTGTTACTCCAAGTAGGACTAAGAGTGTTCTAGTCGACACTTAAAGGATTTGATTTTTTTCTTGTTTAAATCAGGCTTTATGGTATCACATCTCATTGACAGGAAGTGATGCTACATCTTGGGCTAAACAGGCGAGCTATTGCAGCCGATTGGTCCTCAGCGAGGGTTTTTTTTGCTGGACACTCTTGATTTGATCTGCTGTCTTAGAAGGATCAGTCTTGTGGCAGAAGTATCCTCCATTCTATTCTTTCCCACCCAACGAGGTAGTACTCGCCTATCTCTCAGGCGTATGCTGCCCGAAGGATGTTTTAAGAAAACGTAAGTTAGGTACCTGGTAACTTTTTTTTCTAAACATCCGAAAGGGCAGCATACGCCGGCTTCCCTCCCTTATTTTTATGTGGTGTTGGTTTATTTATAGGTTATAGATTAGAGTTGTGGGTCTGTTTCTTTTCTCTCTTTCAGATCTCTACAACAACTGGGGAATGGAGGGAGGAGTTAAGAATTTATTCTGGCTGGTGGTCACGTTTTCCCCTTGGTGGGAGGAGCCCGGAGGTCTCTCAGGCGTATGCTACCCTTTCGGATGTTTAGAAAAAAAAGTTACTAGGTACCTAACTTTTTTTCTTTGTAACCAACCCTGACAACCCCTCCTGCCTCAGTACCAGGGAAGGGTGGTGGGGCGGGGGGCGGGTCATAATTTGACTGAAGTTCCACTTTCAATTAGTCTCCCTATAAATCTTCAGTATTATATGCACATGAAACAGCTGCTGTTCTCTCTTTACTGAGGCCACAGATAGAATATCTTCACCAGCTCCTGCCTGCCCAAACCAACATTTTTGAGCTAAGAGGACTCTGCTAGTGCCCCACCTTCCCCCATTGCCTGAAGGAGTGACCCATTCCCTGCCTTGATGGCCGCTGCAGTTGACCAATTTTAAGCATTGGAGTTTCCTGTCATCTAGTTGTAGAAGACAGGAGATTAAACTGAAGAGTCTCTCACGTGTTAAAGCATATATTCTTAGTATACAGTACGTCCTGCTCCAAATCTAATACTTACACTTGGGATATACTCCGCCAGACATCGAAAATAGGCTCCTCCCGGCCCCTCAAATGCCCAGGGACCTCCCACAAATCCCCAGAATTTCTCTGCAGTCTGGCTGCGAAGGACGAGAAATGGCTCTCTACTCGCAGGTGAGCGGGGCTATTAGCCCGCGGCCCTGTAGGACTATTCCTACCCGTTCCACTAGTAATATGCCTCCCAACCTTGGCTGCGCTGGTTGGGTGAAGGTAGGCAGCACCGCTGTTAGGTGCTTAGGAGCGCTGCTCCACCGCAATCCCCCACCAAAGGGTAGGCAGTTCAGGCTTATGGTGAGCCTCTATGGGATGCCCCTCCCGCACTAGTGCCCCCTTGCCCCTGTCCATCAGTGGGCCCTGTTTAGGTGGCCGCTGCCCTCCCTCATCCTCCTTGTAGTCTTCGGGGGGAAAAGAGGGTGGGGGGGTGTAAATATGTATGCCATGCATTCTGTGTTTTACACCTTTTTTTCCATTCTGTTAGTCTTGTGTCAACCGCGAGCTGGATTGTGTCTTTTTAAAATTGCTGCCGCTGCCCTGCGCTGACTTGGTTCCGCACTTGGCGGCGGCATTACCTCAGGCGCTGCTGAGCAGGTGCTTGCTTTGCAATTTGGCCTGCCAGTGGCTGCACCTCGTTTCACTTCACCTACTCCCCCAAGCTTAAATCTCACTCCTGCTGAGTTGCATACTAGTGAGGATTCTCAGCCTGATGCGTCTTCTAGACTGGCTACTGTTGAGCAGTTGATTGGTAAGTCCTTAGCGCGTAAGGCCCCTGCTAAGAAGCGGCACTTGACGCCTAATGTCACTGTTTTCCCTATGGGAACTGAGGAGTTTTGGAATCTTTGTGGCTATACCACGTCTGATGAAGGGGAGCTCTTTTCTGATTCAGGCTCATCTGACGAGAGACCAAGGGGTCATGACGATTCTGGATCTGACCCCTGGCCTCCGGATGGCACTGACAGATTATTGACCCAGATTTTTGAGGTTCTGTCCATCTCTCTCCCTGTTGTGGCTCCCAGACAAAGAGGGGAGCTTTTCCATACAGCAAAATCACGTTTGGAATTTCCCGAGCAGGCACATTTCCATAACCTTGTGCTTGTGAAAGGAATTATCCCTTTCCTGCTGAGGTGGTTAAATGTTGGTCATTTCCCCCCCCCCCCCCCCCCCCCCGAGGTGGATGCCCCGATCCTAGGGCTATCTAACACCTCTGTCATGCATTCCCCTGACTCTACTACCCTGCGGGATGCTGGGGACCGCCTGGACCTTTTTGCTAAGGGAGGCAGGTTACCCCAGCACAGGCGGCAATCTCGGCCCTTTCAGGGTCAGGGTTCCTTCTCCTCCCCTTACCGTGGTGCAAGACAGGGAAGGGAGGTTTCCTTTCCTGGGGCCTGGGGAAATTTCTGGGGTAGAGGCAGAGGACGTGGACGTCCTGGCTCCTCCTGGGGTCCCAAAGCAAAATCCTCTCCCAAGCCCCCTCAGGCATGATGGGGCGCCCTCACCCATCTGGGTGGGGGGACGGCTGCAGCACTTCGCTCACGTCTGGAGGCTTCATGTCTCAGACCGGTGGATTCAGGAGGTAGTGTCCTCCGGTTACAAGTTAGAGTTTGCTGCCTGTCCCCCTCCAAGATTCATCAGATCCCGGATTCCTCAGGACCCTGTGTCAGCTCAGGAGCTAGTGCAAGCAGTGCAAGGCCTCCTGGAGCTGGGGGTCATCTGCCAGGTCCCCTTAAGAGAAAAAGGCAAGGGCTTTTATTCCAACCTATTCACAGTACCCAAAAAAGATGGTTCAGTCAGGCCCATCCTGGACTTGAAGATCCTCAACAAGTTTGTTAGGGGCAGGCGCTTTCGCATGGAAACTCTGCGCTCTGCCATCAGTTCCCTGTGCCAAGGGGATTTCATGACTTCTGTGGACATCAAAGATGCTTATCTTCATATTCCTGTGTTCCCAGGTCATCAAAGGTTCCTCAGGTTCGCTCTGATGGATCAACACTACCAGTTTGTGGCCTTCCCCCTTCGGCCTCACTTCAGCTCCCAGGGTGTTCACCAAGGTGCTGGCTGGCGTGATGTCTCTGCTCAGATGTCAGGGCGTCTGCGTACTTCCCTATCTGGACGACATTCTCATCACTTCCTAGTCTCTACATCAGGCAGAGTTGGATACTCAGCTGGTGGTGTCCACTCTGGATTCCTTTGGATGGGTGATCAACCACCCCAAGTCCTCACTGTCCCCTTCCTTGGTAACTCCATTCCTAGGAATAAATCTGGATACAGTTCAGACAAGGATCTTCCTTCCTCAACAGAAGGTGGACAGTCTGATTGCACAGGCCCATTCCCTCCTAGCTTGTCCCCATCCCTCCATCAGGCAGGGAATGCAGCTGGTGGGCCTGATGGTGGCGTGCTTCGAGGAGGTCCCTTATGCTCAGTTCCACTTGAGGCCTCTGCAACTCCACCTCTTGTCAGTATGGGACAAGGACCCAGCTTCCCTGGACAGGGTCTATGTGCTCTCCCCCCTGGTCAGGAGGTCCCTCGCGTGGTGGATGGACTCAAGGAACCTGTTGGGGGGCAGATCCTTTCTTACCCCTTCCTGGGAGACGGTGACCACGGATGCCAGTCTGTCAGGTTGGGGGGGGTTTCTGGAAGTCCCTGTGGTTCCAGGGGAGGTGGGGCCTTCAGGAGGCCCACACTCCTATCAATGTCTTGGAACTGCGGGAGATCAGGTTAGTTCTGGCTCAGTTGACTTCTCACCTTCGGGACCTGTTCAGGTGCGCTCGGACAACCAGACAGCAGTGGCCTACATCAATCATCAGGGAGGGACCCAGAGCAAGGGGGCCCTCCAGGAAGTGTCTCTGATCCTGACCTAGGCGGAGACCAATGTTCCCTGCATATCAGCTGTGTACATCCCGGGGGTGGAAAATCTCCTGGCAGACTCTCTGAACAGGGGGACCTCTCGCCAGGTAGAATGGTCCCTATGCAGCAGGGTGTTCCAATCTCTGTGTCACCGTTGGGGCCAACCAGATGTGGATCTGTTTGCGTCCCGCCACAATCACAAGCTCCCGGCCTTTGTCTCCCTGTCCCAGGATCCTCTGGCCTTGACCACGGATGCTCTAGCAATGTCATGGCAGGACTTTCAGTTTCTGTATGTCTTCCCTCCATTCACCATGCTGGGCAGGGTTCTGCGCAAGATTGCTCTGGAATGGGTGCCAGCAATTCTGGTGGCCCCCCAGGTGGCCAAGAAGAGGTTCGCAGACGTGGTGCAGCTGGCAGTAGATCAGTACACTCTGCCTGTGGTGCCAGACCTGCTCACTCAGGGCTCACTACGCCATCCCAATTTACAAACTCTGGATTTGACGGCCTGGCTGCTGAAACCTCCGTCGTCTTCTATTTATTACAGGGTTTGGCGTGCTTACATTGACTGGTGTGAGTCTAAGTCTCTTCCCTGTCATGTCTTCTCTATTCCCAGGATTCTGGAGTTCCTACAGCATGGGTTGGAGATGGGGCTCCAACTCAGTACTCTGAAGGGTCAGGTTTCTGCCCTGGCTGTTTTCTTCCAGAAGTCCTTTGCTCAGCATTCTCTGATTTGAACTTTTTTCCAGGGAGTGACTCATGTGCGTCCCCCACGTAAGACTATGGTGCCTGTTTGGGATTTGAACTTGGTTTTGTCTGCCTTGCAGGGTGCTCCTTTTGAACCTGTGCAGGATGCTACCCTGGCCATCCTTACCCTCAAGGTTTTTTTTCTGGTGGCTATCACCTCTGAGTTGGCGGCGCTTTCCATTCAGCCCCCCTACTATGAGAGACACCAGGACAAGGTGGTGTTTCGCTTCAAGCCAGATTTTCTGCCCAAGGTTGTGTCTGCCTTTCATTTGAATCAGGACATTGTTTTCCCTTCATTGTGCCCTAATCCTAGTAATGCTAAGGAGAGGGTCTTGCATTCTTTCGATGTGGTTAGGTGTCTGAAGTACTATCTGGTGGCTACTGCACCTTTCATAAAGACTGATGCTCTTTTTGTAGTCCCTTCTGGTCCTAGGAAGGGTTTGACTCCTGCCAAGTCTACTATCAGCAAATGGATCTGTCAAGCTGTGATTCAGGCCTATTCTGCTAAGGGGAAGAATCCTCCCTTCCGCCTTACTGCTCATTCTACTTGCACCAAGCTTCTGTTGAACAAGTTTGCAAGGCCACTACTTGGTCTTCTGTTCATACCTTTTCAAAGTTTTACAAGGTTGATGTTAGGGCCCCAGCTGATGCTGCTTTTGGCCGAAAGGTTTTTCAGGCAGCAGTGGTCTAAACTGTCAGCTGTTAACTTTGGGGATCCCACCCTACTTTATGGACACTGCTATTGGATGTCCCGATAGTAAGTATACAGTACGTCCTGCTCCAGATATAGTACTAAGAATAATACAATTCTGTGATTACTCACCTGTAGAATTGGTATTATGAGTATACAGTACGTCCTGCTCCACCCCACCCTTGGTTTTGCATTTTCTTGGATCCCCTGTATGGTGATTGTTATCATTGTTACAGTTTCTAGTTTGGGTTGTTTTAATTCTCCCGGCTTCTCGTTAACTGCTTTTCAATGCTGGGGATTTGTGGTAGGTCCCTGGGTATTTGAGGGGCTGGGAGGAGCCTATTTTCGATGTCTCTGCAGTCCAGCGCCATCTGGCAGAGTAATACCCGATAGTAAGTACTATATCTGGAGCAGGACGTACTGTATACTCATGATACCAATTCTACAGGTGAGTAATCACAGAATTGTATTTATTCTTGGTGTGCCACACACCCCGCTTCACCTTTAATATTCTTCACGATTGGGTTACTCACCGCCAGGTGACACTGTGCAGAGAGGAAGTCTTGTAACGAGCCCCCTTCCGGCCTATATATACCTGGTACCTCCCATTTATCACCAGTGTTTTTCTCTCTGCATGACGACAAGACAGAAGATTGAAGTCTCCTGCTTACAGGTAGCCGGGGTCTTACCCCGGCACCCCCTTTTGGTCTATTTCTGCCCGGTTTTTGATTGTTTGTACCTTTATGGTGGAATGGAAGCCTCCCAGCCTAGGCTGCTCACTGGGCAATTGGTAGACAGCACTATAGGTGCCTAGGAGCTTATCTCCTCCGCTCGACCCCCTCTTTTGGGGGCAATGCAGCTATCCGGCATGGTGATCCGGAAGTGGGATGCCCCTGTCCCGAGGGTCCCCTTAGCCCCTTACTCTCCCGTTGCGGTCCCTTCTCCCTTCACTATGGGGGGGGGGGGTAGAGGGATGTGTATTGTGTGTATGGTTTACTGTATGTTCATGTGTTTTGCTTATTTCAACGTTGTCAGGCTGCACCGCAAGTGAGTGTGCATATGGCCTGACTTTGATTCCTCCTTATATGGCAGTCTCTGTTTTGCTGGCTGCTGCTGCTGGCCTGTAGGGCCAGAGCTTTGGGTCAGCTTTAGGGGTGACCGGGGCGGGCTGTACGGTGTAAGGCTTGCTTATGGCTGCCTGCGCTTTTCTCACTTTATCCAGCTCCCCTCCCCCCTCCGCTTATCTCCTTTGTTTTAATCGGCCACTCCCGCCTTCGCCGACATTTGCTGCCTGTCTTCCACCACCTCTTTGGTCGGGTGCTGGGCTTTTGTAAGCCTTACTGGGGCAGGTAAGCGGCCTCACCTGGCGTGGGGCCGTCTATTTTTTTTTTATGGTGTTGACTGTTTGTTTAAAAAGTAATATATTTAATGGAAAAATACTTTTATTAAAAAAAAAAAAAGAAAAATATATGAGGAAAATCAGAGGCCAGTTTTCTTGCCTCTTCAAAGCACTTGGTGCTGTGTATGTATGTTGCCATTGGTTTCTGGGGGTCTTACTGTTGGTTTGTTTCTTCCCCACAGTTCCTGGGATTCCCTCAATACAGCGGCCTCCCGGTTCTATTTTGACTGGCTAGTCCTTTCTTTTCCTCCAAATTGGGACATATTTATATAAAAAAAAAATATATATATATATATATATATATATATATATTTTATTTAAGGGGATCTTTATTATAAATTAAATCCTCCCTCCCGGGACATTAACATAAAGGGGCATCCCGGGTGGCTTATGCCTTAAACCCAAAATTTTTGCGAATACCATAAATCACCATATGGAGGCTTCCGATATTACCGGAAATGGTTCTTCTGGGCCATCTAGGGTGTGTGGAGGCTGTGGGACTCCGCTTCCAGCTGATGATGTTTTTGTATGCATTCCTTGTGCAAAGCAGAGTATTGCGCGTCAGTCCGTTGCTCCGGCTGCTGGCCCTTCGCAACTTCCATCATCCCCTACCCCTCCCTCCCTGTTCCGGACCCCGCGTGACATTGTCAAGAGTGGGGATTCGCAATCCGAGGTGGCGGCACGGTTGGCCAACCTCGAGAAAATAGTTTCCGTTACAGCAGGGTTAAAGGCCACTGCGAAACGGAAGCACCTGACTCCTGTACCTCCGGCTTCACAGGATGAAGTATGTGAGCCTGTGGATTAGTCCGATTGCTCCCTGGACGAGGAGGGAGAATTTTTGGTGGAGTCAGATGAGCCTGCAGATCAGCTTGAGGTTGATGCTATTGGCGATTTGTCTGCGGGGGGTTCTCGTGACACCCCCTCCATTCTGGCTCAAATGTTTGAAATTTTGAATTTAGATCCACCTGAGGCCGTCACCCTGCCAAAGGGTCAGTTGTTTAATGTCCCTCAGCCGTCTTTGGTTTTTCCCAGACAACACCACTTTGAGAAAATTGTGCTCAAGGAATGGGAACATCCCACGCGTTGGGAGAAACGTTATCCCTTTCCGCCAGAATTGGTGAAGCTTTGGTCGGTTTCTCCTGACGTCGATACCCCTGTACTAGGGCTCTCCAGCACGGCTATGGTGCAGTCTGCTGAGACTACTGCCCTTAAGGATGGTGAGGATCGTCGGATTGACCAGTACGCTCGCCATGGTTTTAGTTATGCCGGGTCAGCGATGCGCCCGGTGTGTGCTTCAGCGCTTCTTCTATTGGCGGTTAGATCTGTAATTCAGGGTCTGTGTGTGTGGATCTTGATCCCACTTCCAAGAGCTTATTGCTCTCAGGCAGTGTGAGTCTTTTGTTTCCTATGTTCTGTCCGCTCAGGACGATGCGCTGGCTATGAGTAGCAAGACAGCTGCAATGCTGGTGGCTATTCGTCGGGCAGTATGGCTGCGCCAGTGGTCGGCGGACGCAGCTTCTAAAAAGGTGCTCACAGCTCTCCCCTTTTTGGGGTTGCGGCTGTTTGGTGATAAAATTGATTCAGTTGCCAAAGGTGGTAAAATGCCACAACGTAAGAAGCCTCGTCGTCCCTTTCGGGGGGCAAGTTCTGGTAGACCTTCCTTTCGGGGATTCAGAGCGGGTAGGGGGGCTTCCTTTCCCGCTACCAGAGGTGCAGGTTGGACTCGGGGGAGGGGCCGTGGCCGTCCCACTCAGTCCTGGGGCACCGAGCCCAAACCTGCTGATAAGCCCGCTCAGCAATGAGGGGCTGCCCTCACCCGTGTGGGTGGGGGGACGATTGCGACACTTCTCCCTGGTTTGGAACCAGAAGGTTCCGGACAGATGGATCCAGGAGATAGTGTCGTCCGGTTACAAACTGGAATTCGAGTCTCGCCCTCCTTCACGGTTCTTTCGGTCTCGGGTGCCCAGCGATCCTTTGGCCGCACAGGGGCTCCTGGCGTCGGTAAAGAATCTGTTAGAGATGGCGGTCATCCGGCCGGTACTGCGCTTAGAGATGGGCCTCGGTTTCTACTCCAATCTTTTCGCAGTCCCCAAGGACGGGTCTGTTCGTCCCGTCCTGGACCTGAAATTACTCAACAAGTTCATCCGTTTTCTGAAGTTTCGCATGGAAACTTTGCGTACGGCCGTCGGTTCCCTTCGGCAGGGGGACTTCATGACGTCCATAGACATCAAGGATGCTTATCTTCATGTTCCCATCTGCCACGCTCATCAACGTTTTCTTCGATTCGTGATGGAAGATCAGCATTTTCAATTCGTGGCACTTCCGTTTGGCCTTACCTCGGCTCCAAGAGTGTTCACCAAGGTGCTGGCAGGGGGTGATGGCTATTTTCAGATCTCGGGGCATTCGTGTCGTACCTTATTTGGACGACCTTCTCATCATGGCTCCGTCACTCGATCAATCGGAGACAGACACCAGGATGGTGGTCTCCACGCTGGAAAGCTTTGGTTGGGTGATCAACTTCCCCAAGTCCTCCATCGCTCCGGCCAAGGTGGTGTCCTTTCTGGGGATGCAGTTGGACTCTCATCAACACAGAGTGTTTCTCCCCCAGTCCAAAATTCATCTGATTCAGGAGTTGGCTTGGGTCCTACTTTCCAATCCTCGGCCGTCCATCCGTCTGGGGATGAGGCTGGTAGGGTTGATGGTTGCCTCCTTCGAGGCAGTTCCTTTTGCTCAATTTTACACAAGGACGCTTCAGCTTTATCTGTTGGCGTCTTGGGACCGGCAGCCTCGGTCGCTGGATCAGCCCTTCCAGTTGTCCTCCCGGGTCCGGCAGTCCCTCCAGTGGTGGTTGGCCTCGACCAATCTCGTGAAGGGCAGGTCTTTCCTGACCCCTCTTTGGGAAATTGTCACCACGGACGCCAGTCTGTCGGGATGGGGCGGATTCTGGAAGGAGCTGCAGTTCCAGGGGCAGTGGGGGCCTCAAGAGGCCCACTTACCCATCAATGTTCTGGAACTGAGAGCCATCCGTCGGGTTCTTGCTCTCCTGACTCAACACGTTCTGGGCCTTCGGTCCAGGTGCGTTCAGACAATCGAACAGCGGTTGCATACATCAATCATCAGGGAGGGACTCGCAGTCTGAGTGCTCTCAGAGAGGTGTCCCTGATCCTGACCTGGGCAGAGGCCCAGATCCTTGTCTCTCGGCAGTATACGTTCCAGGAGTGGAGAACCAGGAAGCGGACCGGTTTAGCAGGGGCTCTCCCCGTCTGGGAGAATGGGCTCTCCATCCTCAGGTTTTTCGCTCACTGTGTCTTCGATGGGGGACACCGGAGGTGGACCTGTTTGCCTCTCGTCACAATCACAGGCTCCCGAACTTCGTGTCGCTCTCCCAGGATCCTCTGGCTCTGGCAGTGGACGCCATGTCCCTGAGTTGGGGGGGATCTGGGATTTCTATACCTGTTTCCTCCGATACCCATGCTGGGCAGGGTGGTTCGGAAGTTGGCTCTGGAAAGGGTGTCCGCCGTTCTCGTGGCCCCAAGGTGGCCAAGGCGAGTGTGGTTCGCAGACATCGTTCGTCTGGCAGTGGACCAGTTCGTTCTGCCTCTTCGGCCCGATCTGCTCACTCGGGGTCGGTTGTGTTACCCCAATTTACGGCCTGGCTGCTGAAACCTCCATCTTGAAGGAGGAGGGTCTTTCTGACTCAGTCGTTAAGACTTTGATCAGTGCCCGGAAGAGGTCTTCTTCTATCATCTATTATAGGACTTGAAAGGCCTATATCGCTTGGTGTGAGATTAGATCCTTTCCTTGTAGGGTCTTCTCGGTCTCCAGGATTCTGGAGTTTTTACAATCTGGGCTGGACTCTGGTCTTCAGCTAAGTACTTTGAAAGGGCAAGTTTCTGCCTTATCTATCTCCTTTTTTTTTTTTTTTTTTTTTTTTTTTTTCAGAAGCGTTTTGCGCTTCATTCTTTAGTTAAAACTTTTTTCCAGGGGGTGACGCATGTGCGGCCTCCCAGGAAACCATTACTCCCGGTTTGGGATTTGAATTTGGTTCTTTCTGCTCTACAGGCTCCTCCTTTTGAGCCTCTGCAAGATATTGCTTTGTCTACCCTGACTCAGAAGATTGTCTTCTTGGTAGCTATCACTTCGGTCCGGCGTGTCTCAGAGTTGGCGGCCTTGTCTATCCAGGCGCCCTACTTTGAGAGGCATCAGGATAAAGTGGTCTTTCGGTTCAAGCCAGACTTTCTTCCTAAGGTTGTTTCTGCTTTTCATTTGAATCAGGATATTGTTCTTCCCTCCTTGTGTCCTAATCCTAAGAATGACAAAGAGAGGGTTTTGCATTGTTTGGATGTAGTACGCTGTGTTAAATACTACTTGATTATCACGTCTCCTTTTCGTAAGACGGATGCCTTTTTTGTTATGCCCTGTGGGCCTAAGAAGGGTTTGGCACCAGCCAAATCTGCCATTTGCAAATGGATACGTCAGGCCGTTACTGCGGCCTATTCTGCTAAGGGGAAAGTTCCCCCTTTTCGTATCACTGCTCATTCTGCTCGCTCCGTTGGAGCGTCTTGGGCTTTTCAGCACCAAGCTTCTGTTGAACAAGTTTGTAAGGCCGCCACTTGGTCTTCTGTTCATACTTTTTCTAAGTTTTACAAAGTTGATGTGCGAGCCTCAGCGGATGCTATTTTTGGCCGCAAAGTTCTGCAGACTGCCGTCATTTAAGTTATGCTTCACCTGGCCTTGAGATGCCCATCCCTTGTGGACACTGCTTTTGGATGTCCCAATCGTGAAGAATATTAAAGGTGAAGCAGGGTGTGTGGCACACCAAGAATAATACCATTTTGTGAGTACTCACCTGAAAAATGGATATTGTTGGTGTGCCACACACCCCGCTTCACTCCCACCCTTTTCGGTATTCCGAATCCTTTATATGGTGAAGCTTTTATTTATATTGATTTATTTTGAGGTTACCGTTAATTTACTGGTACCTTGTCTTTCTGCTTTTTAATACACTGGTGATAAATGGGAGGTACCAGGTATATTATATAGGCCGGAAGGGGGCTCGTTACAAGACTTCCTCTCTGCACAGCGTCACCTGGCGGTGAGTAACCCAATCGTGAAGAATATTAAAGGTGAAACGGGGGTGTGTGGCACACCAACAATATCCATTTTTCAGGTGAGTACTCACAAAATGGTATTTTACTTATGTCTTTCAGGCGGGATACCATTGGGTTGTGGTTTCCCCCAGTTTCACTCATTTTCTCCCCATCATCCCCCCTTTATTAACTTCTGGGGGCATCCCGTGGGAGGGCATTCCAGGTGGCTTCTGTATTAAGCCTGTACCCACTGCTGACCTATTGCGCCTGTGCTAATCACCATATGGAGGCTTATGGGCATAGCGCGCTTGGGAACCCATCGGGGGAAGCACGGCTGTGTTCCATGTGTGGGGTATCCCCTGTGAGTAAGTGTCACGGTGTGCGTGCCGTACGCTGAAAGTGTCCTTGCGCTTCAAGCTGGTTTGCCTGCTTCGCTTCCCAGCTCTGCGCCTCACTCTGCTTCATCTACTCCCCCGCCCCTGCAATTGGGCCCCAGTGAGGGGAATGTTGGCAGGGAGTCGCATTCTGATTTGGCTCTGCGGGTGGCTAACATTGAAAAGCAGCTTGCCAGGAATGCTCCTAGGTAGGCCTCTGGCAAGAAGACACCTGGACCCCAGGCCTGCTCCCCTTACTGAGATGTATGTGGGGATTGATGAGCTTGGTGACTGTCACCCCCTTGAGATGGGGGAGCTCTCCCAGGACTCTGACTCCTCTGGGAACCAGCAAGACAGTTGTGATAGTGACCCTGGGTCTGTGTCCGTAGAGGAATCATGGTACCCTGAGGACGCTGATAATCTGCTGTCACATATTTTTGAAATTTTGCACATTGCTCCCCCTGAGGTAGCTAAAAGAAAGCAGGTGGAGCTTTTTTGCCCTGGTAAACAGCGTCTAGAGTTCCCTGAGCAGGAACATTTTACCACCTTTTGTGCTTAAAGAATGGGACCGTGACTCCCTCTTCTCCAGTGGTCGCAGAGATTCTTGGGGCCATGGCAGAACCCGTGGTCGTCCCGGTCTCTCCTGGAATCCTAAGTCCAAACCCTCTCCCAAGCCCCCTCAGGCATGAAGGATGGCTTTGGCTCTTTGCTCACGTCTGGAGGCTTCATGTCTCAGACCGGTGTATTCAGAAGGTAGTGTCCTCCCGGTTACAAGATAGTTTGCAGCCTGCCCCCCCCCCCCCCCCCCAAGATTCATCAGATCCCGGATGTCTTTAAACCCCCTGTCCGCTCAGGGGTTGCTTCTGGCAGTTTATTGCCTGTTAGAGTCCAGGGTCATTTGTTTGGTGCATCAAGAAAGAGGTCAGGGGTACTATTCCAATCTTTTCACGGTCCCCAAAAAGGACGGCTCTCTGAGGCCCATTCTGGATCTGAAGGGCCTCAACAAATTTGTCAGATTCAAGCATTTTCGCATGGAGACGGTCATCAGAGATTTCTAAGGTTCGAGCTGCAGGGTCAGCATTACCAGTTTGTGGCTCTACCCTTCGGTATAACCTCGGCACCTTGGGTGTTCACCAAGGTGCTGGCGGGCGTAATCGCTCTGCTAAGGAACCAGGGCATCCGCATCATTCCTTACCTGGACGACATCCAGATTGTGGCCGATTATTTTCCCTTAGGCCGAGCGGGACGCTCAAATGGTGACATCCACTCTGGAGTCTTTCGGCTGGGTGATTAAATATCCCAAGTCCTCTCTGTCCCTGTCATTGGTGAGGACCTTTCTGGGCATGACGCTGGATACCTCTCAGGTCAAGGTGTTCCTTCCTCAGCAGAAGGTGGAAGGTCTTCAGCTGCAGGCTCGGGCTCTGCTGTCCTGTCCTCATCCCTCCATCCGCCAGGGGATGCAGTTGGTGGGCCTGATGGTGTCCTGCTTTGAGGCAGTCCCCTTTGCTCAGTTTCACATGAGACCTCTTCAGTTGCACCTCTTGTCTGTTTGGGATCGGGACTCTGTGTCCCTGGATCAGGAATTTGTTCTGTCTCCCCTGGCCAGTTTCTCTCGTGGTGACTGGACTCGAGGAACCTTCTGGGGGGCAGGTCCTTCCTGCCCCCGTGCTGGGAAACGGTCACCACGGATGCCAGTCTGACCGGCTGGGGAGGCTTCTGGAAGTCCCTGAGGTTCCAGGGTTGGTGGGGCCCACAAGAGGCCCATGCTTCCATCAACGTCCTGGAACTGAGGGCGATCAGGTTGGTTCTTTCTCACCTATCCACTCACCTCCGGGGTCGGGCTGTTGAGATTCGCTCAGATAACCAGACGGCGGGTTCCTACATCAACCATCAGGGACGGACTCGGAGCAAGGGAGTGTCCCTGTTTCGGTCTCGGGCGGAACAGCATGTTCCCTGCATCTCAGCGGTCTACATCCCAGGGGTGGAGAACCAGATGGCGGACTCCCTGAGCAGGGGGACGTCTCATCTGGGAGAGTGGTCTCTCAACAACCAGGTGTTTCTCTCCCTCTGTCACCGATGGGGTTAGCCGGACGTGGACCTGTTTGCGTCCCGTCACAATCACAAACTTCCCAAATTTGTCTCTGTCTCTGGATCCTCTGGCCTTTGCCACGGATGCCTTGGCAAAACTTTGGACAGAGTTTCAGCTTCCCTCTGTTTCCTCTCCTGGGCAGGGTCATGCGCAAGATAGCCCAGGAGCGGGTACCAGCCATACTGGTGGCCCCTTGTTGGCCAAGAAGAGTTTGGTTCGCAGACGTTGTGCGGTTGGCAGTAGACCAGCACGTCTTGCCCAAGGATCCAGATCTTCTCACCCAGGGGCAGCTACGCCATCCCAATTTACAAATTCTGGCTTTAACGGCTTGGCTGCTGAAACCTCCATATTGATGGAAAAAGGGGTTGCCTGCTTCTGTTGTTGATACCATGATTCGGGCTTGGAAGAAGTCCTCGTCCTTTATTACAGGGTCTGGCATGCTTACATTGCCTGGTGTGAGTCCAAGTCTCTTCCCTGTCGGGTGTTTTCTATTCCCAGGATTCTGGAATTCTTGCAACATGGTTTGGATCAGGGCCTTCAACTTAGTACCCTAAAAGGCCATGTTTCAGCTCTGGCAATTTTTTTCCAAAGATCTTTTGCCGATCACCGGTTGGTTAAAACCTTTTTTCAGGGTGTTTCTCATGTGCATCCACCTCGTAAGCCTTTGCTACCAGTCTGGGATTTGAATCTGGTGTTGTCTGCTCTGCAAGGGCCTCACTTTGAGCCTATCCGTGATGCTACTTTGTCTATTCTGACCCTTATGGTAGCCTTTCTGGTGGCTATCACTTCTGTAAGGCGAGTTTCTGAGCTATCGGCACTTTCCATCAAACCTCCGGATAAGGTGGTGTTCTGGCTCAAGCCGGATTTCCTGTCAAAGGTTGTGTCTGCCTTTCATCTTAATCAGGTCTTGCCTTCATTGTGTCCTAGTCCTGCTAATTCCAAGGAGCGGACTCTGCATTCCCTAGATGTGGTCAGGGCTCTGAAGTTTTATTTGGTCGCCACTGAGCCTTTCAGGAAGTCTGATGCTCTTTTTGTTCTCACTTCTGGACCTAGAAAGGGTTTGCCTCCGGCAAAATCCACTATCAGCAAGTGGATCCGTCAGGTGGTGGTTCAAGCCTATTCTGCTAAGGGAAACGAACCTCCCTTTTAGGATTACTGCTCATTCCACTCGTGCTATTGGTGCCTCTTGGGCTTTTCTGCACCAAGCTTCGGTTGAACAAGTTTGCAAGGCCGCTACTTGGTCTTCTGTTCATACTTTTTCAAAGTTTTACAAGGTTGATGTTAAGGCCTCAGCGGATGCTGCTTCTGGCCGCAAGGTGCTTTAGGCGGTAGTGACTTGAACTGCTGGCCGTTACTCTTTGGGGATCTTACCCTACTCTGGATACTGCTTTTGGATGTCCCAACTGTTATGAATACCGAAGCAGGCCGTGCCATGCAATAAAGAAAAAAGCAATTCTGTGAGTACTCACCTGTAGAATTGTTTTTGTTCTTGCATGGCACGGCCTGCTTCGCCCCACCCTTGTTATTGTTATTCTTGGTTGCCTCTTTATGGTGATTGTTCCAAGTCAATTGGGGTCTTTTACCCTTTTCACATTTTTTACTTATTCTCTCCCGGCTTCTTGTCTCACTGCTTGTGTACGCTGGGGAACTCTATGGTTAAGCCCATTTTTATAGGGACCCGGGACAAGCCACAGCTTTTCTGCAGTACCACTGTGCCACCTTGTGGCGGAATAACCCAACTGTTATGAATACCGAAGCGGGCCGTACCATGCAAGAACAAAAACAATTCTACTCACAGAATTGCTTTTTTGTATACCACTCAAGACTCCATTCATTTATCAATGTCCTGTTCAGGTTTTTTGACTACCCCGGGTATTCATCAGGTATTCACTAGCCATCCAGAAATGCCTGGCATGGGAACGCATCTCAGATAGCGGTGATTAGGGATGCAACCCTTGCATCATGGGATTAGTGGTAAGGTATACAAAATAGTACTTGCCTTTTGTCATATGCAGCTGATTGGCAATAGTTTGATCATTAACTCACCTGAACTCTGGATCTGAACCACCCCTGCATCTGGGGCCAATACATGAGGATGGGTTTGATTGTGAGTCTGGATCACAGCCAGCCATCAGTCAAAGAGCACTGTCGCTCCATCTGTATTGATTGCAATGGAGTGTGTTCCAGAGGCCAGACACACCACCCTCTCTCCACACCTCTTTGATGGTGAGGGGCTCAGATTCAGCAACCAGGTGCGTTACTGATCACCAGACTAGCACCAATCAGCTGTGTGGGATAATATGTAAGTACCCATTTGATTTTTTATTTAGCTGTTGAAAGTCTTTGATGCGGTACACCTGTAAATTTCGCTCTCCCAGGTAGTGTTCCTCTCAGGAGGGGCATCCTCATTTGGGATAACCCACTGTGTGGTTCCGCCATAATAACTCCTCTTCCTGGCTCAATTTCACTCAGCCCCCTTTTGCTCCGCTAGCGGCTAAGCAGTCACTGGAAGCGTGGGCTCCGTTACTAGCTGTGGGCGTGCTAGAGGTGAGCGTGCATGCGGTGCCAAGACGCAGCAAGGTCTCTGGAGCAGGTAAGTGGAATGGGCGACCTGGGGCTTTCGCACAGTGGGGCACCCCAATTAGGGATACCCCAAGGAGTGGGACTCGGATGGCCCTGGTGTCTTTTAGATTCCAGGGCCTCCAAAATTCCTGTTTAACTATAGTTAAACTATATATTCTATATTTATATAAGGCATACAAAGGCGCATTTTTGTTAGTTTAGTCTGGTGTTTAAAATCTTCCAGTTTGGCCAGAAGACATTTTAAGCACTGATTTAGACCTCATTTCTTCTGTAGAGCAATTGGCTGTAATGGTTTATTACCATGTGCAGCAACAAAATAAGAAGTAAAACCTGCAATAGGTAAAAAGTGGCCAGTTGAAGGTGCTGTTTTTTTTTCTGTATTATGTATTTTACTTTGTATTCTGTTTTTTCTCAATAGATGTCTATATAAAGAGCTAACAAGGTGCTATGCAATAAAAACAGATGCAGCAAACTGTAATTCACAAATTGTAGTCATACATTTACAATGTACATAGAGAATGGGTATTAATCTAAAGCTTTTTCATCTTCAGCTAGAAATGATTGCAATGGAAAACCCAGCAGACCTAAAGAAGCAGTTGTACGTAGAGTTTGAGGGGGAGCAAGGGGTGGACGAAGGAGGAGTTTCCAAAGAGTTTTTCCAGCTAGTTGTGGAAGAAATATTTAACCCTGATATAGGTGAGCTATTTATCATTTTGTTATCTGATTATCTTAGCTGCATCGGAGAATGTTTTTTTTTTTTTTTTTTTTAAGGTTATAAAGGCCAATATATCTGTAAGCATTCAGAATGCAGAGATTGGCTTGTAGAATCCCCCCCCCCCCCTCAAAGAAAATGGTTCTTAACTTTTCTTCACAGCTTTTACAGTTCAGCAACAAGCTTGATTCCTAGAGCACATGACTAATGCTCACTGTTTGTCCTTGCATCATTTACAGTGCCTTTGCACACCCAGCTTAATTCATGGCAAGTCACTGTGACTGCGTGCCGGAGCAGCTACGGAGGGGAGATGATAGTCACTTGTAAGACAGGAAATTATAAGCTCTTACATCACATAGTTGGGGAGCATGTGTACATTGTATAGAGCCTTACATGTTTTTTAATTTAGTGGTGCTTTGTTTCCTCAAAACCCTTCCTGCCCATAACATGCCAGGCAAGGTTACTGCTGCTGGAGTCCTGTTGATTGGAATAAGTGGAAACCATTACACACAAGACACTGGTCGCTCTTCATCTATCCAGAATGTTTACATGCCCCTGAATTAGAGCAAGAACTGAGTTTCATAATAGAAGGTTAAAGAGTAACACATTTGACTTTTCGGGGGAATTGTATCTCTGTGGGGGCATCCCGAATTGGGTGAACTAACGTGTTGATTGGCCGGCCGCATCTCCCGCTCACCTCCTAACTGATCACATGCCCGCACCAACCCATTCAGAAAGGCCTGGTGCGGACACAGCTAGAGGTGATGTGGCCGCATCGCAGATTCGCGTTGAGGGTCCCAGAACAAGGTGAGTGAAACAGTGCTTCAGAGGGGGGTTTACACCGTTCGGGATGCTCCAAGGAGTGAAACTTCTCCTTTTGACTCTACGGCCTCCGATGTTCCTCTTTAAGGAATGGGAGGGGCTATAGGAATAGTGTTTTAAGTTCCTGTCTTTTTTTATAGATTGGAGATATGTTATGGCATGTAAATGCTCTTAATACTACTGTGCTGCTTTTTTCTGCAGGCATGTTTACCTATGATGAGTCCACCAAACTCTTTTGGTTTAACCCATCGTCATTTGAGACTGAAGGGCAGTTTACGCTCATTGGGATTGTGCTAGGCCTCGCAATATACAACAATTGCATCCTTGATGTGCACTTTCCAATGGTTGTGTATCGAAAGCTTATGGGCAAGAAAGGAACGTTTCGTGATCTGGCAGACTCTCACCCTGTAAGTCTGACAGCATACCTGCTTTGGGAGAATATCTGTCCAGCTGCTAAATCACAAATATTTACCCAAAATGCTGCTATAAATGTAGCCATTTTATCAGATTACATCACATATCATTGATCTGAATCCTATTGCGCAAATAACAAAAATAGTGCATGTGTATGACCTTTAGCTATACATTTTTGTAATTCATTGTCAATGAAGATAGATGCAAATTCAGTGTGTATGAACTTACAGGTATACAAAGTTAAAATATCATAGGCAGCAGTGTTCTGAAAATTATCATGTACTGTAGTTAAATCACAATAAATGCTATTCATGCTGGATAGACAATAACATGGGTATTAAAGTGGACCAACTCCCACCACTGATCGGCCCGGGAATCTATAAGATTCCCGGGCCGATCAGCTCCCTGCCTGCGGGGCACCCCGATCGGGGGTGCCCCGCTGTGTGAAACCCCCTAGCACGCCCGCAAATCCTACCTGTTCCTCGTTCCAACGGCGCATGCGCGGGCCGCCGCCTCTCGCACATCCCTCTAGCAGGGCGCGCACCAGCGCCGGCCGTTTGTGAATGGCCGGCGCGGGTGCGCTCCCTGTAAGGCGGTGATTGGTGGAGCGAGTCACGTGGGAGCGGGGTCAGGTGAGAGTTTGGGGCTTTCTGGGGGGTTTCACACAGCGGCGTGAAAATCCTGGGTGTTGGTCCACTTTAAGACTTCTTAATGACCTGCTTAGTGTCCTATTTTCTTTAGTTCTTTTCTATTAAATAACATTCAAATGCACCAGGGATTTAAAACAAAACTCAATATACCATTGATATTTGCGCATTCAAAAAAATAACACTTAAAATTCAGAATATTGCATGAAGATCGGCTCCTATGTTTTCAGACCTCCAGTGGGTCTCCTACCAAGTCGGCCATACACAGACACTTTGGCTGAAACGTAAACCATAAATTTGGCAGGACGTTTGCCATACTTAGAGAAGGGAAAAGATGGTGTTGTTTTTTAGAACCCTCTGTGAACCTCCCACTCTAAATGTTATCCATTGGTGTCCTATACACTAGTGCTCAAACTTTAGTTGAGATATATCCCTCTGGATTTTTACCAGACAAACCTTTTGATTCCACAGAGGCTCCACCTCTGTAATATATAATAGGTGCCCTCCCATGTGAGAGCGACCACACCCCGCACGCGAGATGTCAGGCAAGTACTAGTTAATTTATTCATTTATTTATAAAAATGTGTTTTATTTTTACGGGATTCCTATACCAGTTCAAAGGGTATGAGGGCCTGCAGGTGGCATGCCACAAATGATTAGCCCAGATCTTTTTAGACCATGACTGCATAAAACCATTCTAGTAAAGGCTTAATTTTAGGCAGGTATTGTCTTGTGAGCAGTTGTAGCAGTACGACTAAATAAAATTTGTGTTGCAGGTCTTGTACCAAAGTTTAAAAGAACTGTTGGAGTACGAGGGCAGCGTTGAGGATGACATGATGATAACGTTTCAGATATCGCATACTGATTTGTTTGGCAATCCTTTAATGCATGACTTAAAGGAGAATGGGGATAAGATTCCCATTACAAATGAGAACCGCAAGGTATGTACCATATTTTCCCCAGACGTTCTCCAGGACGGCTTAACCACTCACTTCCTCACTTCGCGATCCGCGCTGGCCCGTCCTTCTTCCTCTGCTGCCTGCACATTTTGGTCGAAGAGGCACCATTACAGCGTTGTACAGCCCTGTGGGACTTCTTGTTGTTTTCATATAGTTTTTATAAAGGGGGGGTTCTCCCGGTCCTTGGGTCCCTTGGATAAATTTGGGGAATTATTATTATTATTAATAATAAACTCCTCCCACTAACGGACTTAAGGCGCATCCCGGATAGCTTCTAGCGTAATTCCCTCTGGTCATTGCGACTACCATAATATTCACCATATGGAGGCTTCCTAGGATACCGGGCTCGGCTCCCTTCGGGACAATCTCGGCAGTGCGTGGGTTGTGGGGCGTCCCTTACGGGGGATAATGTGCTGGTTTGCATACCATGTACACAGCAGGCCATAACGCGGCAGTCCGGGGGTCCCAGGCGTTTGGGTCAGCGCTGCCGGTCTCATCACCTACTCCACCTCTCCTGATCCGTACCCCTGGTGACATGGTCATTAGCGGGGAGTCGCAATCTGATGTATGTGCTAGATTGACCAACATCGAAAAATTGAATTCTAGCTCTGCGGCCAGAAAGGCCCCTGCTAAGAGAAGACATTTGTCGCCGGCCGCGCCGGTTCTGGATTTTGATAATTCCCTTGACTGGTCTGATTATTCCCCACTTGAGGAAGGGGAACTGTTTGCGGAATCTGATTGCTTTGAGGATCAGCAGTTTTTGGATGCTGATGCTGGGCAGGTGCATGGGGATGCCGTGGATACACCCAAGATCCTGGCCCTTTTATTTGAGGTGCTGGCTATTTCTCCTCCGGCGGAGTCTCCTCCGCAGAAGGGGGGATTTTTTGGGACCTCTAAGCCTCGTTTGGAGTTCCCAAATCAGAAGCATTTTGAAAATCTGATTCTTAAGGAATGAGAAAGACCTAGCCGGCTTCCCGATGTTTCTCAGGGATGGGATAGGAAGTATCCCTTTCCGGTGGACGCAGTGAAGCGCTGGTCGTCCCCTCCTGAGGTCGAGTCCCGTTCTGGGATTGTCCAAAACATTTGTTGTGCCGTGACGTATTGATCAAATGGCTTGCCATGCCTTTGCTAGTGTGGGTTCAGCCTTGCGGCCTGTTTGTGCTTCTGTGCTCACGGCTGTGGCTACCAGGTCTGTGGTTAGGGGCCTGTTGAGTGGTTCCCAGCTTAACCCGGCCAGCGATGAATTTGCAGCGCTTATGTGGTGTGAATTGTTCATGTCCTTTGTCTTATCTGCCTTGGATGACACAATATGTATGTGTAGCAGAACTTCGGCGTTGCTGGTGGCTATTCGCCGATCGGTCTGGTTGTGCCAGTGGGTGGCTGACATTGCGGCTAAGAAGTCACTTACAGGGCTACTCTTCCTGGGTATGCGGCTGTTTGGAGATAAATTGGATTCAGTAGCAAAAGGAGGAAACCTACCGCAATGCAAGAAGCAGCTTCGCTCCTTTCGGGGGGCAGGCTCCTTTAATCCTTCCTTTCGCGGGGCCAGAGCAGGCAGAGGAGCTGCCTACTCTGCCTTCAGAGGTGATTCCTGGAACAGAGGCAGAGGACGGGCCCATCCAGGACCTGTCTGGGGTTCCAAGCCCGCTGCCAAGCCAGCTCGGCAATGAGGGGGCGCCCTCACCCTTGCGGGTGGGGGGACGGCTGCGGCACTTCTTCCAGGTCTGGGCCCGGGAGGTCACAGACAAGTGGATCTTGGAAATGGTCTCTTCCAGGTACAAACTGGAGTTCGAGTACCGGCCTCCTCCCCGATTCCTCAGATCTCGGGTCCCCTCAGACCCCCCTTCTGGACATGGAAGTCATATGCACGGTGCCTTTGTCAGAGAGAGGCCGGGGCTATTATTCCAGCCTCTTCACGGTGCCCAAGAAGGATGGATCCATAAGACCCATTCTGGATTTGAAGCTTCTCAACAGGTTCATCAGAACCAAGAAGTTCCGCATGGAGACTTTGCGCTCAGCCATCCTTTCTCTTCGTCAGGGTAACTTCATGACGTTCATAGACATCAAGGATGCTTACCTTCATGTACCGATCTCAGCAGACCAGAGATTTCTCAGGTTTGTGGTGGGAGATCAGCATTTTCAGTTTGTGGCCCTCCCGTTCGGGCTGACCTCGGCACCAAGGGTGTTCACCAAGGTGCTGGCGGGTATAATGGCCCTTCTCAGAGCCCAGGGCTTTCGCATTGTGCCGTATCTGGACTACCTCCTCATTACGGCATCTTCTCTCAGACAGGCGGAGCTAGACACCAGGAAGGTGGTGTCAACGCTGGAGAGGTTCGGCTGGGTGATCAACCACCCCAAGTCTTCTCTCTCCCCGTCAAGGGAGATTGCATTTCTGGGCATGAATCTGGATACCATTCAGACCAGGGTGTTCCTACCTCAGTCGAAGGTGCAGATGGTTCAAGATCTGATACGTCTTCTTCTGTCCAACCCTCTCCCGTCTATCCGGCTAGGGATGAGACTGGTGGGGTTGATGGTGGCTTCCTTCGAGGCAGTCCCCTTTGCTCAGTTCCACATGAGCTCGCTCCAGCTCCATCTACTGTTGGCTTGGAACAGATGTCCGCTGTCATTGGATCAGTCATTTCTGATGTCTCCCCTGGTTCGGCAGTCTCTTCAGTTGTGGCTGGAACCAAGGAATCTTCTGAGGGGCAGGTCTTTTCTGACCCCTTGTTGGGAGACTGTCACCACGAATGCCAGCCTGTCTGGCTGGGGGGGGTTCTGGAAGGAACATCAGTTCCAGGGTCTGTGGGGTCCTCGGGAGGACCACACCCCCACCATGCTCAACCACAAGGTATTCCGGTCCCTTTGTCACAAGTGGGGGATTCCGGAGGTGGATCTCTTTGCCTCACGTCACAATCACAAGCTTCCTGCATTTGTGTCTCTGTCTCAGGATCCTCTGTCCCTGGCAGTGGACGCCTTGTCTCTTGCCTGGAGGGATCTGGGTTTTCTGTATCTGTTTCCCCCCTTCTCCGTGGTAGGCAAGGTGGTGCGCAAGCTGGCTCAAGAGGGTGCGCCAGCAATTCTGGTGGCCCCAAGGTGGCCAAGACAGGTTTGGTTCGCAGACGTACGGCTGACGGTAGATCAGTACAGGTTGCCCCTGTTTCCGGATCTGATCACTCAAGGTCAACTACGTTACCCCAATTTACAAACGTTGGCTTTGACGGCGTGGCTGCTGAAGCCTCCATCTTAGAGGAAGGTGTGTCTGATGCGGTGATTCAGACACTTGTTAGAGATAGGAAGAGATCTTCCTCTAACATCTACTACAGGACTTGGAGGTCCTATATTGACTGGTGTGAGGCTAGGGCATTCATTGCCTTGCAGGGTGTTTTCGATTCCTAGGATTTTGGATTTTCTTCAACACGGTCTGGACCTGGGTTTCCAGCTTAGTACCTTGAAAAGGCAGGTCTCTGCCCTGGCAGTCTTCTTTCAAAGGTCCTTTGCTCTGCATCCCTTGGTTAAGACTTTTTTCCAGGGGGTCACTCATGTGCGGCCCCCTAGAAAGCCTTTGTTGCCCATTTGGGATTTGAATTTGGTTCTGTCGGCCCTCCAGGGGCCTCCTTTTGAGCCGGTGCAGGATGTTGCACTTTTCTTCTGCTTACACAAAAGATTGCCTTTTTGGTGGCTATTACATCTGTTCGTCGTGTCTCTGAGTTGGCGGCTCTGTCCATTCAGGCCCCTTACTTTGAGAGACACCAGGACAAGGTGGTCTTTCACTTTAAGCCAGATTTCCTTCCTAAGGTGGTTTCTGCCTTCCATCTCAATCAGGATGTGGTTCTCCCTTCCTTGTGTCCTAAGCCTAGCAATGACAAGGAGAGGGTCCTGCACTCTTTGGATGTGGTTCATTGTGTGAAGTACTATTTGGTCGCTACTTCTCCTTTTCGTAAGATAGACGCTTTGTTGGTGGTGCCCTCCGGGCCCAGGAAAGGTTTGGCGCCTGCCAAGTCTACCATTAGTAAATGGATATGTCAGGCCATTGTTGGGGCCTATACTGCCAAGGGGAGGGTCCCCCCTTTTCAGATCACTGCTCATTCTACTCGTGCTGTTGGGGCTTCTTGGGCTTTTCAGCACCAGGCTTCTGTTGAACAAATTTGTAAGGCTGCTACTTGGTCTTCTGTTCAACCTTATAAAACTTGGAAAAAGTATGATGTGTGGGCCTCAGCAAATGCTGTTTTTGGCCACAAGGTTCTGCAAGCTGCAGTGGTTTAAATGTGTGCATTATTGCCTTTTTGGGATCCCCACCCATGTTGGACACTGCTATTGGATGTCCCATATGTCATGAATATTGGAAGCGGGGTGTGTGACATACTTGGAATAATACCATTTTGTGATTACTCACCTGTAAAATGGTTATTATAAGTATGTCACACACCCCGCTTCACCCCACCCTTATTATATTCTTGATCCTTTTTATGGTGAACCTTTTATTGTTTCAAACATTTTTGGATTGGATCTTCCTGGTCTCCTTACTGCTTTCCTATACTGGGGAATGTGTGGGAGGTCCCAGGTATTTATGGACCAGGAGGGGCTCCTTTTTTTTTCTAGTCATCTCTGCAGAAGTTTGCCCTCTACTGGTCATTACCCATATGTCATGAATATTGGAAGCGGGGTGTGTGACATACTTATAATAACCATTTTACAGGTGAGTAATCACAAAATGGTATTTTTTTCTTTAAAGGAGCACTATCACGTAAAAATGGCCCAGTGATAAAAATCCAAATAAATACGCTGGATGGCGGGAGGAGATGTCACTTATACACCTGGCATCAAGAAATATCCAGCCAGGCTTGTTTTCTATTTTAATGTATGGAAGAAGAAATCGAGGTGGCAGGATCTTGTCACCCCTCGTAGACTTAACCTTTCACCAATGGATTTTGTTCCTATCATGTGAGAATAAACCACAAGCTTGGCGGGAATTCCAAGTATACAGCACGTCCTGTTCCAGAATATTCCTTACACATGGGTTATACATCCACAAGATGGCGCTGGCCTGCAGAAAAAACTTGTGGCCACTCCCGGCCCCTTAAATAGCCAGGAACCACCCACCAATTCCCAGTGGACTGTGAAGATAGAAGATGGGTCTCTATACTGCGCAGGTAAGCGGGGCTTATCAGCCTGCGGCCCTGCAGGACTATTCCCACCCGTTTCCAGACCCACTGCCTCCCAGCCTTGGCTGACTGGTTGGGGTGAAGGTAGGACAGCACCAGGGTCAGGTGCTGTGGAGCGCTGCTCCTACCGCAATCCCTGCACTGACATGGGTAGACGGTATAAGCTTATGGTGAGTCTTGTGGGATTCCCCTTCCTGCACTCTGGGTCTTCCTTACCCAATCCCCCCCCCCCCCCCCCCCCCCACTTCTCACTTTATTATTGTGTGGCGGTGTTTTAACTTAATACGCTCGCCGCCGCGCTGCTTGTACAGCGTTCTGCGGACGGAGGCGACATTGCCTCAGCTGCTGATGCGCCGTCATTGGACAGCGAGATCACGTGGTGGGGGGCGGTCTCTGCGGATGACGCTTTTGGCGTCACATCTCCGCGGCCCGCCGCTCGAGGTCTGTGCGGGCGCCATTTTACCTCTCTTCCTCTTTCACTCGTGCTGTGTGCGCTGCTGCTCTATTACTAGTGCGGTCCGTGAGTGTCCCTGCAGGTTGTTTTTTCCTTCTGCTTCTCACTTGTAAATGCTTATGGGGATGTCTTTTAGGCGGGATAAACGTCACTGTGGTTTCTCCCGGCCCTCTTCCCTTTGATAATCTCCCACCTTCCTAGCGGGTCTTTAGGGCATCCCGGGTGGCTATCACTAGCCTTAAACCTATATTGGCTTGTTGTGCCACTCAAATCACCATATGGAGGCTTCTGGGGATAATGTGCCTGGGGTTCCTTCGGGACAGGCCCGGCTGTGTGTTGCATGTGGGGTTTCCCCTGTGAGTGACGATGTCAAGGTATGTGTAAACTGCGCCCAGCAGGCACTTGCGTTGCAGTCCGGGCTGTCTGTTTTGGGCCCCGGGGCTGCGCACCTTTTGGCTTCGCCAACCCCCCACGCTTACATCTGACCCCCAGTGAGGGGGACACTCAATCTGATTTGGCTGCACGGGTGGCCAGCATTGAAAAACATATTGCTGGGTCAGCCACGCATAAGGCTTCTGCTAAGAAGCGGCATTTATCTCCTGCTGCTTCCCTCTTTCCTGTAGAGGACGAGGGACCTTACTCACTTTCTGGCCCTTACCCCCTTGAGGAGGGGGAATTGTTTTCTGATTCAGAATCCTCTGAGGAACAACCTAAGATCTATGGTGGTACCGGGTTTCCCTTTGGGGAAGACCCATGGTCCTCAGATGATACTGACAGGTTGTTGAGTCACATATTTGAAGTGCTTTGTATATTCTTGGTGTGCCACACACCCCGCTTCACCTTTAATATTCTTCACTTATTGGGTTAACTCACCGCCAGGTGACGCTGTGCAGAGAGGATGTCTTGTAACGAGCCCCCTTCCGGCCTATATATACCTGGTACCTCCAATTAATCACCAGTATTTTTCTCTCTGCTTGACGACAAGACAGAAGATTGAAGTCTCCTGCTTACAGGTAGCCGGGGTCTTACCCCGGCACCCCCCTTTTGGTCTATTTCTGCCCGGTTTTGATTGTTTATACCTTTATGGTGGATTGGAAGCCTCCCAGCCTAGGCTGCTCACTGGGCAATTGGTAGACGGCACTATAGGTGCCTAGGAGCTTATCTCCTCCGCTCGACCCCCTCTTTTGGGGGCAATGCGGCTATCCGGCATGGTGATCCGGAAATGGGATGCCCCTGTCCCGAGGGTCCCCTTAGCCCCTTACGGTCCCTTCTCCCTTCACTATGGGGGTGGGGGGGTTAGAGGGTTGTGTATTGTGTGTATGTGTATTTCACTGTATGACTTTTTGTAACATGTGTGTTTTACTTTAATGCAGTTAGCAGACTGCACCGCAAGTGTGCACTCTGTCTGATTGTTCCTCTTATTTTTCCTCTTAAAAGGACTTTCCTTGGTCTTGCAGGTAAGTACTGGCCGGCTTGGCCAGCGTTTAGGTCTGCTTTAGGGGGCAGCTGGGGCTTGGCTGATTGCAGGCTGGCTTGCTGCCTGAGCCTTTGCTATGCAGCCTCCCTCCCCCCTCCCCTGTTGGTCTTTCCTTCCCTCCCTCCCCCTCCCCCCCCTCCTCCTGCCTTTGTGTTGACCGGCCCCAGCCTCACTTCTTTCCTTCCTGGCTTAAAGGAAGTCACGTGGGGGGGGGGCTCGCTGCCACACATGGTTTGGTTTACTTCTGGCTCCTACTGCTATTGCTGCTGGTCGTCCATACTATTGCTGCGGCCGCCCTCGGTTCCTTGCAGGTAAGCGGCCCCACCTTGTGTGGGGCCGTTGAGTGTCTTTTTAAAAACTATATTGTTTTTATAGTGTTTTTAGACATGGGGGGGGGGGGGGGGGGGGGAGAGATCTATAAGGGGATTCATCATGATTTGGTTTGGTTTACTTCTGGCTCCTACTTCTGGCTCCTACTGCTATTGCTGCTGGTCGTCCATACTATTGCTGCGGCCGCCCTCGGTTCCTTGCAGGTAAGCGGCCCCACACAAGGTTGAGTGTCTTTTTAAAAACTATATTGTTTTTATAGTGTTTTTAGACATGGGGGGGGGGGGGGGAGAGATCTATAAGGGGATTCATCATGATTGAGGGCAAGGGTTGTTCCTTTGTTTATTTAAAGGCACCTTGGTGCCATGCATTAGTATGTTTGTATGTTGCCACATGTTTGGGGATCTGACTGTTGGTTTTTTCTTCCCCTACAGTTCCCGGGAACCCCTGATTAAAGCGGCCTCCCGGCTCTATATTACTTGGCTAGTCTTTCTTTTCAAAAGGAAAGGAAAATTGGGACATTTATATAAAATATATATATATATAATACAATCTATATTTATATATA
The DNA here is from genome assembly GCA_027917425.1 of Gastrophryne carolinensis. Classification (NCBI taxonomy): domain Eukaryota; kingdom Metazoa; phylum Chordata; class Amphibia; order Anura; family Microhylidae; genus Gastrophryne; species Gastrophryne carolinensis. Next base: position 202,215,746 of record CM051236.1, read on the forward strand.
GATTATTAAGGGGATCTTCTTTTTGAATTAAATCCTCCCCAAAAAAAAAAAAATTCCGGGACATTTACAATAAGGGGGCATCCTGGGTCGGCTTATGCCTTAAATCCCAAAAGAATTGCGAATACCATAAATCACCACATGGAGGCTTCCGTTATTACCGGAAATGGTTCTTCTGGGCCATCTAGGGGGTGCGCAAGATGTGGGACTCCGCTCCCAGATGATGATGTCTTTGTATGTATTCCTTGTGCAAGGCAGAGTATTGCGCGTCAGTCCGTCGCTTCTGCTGCTGGCCCGTCGCAACTTCCATCATCTCCTACCTCTCCCTCCCTGTTCCGGACCCCGCATGACACTGTCAAGAGTGGGGATTTGCAATCCGAGGTGGCGGCGCAGTTGGCCAGCCTCTGGAAAATAGTGCCCGTTAAAGCAGGGTCTAAAGCCACTGCAAAACGGAAGCACCTGACTCCGATACCTTCGGCTTCACAGGGTGAGGTATGTGAGCCTGTGGAATGGTCCGATGGCTCCCCGGACGAGGGAGAATTCCTGTTGGAGTCAGATGAGCCTGCAGATCAGCTTGAGGCTGATGCTATTGGCGATTGGTCGGCGGTTGTTTCCCTTGACACCCCCTCCATTCTGGCTCAAATGTTTGAAATTCTGAATTTAGATCCGCCTTAGGCTGTCACCCTGCCAAAGGGCCAGTTGTTTAAAGAGCCTCAGCCGCGTTGGGTTTTTCCCAGACAACACCACTTTGAGAGGGTGGTCCTTAAGGAATGGGAACATCCCACGCGGTTATCTGGAATCCCTTCCAGTTGGGAAAAGCGTTATCCTTTTCCGCCAGAATTGGTGAAGCCTTGGTCAGTCCCTCCGGACGTCGATACCCCTGTGCTAGGACTCTCCAGCACGGCTATGGTACAGTCTGCTGAGACCACTGTCCCTAAAGATGGGGAGGATCGTCGGATTGACCAGTACGCTCGCCATGGTTTTATTTATGCTGGGTCAACTATGCGCCCGGTGTGTGCTTCGGCCCTTCTTCTATTGGCGGTTAGGTCTGTAATTCAGGAGCTGTATGGGGATCTCGATCCCACTTGTAAAGAGTTTACTGCGCTCAAGCAGTGTGAATCTTTTGTTTCCTATGTTCTATCTGCTCAGGACGATGCGCTGGCTATGAGTAGCAAGACAGCTGCAATGCTGGTGGCTATTCGTTGGTCAGTATGGCTGCTTCAGTGGTCGGCGGACTCAGCTTCTAAAAGGGTGCTCACAGCTCTTCCCTTTTTGGGCTTGCGTCTGTTTTGGTGAGTAAATTGATTCAGTCGCAAAGGGTGGTAAGATGCCACAACGCGAGAGGCCTCGTCGTCCCTTTAAGGGGGCAAGTGCTGGTAGGCCTTTATTTCGGGGATTCAGAGCGGGTAGGGGGGCTTCCTTTCCCGCTACCAGAGGTGCAGGTTGGACTCGGGGGAGGGGCCATGGCCGTCCCGCTCAGTCCTGGGGCACCAAGCCCAAGCCTGCTGGTAAACCTGCTCAGCAATGAGGGGCTGCCCTCACCCGTGCAGGTGGGGGGACGATTACGACACTTCTCCCAGGTTTGGGACCAGGAGATTCCGGACAGATTGATCCGGGAGGTAGTGTCGTCCGGTTACAAACTGGAATTCGACTCTCGCCCTCCTTCATGGTTCTTTCGGTCTCTGGTGCCCATCGATCCTTTGGCCGCACAGGGGCTCCTGGCGTCGGTAAAGAATCTGTTAGAGATGGCGGTCATCCGGCCGGTACCGCGCTTAGAGATGGGCCTCGGGTTTTATTCCAATCTTTTCGCAGTACCCAAGAAAGACGGGTCAGTCCGTCCCGTCCTGGACCTGAAATTACTCAACAGGTTCATCCGTGTTCGGAAGTTTTGCATGGAAACCTTACGTACGGCCGTCGGTTCCCTTCGGCAAGGGGACTTCATGACGTCCATAGACATCAAGGATGCTTATCTTCATGTTCCCATCTGCCACGCTCATCAACGTTTTCTTCGATTCGTGATGGAAAATCAGCATTATCAATTCGTGGCACTTCCGTTTGGCCTTACCTCAGCTCCAAGAGTGTTCACCAAGGTGCTGGCAGGGGTCATGGCCATTTTCAGATCTCGGGGCATTCGTGTCGTACCTTATTTGGACGACCTTCTCATCATGGCTCCGTCGCTCAATCAATCGGAGACAGACACCAGGTTGGTGGTCTCCACGCTGGAAAGCTTTGGTTGGGTGATCAACTTCCCCAAGTCCTCCCTCGCTCCGGCCAGGGTGGTGTCCTTTCTGGGGATGCAGTTGGACTCTCTTCAACACAGGGTGTTTCTCCCCCAGTCCAAAATTCATCTGATCCAGGAGTTGGCTTGGGTCCTACTTTCCAATCCTCGGCCGTCCATCCGTCTGGGGATGAGGCTGATAGGGTTGAGGGTCGCCTCTTTCGAGGCAGTTCCTTTTGCTCAATTTCACACGAGGACGCTTCAGCTTTATCTGTTGGCGTCCTGGGACCGGCAGCCTCGGTCGCTGGATCAGCCCTTCCAGTTGTTCTCCCGGGTCCGGCAGTCCCTCCAGTGGTGGTTGGTCTCGACCAAAATTGTGAAGGGCAGGTCTTTCCTGACCCCGCTTTGGGAAATTGTCACCACGGACGCCAGTCTGTCGGATTGGGGCGGATTTTGGAAGGAGCTGCAGTTCCAGGGGCAGTGGGGACCTCAAGAGGCCCACTTACCCATCAATGTTCTGGAACGAAGAGCCCACCGTCGGGTGCTTGCTCTCCTGACTCCTGCTTACATCAATCATCAGGGAGGGACTCGCAGTCTGAGTGCTCTCAGAGAGGTGTCCCTGATCCTGACCTGGGCAGAGGCCCATGTTCCTTGTCTCTCGGAGGTGTACATTCCAGGAGTGGAGAACCAGGAAGCGGACCGGTTGAGCAGGGGCTCTCCCCGTCTGGGAGAATGGGCTCTCCATCCTCGGGTGTTTCGCTCACTGTGTCTCCGATGTGGGACACCAGAGGTGGACCTGTTTGCCTCTCGTCACAATCGCAGGCTCCCGAACTTCGTGTCGCTCTCCCAGGATCCTCTGGCTCTGGCAGTGGACGCCATGTCCCTGACCTGGGGGGATCTGGGATTTCTATACCTGTTTCCTCCCATACCCATGCTGGGCAGGGTGCTTCGGAAGTTGGCTCTGGAAAAGGTGTCCGCCATACTCGTGGCCCCAAGGTGGCCAAGGCGAGTGTGGTTCGCAGACATCGTTCGGCTGGCAGTGGACCAGTTCGCCCTGCCTCTTCGGCCCGATCTGCTCACTCAGGGTCGGTTGTGTTACCCCAATTTACCAGCGCTGGGTTTGACGGCCTGGCTGCTGAAACCTCCATCTTGAAGGAGGAGGGTTTTTCTGACTCAGTTGTCAAGACTCTGATCAGTGCCCGGAAGAGGTCTTCTTCGATCATCTTCTATAGGACTTGGAAAGCCTACATCACTTGGTGTGAGATGAGATCTTTTCCTTGTAGGGTCTTTTCGGTCTCCAGGATTCTGGAGTTTTTACAATCAGGGCTGGACTCTGGTCTTCAGCTAAGTACGTTGAAAGGGCAAGTTTCTGCCTTATCTTTTTTCAGAAGCGTGTTGCGCTTCAGCCTTTGGTTAAAACTTTTTTCCAGGGGGTTACGCATGTTCGGCCTCCCAGGAAACCATTACTCCCGGTTTGGGATTTGAATTTGGTTCTTTCTGCTCTTCAGGCTCCTCCTTTTGAGCCTTTGCAAGATATTGCTTTGTCTACCCTGACTCAGAATATTGTCTTCTTGGTAGCGATCACTTCGGTCCGGCGTGTCTCAGAATTGGCGGCCTTGTCTATCCAGGCGCCTTACTTTGAGAGGCATCAGGGTAAAGTGGTCTTTCGGTTCAAGCCAGACTTTCTTCCTAAGGTTGTTTCTGCTTTTCATTTGAACCAAGATATTGTTCTTCCCTCCTTGTGTCCTAATCCTAAGAATGACAAAGAGAGGGTTTTGCATTGTTTGGATGTAGTACGCTGTGTTAAGTACTACTTGATTATCACGTCTCCTTTTCGTAAGACGGATTCCTTTTTTGTTGTGCCCTATGGGCCTAAGAAGGGTTTGGCACCGGCCAAATCTGCCATTAGCAAGTGGATACGTCAGGCCGTTACTGCGACCTATTCTGCTAAGGGGAAAGTTCCCCCTTTTCGTATCACTGCTCATTCTACTCGCGCCATTGGGGCGTCTTGGGTTTTTCAGCACCAAGCTTCTGTTGAACAAGTTTGTAAGGCCGCCACTTGGTCTTCTGTTCATACTTTTTCTAAGTTTTACAAAGTTGATGTGCGAGCCTCAGCGGATGCTGTTTTGGGCCGCAAAGTTCTGCAGACTGCAGTCATTTAAGTTATGCTTCACCTGGCCTTGAGTTGCCCATCCCTTGTGGACACTGCTTTTGGATGTCCCAATAAGTGAAGAATATTAAAGGTGAAGCGGGGTGTGTGGCACACCAAGAATAATACCATTTTGTGAGTACTCACCTGAAAAATGGATATTGTTGGTGTGCCACACACCCCGCTTCACTCCCACCCTTTTCGGTATTTCCGAATCCTTTATATGGTGAAGCTTTTATTTATATTGATTTATTTTGAGGTTACCGTTAATTTACTGGTACCTTGTCTTTCTGCTTTTTAATATACTGGTGATTAATGGGAGGTACCAGGTATATATAGGCAAGAAGGGGGCTCGTTACAAGACTTCCTCTCTGCACAGCGTCACCTGGCGGTGAGTTAACCCAATAAGTGAAGAATATTAAAGGTGAAGCGGGGTGTGTGGCACACCAACAATATCCATTTTTCAGGTGAGCACTCACAAAATGGTATTTTCTCTTCCTGCAGTGGCTCCGCAGCGGCTAAGCCACGCTTGGAGTTCCCTGAGCAGACTCGCTTTAATAATCTCAAGGAATGGGAACGGCCTAGTAGACTACCTGGGGTGCCCAAGAGTTGGGACAAGAGGTATCCCTTTCCTGCTGATGTGATTAAACGTTGGTTTGTCCTCCCAAGGTGGACGCGCCCGTGCTAGGGTTGTAAAATACATCTGTCATGCATTCTCCTGCCACTACTACCCTGCGGGATGGTGAGGACCAGCGCATGGACCAGCTGTCCTGTCATGCTTTTGCCTGTGTGGGGACTGTGCTGCGCCCAGTTTGTGCCTCTGCCATAACGGCTATTGCTATTAAAGGGCTGCTTAAGAGTCTCATAGATGGGGCCTCTGATGATGTGGGAGGTGAAGACTACAGATCGCTCCCGCTTTGCTATGAATTTGTTGCATATATCCTCTCTGCCATGGATGATGTCATTAGAATGTATGGAAGGACATCTGCCCTTTTGGTGGCTATACGCCGCTCTATCTGGCTGCGTCAGTGTGTAGCTGATAATGCTGCTTAGAAGGCTCTCACTGGGTTCCCCTTTAAGGGGTTGCGCCTCTTTGGTGAACGCTTGGACTTGTTTGCCAGGGGCGGTAGGTTACCTCAACGCAGGAGGCCTTCATGGCCCTTTCTGGGGTCTGGTGCCTCTTTCCCCTCCTTTCGGGCTTCCAGGGCTGGTCGAGGAGTTTTCTTTGCTGGAGCACGCAGAGACTGTTTGGGCAGGGGCCGCCCCGGCCTCCCCTGGGGTCCCAAGCCCAAATCCTCCCCCGGGGTCCCAAGCCCAAATCCTCCACCAAGCCTCCTCAGGCATGAAGAGGCGCCCTCACCCATCCGGGTGGGTTGACTGCTTCGGCTCTTTGCTCACGTCTGGAGGCAATGTGTAGCAGACAGGTGGATCCAGGAGGTGGTTTCCTCCGGTTACAAGAGAGTTTGCAGCCTGGCCGCCCCCAAAATTCATCAGATCCCAGATGGCTCAAAACCCTCTGTCAGTTCAGGGTCTGTGCCTTGCTGTCCAAAATCTTCTGGAGTTGGGGGTCCTCTGCCCGGTGCCTTTCTGGGAAAGGGGCAGAGGCTTCTATTCCAATCTCTTAACGGTCCCCAAAAAGGACGGGTCCCTCAGGCCCATCCTGGATTTAAAGTGCCTCAACAAGTTTGTCAGATTCAAGCATTTTCGCATGGAAACCTTGCGTTCAGCAGTCAATTCACTGCGCCGGGCAATTTCATGACATCTGTAGACATCAAGGACGCTTACCTTCACGTACCAATCTTTCCAGGTCATCAGAAATTCCTCAGGTTCGCTCTGGAGGATCAGCACTACCAATTTGTGGCCTTGCCTTTCGGTATCACCTCGGCTCCCAGGGTATTCACCAAGGTGCTGCCGGGCGTGATGGCTCTGCTGACATCTCAGGGCATCCGCATCCTTCCTTATCTGGACGACATCCTCATCACGTCTCGGTCCTTCCATCAGGCCGAGCTGGATACGCAGATGGTGGTGTCCACGCTAGAGTCATTTGGCTGGGTGATCAACCATCCCAAGTCTTCCCTGTCCCCGTCACTGGTGAGGTCGTTTCTGGGCATGACTCTGGATACAACTCAGGTCAAGGTTTTTCTCCCTCAGCAGAAGGTGGAGAGTCTTGAAGCTCAGGCCCAGTTTCTGCTGTCTTGTCCTCATTCCTCCATCCAGCAGGGGATGCAGCTGGTGGGACTGATGGTGTCTTGCTTCGAGGCGGTACCCTATGCTCGGTTTCACATGAGACCTCTTCAGCTACACCTTTTGTCAGTGTGGGATCGGGTCCCTGGATCAGGTGTTTGTTCTGTCCCCTCTGGCCAGGCGGTCTCTCTCGTGGTGGCTGGACTCAAGGAACCTCTTGGTGGGCAGGACCTTTCTGTCCCCTTGCTGGGAGACTGTCACCACGGATGCCAGTCTGACAGGCTGGGGGGGCTTCTGGAAGTCTTTGAAATTCCAGGGTCAGTGGGGCCCTCAGGAGGCTCATACCCCTATCAACATCCTGGAACTGAGGGCGATAAGGTTGGTTCTCGCCCAATTGACCCCACACCTTCGGAGTCAGGCTGTTCAGATCCGCTCAGACAACCAGACGGTGGTTGCCTACATCAATCATCAGGGAGGGACGCGGAGCAAGAGGGCCCTCAAGGAAGTGTCCCTGATACTGTCTTGGGCGGAGGAGAGTGTTCCCTGCATCTCAGCTGTGTACATCCCGGGGGTGGAGAGTCTGGAGGCAGACTCTCTGAGCAGGGGGACTTCTCGTCTGGGAGAATGGTCCCTCAGCAGCAAGGTGTTTCGCTCCCTGTGCCACCGCTGGGGTCAGCCGGATGTGGATCTGTTTGCATCCTGTCACAGTCACAAGCTTCCAGTCTTTATCTCTCTGTCACAGGATCCTCTGGCCTTGGCCATGGATGCATTAGCAATGTCTTGGAAGGGTTTTCAGCTCCTCTATGTATTCCCTCCATTTCCTCTGCTGGGCAAGATAGCCCAGGAAGGGGTGCCAACCATTCTGGTGGCCCCCATTTGGCCAAGAAGGGTGTGGTTCACAGATGTCGTGCAGTTGGCAGTAGATCAGTTTGCCCTGCCCAAGTATCCAGACCTGCTAACTCAGGGGCAGCTACGCCATCCCAATTTACAAACGCTTGCTTTAACGGCCTGGCTGCTGAAACCTCCATCTTGATGAAGGGGCTGCCTGCTTCTGTAGTTGATACCATGATTAGGGCTAGGAAGAATTCCTCATCCTTTATCTACTATAGGGTATGGCATGCTTTCATTGCCTGGTGTGAGTCTAAGTCCCTTTCCTGTCGGGTGTTTTCTGTTCCCAGGTTCCTGGAATTCCTGCAACATGGTTTGGACTTCGGTCTTCAACTTAGCACCCTCAAAGGTCATGTTTCAGCCTTGGCTGTTTTCTTCCAAAGATCCTTTGCCAACCCCAGGGGGTTACTCACGTGCACCCTCCACGTAAGCCTATGTTACCAGTCTGGGATTTGAATTTGGTCTTATCCGCTTTGCAGGGTCCTCCTTTTGATCCTCTGCGTAAGGCCCCTTTGTTTATCTTGACGCTTAAGGTAGCATTTTTTGGTGGCTATCACTTCTGTTAGGCTTGTTTCTGAGTTGGCGGCGCTTTCCATCAAACCTCCTTATTTTGAGAGACACCAGGACAAGTTGGTGTTTCGGTTTAAGCCAGATTTTCTGCCTATGCTTGTGTCTGCTTTTCACCTCAATCAGGACATAGTCTTGCCTTCTCTGTGTCCTAATCCTAGTAACCCTAAGGAGAGGGTCTTACATTCTCTGGATGTGGTTAGGACTTTGAAGTTTTATTTGGTATCTACTGAATCCTTCAGGAAGACTGCTGCTCTTTTTGTTCTCCCTTCTGGACCTAGGAAGGGTTTGCCTCCGGCTAAATCCACTATCAGCAAGTGGATTCGTCAGGCGGTGGTGCAAGCCTATTCTGCTAAGGGGAAGAAGCCTCCCTTCCGCCTTACTGCTCATTTTACTCGTGCTATTGGTGCCTCTTGGGCTTTTCAGCACCAAGCTTCTGTTGAACAAGTTTGCAAGGCCGCTACTTGGTCTTCTGTTCATACTTTTTCCAAGTTTTACAAGGTTGATGTTAGGGCCTCAGCAGATGCTGCTTTTGGCCGCAAAGTTCTGCAGGCGGCAGTGGTTTAAAGTGGACCAACACCCAGGATTTTGACTATCCTGGGTTTTGGTCCACTTCGGCGGGGCACCCCGATCGGGGGTGTCCCGCTCCCTGAAACCCCCCAGAAACCCCAAAAAACTCACCGCTCCCACGTGACCGCGCCGTCCAATCCCCGCCAACGTCCAAGCGGGTCACAGGAACGTCCAAGACGCTTCCACTGCCGCCTCCCGCGCGTCACTCTCGGCGCGGGCACGTCTAGAGGGGCGCGCGGGAGGTGGCGGATCAGGTAAGGTCTTTTTGGGGGGTGTAGGAGGTGATCGGCCCGGGAATCTTATAGATTTCCGGGCCGATCACCCCTGGGTGTTGGTCCTCTTTAAACTGCCCGCTGTTACCTTACGGACACTGCTACTGGATGTCCCATATGTAAGGAATATTCTGGAACAGGACGTGCTGTATACTTTGAATAATACAATTCTGTGAGTATTCACTTGTAGAATTGGTATTATGAGTATACAGCACTTCCTGTTCCACCCCGCCCTTGTTATTATTTTTGGTTACCTCTGTATGGTGATTGTTCATTTTGTGTTTATTATTCTCCCGGCTTCTTGTCTAACTGCTTGTCAACACTGGGAATTGGTGGGAGGTTCCTAGCTATTTAAGGGGCCGGGAGTGGCCACAAGTTTTTTCTGCAGTCCAGTGCCATCTTGTGGATGTATAACCCATGTGTAAGGAATATTCTGGAACAGGACGTGCTGTATACTTATATTATCAATTCTACAGGTGAGTACTCAGAATTGTATTGTTGCATGGCATGGCCCGCTTCGGAATTCATAAGTTGGGTTATTCCGCCACAAGGTGGTGCAATGGTACTGCAGAAAAGCTGTGGCTTGTCCCGGCTCCCTATAATAACGGGCTTAACCATAGAGTTCCCCAGTGTTCTCTCTGCAATGGACTGTGAAGTTAGCAGATGGCACTCTCTTGCACAGGTGAACCAAGCCTGCGGCCCTGCAAGTCTGTTTCCATCCGTTTCTGGACCCTCCCTGACTCCCAGCCTTGGCTGACAGATCGGGTGAAGGTAGAAGAGCACTAGGGTCAAGTGCTCCTGGAGCGCAGCTCCAAGCCGCAGACCCTGTAACACAAAGGGTAGCCGGCCATAGGTATTATAGTGAGCCTATTAGGGATGCAGAGTTTCTGTCCTAGATTCTGAGGGGGTAATTTGTTTGGGGACTGTGTCCCCTCTTTTTCCTTTGGGTACCCCCCCCGCACCCCCCTCTCTCCCTGACCATGGCTGCTCGCCGCTGCTTCTCTCTCTCTCTTCCCCCCCCCCCCCCCCAACCAAGTGAAAAGGGAAGAGTAGTCATATCTTTGGTGTTTTGTACGTTTTTGGCTGTTTTTTCTGGTGTTTTTAGCTGCCGCGCCGCTTTGTACTGCGTTCCGCGACTGTGGGCGCTATAACCTGAGGTGATTTTGCTTTGTCATGGCGCTGCCCGGGTGACGTGAGTGCAGTTTTTCGCGCTCTTCGGGGGGGGGGGGGGGGACAGGTGATGACGTGTATCGCCCCTCGAGGTACCTCTGCCGGCACCATTTTGGATGAGCTGCGGCGGGTTGCCTTATTCAGCGGCCTGTGTCTTGTGTGACTCCGCGGTGTCTTTGCTCCGTGAGTTTCCCTTGGGGTTTTTTTTTTTATTGATTTGGGGTATTTTGCTGCGGGATGCTGATGTGTGATTTTACTTATGTCTTTCAGGCGGGATACCATTGGGTTGTGGTTTCTCCCGGCTCCACTCCTTTTCTCCCCCCTTATCACCCCTTTATTAACTTCTGGTGCCATCCTGTGGGAGGGCATCCCGGGTGGCTTCTGTATTAAGCCTGTACCCACTGCTGGCCTATTGCACCTGTGCTAATCACCATATGGAGGCTTCTGGGGGCCCGGCTGTGTTCCATGTGTGGGGTATCCCCTGTGAGTGTCACAGTGTGCGTGCCGTGTGCTGAAAGTGTCCTTGCGCTTCAAGCTGGTTTGCCTGTTACGCTTGTTGGCAGGGAGTCACATTTTGATTTGGCTCTGCGGGTGGCTAACATTGAAAAGCAGCTTGCCAGGGATGCTCCTAGGAAGGCCTCTGGCAAGAAGAGACACCTGGACCCCAGGCCTGCTCCCCTTACTGAGACGTATGTGGGGATTGATGAGCTTGGTGACTGTCGGCCCCTTGAGATGGGGGAGCTCTCCCAGGATTCTGACTCCTCTGGGAACCAGCAGGAGGGTTGCGATAGTGACCCTTGGTCTGCGTCCAGAGAGGAATCATGGTACCCTGAGGACACTGATAATCTGCTGTCACATATTTTTGAAATTTTGCACACTGCTCCCCCTGAGGTAGCTAAAAGAAAGCAGGGGGAGCTTTTTCGCCCTGGTAAACAGCATCTAGAGTTCCCTGAGCAGGAACATTTTACCACCTTGGTGCTTAAAGAATGGGAACGTCCTAACAGGTTGCCTGCGGTGCTCAAGGGTTTGGATAAAAGGTATCCCTTTCCTGTTGATCTTGTTAAGAGGTGGTCATTTCCCCTTGAAGTGGATGCTCCCGTGCTAGGCTTGTCCAATGCTTCGGTCATGCCTTCCCCTGACACTACCACTCTGAGGGACGGAGAGGACCGGCGCATGGAGCAAGTGGCCTGCCATGCTTTTACCTGTGTGGGGGCTGGCTTGTGCCCTTTATATGCTGCCGTTATTACTGCTATTGCCCTTAAGAAACTACTTAAGAGTCTCCTTGATGGCACAACAGCTGGTAGTGTAGTGGAGGAATAGGACTCTTACTTTGCACCGATTTTGTGGCCTTTATCCTTACTGCTATGGATGATGCTGTGCGGCTGTGTGGAAGGATCTCTGCGCTCTTGGTGCTATGCGCCGCTCTGTCTGGTTGCGCCAGTGGGCAGCTGAAGCTGCGGCTAAGAGAGCTCTCACTGGCCTCCCCTTCGTGGAGCTGCGGCTGTTTGGGGAACGTCTTGATGTGCTAGCCAAGGATGGAAGGCTGCCTCAGCGTAGGAGGCAGTCTCGGCCCCTTCGGGGGTCCTCTGCCCCCTCCCTTCCTTTCGCATTCCCAGAGCGGGCCGTGGCTCCCTCCTCTGCGGTGGTCGCAAAGGTTCTTGGGGCCGTGGCAAAACCCGTGGTCATCCTGGTCTCTCCTGGAATCCTAAGTCCAAACCCTCTCCCAAGCCCCCTCAAGCATGAAGGGGCGCCCTCACCCATCCGGTGGGGGGAGGCTTCATGTCTCAGACCGGTGGATTCAGGAGGTAGTGTCCTCCGGTTACAAGATAGTTTGCAGCCTGGCCCCCCCCCCCCAAGATTCATCAGATCCCGGATGTCTTTAAACCCCTGTCCGCTCAGGGGTTGCTTCTGGCGGTTTATTGCCTGTTAGAGTCCAGGGTCATTTGTTAGGTGCCTCATCAAGAGTACTATTCCAATCTTTTCACGGGCCCCAAAAAGGACGGCTCTCTGAGGCCCATTCTGGATCTGAAGGGCCTCAACAAATTTGTATGCTTCAAGCATTTTCGCATGGAGACGCTGCGCTCTGCTGTCAGTACCCTTCGCCCGGGCGACTTTATGACCACTGTGGACATCAAGGATGCTTATCTTCATGTGCCTATCTTCCCAGGTCATCAGAGATTTCTAAGGTTCGAGCTGCAGGGTCAGCATTACCAGTTTGTGGCTCTACCCTTCGGTATCACCTCGGGTGTTCACCAAGGTGCTGGCGGGCGTAATGGCTCTGCTAAGGAACCAGGGCATCCGCATCATTCCCCGCATCATTCCTTACCTGGACGACATCCTGATTGTGGCCGAGTCTTTTCCTCAGGCCAAGCGGGACACTCAAATAGTGACATCCACTCTGGAGTCTTTCGGCTGGGTGATCAACTATCCCAAGTCCTCTCTGTCCCTGTCATTGGTGAGGACCTTTCTGGGCATGACGCTGGATACCTCTCAGGTCAAGGTGTTCCTTCCTCAGCAGAAGGTGGAAGGTCTTCAGCTGCAGGCTTGGGCTCTGCTGTCGTGTCCTCATCCCTCCATCCGTCAGGGGATGCAGTTGGTGGGCCTGATGGTGTCCTGCTTCGAGACAGTCCCCTTTGCTCAGTTTCACATGAGACCTCTTCAGTTGCACCTCTTGTCAGTTTGGGATCGGGACCCTGTGTCCCTGGATCAGGAATTTGTTCTGTCTCCCCTGGCTGGACAGTGTCTCTCGTGGTGGCTGGACTCAAGGAACCTTCTGGGGGGCATGTCCTTCCTGCCCCCGTGCTGGGAAACGGTCACCACGGATGCCAGTCTGACCGGCTGGGAAGGCGGAACAGCATGTTCCCTGCATCTCAGCGGTCTACATCCCAGGGGTGGAGAACCAGATGGCGGACTCCCTGAGCAGGGGGACGTCTCATCTGGGAGAGTGGTCTCAACAACCAGGTGTTTCTCTCCCTCTGTCTCCACTGGGGTCATCCGGACGTGGACCTGTTTGCATCCCGTCACAATCACAAACTTCCCAGATTTGTTTCTCTGTCTCAATATCCTCTGGCCTTCGCCACGGATGCCTTGGCAATACCTTGGACGGAGTTTCAGCTTCTCTGTGTTCCCTCCGTTTCCTCTCCTGGGCAGGGTCATGCGCAAGATAGTGGCCCTTTGTTGGCCAAGAAGAGTTTGGTTCGCAGACGTCGTGCGGTTGGCAGTAGACCGGCATGTCTTGCCCAAGGATCCAGATCTTCTCGCCCAGGGGCAGCTACGCCATCCCAATTTACAAACTCTGAAACCTCCATATTGATGGAAAAGGGGTTGCCTACTTCTGTTGTTGATACCATGATTTGGGCTAGGAAGAAGTCTTCATCCTTTATTCTAAGTATACAGTACATCCTGCTCCAAATAGATTACTTACACTTGGCTTATCCTCTGCCAGATGGCGCTGCACTGCAGAGACATGCAAAACAGGCTCCTCCCGGCCCCTCAAATACCCAGGGACCTCCCACAAATCCCCAGATTTCTCTGCCCCTGTTGGACTATTCCCACCTGTCCTCCTTGTGATGTGCCTCCCAGCCTGGGCTGCGCGGGTCGGGTGATGGTAGGCCGCACCATGCGTGCTTATGGAGCCATGCTCCACCACAGTCCCCCACCAAAGGGTAGGCGGTATAGGCTGATGGTGAGCCTCTAGGGGATGCCCCTCCCACATTATTGCCCCATGCCCTGTGTAGCGGTGGGCCCTGTACAAAGGGTCGCCATCCTCCCTCGTTCCCTCTGTACCTCGGGGGGAAAGAAAGGGGGGGTGTGTTTGGTGCCAACATATTGTGATTACACGCATACGACCTTCGTAATGTCCTTGGACTTGTATATGTGGTGTCAGACGCCGCGCTGAATTGCATTTTTACTTGTTTAACTGCCGCCGCCGCGCGCGCCTTTTTCCTTCATTGGATGTGCTGCGCCCGGCGCCTCAGACGCTGCGGCGTCATCATTGGCAAATCATCTATTCTAAGTGTGCCATACACTTCGCTCCTCATGACAGCATTGGCTGCTGCCTTAGAGCTTCGTGCTCTTCAGGGGGGCGGGGACCTGGCTTGGCGCGCTCCGCGTCACGGCCCGCTCTGGCCCGCCCTTCAAGGTTCGCTTGGTGCCATTTTGATGTGCAGTCGCGGTCTCCCCTTCCGCGGTCTGTAAGTGCCCTCGCGGGCGATTCTTATGCTCCTTGCTTACTGTGCATGGTTCTGACACCCTTTATTCTCATTATGTCTTTCAGCCGGTTGATTCCAGTGGCTTCTCCCGGCCCGGTGTAATTGTCAGTTGGGCTTAGTATAATTACTCCCACGTCACTAGCGGGTCATTGGGGCATCCAGGGTTGCTTTATAGCGTCAATCCCTACTGGCATATTGTGCCTAAAAATCACCATATGGAGGCATCTCAGGATAATGTGACCAGGGTCCCCTTGGGACAAGACCGGCTGTGCATCGCGTGTGGACAACCCCATGCTGAAGCTGACAGGGCACGGGTCTGCGTAGCCTGTGCTGAGCAAGCGCTGGCCTTGCATTCTGGCCGGCCAGTGGCTGCACCTCGCTTTACTTCACCCACTTCCCCAGGCTTAAATCTCACTCCTGCTGAGTCGCACACAAGTGGGGATTTTCAGCCTGAATTGTCTCATAGACTGCCTACGGCTGAACAGATCATTGCGAGGTCTTTAGCGCGTAAGGGCCCTAGTAGAAGCGGCACTTGACGCCTATTGTTACTGTTTTCCCTATGGGATCTCAGGAGTTTGACTGGGGTCCCAGGGGATTGGGATGAGAAGTATCCTTTCCCCCCTGAGGTGGTTAAATGTTGGTCATCCCCCTAACCCCCCCCCCCCCCCGCGAGGTGGATGCCCCGATCATAGGGCTACCTAACCCCCCTTTTTTACAATCCCGGCTTATACTATCCTTCGGGATGCTGAGGACCGGCGCATTGACCTGCTGGCCTCCCATGCCTTTCCATGTGCGGGGACGGCGCTGCGCCCGGTCTGTGCCTCTGCCATTATGACGTGGCCGCTAGAACCCTCATCAGAAACATGCTTGATCGTCCCCCTGATGAACTCCCTTGGGATGTGTTTAATGCACTCTCCAGTTGTGAGGTGTTTGTAAAATGTATCCTATTAGCATTGGATGACACCGTCAGAATGTGTGCAAGAACTTCTGCCCTTGTGGTGGCTATACATCGCTTGCTCTGGCTGCGACAGTGGGGTGCTGACGATGCGGCAAAGAAGGCTCTTACCAGGATGCCTTTTAAAGGGTGACGCCTGTTTGGGGCCCATCTAGACCTGTTTGGTAAGAAGGGTAAGTTACCCCAACGCAGGCGGCTGTCTCGGCCCCCTCGGCCAGGGCACCCCTTCTGCTCCCTACCAGGGTGTTAAACAGGAACCAGGGGTGTCCTTCGCGGGGGCTCGCGCAGATTCCTGTCCCAGGAGCAGCAGGCAACGTCTTGGCTCCTCCGGGGGGGGCTAAGCTCAAATCTTCCCCCAAGTCCCCTCAGGCATGATGGGGCGCCCTCGCCCGTCTGGGTGATGGGACGGCTGCGGCACCTTGCTCATGTCAGGAGGCTTCACGCTTCAGACTGGTGGATTCAGGAGGTAGTGTCCTCCGGCTACTAGATAGTTTGCTGTGCGGCCTCCCCCAAGATTATCAGGTCCCGGGTACTCCTGGTCCCTGCCTCTGCTCAGGTGCTGGTGCAGGCCATGCAAGGCCTGCGGGGTCTGGGGGTCACTTGCAGATTGCCCTTAACAGACAGAGGCAGGGGACGCTACACCAACCTTTCCACAGTCCCCCAAAAGGATAAGTCAGTCTGGTCCATTCTGGATTCACAGATTTTCAACATTTCGTCAATTACAGGCAGTTTATGCATGGTAACTCTGCCCTCGGCCATCAGCTCCTTGTGCCCCGGGGCTTATTGCCGTCTGTGGAGATCAAAGATGCTTATGTTCACATCCCTGCGTCTTCAGGACAACAAGGTTCTTCAGATTCGCGTTGGAAATACAATGCTGCCAATTGTGGCCTTGTCATCTGGCCTCTCTTCAGCTCCCAGAGTGCTCACCAAGGTGCTGACGGGGGTTATGTCTCTGATGAGACCATGGGGCGTCCGCTTGATGACCTACCTGGCCGTCCTCATCACTTCCCAGTCAGACTACCTTGGATACTCGGCTGGGGGTGTCCATTTGGGAGTCATTGGAGGGGTGATCAAACACCCCAAGTCTTCATCTTCCCCTTCGCATGGGCTCAGTCCCTCATAGCTGTCCCCGTCCCTCCACCAGGCAGGGGATGCAGCTGGTGGGCCTGTTGGTGGCGTGCTCCGAAGAGGCCCCTTATGCTCAGTCCCCCTTGGGGGCCCTCTGCAACTTCTCCTATTGTTTGTACGGGACAAGGACCCAGCATCCCTGGATCAGGGTCTGTGTGCCTTCCCGCCTGGTGAGGAGGTCCCTCTTGTAGTGGATGAACTCAAGGAACCTGTCTGGGGGCAGTTCCCTTCTTGCCCCTTCCTGGGAGACGGTCACCATGGATGCCAATCTATCAGGTTGGGGGGGGGGGTCGTCTTCTGGAAGTCCCTGCGGTTCCAGTGGAGGTGGGGCTCTTAGGAGGCCCATACACCTATCAATGTTTGAAACAGTGAGCGTTCAGGTTAGTTCTAACTCGTTTGACTACTCCTCTTCAGGGCCTACCTGTTCGGGGGCGCTCGGTCTATCTGACGGCATTGGCCTACATTAATAATCAGGGAGGGACCCGGAGCAGGAGGGTCCTCCAGGAGGTGTCTCTGATCCTTATCTGGAGGGAGAACAATGTTCCCTGCATATCAGCGGTATACGCTTCGGTGAGGGTCCGTCTGCAACAGGGTGTGCAATCCCTTTGTCACTATGGGGAACAACCAGTTGTGGATCTGTTTGTGTTCTGTCATGTGCGCAAGTTCTCGGCCTTGTTTCCCTGTCTCAGCATCCTCTGGCCGTGGTCACGGATGTCTTAGTAGTGTCATGGCAGGACATTCTGCTCTGTATGTCTTTTTCTCCATTCGCCCTCCTAGGCAGGGTCCTGCACAAGATTGCTCTGGAAAGGGTGCCAGTGATTTTGGTGGCCCTCGGGTGGCCAAGAAGAGTGTGCGTGGTGCAGAGGGCAGTAGATCGGTACGTTCTGCCAGGAGTGCCAGTTCTGCTCACTCAGGGCCCCTTTACGTCATCCCATTCTGCAGACTCTGGCTGGATGGCCTGGCTGCTGAAACCTCCATCTTGATGGAGACAGGCTTATCTGCCTCGGTGATTGAGACTATGGGAAGACTAGGAGCAAACCTCTCCTTCCATTTATTATAGGGTATGGCGTACCTGTATTGATTGGTGTGAGTCTAGGTCTCTTCCCTGTAGGGTTTTCTGTGTCCCCAGGGTTCTAGAGTTTTTACAGCATGGGTTGGAGTCCGGTCTCCAACTCAGTACTCTGAAGGGTCAGGTTCTGCCCTGTCCGTCTTCTTTCAGAAGTCTTGCTCAGCCTTCCTTGGTTAAGACTTTCTTTCAGGGGGTTACTCATGTGCGTCCCCCACGTAAACCTATGGTCCCTGTTTGGGATTGAACTTGGTTTTGTCTGCCTTGCAGGGTGTCCCCTTTGGACCTATTTAGGATGCTGTTCTGGTTGTACCTACCTTCAAGGTTGTCTTTCTGGTGGCTATTACTTCGGTCAGACGTGTGTTTGAGCTGGCGGCTCGGTCTATCTAGCCCCCATCCTTTGAGAGACACCAGGATGAGGTGGTGTTCCGCTTTAAGCTGGACTCTCTGCCTAAGGTGGTGTCTTCTGTTCATTTGCTTAAGATATTGTCCTTCCTTCTTTGTGTCCTATTCCTAGCAACGCTGAGGAAAGGGTTCTGCATTCCTTGGACAGGTGTTGGCAGTATTCCTTGGTAGTCACTGCGTCCTTTAGGAAAGCTAATGCTCTTTTTGGGCCTACGGCCACTCCATCCTGAATGCGCCCGATCTCGTTTGATCTCGGGGGCTAAGTAGCGTTGGGCCTGGTCATTACTTGGAAGGGATGGTCCCTCCTGGTCCTAGGGTTGGTTTTGGCCCTGGCCAAGTCTACTTTTAGCAAATGGATTCGTCAGGCTGTGACTCAGGCCTACCCCTCTATGGGGAAGAATCTTCCCTTTTTTCGCCTCACTGCTCATTTTACTCGTGCTATTGGTGCCTCTTGGGCCTGTCAGCACCAGGCTTCTGTTGATCAAGTTTGTCAGGCCGCTACTTGGTCTTCTATTCATACCGTCTTGGCCGGAAGGTTTTGCAGGCAACAGTGGTTTAAACTGTCTGCTGTTGCGTTTTTTGTTGGGGGTCCCACCCTACTTTATGGACACTGCTATTGGATGTCCCAAGTGTAAGTAATCTATTTGGAGCAGGACGTATTGTATACTAAGAATAATACAATTCTGTGAAGTACTCACCTGTAGAATTGATATTATTTGTATACAGTACGTCCTGCTCCACCCCACTCTGGTTTTTGCATTATTCTGGATCGCCTGTATGGTGATTGTTATCATTGTTATAGTTACCAGTTTTGGTGGTTAATTTCTCCCGGCTTCTTGTTCACTGCTTTTCAATGCTGGGGATTTGTGGGAGGTCCCTGGGTATTTGAGGGGCCGGGAGGAGCCTGTTTTGCATGTCTCTGCAGTGCAGCGCCATCTGGCGGAGGATAACCCAAGTGTAAGTAATCTATTTGGAGCAGGACGTACTGTATACAAATAATATCAATTCTACAGGTGAGTACTTCACAGAATTGTATTATTACAGGGTCTGGCATGCTTACATTGCCTGGTGTGAGTCCAAGTCTCTTCCCTGTCGGGTGTTTTCTATTCCCAGGATTCTGGTATTCTTGCAACATGTAGAGAAACATAAGCAAACAATAACCAGCTCACCCTCAGACCCAAACAGCACGGACCTCAGGATCTCCTGAAAAAACTCCCCAAATTGTTTCTAGTTGCAATGTCCAGCTTGAGAATGGTTAAAACTTAGCTTTTACTTCATAGCTTAAAATGAGGATAATTCTAATTGTAAACACACAGCCATCAAACGTCTTGTATGTCAGAAAGTGCTCCCCTCCACCATTGGGACCAGGTAACGCTTTTCAGGCTGTTACCAGCCTTAGTCATACTAAGGGCTGTTATCCTCATTTTAAGCTATGAAGTAAAAGCTAAGTTTTAACAATTCTTGCAACATGGTTTGGATCAGGGCCTTTAAATTAGTACCCTAAAAGGCCATGTTTTAGCTCTGGCAATTTTTTTCCAAAGATCTTTTGCCAATCACTGGTTGGTTAACACATTTTTTTTCAGGGTGTTTCTCATGTGTGTCCACCCCGTAAGCCTTTGCTACCAGTCTGGGATTTGAATCTGGTGTTGTCGGCCCTGCAAGGACCTCCCTTTGATGCATCTGTGATGCTACCTTGTCTATTCTGACCCTTAAGGTAGCCTTTCTGGTGGCTAATTACTTCTGTAAGGCGAGTTTCTGAGCTAGCAGCGCTTTTCATCAAACCTCCTTACTTTGAGACATCAGGATATGGTGGTGTCCCTTCTCAAGCCGGACTTCCTGCCAAAGGTTGTGCCTGCCTTTCATCTTAATCAGGACATAGTCTTGCCTTCATTGTGTCCTAATCCTGCTGATTCCAAGGAGCGGACTCTGCATTCCCTAGGTGTGGTCAGGTCTCTGAAGTTTTATTTGGTCGCCACTGAGCCTTTCAGGAAGTCTGATGCTCTTTTTGTTCTCACTTCTGGACCTAGAAAGGGTTTGCCTCGGCTAAATCCACTATCAGCAAGTGGATCCGTCAGGCAGTGGTTCAAGCCTATTCTGCTAAGGGAAAGGAACCTCCCTTTAGGATTACTGCTTATTCCACTCGTGCTATTGGTGCCTCTTGGGCTTTTCAGCACCAAGCTTCTGTTGAACAAGTTTGCAAGGCCGCTACTTGGTCTTCTGTTCATACTTTTTCAAAGCTTTACAAGGTTGATGTTAAGGCCTCAGCGGGTGCTGCTTTTGGCCACAAGGTGCTTCAGCCGGTAGTGAACTACTGGCTGTTACTCTTTGGTGATCCCACCCTACTCTGGACACTGCTTTTGGATGTCCCAACTGTTATGAATTCCGAAGCAGGCTGTGCCATGCAATAAAGAAAAAAGTAATTCTGTGAGTACTAACCTGTAGAATTGTTTTTGTTCTTGCATGGCACGGCCTGCTTCGCCCCACCCTTATCGTTGTTGCTTGGTTGCCTCTTTATGGTGATTGTTCCAAGTCAATTGGGGTCTTTTACCTTTTTCACATTTTTTACTTATTCTCTCCTGGTTTCTTGTCTCACTGGGTGTGTACGCTGGGGAACTCTATGGTTAAGCCCGTTTTTACAGGGAGCTGGGACAAGCCACAGCTTTTCTGCAGTACCACTGCACCACCTTGTGGCGGAATAACCCAACTGTTATGAATTCCGAAGCGGGCCGTGCCATGCAAGAAGAAAAACAATTCTACAGGGGAGTACTCGCAGAATTGCTTTTTTATTCAGTTGGGTTGTAGAAGTGACCCCTCCTCTCATTAGACTAAGTGTTTATCTGGATTTAGGTTTAGTACGCGCTGTAGGTTTTATCTGTAACCCTATATGGGGGGGCAGAACTTTGTGGCCACTTCCTTTTTTTCCCTGCCCCCCCCCCCCCCCCCCCCCCCGCCAATGTCAGTGTAGGTCCTAGGCAGGTGTCGGGTTCCCTACACAAGAGCTCCAGGATAAGGTATTCCCAGGTAGTGTGCTTCTGGCCATTAGTAGGGCAGGTGGGCTGGAAGTGCTTCCGGATAGTGACAGCACTGAATGTGAGGGGCACATGACACCACTTCCAGGTCAGGGAAGCGGGTCCTCATCCTTAGGTGCCCAAAATGGCGCCAGAACGCCGGAGGCAGAAGCACCTGGGTTTCTTTGCTGAGGCTTGCCACTTGAAGCAGCAGGGAAGCAGCGGCAGTATTAACCCTGCCAGACTACGTTTCACTATTTTGCGCTACACATGTTCAACCTTGATTTTTGAAGGGATTTCCCATGAAAATTTTATAGTTTTTTTCAGCCTGTGTCTGGGCTTCAACATGATTTGTATGGCCTTTTTTAGTGGATTCTCAATACTTTTGGGTGAAATATGTGCAAAAAAAATTAAAATCTATTTTTTGTAATTTGTAGTGTTTTTTGTAATAAAAAATGTAAGTTTGTCAATAAAATGTTATTGCGTGTGAAACCCCAATTTCTCCCTGTCACAGCGGTACCACCTTTCCTGCCCAGGAGACTCCCCCAAACTGAAACAGAGCTTTAGGAGATTTTCAGATAAAATACAACTGTGATATGATCTATGTGCACCTTGCAGTTTTTCTGGAAAAACAGCCCTTTACATTTGAAATACCCCCCACAAACTATATTTTCTCTGTACACACCTCAAGCTTTCTAGGCTTAGCAGGCTTGTTTATGTGGGTGTAGTTTTCTGGAAGTAATCCCTCAATCAATTCTTTTGGTTGCACAGAGTTTCCCTAAAAAAGAATAAAAATGAATAATCAAAGCCACATTTTCCTAAAAAAAAAAAACTATATGCAAACAAGAAAAAACAAGTAAAATCTGAAAAAACAACATCCCCCAAACAGAACAATAACCAACATGCATAGCTGCTGTCAAGGGAAGAGTTGGCAAACACCCCAAAGTAAAACATGCGCATAACAGTAATTTTGCATTAAAATTTCAGCTCTGCAGACGAAGTGCGCACCTTGCAATTTTTCAAAGAAAACAACCCTTTACATTTGTAATATCCCCCATAAACTATATATTGCCTGAAAGTACACGTTAAGATTTTTAAGCGTACCCAGCTTGTTGTAGTGGGCTAATCTTTCTGAAAGTAATACCTTGAAGAATTCTTAGGTTGCACAGGGTTTCCCTAAAAAAAAAAAAATTATAGAAAAGCAGAATAAAAAACATGTTTTCCTAAAATATCAATATGCAAACAAGAAAAAAACAAGCTAAATCTGTAAGCGCAAGGTCCTCTGAGCAGAACAATAACCAACATGCATAGGTACTATTAACCCTTTTTGATTGCCAGCCTACTTGAAGTTTTGTCACCCTCTGTTGACAGGTCATTTTGCGCCATGTTTTACCGTGATTTTTGCCAGAACATTCAGGAAAATTTTTATATATATTTTTTTTGCAGCAGAGTTTAGGCTTTAACATGGAATGTCTTGTTTGTAATTTTTCTACAGTTTTTGTAAATATTTTTGCATAAAAAAACAAAAAATAAATATTTTTTAGACAATTGTCTCCTTAATTTTAAATAAAACATTTTGTTTTATTAATGAAAACCATATTACATGTAAAAGTCCCATTTCTCCCGATTACAACGGTACCACATATGTATCGGTAGCCCCCCATTCTTGCCCAGGAGACCCCCAAACTGAAAAGAGCACTTTATAACATTTACATATAAAATACAACTACTATCCACACTATAAATATAAGGGTTTAATTTGAAAAAAAACATACGGGCCAAAAAAATGGGGGGGGGCTTTTTTGGGGAATTTTAAGGGTTAAAAACCCTTAAAAAAAAATACCCCCAAAAATTGACATGGGGTCCCCCTTACACATCATAACCAGCCCGGGACCAGATATGAGGACTTGTAGGAACAGGGCGCAGGGGCCAGCTTTGGTGGCTTCCCCGCCCTGCAGGCTGCAAGCCCACATAGCCACGGGCTGGGCCCTTCTACCCCCCCCCCCCCCGGGCTTTGGGGAGGCAGGTAATTGGGGGTGCCGGGGGTTAATGGCAAGTCACCCGCTAGCCGCAGGTGACTTGCTAGCCCCCAACCTTGTGAACTGGTATAGGGGTCTCATGGATCCCTTACCTGTTCACAAAGGGTTAAATGAAAAAATAAACAGACACATTATAAAAAAAAATACTTTTTTTTTTTCTTTTTTTTTACTCACCTCTGATACTCCTCTGTTCCCCGGCGATCTGCGATGACAGCTGCTTGGTGGAGGGTGGCTGGGAGGCAAGGGATCACAGCCCTCTCGCCTCCAAGCATCGGGCAAGACTGATGATCTCGAGTGAGGGGCAGAGAAGCTGGCTGTCAGGTGATGTCACTGTGGGGGAGGAAGTGAGGTAGAGGCTGATTTCTCGCCACTGAAGAGCCCGGGAGGCAATCGGAGGCCCCCCTGGTGAAGAGGAGACCCCGCGGGAGGGATCGCGGCCACAGGTGAGTAAATGTTTTTTTTTGTTTTTTTTACAGTTAACCGAAGCGGGGGGGGGGCTATTTTGGGCAGCCTCCTGAAGCGAGAAGAGCCCCGGGGGGGAATCGGATGCCGAAAATGCAGGGCTCAATGATGGTGTGAGGGGGTAGGTGAGGTTAGTTTAGTGGCCCTGTGCACCAGGACCCTCTGGCACAGAGTTGCAAGAGCGTGTGTAGGTCTGCTTTAATGCCTGAATCTTTCTTAGTGCTCATGTCTGTGGACCCCATCAGGCAAAATTTAGCAGATGTCCCTGTATCTCCTAGGTAGGTTAGGTCAGGTAACCTGGTGGGTGGGCAGGCAGATTGATGGGTAGAAATGTAGGTGAGCAGGCAGGTAGATGGGTGGGTGGTTGGACAAGCAGGCAGAGTAGGTAGGCAGGTGAGCATGTATGTAGGACGACTGACACATCGGGAAGCAGTGAGGTAGAGAAAATGTATGTTTTGAAGTGGGTTTTGGCTTAAAGGGGAACAAAACCTAGGATGTTCACTCTCCTTGGTTTTGATCCTCTTCCAGGGGGAATTGCAAAGCAGGATGGAAGAGGGGAAATCCTAGGTTTGGTTGTTCGCCCCCCCCCCCCCCCTGACTTTTGGTCCACTTTAACCAAAACCCGAGATCCCAGGTTTTGGTCTACTTTGTTTAGTGGTCTGTTTCAAAGTGAGTAAAGATAAGCAGTTGTGCTTTTCTTTGTGGTCTGAATTTGACGATGTGTTTGTTTTCTTTCTTAGGAATTTGTTGGGCTTTATTCAGAATACATTCTAAATAAATCTGTTGATAAACAGTTTAAAGCCTTCAGAAGAGGATTTCACATGGTCACCAATGAGTCCCCATTAAAGTATTTGTTCAGACCTGAAGAAATAGAGCTTCTTATCTGCGGAAGCAGGGTAAGAAATGTTTGTGGTCCTGAGTCTTATTGCTCCTTTTACCCAGATAAAATATTTTAACAGCATTTCTTCTCTGCAGAACTTAGACTTTCAGGCCCTTAAAGAAACAACAGAGTATGATGGAGGCTACACCCGGGACTCTCAAATTATTCGGTAAGTACTACCATTAGAGACAGAAACTAAGCTGGTTAAACTAAAAAGCCAATTCAAAAGCATATACTGTAGCTTTACCCTTTTATAAAAAAATCATGCAAATTCTAAAAATAACACTTTTGATTTTTTTTTTCTTATTCAGGGAATTCTGGGAAATTGTAAATTCCTTTACTGACGAGCAGAAAAGATTGTTTTTGCAGTTTACGACAGGTACAGACAGAGCTCCTGTGGGAGGACTTGGTAAACTAAAGATGATTATAGCCAAAAATGGCCCAGACACTGACAGGTAGGTTACAGAAAACCCCTAATTATATATGCTCATTTTACTTGGCTTGCACTAGCCACTGCTTTTCATGCTGACTGATGTCCACTCATCCTCATTAGCCAATATTAGAAATTGGGAAATAGACATGTCTTCATTATCCCACAAGGGGATCCACAGCTTACTGTGGATACCTGTTACTGCAGCCCGTTATGTATGTATGTATGATTTTTTTATTAGCCCTTGAGGGGCTTGTTCTGGTTATTGGCTTCATGCTGTTATGTTATGCTTAATATAGTGCTTAGGAACAAAACTGAATAGAAGCTGTGGCTTGAGATCCTGCAGGGGATCTGTCCTACCACATGGTATTCCTCTTGGAGCTGGATGTGGTTGAGGTAAGCCTAGATCTCTGGTGACCATTTCCAGGTTATACTACTGGTTTATAAACACATACTGTCAGAGAAACTGGCTTACTAGAGGAAGGAAGGAGCTATTTGATGTCCAGTGTCCATCTCCTATGGAGTGTGCACTGTTAACCCATAGGTAACTAAAAACTAATTTTCTCCTAAAAAAAAGGAAATCAGCCCCTATTTGAAGCAGCTAAATTATTTTAAAACAATAGGTTTTACAACGTTTTATCCTTTATGGCCACCTAAAGTCTACAATTCAAATTGACCAAAATCAGAGCACCTTTACACATGGCTTTGACAATTTGCTCTCATTCTGGGAAAGGGCATCATAGTGGTCAGACACCGATTTGTGATGAGGGTCATCTCCAAGTTCAGTGGGATTGCAGGTACAGGCACGGTGCAGACTTTGTTATTTTGAAATGGACTATGGTTTTATAGACATTGTGTTGTGCACCGAAATATTATACTACAACATAAAAGGATACTTGCCACTGTTGCCATAATTTGGGCCAAAGCCAGACCAAAATGGTTCTATGCCATCATTTTCACTGCTCCAATGGCTTAGCATTGGCTATGCTCACTTTGGGCACATTACTGTTAGCGGCTATAGAAATCCAGTTCATAAGGCTCACTAGTCACTTTTCTTGTGCCTATATTTTGCCCATTTTACATGCAACTGCAGACAATTTATTGGGTAGGAATCTGTTGCAAATTTCGGTTAAGATATATTGTGATTTTCTACAGGTTACCAACATCGCATACATGCTTTAATGTCCTTCTACTTCCGGAGTACTCGAGCAAAGACAAGTTGAAAGAAAGATTACTCAAGGCGATCACATATGCCAAGGGATTTGGCATGCTGTAAAATGAAATGGCAATGAAGGTTTAACAAAATGGATAACAACTGATGTTTTCCCTGTCCACAAAGGCCATGCGATAGTGAGCTACATGTAGTCACCTGTATGTGTACCTCCCTTCTCTGCTGGGACAATGGGCTGGAACAGCAGGGTTCTGCTGCTTGTATGAACAAGTCTCTCCCCCCCCCCCCCCCCCCCCCCCATTCCCCCCGCTCCTAGAGTGAAAGTGTTATACAAACTTTCACATGTATGTACAGAGAGGTTTTCCTGAATATTTATTTTAAGGGTCTAATCACTTTTGCTTGTGTTTAATACAGCTTGAAGTTGAGCCTACTTGAGTCTCTGACCGACACTCTCATATATATATATATACTATCATTTTGCAGACTAACTTTCAATTTAATGCTTCTATTTCCCTGGTCCCACTCAAATCAGGAATTGTACGTATTTTTTTTCTTTTTTCTTTCTTTCTTTCTTTCCAGTTTGCTCATAAAAACTTGAATTCTTGGAGGATGGTGTTATGCAATTGCTGCTGTTCTAGCCCCTCACAGTTTCTGTGACTATAATGTACTCAATAAAGATGGAAGGGAGTACTCGGAATGTTTTTCAACAGCCTTGCAAACTATTTCCTTTAGCCACAGCACAAAAAAGTATATAAATTAAAGATAAAACAAATTTCACAATTTGTTGTCTTCACGTCTTGTAAGGTATACCGTGTTTCTTCAGGAATCTTATATCTGGGTCTGTGAAAGGGGAGGGGCTTAGAATTTAGCTCTGTGTTAAATCTTTTATTTCAACATGCATATGCTAAGTGCATTTTCAGGCAAAATGTCTGTGGTAGATGGTGGGTGGGTCGGCAAAAAGCTATGCTATGCCCCAAACAAGATAGAAGCTTGTGGAAGTGCACTTAAAAGAAAGTTATTGCCTATGAAGTTTAATTATTGCATATTAAGTAAACATTTTAAACAGACAATCCAAAGTCTTCCCTACACATTGCGTCCATGCCCTGTTGTTCTACTTAAACTAGTCCTGTATACTCCAGGCACACAAGCAGTATGGAAGCTGATCTAGAAAAGACTAATCTGCTCTTACTACAATACGGTTCAAGCTTATGGCATATGCTCCACAATTTTACAGCTCTGTTTTTTAAATGAAAATTTAAAATGGACCTCTTTTTGTTTCTGCACCATTTTATATGTAAGACACATAATTCGCATCAGGCAGATTATCCCCGAATGTATTTGTTTACTTTTCCTGGATTTCTGAGTGTGTATTGTTAACTTCTCATGTTGCAATATGAAATAAAGGGATTATCCATTTTTAACCAGTGACATAAACTTTTATTTTTTAAGTAACCTGGACTTGAAACTGGCAACTAGACTATTCTAAGTATACAGTACGTCCTGCTCCAGATATAATACTTACACTTGGGTTATCCTCCGCCAGAGGGCGCTGTGCACTGCAGACATGCAAAAAACAGGCTCCTCCCGGCCCTTCATATACCCAGGGACCTCCCACAAATCCCCAGATTTCTCTGCAGTGCTGACTGCGAAGACATGAAGTATCACTCTCTCGCAGGTGAGCGGGGCTATTACAGCCTGGGCCCTGTGGGACTATTACCACCCGTCCTCCTTGTGATGTGCCTCCCAGCCTGGGCTGCGCTGGTCGGGTGAAGGTAGGCAGCACCATGCGTGCTTGACGGAGCCATGCTCCACCGCAGTCCCCCACCATAGGGTAGGCGGTTTAGGCTGATGGTGAGCCTTTGGGGATGCCCCTCCCGCTTAATTGTCACACGCCCCGTGTAGCGGTGGACCCTGTGTGCAGGGTCGCCATCCTCCCTCGTTTCCCCCCTAGCCAGGGGGAAAAGAAAGGGGGGGGGGGGGGGTTGTGAGTATGGCGGCCTCAGTGTACCCTATTACACGCTTATGGCCTCGGTGTCGTGTTTGACTGGGAATGGATGTCAGAGCCATGTTATGTATTTTACTTATTGGTAGCCGCCGTGCCCTTTCTCTGTTGCACGGACAGCGGTGGTTTTGTTGAAGCTGCGGCGTCTTTTTTTTCCTAATCTATAGTGGCTACGCTGCGGTAACACCGATCATCCTTCAGGGGCTTGTCTTGACTTCGTCACTGCCCTGTTCCCTTCTCTATTTGCATCGCGCTTTCGGAGCTGCGGGGTCCTGACTTGATGCGCCCCGCGTTACGATTTGGCGCGCTCCGTCACCTTCAGTTCTGGCCCGCCCTTCGAGGATCGTTTGGCGTCATTCCTTCTCGCGCGTGGTGAAGACCACCCTCCCCCTGCTGTCTGTAAGTGCCCTCGCGGGTGACCATATTTTACCCTTATAATATATCTTACCTAGTTACTCCTTGCGCTTGGCTCTGACATTCCTGTCCCTCTTATGTCTTTCAGACTGTGGATTCCGGTGTATCCCCCGGTTGAGACTATTAAAAATTACTCCCACTTCCCAGCGGGTTATTGGGGCATCCAGGGTAGCTTATAGCGTCAATCCCTACGGGCCTATCGTGCCGATACAATCACCATATGGAGGCATCCCAGGATATTGTGAACGGGGTTCCTTTGGGACAAGCCCGGCTGTGTGTTCTTGTGGGGTCTTACCTAGCAGCGGTGACAATGCACGGGTCTGTGTTCCTTGTGCACAGCAGGCGCTATCGGCTCTTCCCGCCTCTTCCGTGGCTGGGCCTGCACCTCGCCTCACTTCACCTACTCCCCCAAGCCTGAGTCTAACCCCCAATACAAGTGGGGATTCTCATGCTTGCTAGCGCGTAAGGCCACCGCCAAGAGGCGGCATTTAACCCCTGACTCTGCCCTTTTCCCTATGGAATCTGATGACTTGTTGCAGCCTTACGGCCAACCCCCCTCGGACGAAGGGGAGCTGTTCTCTGACTCTGGGTCATATGACGAGGAGTCCAGGGGTCATGACGAATCTGGTTCCGAGCACTGGTCCTCGGATATTGACAGACTGCTGGCTCAGATATTTGAAGTTTTGTCCATCTCTCCCCCTGTTGCTGCTCCCAGACAAAGGGGCGAGCTCTTTCATACTGCTAAGGCTCGACTTGAATTTCCCGAGCAGACTCATTTCAATAGCCTCATGCTTAAGGAATGGGAACAACCCAGCAGACTGCCTGGGATCCCTAAGAGTGTGGATAGGAAGTATCCCTTCCCGGCTGACTTGGTTAAGTGCTGGTCATCGCCTCCCGAGGTCGATGCTCCTATTCTAGGGTTGTCTAACACCTCTATTATGCACTCCCCTGACACTACTACGCTACGGGACTCTGAGGACCGGCGTCTTGATCAATTGGCATGCCATGCCTTTGCATTTGGGGGAGCGACCTTGCGCCCGGTTTGCGCCTTAGCCATTACGGCAGTAGCGCTCAGGGCCATGGTTAGGAATGTACTCGACGGCACAGATGAGTTGCTCGCTGATACTGTTAATCTGTCAAACTGTGACGTGTTCATAAACTTTATCCTGTCTGCATCGGACGATGCTATAAAGATGTGTGCCAGATCTTCTGCCTTGGCGGTAGCCATTCGCCGTACGGTTTGGTTGCGACAGTGGGCGGCTGACAACGCCGCAAAGAAAGCCCTTACTGGGCTTCCATTTAAATGGCTACGTCTGTTTGGAGACCGTCTAGACCTCTTCGCCAAAGGAGGCAAGTTGCCCCAGCGCAGGCGGCAGTTTCGGCCTTTTCGAGGCCAGGGCACCCTTTCAATCCCCTACCGCGGGGCTAAACAGGGAAAAGGGGTGTCCTTCGCGGGGCCCCGCGCAGATTCCTGGCACAGTGATAGAGGACGCCGTCCCGGTTCCTCCTGGGGGCCCAAGCCCAAAGCCCCTCCCAAGACCCCTCAGGCATGGGGGGGGCACCCTCACCCGTCAGGGTGGGGGGGACGTCTACAGCACTTCGAGCACGTCTGGCGGCGCCATGTCTCAGACCGGTGGATTCAGGAGGTAGTGTCCTTCGGATACAAGATAGAATTTGCTGTATGGCCCCCCACCAGATTCATTGGGTCCCGAATCCCTCACGTCTTGCTGCTGGCCGTGCAGGGTCTCCTGGATCCAGGAGTCATTTGCAAGGTCCCCTTTGGAGACAGGGGCACAGGGTTCTACTCCAATCTCTTCACAGTACCCAAGAAGGATGGGTCAGTCAGGCCCATTCTGGATTTAAAAATCCTCAACAAATTTGTCAAGAACAGGCATTTCTGCATGGAAACTCTGCGCTCGGCCATTGGCTCATTGCGCCCAGGGGACTTCATGACGTCGGTAGACATCAAGGATGCTTACCTTCATGTTCCGGCGTTTGCAGGACACCAAAGGTTTCTCAGATTTGCACTGAAAGATCAGCATTACCAATTTGTGGCTCTACCATTCGGCCTCACGTCGGCTCCCAGGGTGTTCACCAAGGTGCTGGCAGGGGTGATGTCACTGATAAGGCTAAGGGGCATATGCGTGCTGCCTTACCTGGACGACATCCTCATCACCTCTCAGTCTCTGCGGCAGGCAGAGATGGACACCCAACTGGTAGTGTCCACCCTGGAGTCATTCGGTTGGGTGATCAATTACCCCAAGTCCTCTCTGTCCCCATTCTCGGTGACCCCGTTCCTGGGAATGATTCTGGATACGGTTCAGTCATGGATATTCCTTCCTCAACAGAAGGTGGAAGCTCTGACTGCGCAGGCCAGGTTCCTGCTCTCGTGCCCACAGCCCTCCATCAGGCAGGGAATGCAGCTGGTGGGCCTGATGGTGGCGAGCTTCGGGGTGGTGCCCTTTGCTCAGTTCCATTTGAGACCTCTGCAGCTTCACCTTCTGTCAGTATGGGACGAGAACCCAGCGTCCTTGGACGGGGTCTATGTGCTTCCCCCCCCTCGGTCAGACGGTCCCTTGCGTGGTGGTTGGACCTCAAGAACTTGACAGGGGGCAGGTCCTTTCTGGCCCCTTCCTGGGAGACGGTCACAACGGATGCCAGTCTGTCAGCTTGGGGGGGATTCTGGAAGTCCCTGCGCTTCCAGGGGACGTGGGGTCCTCGAGAGGCCCACTTACCCATCGGTTGACCCAAAACCTGAGGGGACTGTCGGTCCAGGTACGCTCAGACAACAAGACGGCGGTTGCATACATCAACCATCTGGGAGGGACTCGGAGCAAGAGTGCCCTCCGGGAGGTGTCTCAGATTCTGACATGGGCGGAGGCCAACGTACAATGCATTTCGGCTGTTTACATTCCGGGGGCGGAGAATTGCTTGCAGATGCTCTGAGCAGGGGGATGTCCCATCAGGGAGAGTGGTCCCTCTGCAACAGGGTATTCCAGTCCCTGTGCCACCGTTGGGGTCTACCGGATGTGGACCTGTTTGCATCCCGCCACAACCACAATCTCCCGGCCTTCGTGTCCCTGTCTCAGGGCCCTCTGGCCTTGGCCACGGATGCCCTATCCATGTCATGGAAGGATTTTCGGCTCCTGTATGGGTTTCCACCATTCCCCCTACTGAGCAGGGTTCTGCGCAAGATTGCTCTGGAAGGGGTGCCTGTGATTCTAGTGGCCCCCCGGTGACCAAGAAGAGTGTGGTTCGCAGACGTGGCTCAAATGGCAGTAGACCAGTACGATCTGCCAGGGGTGCCAGACCTGCTAACTCAGGGCTCCCTACGCCATCCCAATTTACAAATGCTGGCTTTGACAGCCTGGCTGCTGAGACCTCCATCTTGATGGAGAAGGGTTTGTCTACCTCTGTGGTGGGCACTATGGTGCAGGCTAGGAAGAAGACTTCTGCTGCTGTCTATTATAGAGTATGGCGTACCTACATTGACTGGTGTGAGTCTAGGTCTCTTCCCTGTAGGGAGTTCTCTGTCCCCAGGGTTCTGGAGTTCTTACAGCATGGTTTGGAGTTAGGTCTAAAACTCAGTACTCTGAAGGGTCAGGTTTCTGCCCTGTCAGTCTTCTTTCAGAAGACCTTTGCTCATCATCATTTGGTTAAGACCTTCTTTCAGGGGGTCACTCATGTGCGTCCCCCTCGTAAACCTGTGGTTCCCGTTTGGGATTTAAACTTGGTTTTATCTGCCTTGCAGGGTGCTCCCTTTGAGCGTATTCAAGATGCTGCTCTGGCTGTTCTTACTCTCAAGGTTGTCTTTTGGTGGCCATAACTTCGGTTAGGCGTGTGTCTGAGCTGGCTGCTCTATCCGTTCAGTCTCCATACTGTGAGAGACACCAGGACAAGGTGGTGTTCCGCTTTGTTTTTCCTTCCTTGTGCCCCAGTCCTAGTAATGACAAGGAAAGGGTTCTGCATTCCTTGGATGTGGTCAGGTGCTTGAAGTATTACCTGGTTGTCACTGCGGCTTTCAGAAGGACTTGTGCTCTCTTCGTTGGGCCTTCTGGGCCTAGGAAGGGTTTGGCTCCTGCCAAGTCTACTATCAGCAAGTGGATCCGTCAGGCTGTGGTTCAAGCCTATTCTGCTAAGGGGAAGAGTCCTCCCTTCTGTCTTACTGCTCATTCTACTCGTGCTATTGGGGCCTCCTGGGCCTTCCAGCACCAGGCTTCTGTGGAGCAAATTTGCAAGGCCGCTACTTGGTCTTCTGTTCACACCTTTTCAAAGTTTTACAAGGTTGATGTTCGGGCCTCAGCTGATGCTGCTTTTGGCCGCAAGGTTTTGCAGGCGGTTGTAGTTTAAGCTACGTGCCATTGCCTTTTTTGTTGGGGATCTCACCCTACTGTTATGGACACTGCTATTAGATGTCCCAAGTGTAAGTATTATATCTGGAGCAGGACGTACTGTATACTTAGAATAATACAATTCTGTGAAGTACTCACCTGTAGAATTGGTATTATACGTATACAGTACGTCCTGCTCCACCCCACCCTGGTTTTTGCATTATTCTGGATCCCCTGTATGGTGATTGTTATTATCATTACCAGTTGTTTTGGTGGTTGGTTTCTCCCGGCTTCTGGTTCACTGCTTTTCAATGCTGGGAATTCGTGGGAGGTCCCTGGGTATATGAAGGGCCGGGAGGAGCCTGTTTTTTGCATGTCTGCAGTGCACAGCGCCCTCTGGCGGAGGATAACCCAAGTGTAAGTATTATATCTGGAGCAGGACGTACTGTATACGTATAATACCAATTCCACAGGTGAGTACTTCACAGAATTGTATTTTAGTTGCCATGTAATGTTATAGTAAGTCCATAAAGAAATAGTGTATAGAGCCTAAAAGTGAAACGCTACAATATCTCCATTCCTTTATTAGCAAACTGCTTTCAGAGTATTGCAGGTACAATATACAGCTGTGGGTGAATCCTGGAGGTTAAGTCATTCAGCGGACAAAAAGCAAAAGGGTACTTACCTTTTGTTGCCTGCTGCTGATCAGTGCTAGTCCAGTAATCAGCAACTCACCTGATTGCTGGATCTGAGCCAGCAACATATCCTTAACAGATCTGAGGCAGAAGGGGTGGGGGTAGGGGTTATAGTTTGGGTCCCTTTCAGTCAAACCTCCATCCCTCACATTTCCATCAGTCTAATGTGGTACTAGACTAACAGTTGCTGGGGTTATGACGGGCTCCAAGAAACATAACATAGGTCAGGTAATAGTATGAAAGGTAGAATTTGCTCATTGTTATTGGTTACTATATAAGGTTTGCAAAGCTCAATCATGTAGGGAGGTTTGAGGATATAGATGGGCTTTACTTGTGATCCCAATTCACATTTGTTCCTGCATGGAGTATAGATGCCAAAGCTAAACCTCCTTACTGTGTAGAAAACATCTATTCTTAGTATACAGTACGTCCTGCTCCAGATATAGTACTTACTATCGGGTATTACTCCACCAGATGGCGCTGGACTGCAGAGACATCAAAAATAGGCTCCTCCCGGCCCCTCAAATACCCAGGAACCTCCCACAAATCCCCAGATTTTCTCTGCAGTCTGGACTGCGAAGGATGAGAAATGGCTCTCTCTACTCGCAGGTGAGCGGGGCTATTAACCTGCGGCCCTGTAGGACTATTCCCACCCGTTCCATTAGTAATATGCCTCCCAGCCTTGGCTGCGCTGGTCGGGTGATGGTAGGCAGCACCGCTGTTAGGTGCTTAGGAGCACTGCTCCACCGCAATCCCCCACCAAAGGGTAGGCGGTTCAGGCTTATGGTGAGCCTCTATGAGATGCCCCTCCCGCACTATTGCCCCTGTCTATCGGTGGGCCCTATTTAAGTGGCCGCTGTCCTCCCTCATTCTCCATGTAGCCTTCGTGGGGAAAAGAGGGGGGGTTGTGTCTGTGTGTATGCTATGTATTCACTTGTATTGGCCTTATGGTTTATTTCACTCTGCTTTGTGTCAGCCGCTGCGCTGACTTGCCTTACTATATCTATATTTAAAACTGCCGCCGCGCGCCTTTTTGTCACATATGTAATCCGCGCTTGGCGGCGTTACCTCAGGCGCCGGTGCGCTGTCATTGGCTGTTTGTCACTTGTTGGCTTCACGCTCTTCGGGGGGGGGGCGGGACCCATCTCTGGCGCGTTCCGCATCATTGCTGTTGCTGGCCTACCCCTCGAGGTATACGGACAACATTTTCCATACCGCTAAGTCACGTTTGGAATTTCCTGAGCAAGCACATTTCAGTAACCTGGTGCTCAAGGAATGGGAGCGCCCCAGTAGACTTCTCGGGGTACCTAAAAGTTGGGATAGGAAGTATCCCTTTCCTGCTGACGTGGTAAAGTGTTGGTCATCCCCTCCCGAGGTGGACGCCCCGGTCCTAGGGCTATCTAACACCTCTGTCATGCATTCCCCTGACTCTACTACCCTGCGGGATGCTGAGGACCGGCTCATTGACCAGCTGGCGTCCCACGCTTTTGCATGTGCGGGGACAGCGCTGCGCCCGGTCTGTGCCTCTGCCATTGCCGCTGTGGCCACTAGGACCCTGATCAGAAGTATACTTGATAGTGCCCCTGATGATTTGCCTTGTGAGGTGTTTAATGCACTCTCCAGTTGTGATGTCTTTGTAAATTTTGTCCTCTCTGACTTGGATGACACCATTAGAATGTGTGCCAGAACATCTGCCCTTGTGGTGGCTAGACGCCGATCGGTTTGGCTACGCCAGTGGGCTGCTGACAACGCTGCCAAGAAGGCCCTCACTGGTTTTCCCTTCAAAGGACTACGTCTGTTTGGGGACCACCTGGACCTTTTTGCTAAGGGAGGCAGGTTACCCCAGTGCAGGCGGCAGTCTCGGCCCTTTCGGGGTCAGGGCTCATTCTCCTCTCCCTACCGTGGTGCTAGACAAGGGAGGGGGGTTTCCTTTACTGGGGCCCGGGGAGATTTCTGGGGTAGGGGCAGAGGACGTGGATGTCCTGGCTCCTCCTGGGGTCCCAAGGCTAAATCCTCAAGCCCCCTCAGGCATGATGGGGGGGGGGGGGGGATGGCTTCAGCACTTTGCTCACGTCTGGGGGCTTTATGTCTCAGACCGGTGGATTCAGGAGGTAGTGTCCTCCCGGTTACAAGATAGTTTGCTGCCTGGCCGCCCCCAAGATTTATCAGATCCCGGATTCCTCAGGACCATGTGTTAGCTCAGGAGCTAGTGCAGGCTGTGCAAGGCCTCCTGGAGCTGGGTGTCATCTGCAAGGTCCCTTTAAGAGAAATAGGCAAGGGCTTCTATTCCAACCTATTCAGTCCCCAAAAAAGATAGTTCAGTCAGGCCCATCCTGGACTTAAAGATCCTCAACAAATTTATCAGGAGCAGGCGCTTTCGCATGGAAACTCTGCGCTCTGCCATCATTTCTTTGCACCCAGGGGATTTCATGACTTATGTGGACATCAAAAGATCCTTACCTTCATATTCCTGTATTTCCAGGTCATCAAAGGTTCCTCAGGTTCGCCCTGGAGGATCAACACTACCAGTTTGTGGCATTGCCCTTCGGTCTTACCTCAGCTCCCAGGGTGTTCACCAAGGTGCTGGCCGGCGTGATGTCTCTGCTCAGGTATCGGGGTGTCCGCGTGCTACCTTATCTGGACGACATTCTCATCACCTCCCAATCTCTACATCAGGCAGAGTTGGAGTCATACGGATGGGTGATCAACCACCCAAAGTCCTCACTGTCCCCCTCCTTGATGACTCCATTCCTAGGAATGAATCTGGATACAGTTCAGGCAAGGATTTTCCTTCCTCAACAGAAGGTGGACGGTCTGATTGCACAGGTCCAGTTCCTGATATCTTGTCATCATCCCTCCATCAGGCAGGGAATGCAGCTGGTGGGCCTGATGGTGGCGTGCTTCGAGGCGGTCCCTTATGCTCAGTTCCACTTGAGGCCTCTGCAACTCCACCTTCTGTCAGTATGGGACAAGGATCCAGCGTCCCTGGACAGGGTCTGTGTGCTCTCCCCCCTGGTCAGGAGGTCCCTCTCGTGGTGGATGGACTCAAGGAACCTGTTGGGGGGCAGATCCTTTCTTACTCCTTCCTGGGAGACGGTCACCACGGATGCCAGTCTGTCAGGTTGGGGGGGGTTTCTGGAAGCCCCTGCGGTTCCAGGGGAGGTGGGGCCCTCAGGAGGCCCACACACCTATAAATGTCTTGGAGCTGCGGGCGATCAGGTTAGTTCTGGCTCAGTTGACTACTCACCTGCCTGTTCAGGTGCGCTCGGACATCCAGACGACAGTTGCCTACATCAATCATCAGGGAGGGACCCGGAGCAAGGGGGCCTTCCAGGAAGCGTCTCTGATCCTGACCTGGGCGGAGGCCAATGTTCCCTGCATATCAGCTGTGGAAAATCTCCTGGCAAACTCTCTGAGCAGGGGGACCTCTTGCTAGGGAGAATGGTCCCTATGCAGCAGGGTGTTCAATCTCTGTCACTGTTGGGGCCAACCAGATGTGGATCTGTTTGCATCCCGTCACAATCACAAGTCCTGGCTCCTCCTGGGGTCCCAAGGCTAAATCCTCAAGCCCCCTCAGGCATGATGGGGGGGGGGGGGGGGATGGCTTCAGCACTTTGCTCACGTCTGGGGGCTTTATGTCTCAGACCGGTGGATTCAGGAGGTAGTGTCCTCCCGGTTACAAGATAGTTTGCTGCCTGGCCGCCCCCAAGATTTATCAGATCCCGGATTCCTCAGGACCATGTGTTAGCTCAGGAGCTAGTGCAGGCTGTGCAAGGCCTCCTGGAGCTGGGTGTCATCTGCAAGGTCCCTTTAAGAGAAATAGGCAAGGGCTTCTATTCCAACCTATTCAGTCCCCAAAAAAGATAGTTCAGTCAGGCCCATCCTGGACTTAAAGATCCTCAACAAATTTATCAGGAGCAGGCGCTTTCGCATGGAAACTCTGCGCTCTGCCATCATTTCTTTGCACCCAGGGGATTTCATGACTTATGTGGACATCAAAAGATCCTTACCTTCATATTCCTGTATTTCCAGGTCATCAAAGGTTCCTCAGGTTCGCCCTGGAGGATCAACACTACCAGTTTGTGGCATTGCCCTTCGGTCTTACCTCAGCTCCCAGGGTGTTCACCAAGGTGCTGGCCGGCGTGATGTCTCTGCTCAGGTATCGGGGTGTCCGCGTGCTACCTTATCTGGACGACATTCTCATCACCTCCCAATCTCTACATCAGGCAGAGTTGGAGTCATACGGATGGGTGATCAACCACCCAAAGTCCTCACTGTCCCCCTCCTTGATGACTCCATTCCTAGGAATGAATCTGGATACAGTTCAGGCAAGGATTTTCCTTCCTCAACAGAAGGTGGACGGTCTGATTGCACAGGTCCAGTTCCTGATATCTTGTCATCATCCCTCCATCAGGCAGGGAATGCAGCTGGTGGGCCTGATGGTGGCGTGCTTCGAGGCGGTCCCTTATGCTCAGTTCCACTTGAGGCCTCTGCAACTCCACCTTCTGTCAGTATGGGACAAGGATCCAGCGTCCCTGGACAGGGTCTGTGTGCTCTCCCCCCTGGTCAGGAGGTCCCTCTCGTGGTGGATGGACTCAAGGAACCTGTTGGGGGGCAGATCCTTTCTTACTCCTTCCTGGGAGACGGTCACCACGGATGCCAGTCTGTCAGGTTGGGGGGGGTTTCTGGAAGCCCCTGCGGTTCCAGGGGAGGTGGGGCCCTCAGGAGGCCCACACACCTATAAATGTCTTGGAGCTGCGGGCGATCAGGTTAGTTCTGGCTCAGTTGACTACTCACCTGCCTGTTCAGGTGCGCTCGGACATCCAGACGACAGTTGCCTACATCAATCATCAGGGAGGGACCCGGAGCAAGGGGGCCTTCCAGGAAGCGTCTCTGATCCTGACCTGGGCGGAGGCCAATGTTCCCTGCATATCAGCTGTGGAAAATCTCCTGGCAAACTCTCTGAGCAGGGGGACCTCTTGCTAGGGAGAATGGTCCCTATGCAGCAGGGTGTTCAATCTCTGTCACTGTTGGGGCCAACCAGATGTGGATCTGTTTGCATCCCGTCACAATCACAAGCTCCCGGCCTTTGTCTCCCTGTCCCAGGATCCTCTGGCCTTGACCACGGATGCTCTAGCAATGTCATGGCAGGACTTTCAGTTTCTGTATGTCTTCACTCCATTCCCCCTGGTTCTGCGCAAGATTGCTCTGGAAGGGGTGCCAGCCATTCTGGTGGCCAAGAAGAGTGTGGTTCGCAGACGTGGTGCAGTTGGCAGTAGATCAGTACACTCTGCCTGTGGTGCCAGATCTGCTCACTCGGGGCTCACTACACCATCCCAATTTACAAACTCTGGCTTTGACGGCCTGGCTGCTGAAACCTCCATCTTGATGGAGAAGGGGGCTGTCTTCCTCGGTTGTGGATACCTTGATAAAGGCTAGGAAGAAGTCTCCTTTTTCTATTTACTACAGGGTTTGGCGTGCCTACATTGACTGGTGTGAGTCTAAGTCTCTTCCCTGTCGTGTGTTCTCTATTCCCAGGATTCTGGAGTTCCTACAGCATGGGTTGGAGATGGGGCTCCAACTTAGTACTCTGAAAGGTCAGGTTTCTGCCCTGTCTGTTTTCTTCCAGAAGTCCTTTGCTCAGCATTCTCTGATTAGGACTTTTTTTCAGGGGGTGACTCATGTGCGTCCCCCGCGTTAGACTTTGGTGCCTGTTTGGGATTTGAACTTGGTTTTGTCAGACTTACAGGGTTTTGAGCCTGTGCAGGATGCTTCCCTGGCCATTCTTACTCTCAAGGTTGTCTTTCTGGTGGCTATACTCACAAAAAGTGGGGTAATCCAGAGCACCCCCACTATGTACCTGTGTATATATACAACCGCACAACCACAACATGTATCGTCTAATAATAACCCTTTATTTCATATCTGGGTATTGTTACAATATTGGGTCACAGTTCTAAATTTAAAATCTATATTAAAAACATCAGGCCCACCGGGTCAATATGTCAAGCTCTCATAAAAATTCTGGTGGCTATCACATCTGTTAGGCGTGTGTCTGAGTTGGAGGCGCGTTCCATTCAGCCCCCCTACTATGAGAGACACCAGGACAAGGTGGTGTTTCGCTTCAAGCCAGATTTTCTGCCTAAGGTAGTGTTTCGCTTCAAGCCAGATTTTCTGCCTAAGGTAGTGTCTGCCTTTCATCTGAATCAGGACATTGTTCTTCCTTCATTGTGCCCTAATCCTAGTAATGCTAAGGAAAGGGTCTTGCATTCTTTGGATGTGGTTAGGTGTCTGAAGTACTATCTGGTGGCTACTGCACCTTTCAGAAAGACTGATGCTTTTTTGTGGTCCCTTCTGGTCCTAGGAAGGGTTTGGCTCCTGCCAAGTCTACTATCAGCAAGTGGATCCGTCTGGCTGTGATTCAGGCCTATTCTGCTAAGGGGAAGAATCCTCCCTTCCGCCTTACTGCTCATTCTACTCGTGCTATTGGTGCTCCTTGGGCTTTTCAGCACCAGGCTTCTGTTGAACAAGTTTGCAAGGCCGCTACTTGGTCTTCTGTTCATACCTTTTCAAAGTTTTACAAGGTTGATGTTAGGGCCTCAGCTGATGCTGCTTTTGGCCGCAAGGTTCTGCAGGCGGCAGTGGTCTGACCTGTCTGTTGTTACCTTTGGGGATCCCACCCTACTTTATGGACACTGCTATTGGATGTCCCAAGTGTAAGTAATCTTATCTGGAGCAGGACGTACTGTATACTAAGAATAATACAATTCTGTGATTACTCCCCTGTAGAATTGTTATGAGTATACAGTATGTCCTGCTCTACCCCACCCTTGGTTTCATTATCCTTGGATCCCCTATATGGTGATTGTTATCATTGTTTGATAGTTACTGGTTAGTTCTGTTTGCTTTCTCCCGGCTTCTCGTTAACTGCTTTTCAATGCTGGGGAATTGTGGGAGGTCCCGGGTATTTGAGGGGCCAGAAGGAGCCAATTTTGCGGTCTCTGCAGTCCAGCGCCATCTGGCGGAGTAATACCCAGACGTAAAGAATCTTATCTGGAGCAGGACGTACTGTATACTCATAATAACAATTCTACAGGTGAGTAATCACAGAATTGGATTTTTGCCTTGTTATGGT
This sequence comes from Gastrophryne carolinensis, assembly GCA_027917425.1. Taxonomy (NCBI): domain Eukaryota; kingdom Metazoa; phylum Chordata; class Amphibia; order Anura; family Microhylidae; genus Gastrophryne; species Gastrophryne carolinensis. The sequence goes on from CM051236.1 coordinate 202,256,093, forward strand.
GATTTTTGTTGAGAGAGTTTCCTTTTAGTGTGCTGTGTTTTACTAACATGGTCCTTGCCTCCCAGCTTCTTGCAGTACTGCTTTCAAACACTGGGGTCTTCTGGGTAATTCTGGCCCTTTTATGGGCCGCGAGAGGCCACAAGTCTTCCTGCAGTTGATTGATTTCACATGGAAATGCTTGGATTGATGCTGTAATCAATAAATCAAGGGGAATGTTTAGCTAATTTAGTCATCAAGGAGGCTTATTTACAAGTCCCCATCTGTCTAGTTTACCAAAGATTACCAACACAGTAAAAGTAGTCTTATCGACTTTTGATATTTGACTTATTTGACATTTTGAAAAGTCTACTTGGGTTGGCTAATACATTTTGAAAAGTCTGTACTAATACTGTCAAATCTGATTACATACCTGTAAACGGAATTGGATACTCTGCAGATGAAAGTATTTCATGAGTTTTGAGGCTCATGGTGCCCAGTTCAGGACTAGACCCCTGCAGTTGTTCATTCTATCCAATTGGAACAAATATTAACGTTCCCTAGATTATCGGGAAAGTACAATCTGATATTCGACTTGGCGGATTCATCTGTCAATAAGGGAAATCTTTACTCCATATCCAGTGGTGGATTCTCACTACAGACACCAGTCTGTGGGTATGGGCGGGGACTATTGTGGTACATATCACTCCCAGGCATCAATCCCCTCAATGTCTTGCTACTAAAAGCAATTCTATTGTTTTTACAGGAGAGGACAGCTATGAAGTTGTCCCAACTACATTTGTCAGCATGGCTATTGGAAAGTAATTCTTAGAACATACAGGTTTCTCGTTCTCTGTAATTGACACACTTTTGAAGGTGAGAAAAGCCCCCTCTAGTAAGGTCTATTGTATATATGGGAGATACTTCATGAGATGGTGTTCATCACGCGGATGTTCTGCTGCCGAGTTTTCCATACCTAATATATAAAGCTTTTTTCAATCCGGACTGGAAAAAGGGTTATGGAACCTTAATATGTGGTACTATTGGATCTTCAACATCATCATTGAACAACATTTACATCGTACAGCTTAGATTTCCAAGCAGTCAAAGATATTGTAGAAAATAATGTTCCACTAATGTACATTCATTAATTGAATTTTTTACCACTGTGAGAATTTTTTTTTCAACTCTTCGAGTCCAATGTCCCGGTGTCTTCAGGTGGTCTTTATGTCAGGATCACACTGTTTCTTTGAAATGCAAACGTGGTTAACCTGGTTGCTTTTTGAATTGGGAGACACCATAATGATATGTCTGAACAGTGGGGTGGGGACGAGTATAATTGAGCCCTTTTGTGTTTTTAAAGCAGATCAAAACCCCCAAAAACAATTAAATCTATTTAGCTCCCCACCCCAGGTACATTACCGTTTGGATGTTTTCTGCCAATACCAACTGCTTGGTATTCCTGTTATAGTGATTTTTACCTAGGTATGCCATTGGTTTCTGACAGGATACCATTGTCTTAAACTAGCTGTTTAAGCCCCCTTCTCGCAATCTCATGCTGGGAGCAATTTGAGCATATTCAAAATAGTGCTAGTTTTAATTTTCCCGCATTTTTTCCATTGAAGATAAAATTGTTTGTATTTTTATCCAATTCATTAAGGAGAGTTGATAAATGGGGTTTCTTTTTTAAATCTAATTTTCTATAGGATGCAGTTGTTCCACTTTAAGCACTTTTAATATATGTATTTAGTCTATGGATCTAGTGTATAACAGGTCCAAAACGCATTACCTAGTGTGTGGCCATGCACCTTATTTGCAGGTTATGGATTCTCATCATGAACATAAGGAGCATAATCACAGACTCTGCTGATTCCCTCACACTGGGAAGGCCCCGCTGAGTCTGAAGTCGATGTGACCCTTGGCTGTGAGCTTCCTCACATTAAAGACAAGAGCCTCAGACAAGCGGCACAATCGCAAATTGGACTGTAGCTGAGCTACTGTGTTTCCTAGCACCAAGCCAGATACATACGCAGAACGGGCCCACAAAACCGCAAGTAGGCATACAATTCTTAGGGCCATGAGACCAGGGGAACCTAGAGAAATGGAGATCTCAGGTTCTGACCCATTTAGGGACTCCATCTTTGGGCTTATTGGATGCCCGGCATCCAGCCCAATCTTTCGGCCCCGTCTCCAGAGCCATTTGGCCCCTGCCCAAAGTTATAACCCCTAAAGGGTTTTAGGTCCTAAGACAGGTTCCACAACGGTGGGAGGGGACAATCCGTCCCACAGAAGGAAGGGAGTGAAAGGGTCTCAAGGCATAAAGGGGGATGATGCTGGGCCAGCGATTGGGAGGTCAGGCTGCAGCGTGCGGGAGGTGCCCGAACCATCAAAAAGCTTGCCACTCGCCTCCATGTGGGAGCTCATCATTACTACTCAGCATCTGCATTGTAAGGTAACTGACTATTATATCTCTGTGTGTAACGCACTATAACCTGTAACCCACTACTCAGAACAGCATTTGTATTCATTCATATTCCATCATAGCCAAATGTTTGTTATCACTGCCTAGTGTGCGTATTGCATTAAAACCATTATTTAACTTGAGCGATATTTTTGCCTTAGCCAAGAATCTGTGTGTCCGCAGGCTTTGGGCCTGGTAGTCTCAACAGGCGGGCGACGAACGGGGTTTTGGGAAAGTGGGATGTGTGTCTGGAGGTCCCTGATTGATAGTTGGATCACCTAACCCGCGGTTCCCTGACAGGCCCCATAGTCTACAGAATGTGTTAAGAGACTTAGACCTGTTCACATTCATAACCCAGTGGCAGGTTTTATTGCTGCTTTGGAGAGATTCAAATAAAGTTCTGTTCAAACAACTGGAAAGAGTAAATATCTGACAAAGAGAATCATGAATTCCTAAAGCTTAGTGACCTACCATTAGTGCTCCATATGGCTAAGGCAGACCCTAACCTACCTGGCCATAGTTATCTGGACATTGCACATGTGGTAAACCCAATAGTTTCCAAGCTTCCAGGAAATGTAGGCTATACTCAGGTCCGGCCCAAAAAAGGTCATCTTTCCTTCACAAGAGCGAGCTAAGTTTTTCTATTGTGAACCAGGGGCACAAGTCCAATGAGGCAGCCACAGAAGGGGGAGGGGTGATGAGAGGCCTGCAACCACAGGCTAATGGTTCTTGTGGGGATGGTGAAAAAAAAGAATGTGGCAGGCAATAAAGAGGAGGCACACATGCAATGCAGACCGCCATCATCTGGGCTGCCAATATGTGCTTGGGGGATCTGGGCAGCATGGACACAGCAGCACTGCACAATGACACAGATAAATAGCGCTCACCTCAAGATAAAATTAGTTTAGGCTGTGGCCAGTCACCACACTGCAGCATGGAAACAGGTCTGCTGTTTCATAATTGGCTGCAGAGGCAAGGCCAGCTTTGGAAGTATGGTCGCATGGAATGGAGAAACAGGAAGTTAAAATTTTGAAGCAGTGGCCAGTGATGTTGGTGCTGTACATGTGTCGCCTGTGCCATGTAGGGAGCAGCCGCCCCATGAAATGGTGAGGGTGACAGCTGACAGGGTGATAACAGGGCCAGGTTGTTAGGGACAGCTTAATAAGAGGCCCATGGGGTGTCACCAGGGCCTGCACAAGAGGCTTGCAGCCGCCAAGTTTCAAGGGCTGAAACATGAGAAAAAAAGCACCAGCACCCCCTGTGAAGCCACTGAGTATATTAGGCACTATAACCTTTCGGAGAGGGGGGGGGGGGGGGTAATGGGCTGTGGGATTTGCTTTCTGTGTTATGATCACTAGTAGTGTTGGGCAAACCGGAACTCGCAAATTTTGGTTTCGTAATGAACTTTGCAAGTTCGGATTCCCGAACCTGAACACGGACTTGAGCCAAAAGTCTGTGTTTGGCTTCGGCATTCGGTCTTCAACACTAAAGTTGGTTAATGAGCTACTGAGCAGCCCATCAACCAACTTCTAGCCCTCCCCTCAGCCAGCAGGCTGACCATCTCATTGCCCACGTGCGCCCCATCTACACCCAACCCGCAAAAGTCAGGAAGGGAAGCAGGCATGGCATAGGCGGGCCATGACAGATGATGGCCGCAAGCTGGCGCAGACTACAGTACCCAGCTTGTGGTCAGTAAGTGCACCACTCAGGGTGGGGAACTGTTCTGCCACACAGTCTGCTATGGGGGTGTTCTGTCACACAGTCTGCTATAGGGTGATGGGGGCTCTGTCACACAGTCTGCTATGGGGTGATGGGGGGCTTTGTCACACAGTCTGCTATGGGAATGATGGGGGAGTTCTATCACACAGTCTGCTATGGGGGCTCTCACACAGCTTGCTATGGGGGTGATTGGGGTGTTCTGTCACATAGTCTGCTATGGGGGTGTGATATCACACAGTCTACTATAGGGTGATGGGGTGCTCTGTCACACAGTCTGCTTTAGGGTTATGGGGGCTCTGTCACACAGCCTGCTATGTGGGTGATGGGGGTGTTCTGTCACACGGTCTGTCATGGGGGTGATGGGGTGTTCTGTCACACAGTCTGCTTTGGGGTGATGGGGGCGTTCTGTCACATAATCTTCTATGGGATACTGGGGGTGTTCTGTCACAGTCTGTGGCGGGGGATTCTGTCACACAGTCTGCTATGGGGGGGTCTGTCACACAGTCTGCTATGGGGATGATGGGGGTGTTCTGTCACACAGTCTGCTATAGGGTGATGGCGGGGCTCTGTCACAGTCTGCTATGGGGATGATGGGGGTGTTCTGTCACACAGTCTGCTATGGGGATGATGAGGTGTTCTGTCACACAGTCTGCTATGGGGGTGATGGTGTTGTTCTGTCACACAATCTGCTATGGGGATGATAGGGGTGTTCTGTCACACCGTTTGTGGTGAGGGGATTCTGTCACACAGTCTGCTATGGGGGTGTTCTGTCACACAGTCTGCTATGGGGTTTGGGGGGCTTTGTCACACAGTCTGCTATGAGGGTGATGGGGGAGTTCTATCACACAGTCTGCTATGGGGCTCTGTCACACAGCTTGCTATAGGGGTGATGGGGTGTTCTGTCACACAGTCTGCTATAGGGTGATGGGGGGGCTCTGTCACACAGTCTGCTATGGGGATGATGAGGTGTTCTGTCACACAGTCTGCTATGGGGGTGTTCTGTCACACAAACTGCTATGGGGATGATGGGGGTGTTCTGTCACACAGTTTTTGATGAGGGGATTCTGTCACACAGTCTGCTATGGGGGGATGGGGGTGTTCTGTCACACAGTCTGCTATAGGGTGATGGTGGGGGCTATGCCACACAGTCTGCTATGGGGGGCTTTGTCACACAGTCTGCTATGAGGGTGATGGGGGAGTTCTATCACATAGTCTGCTATGGGGGTGTTCTATCACACAGTCTGTTATGGGGGTGATGGTGGTGTTCTGTCACACAGTCTGCTATAGGGTGATGGTGGGGCTCTGTCACACAGTCTGCTATGGGGATGATGGGAGTGTTCTGTCACACAGTCTGCTATGGGGTGTTCTGTCACATAGTTTGTGATGGGGTGTTCTGTCACGCAGTCTGCTATGGGGGTGTACAGTCACACAGTCTACTATGGGGGTGATGGGGGTGTTCTGTCCCACAGTCTGCTATGGGGGTGATGGGGTGTTCTGTCACACAGTCTGCTATGGGGGTGATGGGGTTGTTCTGTCACACAGTCTGCTATGGGTGTGATGGGGTGTTCTGTCACACAGTCTGCTATGGGGGTGTTCTGTCACACAGTCTGCTATGGGGGCTCTGTCACACAGCTTGCTTTGGAGGTGATGGGGTGTTCTGTCACATAGTCTGCTATGGGGGTGTTCTATCACACAGTCTGTTATGGGGGTGATGGTGTTTTGTCACACAGTCTGCTATAGGGTGATGGGGGCTTTGTCACACAGTCTGCTATGGGGTGTTCTGTCACACAGTCTGCTATGGGGTGTTCTGTCACACAGTCAGTGATGGGGGTGTCCTGTCACACAGTCTGCTATGGGAGTGATGGGGGTGTTCTGTCACACAGTTTGTGATGAGGGGATTCTATCACACAGTCAGTGATGGGGGTGTTTTGTCACACAGTCTGTGATATGGGTGTTCGTCACACAGTCTGCTATGGGGGTGATGGGGGTGTTCTGTCACACAATCTGCTATGGGGCTCTGTCACACAGCTTGCTATGGAGGTGATGGTGGTGTTCTGTCACACAGTCTGCTATAGGGTGATGGTGGGGGCTCTGTCACACAGTCTGCTATGGGGTGATGGGGTTTTCTGTCACATAGTTTGTGATGGGGTGTTCTGTCACGCAGTCTGCTATGGGGGTAATGGGGGTGTACTGTCACACAGTCTGCTATAGGGGTGATGGGGTGTTCTGTCACGCAGTCTGCTATGGGGGTAATGGGGGTGTACTGTCACACAGTCTGCTATAGGGGTGATGGGGTGTTCTGTCACACAGTCTGCTATGGGGGTGATGGGGGTATTCTGGCACAGTCTGCTATAGGGGAGATGGGGTGTTCTGTCATAGTTTGTGATGCAGTGTTCTGTCACACAGTCTGCTATGGGGTGTTCTGTCACACAGTCTGCTATGGGGTGATGGGGGGCTTGTCACACAGTCTGCTATGGGGGCTGATGGGGGAGTTCTATCACACAGTCTGCTATGGGGGCTCTGTCACACAGCTTGCTATGGGGGCTGATGGGGTGTTCTGTCACATAGTCTGCTATGGGACTGTTCTATCACACAGTCTGTTATGGGGGTGATGGTGTTTTTTCACACAGTCTGCTATAGGGTGATGGGGGGCTTTGTCACACAGTCTGCTATGGGGATGATGGGGGTATTCTGTCACATAGACTGCTAAGGGGGTGTTCTGTCACACAGTCTGTTATGGGGTGTTCTGTCACACAGTCTGTGATGGGGATTCTGTCACACAGTCTGCTATAGGGTGATGGGGGGGGGCTCTGTCACACAGTCTGCTATGGGGATGATGGGGGTGTTCTGTCACACAATCTGCTATGGGGTACTGGGGGTGTTCTGTCACAGTCTGTGGCGGGGGATTTTGTCACATAGTCTGCTATGGGGGGGCTCTGTCACGCAGTCTGCTATGGGGATGATGGGGGTGTTCTGTCACACAGTCTGCTATGGGGATGATGGGGGTGTTCTGTCACACAGTCTGCTATGGGGATAATGGGGGTGTTCTGTCACTCAGTCTGCTATGGGGATAATGGGGGTGTTCTGTCACACAATCTGCTATGGGGTTGATGGGGGTAATCTGTCACACAGTTTGTGATGAGGGGATTCTGTCACACAGTTTGCTATGGGGGGCTATGTCACACAGTTTTTGATGGGGGGCTTTGTCACACACTCTGCTATGGGGTGATGGGGAAGTTCTATCACACAGTCTGCTATGGGAGCCCTGTCACACAGCTTGCTATGGAGGTGATGGGTCTTCTGTCACATAGTCTGTTATGGGGGTGATGGTGGTGTTCTGTCACACAGTCTGCTATAGGGTGATGGTGGGGCTCTGTCACACAGTCTGCTATAGGGTGATGGGGGGGCTCTGTCACACAGTCTGCTATGGGGATGATGGGGTTGTTCTGTCACACAGACTAATATGGGGGTGTTCTGTCACACAGTCTGCTATGGGGGTGATGGGGTGTTCTGTCACACAGTCTGCTATGGGGGTGCTGGGGGTGTTCTGTCACACAATCTTCTATGGGGCTTTGTCACACAGCTTGCTATGGAGGTGATGGTGGTGTTCTGTCACACAGTCTGATATAGGGTGATGGTGGGGGCTCTGTCACACAGTCTGCTATAGGGGTGATGGGGTGTTCTGTCACATAGTTTGTGATGGGGTGTTCTGTCACGCAGTCTGCTATGGGGGTGTACTGTCACACAGTCTGCTATAGGGGTGATGGGGTGTTCTGTCACACAGTCTGCTATGGGGGTGATTGGGGTATTCTGGCACAGTCTGCTATAGGGGAGATGGGGTGTTCTGTCATAGTTTGTGATGCAGTGTTCTGTCACACAGTCTGCTATGGGGTGTTCTGTCACACAGTCTGCTATGGGGTGATGGGGGGCTTGTCACACAGTCTGCTTTGGGGGCTGATGGGGGAGTTCTATCACACAGTCTGCTATGGGGGCTCTGTCACACAGCTTGCTATGGGGGCTGATGGGGTGTTCTGTCACATAGTCTGCTATGGGACTGTTCTATCACACAGTCTGTTATGGGAGTGATGGTGTTTTGTCACACAGTCTGCTATAGGGTGATGGGGGGCTTTGTCACACAGTCTGCTATGGGGATGATGGGGGTATTCTGTCACATAGACTGCTAAGGGGGTGTTCTGTCACACAGTCTGTTATGGGGTGTTCTGTCACACAGTCTGTGATGGGGATTCTGTCACACAGTCTGCTATAGGGTGATGGGGGGGCTCTGTCACACAGTCTGCTATGGGGATGATGGGATGTTCTGTCACACAGTTTGCTGTGGGGTGATGGGGGTGTTCTGTCACATAGTCTGCTATGGGGGTGATGGGGTGTTCTGTCACACAGTCTGTGATGGGGATTCTGTCACACAGTCTGCTATAGAGTGATGGGGGGGGCTCTGTCACGCAGTCTGCTATGGGGATGATGGGGGTGTTCTGTCACACAGTCTGCTATGGGGGTGATGAGGTGTTCGGTCACAAAGTCTGCTATGGGGATAATGGGGGTGTTCTGTCACACAGTCTGCTATGAGGATGATGGGGGTGTTCTGTCACACAGTCTGCTATGGGGATAATGGGGGTGTTCTGTCACTCAGTCTGCTATGGGGATAATGGGGGTGTTCTGTCACTCAGTCTGCTATGGGGATAATGGGGGTAATCTGTCACACAGTCTGCTGGGGGTGTTCTGTCACACAGTTTTTGATGAGGGGATTCTGTCACACAGTTTGCTATGGGGGTGTTCTGTCACACAGTCTGCTATGGGGTGATGGGGGGCTATGTCACACAGTTTTTGATGGGGGGCTTTGTCACACACTCTGCTATGGGGTGATGGGGAAGTTCTATCACACAGTCTGCTATGGGAGCCCTGTCACACAGCTTGCTATGGAGGTGATGGGTCTTCTGTCACATAGTCTGTTATGGGGGTGATGGTGGTGTTCTGTCACACAGTCTGCTATAGGGTGATGGTGGGGCTCTGTCACACAGTCTGCTATAGGGTGATGGGGGGGCTCTGTCACACAGTCTGCTATGGGGATGATGGGGTTGTTCTGTCACACAGACTAATATGGGGGTGTTCTGTCACACAGTCTGCTATGGGGGTGATGGGGTGTTCTGTCACACAGTCTGCTATGGGGGTGCTGGGGGTGTTCTGTCACACAATCTGCTATGGGGCTCTGTCACACAGCTTGCTATGGAGGTGATGGTGGTGTTCTGTCACACAGTCTGATATAGGGTGATGGTGGGGGCTCTGTCACACAGTCTGCTATAGGGATGATGGGGTGTTCTGTCACATAGTTTGTGATGGGGTGTTCTGTCACGCAGTCTGCTATGGTGGTAATGGGGGTGTACTGTCACACAGTCTGCTATAGGGGTCATGGGGTGTTCTGTCACACAGTCTGTTATGGGGGTGATGGGGGTATTCTGGCACACAGTCTGCTATAGGGGAGATGGGGTGTTCTGTCATAGTTTGTGATGCAGTGTTCTGTCACACAGTCTGCTATGGGGGTGTTCTGTCACACATTCTGCTATGGGGTGATGGGGGGCTTGTCACACAGTCTGCTATGGGGGCTGATGGGGGAGTTCTATCACACAGTCTGCTATGGGGGCTCTGTCACACAGCTTGCTATGGGGGCTGATGGGGTGTTCTGTCACATAGTCTGCTATGGGACTGTTCTATCACACAGTCTGTTATGGGGGTGATGGTGTTTTGTCACACAGTCTGCTATAGGGTGATGGGGGGCTTTGTCACACAGTCTGCTATGGGGATGATGGGGGTATTCCGTCACATAGACTGCTAAGGGGGTGTTCTGTCACACAGTCTGTTATGGCGTGTTCTGTCACACAGTCTGTGATGGGGATTCTGTCATACAGTCTGCTATAGGGTGATGGGGGAGCTCTGTCACACAGTCTGCTATGGGGATGATGGGGATGTTCTGTCACACAGTTTGCTGTGGGGGTGATGGGGGTGTTCTGTCACACAATCTGCTATGGGGTACTGGGGGTGTTCTGTCACAGTCTGTGGCGGGGGATTCTGTCACATAGTCTGCTATGGTGGTGCTGTGGGGGGCTCTGTCACACAGTCTGCTATGGGGATGATGGGGGTGTTCTGTCACACAGTCTGCTATGGGGTGATGAGGTGTTCTGTCACAAAGTCTGCTATGGGGATAATGGGGGTGTTCTGTCACACAGTCTGCTATGGGGATGATGGGGGTGTTCTGTCACACAGTCTGCTATGGGGATAATGGGGGTGTTCTGTCACTCAGTCTGCTATGGGGATAATGGGGGTGTTCTGTCACACAATCTGCTATGGGGATGATGGGGGTAATCTGTCACACAGTCTGCTTTGGGGGTGATGGGGTGTTCTGTAACACAGTCTGCTATGGGAGTGATAGGGGTGTTCTGTCACATAGTCTGCTATGGGGGTGATAGGGGTGTTCTGTCACATAGTCTTCTATGGGGATGATGGGGTGTTCTGTCACACAGTCTGCTTTGGGGGTGATGGGGTGTTCTGTAACACAGTCTGCTATGGGGATAATGGGGGTGTTCTGTCACACAGTCTGCTATGGGGGTGATAGGGGTGTTCTGTCACATAGTCTGCTATGGGGGTGATGGGGTGTTCTGTCACACAGTCTGTGATGGGGATTCTGTCACACAGTCTGCTATAGAGTGATGGGGGGGCTCTGTCACACAGTCTGCTATGGGGATGATGGGGATGTTCTGTCACACAGTTTGTGATGGGGTATTCTGTCACACAATCTGCTATGGGGGTGTTCTGTCACACAGTCTGCTATGGGGATGAGGAGATGTTCTGTCACACAGTCTGCTATGGGGGTGATGGGGGTGTTCTGTCTCACAATCTGCTATGTGGTTGATGGGGGTGTTCTTTCACACAGTTTGTGATGAGGGGATTCTGTCACACAGTTTGCTATGGGGGTGTTCTGTCACACAGTCTGCTATGGGGGTGATAGGGGTGTTCTGTCACATAGTCTGCTATGGGGGTGATGGGGTGTTCTGTCACACAGTCTGTGATGGGGATTCTGTCACACAGTCTGCTATAGAGTGATGGGGGGGGCTCTGTCACACAGTCTGCTATGGGGATGATGGGGATGTTCTGTCACACAGTTTGTGATGGGGTATTCTGTCACACAATCTGCTATGGGGGTGTTCTGTAACACAGTCTGCTATGGGGATGAGGAGATGTTCTGTCACACAGTCTGCTATGGGGGTGTTCTGTCTCACAATCTGCCATGTGGTTGATGGGGGGTGTTCTGTCACACAGTTTGTGATGAGGGGATTCTGTCACACAGTTTGCTATGGGGGTGTTCTGTCACACAGTCTGCTATGGGGTGATGGGGGGCTATGTCACACAGTTTTCTATGGGGTGATGGGCTTTGTCACACACTCTGCTATGGGGTGATGGGGAAGTTCTATCACACAGTCTGCTATGGGAGCCCTGTCACACAGCTTGCTATGGAGGTGATGGGTCTTCTGTCACATAGTCTGTTATGGGGGTGATGGTGGTGTTCTGTCACACAGTCTGCTATAGGGTGATGGTGAGGCTCTGTCACACAGTCTGCCATAGGGTGATGGGGGGGCTCTGTCACACAGTCTGCTATGGGGATGATGGGGTTGTTCTGTCACACAGACTAATATGAGGGTGTTCTGTCACACAGTCTGCTATGAGGGTGATGGGGTGTTCTGTCACACAGTTTGTGATGGGGGTTCTGTCACAGTCTGCTATGGGGGTGAATGGGGTGTTCTGTCACACAGTCTGCTATAGGGGTGATGGGGTGTTCTGTCACATAGTTTGTGATGGGGTGTTCTGCCACACAGTCTGCTATGGGGGTGATCGGGGTGTTCTGTCACACAGTCTGCTATGGGAGTGATTGGGTGTTCTGTCACACAGTCTGCTATGGTAGTGATGGGGTGTTCTGTCACACAGTCTGCTATGGGGGTGCTAGGGGTGTTCTGTCACACAGTCTGCTATGGGGGTGCTGGGGGTGTTCTGTCACACAGTCTGCTATGGGGGTGATGGGGTGTTCTGTCACACAGTCTGCTATGGGGGTGCTGGGGGTGTGCTGTCACACAGTCTGCTATGAGGGTGATAGGGTGTTCTGTCACATAGTTTGTGATGGGGTGTTCTGCCACACAGTCTGCTATGGGGGTGATCGGGGTGTTCTGCCACACAGTCTGCTATGGGGGTGATAGGGGTGTTCTGTCACACAGTCTGCTATGGGAGTGATGGGGTGTTCTGTCACACAGTCTACTATGGGGTGCTGGGGGTGTTCTGTCACACTGTCTGCTATGGGGTGTTCTGTCACACAGTCTGCTATGGGGGTGTTCTGTCACACAGTCTGCTATGGGAGTGATGGGGTGTTCTGTCACACAGTCTGCTATGGGGGTGATGGGGTGTTCTGTCACACAATCTGCTATGTGGTTGATGGGGGTGTTCTGTCACACAATTTGTGATGAGGGGATTCTGTCACACAGTTTGCTATGGGGGTGTTCTGTCACACAGTCTGCTATGGGGGTGTTCTGTCACACAGTCTGCTATGGGGTGATGGGGGGCTATGTCACACAGTTTTCTATGGGGTGATGGGCTTTGTCACACACTCTGCTATGGGGTGATGGGGAAGTTCTATCACACAGTCTGCTATGGGAGCCCTGTCACACAGCTTGCTATGGAGGTGATGGGTCTTGTGTCACATAATCTGTTATGGGGGTGATGGTGGTGTTCTGTCACACAGTCTGCTATAGGGTGATGGTGAGGCTCTGTCACACAGTCTGCTATAGGGTGATGGGGGGGCTCTGTCACACAGTCTGCTATGGGGATGATGGGGTTGTTCTGTCACACAGACTAATATGGGGGTGTTCTGTCACACAGTCTGCTATGGGGGTGATGGGGTGTTCTGTCACACAGTCTGCTATGGGGTGATGGGGGTGTTCTGTCACACAGTCTGCTATGAGGGTGATGAGGTGTTCTGTCACACAGTTTGTGATGGGGTGTTCTGTCACAGTCTGCTATGGGGGTGAATGGGGTGTTCTGTCACACAGTCTGCTATAGGGGTGATGGGGTGTTCTGCCACACAGTCTGCTATGGGGGTGATCGGGGTGTTCTGTCACACAGTCTGCTATGGGAGTGATGGGGTGTTCTGTCACACAGTCTGCTATGGGGGTGCTAGGGGTGTTCTGTCACACAGTCTGCTATGGGGGTGTTCTGTCACACAGTCTGCTATGGGAGTGATGGGGTGTTCTGTCACACGGTCTGCTATGGGGGTGATGGGGTGTTCTGTCACACAGTCTGCTATGGGGGTGCTGGGGGTGTTCTGTCACACAGTCTGCTATGAGGGTGATAGGGTGTTCTGTCACACAGTTTGTGATGGGATGTTCTGTCACACAGTCTGCTATAGGGGGGATGGGGTGTTCTGTCACATAGTTTGTGATGGGGTGTTCTGCCACACAGTCTGTTATGGGGGTGATCGGGGTGTTCTGTCACACAGTCTGCTATGGGAGTGATGGGGTGTTCTGTCACACAGTCTGCTATGGGGGTGATCGGGGTGTTCTGTCACACAGTCTGCTATGGGGTGTTCTGTCACACAGTCTGCTATGGGGCCGATGGGGGTGTTCTGTCACACAGTCTACTATGGGGGTGTTCTGTCACACAGTCTGCTATGGGAGTGATGGGGTTTTCTGTCACACAGTCTGCTATGGGGGTGTTCTGTCACACAGTCTGCTATGGGGGTGCTGGGGGTGTTCTGTCGCACAGTCAGCTATGGGGGTGTTCTGTCACACAGTTTGTGATGGGGATAATGGGGGAGTTCTGTCACACAGTCTGCTATGGGGGTGATGGGGTGTTCTGTCACACTGTCTGTGATGGGGATTCTGTCACACAGTCTGCTATAGGATGATGGGGGGGCTCTGTCACACAGTCTGCTATGTGGATGATGGGGACGTTCTGTCACACAGTTTGTGATGGGGTATTCTGTCACACAATCTGCTATGGGGGTGTTCTGTCACACAGTCTGCTATGGGGATGATGAGATGTTCTTTCACACAGTCTGCTATGGGGGTGATGGGGGTGTTCTGTCTCACAATCTGCTATGTGGTTGATGGGGGTGTTCTGTCACACAGATTGTGATGAGGGGATTCTGTCACACAGTTTGCTATGGGGGCGTTCTGTCACACAGTCTGCTATGGGGTGATTGGGGGCTATGTCACACAGTTTGCTATGGGGTGATGGGGGGCTTTGTCACACAGTCTGCTATGGGGTGATGGGGAAGTTCTATCACACAGTCTGCTATGGGGGCCCGGTCACACAGCTTGCTATGGAGGTGATGGGTCTTCTGTCACATAGTCTGTTATGGGGGTGATGGTGGTGTTCTGTCACACAGTCTGCTATAGGGTGATGGTGGGGCTCTGTCACACAGTCTGCTATAGGGTGATGGGGGGGGCTCTGTCACACAGTCTGCTATGGGGATGATGGGGGTGTTCTGTCACACAGACTAATATGGGGGTGTTCTGTCACACAGTCTGCTATGGAGGTGATGGGGGTGTTCTGTCACACAGTCTGCTATGGGGGTGATGGGGTGTTCTGTCACACAGTTTGTGGTGGGGTGTTCTGTCACACAGTCTGCTATGGGAGTGAAAAGGGTGTTCTGTCACACAGTCTGCTATAGGGTGATGGTGTGGCTCTGTCACACAGTCTGCTACAGGGTGATGGGGGGCTCTGTCACACAGTCTGCTATGTGTATGATGGGGGTGTTCTGTCACACAGTCTGCTATGGGGGTTATGGGGTATTCTGTCACACAGTCTGCTATGGGGGTGCTGGGGGTGTTCTGTCACACAGTCTGCTATGGGGGTGATGGGGTGTTCTGTCACACAGTTTGTGATGGGGTGTTCTGTCACACAGTCTGCTATGGGGGTGAATAGGGTGTTCTGTCACACAGTCTGCTATAGGGTGATGGTGTGGCTCTGTCACACAGTCTGCTATAGGGTGATGGGGGGCTCTGTCACACAGTCTGCTATGTGTATGATGGGGGTGTTCTGTCACACAGTCTGCTATGGGGGTGATGGGGTATTCTGTCACACAGTCTGCTATGGGGGTGCTGGGGGTGTTCTGTCACACAGTCTGCTATGGGGGTGATGGGGTGTTCTGTCACACAGTTTGTGATGGGGTGTTCTGTCACACAGTCTGCTATGGGGGTGAATAGGGTGTTCTGTCACACAGTCTGCTATAGGGTGATGGTGTGGCTCTGTCACACTGTCTGCTATAGGGTGATGGGGGGGCTCTGTCACACAGTCTGCTATGTGTATGATGGGGGTGTTCTGTCACACAGTCTGCTATGGGGGTGATGGGGTGTTCTGTCACACAGTTTGTGATGGGGTGTTCTGTCACACAGTCTGCTATGGGGGTGATTGGGGTGTTCTGTCACACAGTCTGCTATAGCGGGGATGGGGTGTTCTGTCACATAGTTTGTGATGGGGTGTCCTGCCACACAGTCTGCTATGGGGGTGATCGGGGTGTTCTGTCACACAGTCTGCTATGGGAGTGATGGGGTGTTCTGCCACACAGTCTGCTATGGGGGTGATCGGGGTGTTCTGTCACACAGTCTGCTATGGGAGTGCTGGGGTGTTCTGTCACACAGTCTGCTATGGGGGTGCTGGGGTGTTCTATCACACAGTCTGCTATGAGGTGTTCTGTCACACAGTCTGCTATGGGGGTGCTGGGGGCGTTCTGTCACACAGTCTGCTATGGGGGTGCTGGGGGTGTTCTGTCACACAGTCTGCAATGGGGGTGTTCTGTCACACAGTCTGCTATAGGGGTGATGGGGTGTTCTGCCACATGGTTTGTGATGGGGTGTTCTGTCACACAGTCTGCTATGGGGTGATGGGGGGCTTTGTCACACGGTCTGCTACGGGGTGATGGGGGGGCTTTGTCACACAGTCTGCTATGGGTCCACAAAGAGAGGACTGCACTGCAATAAGGATAACCTCTAACAGGTGCTAACCCCTAGGACCCTTGCTACAGATTCTATACACCAATGGATGGGATTCCAGGGCTACCCCACCTCTATGTCCTATTGTATGAGGCTGCACACTGATATTAAAAATCAATTCATTTATTATTCCAAAAAAATCATGTAGTACACATAGAAAACATAGAAAACCACATATAACACTTACTTGACAACACACAACATTACATCATAAAACCATTACTCTAAAAACCAACAAAGTGGGGAGGAACTCGCAGGACTTCACCCAGGAGAAGTGGTTGCTAACCACGCAGCGCGTAGGTGAGGTAAGTGGGGAGGACGGGAAGGGCACGTTATTATTTGTATAGAGATTTTGGATTATTATGATGATGATGGATAACATGCATATATATGGCACTGAACAAAGGCACATAGGATTAGTAGTAATTTAGTCACTTTTTGCACTTAGCACTTTGAGCACGAATCATTTTGCATGGTTATTAGAAAGTACACATGTGAGAGTAGTTTTAGTTGAGATTTTTATGCACTGCATGTAGTTAGGCACTTTTTTGATTTTTTGTTTATGGATCCTGCATTGATTCATCAGTTTAGAGTCAGAGGAGATTAAATATTCAATAAGCACTTGCACTTTACTGTGTTAAGCGCCTATATATGTATGCTCTCTATATAGGCTATATGCCATAACAATTATACACATGTGATCCTGGTGGCAGGACCATCAAAGCGTACCTAAATTTAGTGAAGCCCTGCGAGTTCCTCCCCACAGTCTGCTATGGGGTGATGGAGTTCTATCACACAGTCTGCTATGGAGGCTCTGTCACACAGCTTGCTATGGAGGTGATGGGGTGTTCTGTCACATAGTCTGCTATGGGGTGATGGGGGGCTCTGTCACACAGTCTGATGTGGGGATGATGGGGGTGTTCTGTCACACAGTCTGCTATGGGGGTGATGGGGGTGTTCTGTCCCACAGTCTGCTATGGGGGTGATGGGAGGCTCTGTCACACATTCTGCTATGGGGATGATGGGGGTGTTCTGTCACACAGTCTGGTATGGGGATGATGGGGTGTTCTGTCACACAGTCTGGTATGGGGATGATGGGGTGTTCTGTCACACAGTCTGCTATGGGGTGTTGGGGTTTTCTGTCACACAGTCTTCTACAGGGATGATGGGGGATTCTGTCACACAGTCTGCTATTGGGGTGATGGGGGGGGGGGGGGGCTCTGTCACACAGTCTGCCATGAGGGTGATGGGGGATTCTGTCACACAGTCTGCTATGGGGGTGATGGGGGGATTCTGTCACACAATCTGCTATGGGGGTGATGGGGGCTCTGTCACACAGTCTGTTATGGGGGGTTATTATTTTTTTTTAACAAAGGATTCATAATATTAATACTGCCCCTACCCCATTTTGTACAGAGCGATTGATTTTGTGTTACCCCCAATTTTCAGGCCTCTACCCCTTAGTACCCCCATTTTACAACCATTTTTGGGTCCCCCAAGTTCGGTTCCCCATTGAGTTCAATAAGGTTTAGGAGCGGGTCAAGTTCGCATACCCAAATATTTGTGTAAAGTTCGGCCAAACTTGCAGAACCAGAACTTTTTATGGGTTTTAATCACTAGTCTTTGCCCCCACATTTTAAGAGAAATGAATGTTGGTGCAAACAATAAGAGTTTTGTTTGATTCCAACACTTAGTATAATGGTGTCTCAACGACTTGCTAATCACTGGGCCTAACCTAAAATCCTACCTTGGAATAGATCAAAGACCACTTCATCATCAAAGTGGTCATAGACTATTAGATAGAGCTGCGCCTCTTCTACTGTGGCAACCTACAGGCTGAGAAGGACAGTCCAGGAAGGTAAGGAGTATGGGACTGACACTTATAAGTTAAAAAAGCTTCAATGCAAAAGATGGACGTAAATAGACCAAAACCAGCTGAAGCCGGCCCTGGAGTTTAAAAGGCTCCAGGACTGGCTAAAGTCCTATCCTGATTCTGCTTATATACCATATACTCCTATTTCTCTATGCCGGAGCTCTGTTTTCAAACAGAGCTGTATGCAGTGCATTAATATTAATATGCATGGTGTACAGCGCTGATTGGACAAGACCCCACACAAGCTTGCATATGTAATATTGTTTACAGTTATGTTGTTGATATTTTACTGTTGCATGTTTATTTTGTGTTTCCTAGCCCTAGGACCATCTTCTGGACACCACACAGAAACACTATTATGCCGTTTATGGTAAAATTCTAAAGACTTCAGACAGGGAGTGTCATGGCCCACGACTTGTGTTTTCTATTTGCTGTTTGTTATATAGTTCATTTTATTACAGTGCTGTTCAGTTTAACTGAAAACCTAATAGGTTGTCCCTCTCTGATGCAGGCAGCTCCTCTCTTCTTCATGTTTTGGCCATTTTACCTATTTTACACAGCTGCACAAAGCAATTGGGATGACTCCCTGTGCCCATACCAACACCTATGGTTGAAAATGGGTGCTAGTGCGCGTTACAGTTTTGTTGGGGATCATTCTGATTCCTGACGCACTCCTGTGCATACCCCTAGCCTCTGCATGCTTAATCCCGGGGGACCCATACTCTTTTTCTCTTTGTCAGCCAAGACTTGGCTCCCATGTGGGGTCAGGCCTCACTGAGCAGCAGCCAGTAAGTTAGGGATGCCCCTGTGCTGCTTGCTGCTCTGGCACAGAACAGACCAAGTCAAATTTGACTGTTGCTCTGGTTTAAAACGCAATAAATGTCAAAATCGGCTTTTAGTCAGTTTAAATTCCTGCTGGACGCCCAAAGACTCCCTACCCTCCTTTCCCCCAGCCACAGCTTGAACTGCATACCCACCCTTTTCTGTGATCCAGCTGTTTAAATGCAGCCCTACTCTGTGGCAACCTGCGGGGGCAGGTACAGTGCAAAGAACGTTTGTAGAGCTGGGAGGTTTGGGATGGGGAGACACAGAAAACAGATTAGTTGATGGTAAACCGGATGACTTTCAATGGGACAGTCCCACTTTGACGCATTTTGTCCCTCTGAAAAGTCTGTGGACACCTAACTGCCCCACTTTGCTGACATTATAGTGGAGATTTTTTCTACCGGATGTCTTCTTAGTTTATGACTGCGCTGACTCTTTGGCTGAATGGTGGTGGTGGAATTTATGGATTGGCTGAGCATTGGCTCCATCACCAACTTTTTTAATGGACTGAAGATCCCTGGAGCATGTGACTAGGGGCAGGGCTACACGAGTAGCATGCAATGTTGTGATATTTGTTCCACAAATGCCCATAAATAAACCCCACCCCTGATCCCAGCCCCCCACCATGCCTATCACCAACATAGTGGTTTAAGCTGTCCCACTTTGAGGCCCCCCTAACATGGTCAGTTTAGGTTAGGATGAGACCTAAACTTTAGCCTGTAGTATGGAGGACAGGCAGGCATGATTCACTGGCACTGGAGTCCCCTCCTGGGTCTTTGCTGACCTGCCTGCTGCCTGACAGGAGTAACTTCACCGGGTTTGGCAGAAGCCTGGCTGGTGGCTGGCGTCATTTATCACCCTGTAGGTGTCAGCGGAGCCCTGACTGCTCTCTCTCCCCCTCTACTGCTGCACCTGGTGTGAGGCCTATTTAAGTGGTTCCACCCTTCACCTGGTGCAGCAGGATTTTGTTTGCTTTGTTTGCAATCTGTTTGTGGCTGTGCATTGTGGTGCTCCTGAACCTGAATTTGAACCACCGTGGGAATCTAATGGCAAGCTGGCCTCTCCCTGGCTTCCCATAGGCTGCTTGGCCATTTGTTAACCTTGCCCTCCTTGCAGCAGGCCTGCTATCAGCTTCTGGAGGCTGCTGGTCCCTGTCCTGGGCCCTTGGGTGAGTGTAGTTCATCTGGGGGTAAGACCAGGTGCAATACAGACACACCATGAAGCACAGTACGGCCTATTAGTATGGAATAGAGTTGGGACACTGCAGGATATTGGGTACAGAATATAGTGCTTTGTACATGAATGAGACAAATGCAAAATATAACAGAAATGCTATAAGTTCATTTTTATTGAGACCTCTTGCTTTTATATAGCAGCAAAATACAGCTGTAAAATTGTCTAGCAATAGAACTAACTACATTTCATTCAGATCTCCACCTACATTACTTGCCTCTTATAACCAAAATCATCAGATTTCCAACATCTGGACATTTTTAACCACACCTCGGCTAACGTTTTTAAACCGGACCTTCACCATGATTTAATGAAAAGCCCAAACTCTTAAAAAACAATTCCTCAGCATCTAAAATTAATATATTTTACATGTTTAGTCACTAATTTATTATACTTTCCCCCACTGGGCTGCAACTCTGTTCGGGAATTTAGGATACGGGCGCCGCCATCTTGACTCAGAAGCATCACACTTACTGAGGAGAGGAGAGTGGGATAAGGTACAGGGGGGCGGGTTATAGCTGTGCTTTGCTCAGACAGAGCAGAGCTGGGGTCAGGGAAAGGTCAGCAGTCCCAGAATGCAGAGCAGCACAGTCACTTCCTGTTTGCAGGCTGCCTGCAAAAATGGCAGCTTCCATAAGCCGCCATCTTGGATGTTTAAAGGCTTATAAAATGCAGTAGATGCAGGTAGGATGATTTTTAATGTGAGCAATCTGTATGTACAGGGTGTGGGAAACATATAAGATAGACTCTTATTTAGAGTGAAGGTCCGCTTTAACAGCAAAACATGGTACAATACTCATATGCTGAATAAAATCACAGAGCGAAATGTCAATTCATTCAAATGACATAGGATGGTATCCCAGTGTGCATGCACCAGTATTCTGAATTACACGTGCCCGCCACCTCTGGATGTCTGCTTACCGAACTCTTCGATAGGAAACACTTATTATTATCCCACCCCCAGCAGTTTCAATAAACAATATATGGCCAGGAATTCCAGGATATTTAGATTCCAGTATTATTCAGCATTCACACTCATTATTATAGTGGAGCATGTCATACAAGAGGGCACAAATAAAATCGAGTGCAACACCGTAAGTAAAACAAAACAACTTTTAATAGTAAAAATGCAAACTCACAAATTCCAAGATAAAACCAGAGTATGTATGGAAACAGGCACTCCTCCTCTACGGCCGTTCTTGGGGATGATAGGGGCTGTATCCAGTGCAGGTCCAGTTGCAAAAACTTCCTTTGTGTGTCCCCCAGCCGCTGCATGGCTCCCCTACACTTGATACACAATGATATTTCTCTAATGCTCACGTGCCGGGGCTGCAATGCGGTTTGGATTCAAAGTGAGCATTTTGACTATCACAGAGCATCCAGATTTGGGATGCCCAGCTGTGTGGAACTCTCCAGGTCACCCATAAAAACTCACCTTTCCCCAGACCCACAGCACATGTGCGGGCACACAGCCAATCCGCACACTCAGCCCATTTGGCCCATTCCGCTGAGCATGGCGACAGCCGCATCCCCACTAGCCTCTAGCATTCTCATTCACAAATACCTGACGCGGACACTTGCCAGGCTAAAGGTATACCGTAGTGCGGCCACTGCCCATTCAAGCACCTTTGGATTGGGAATCAGGTAGGTTTTACTGGGGATTAGGGAGGTTTTACACAGCAGGGCATCCCAAATAGGGAGGCCAAGGCAGAGGGAATCTGGCAGCCCTGGAATCTTATAGATTTCCATTTGTGAGCCTAGATCCCTGGCAGCTGACATACCGGGCCTCGCTTCTCTTGTAAACAGAGGGAGATCACAATACAAGAAGGTGTTTTCTTTTTTTTTAATGCATACTATGTTATTATTATTTATTAATAAGTAGCAGCATTCCTGCTGTGTGATTTCATTATTGTCCAGGGAATGTCTGTTGTTTTTTAAAATATTTTACAATAAAATTGTTTGCTTTGAATAGGTCTTAGGGTTTAGTTTAACTTCTGTCATTTAAGTGGACCAAATCCCGGGTTTTGGTCCTTGCCCCTGGGGCACACCAATTTGTGATGCCCAACAGATCGCTCCCAGCAGCCACATCCCCATTACCCTATAACAGGGTGCATGCCTGCACCGGCCATTCAGAAATGCCTGACTCGGGCTTGCATCTTGCTGAAGTATAGCAGACAGCAGCTGCAGTTCACATATGCACCATTGGATCAGGGAGAAGGTGAGTTTACTGGGCAACCTGGGGAGTTTTAGACAGCAGGGCATCCCTAAACTGGATGCCCTGGGGAATCAGGTGGCCCAGGAGTTTTATTGGCTCCAGGGCTGCTTTTGTTCCACTTTAAGAAGGACCCAGATAGTGATAGTGTGTTTCCTGGTTTTTGATCAGCTATGTTAAGCAGAGTGGGGGCTGCTTCTATAATAGTGCAAACCATTTTTTTATTCATAGAAAAAGTGCCATAAGTCTAAATGTTTAACATGGTCTTAAAGCACTCCAGCACCCATTTACCAGCAGGTGGATGCTGGCCCGCACTAGGACCCCCCCCCATCCTGATTGCAGCAGGGATGCATACCTCCCAACTTCTGAAAACGTGAAAGCGGGACAAGCCATGCCCCCGGCCACACCCCCGTCACGCCCCGGCCACAACCCCGTCACGCCCCGGCCACACCCCCGTCACGCCCCGGCCACACCCCCGTCACGCCCCGGCCACGCTCTCCAGCTCCAGCAATGTCGGCTGCCTTCACCCCTGCATGCGTACGTATCCCCAAACCAGCATACCGCCCGCCCCCCCCACCCCCGTGCGCCTGCCCACCCACCCCCGTGCGCCCGCCCCACTCTCTCACCCCACGCGCCAGGAAGTTATCTTCGCGCCGGCGTCATTGCGGCCCTGGGCTGTCACAGCGCAGGGCGTCCCGGGACATTTGGTAATGTTCCGGGACCGCGGGATCCTTCTCAAAAATCGGGACAATCCCGGGAAAATCGGGACAGTTGGGAGGCATGGGGATGCCCCACTATGAGAAATCTACCTGCCTGTCAGCTAATATTCTTACATTACCAGTGAACCCACTGCACATGCTGCCATAACTGAAAGGCATTAATATTCACAGCCAAAGAATCAATTTGATTGGAGCAGAGCTTCACATGTGCCAGTGAGGTATGTATATAGGGAGACTGGCACAGTTTCACACACCAGGGCATCCCAAGTTGGCCCCAGAGTATGGACCAAAACCTGGAATAATGAAAAATCCCGGGTTTTAGTCCACTTTAAGAATATGAAGCCATTATATTTTTAAATGAAAGATCATTGTATTCTAATATCTGACTTTTCCTTGAATAAACGGAATCCACTACCTGGACATACCAGCGCTAATTCATACTGTGTGCATGGCAGTGCATTTTAAAAAGTGGGACATTTTTCGAGGTGTTCTTGCCTTTTTGTTCCCAATACTTCACCTAAAGAAGAAGAAGAGCAACTGCCGGCCTAGAGTCCCTTGGAACTGATGTATGCTTCTGCTCTAGGCCAATGTGAATGGCTGGTGTGTGTACACACAGCCAGAGGGGGGAGTAGCCTGATGTTCCTGCTCCATTGAGCTTTCTATGCTGCTCATCAATATGCACGGCCTGAAAAGCTGATTGGAGGAGCGCCTCACATGCGCCGTGGGATTTCCCAGGTTATCCATAGCAGGACATACCAAACTGTGATGCCCCCCTGGAAGATGAGCAAAACGCAGGAGTGTAAAAATCCCATTTGCTTTGTGAATGTAACTTGGGCTCCAGGATGTAGGTGAGGCACAGGAGGACACATTTACCCATATCAAGCTTATAATACAATAGAGCTTCATAAAATCTATTCAAAGAAATAACCCAAACACCCTAATATCCTGAACAAGTCCTTATTTGTGGTTTTCAGCAGGTGAGTTACATATACAGTACTTCTAAATTTTAGTAAGTTAGAGTCGCTCTCCAAAGGTGGTTAAAGTGGACCAAAACCCTTGCAGCGCAGCCCTGAAATCTAGAATACTCCAGTGATGACCACCAGCCTTCTGCCAGGGAATCCGGATTGGGATGTTTTGCTGTTTGAACCCCTCCCCTCGGGTCACCCCCAAAACTCACCTTTATCAGCTCTCCCATGGCACTGTCACTGCCCACGGGCGCATCCCTGACTTCCTCATAGCTGTGGTGCCCTCCCAAGCCCAGTCATTCAAATAGGCTGGTGTGGGAGCACTACCCAGACTAGGGGGAAGCCGGAGATGCAGCCAGCAGGGTTCTGAAATCTTTTAGCTTTGCCAGTTGGTGATCTCAGGTGGACATTGCCATGACGATGGAGAGAAAATTTTATGTATAAAAACAAAGCTGGCATCATTGAGCATGCAGGACCCTTTATTAAAATGCAGATAAACATTTTCACTGCACTTTTCCTAGATTTTTCCTAGACAAGGTCTTTGTCATTATTTAATGCAACAATGCATAACTCTGCATTGCCACATTTAAACACAAGTGTCATGTCTATGTTTTTCTACATCCAGTGGTGCGTCTACAACACACATTGCACAATTTCCCCATGGCAAGTATATACACAAAGAAAATGCCATGTGCCGTATTTACCGGCCATTTGTACCTGGCTACAGTGGTGATCACTGGAGCCACATGCCTGGAACAGGAATGCAAATGGCAAGCACAGAGGTGCCAGTTTGCTCCCTGGTTTGGGGCTCTCTAAGTATTTATGTGGATGAGGCATTAGAAAATAAATAGTTAAAACCTTTATTTAAAGGGGGACACCACCCAGAATTTTCACTCTCCTGTGTATTGTTTCTCACCCCAGTTTGGGATGCCCCGCTGTGTAATATCCCATGGCCAGAAAAACTCACCTTCCAGTGACCCCCCTATGCAGTGGTGGGCTGCATTCATACCTTCCTTACCATTCTAACATCAGATCTGACATCAGATTTGCTAGGAAAGCTGAATGGATCTTGAGCCACTGGCCGGCCAAGGCATGTGCCATAGAATCCCTAGCTATATAAGTATACCATGTGATTGTGGGGGTTACACACTGTGGGGCATCCCAAACCCGTATGCCCCAGTCATGACAAAAATCAGTCTCTCTGAAGTCTTTTAGTTCTCTATAAAGGAGTATGACCGCTAAATTGTGTAATATTACAAATCCATATAAACATGGGGGAGATATAAACCAAGCGGGAGACGGTTCCCCACTATCTCTGCAGAAGCAACAAGTCCAAACGCCCCATTTCCACCATGCAATCAGGCAGTCAACATTGAGTCATTTTTTTAACCCCCTCCATTCAGACCTGGAAAACTACTTTAAGGACAGCATATTACTTATTGCTTAAAGCAGTCCAAGCTGAACCGCCCAGTGATGGTTGCTGGGTAGGCCATGTATCCACACTGCTGAAGTCCCCTCTTGCGCCCCTCTTCACCCCTAGTGAAATCTGGACCCACGATTGGCCACTCAGGGGGCAAATGTATTTGTGTATCTGTCAACGGCTAGAAAAGCAGAAGCGACACCGGACCACATGGGCAGCCAATCGTTGGGTCTGAATTCCCCAGGGTGAATATACGTGAAAGTGGAGTTAGCGGGGGATGTATGCATGGGGGGCTCAATCAATCTGGATACCCCCCCCCATGCAACTGTCACAATGCAGTCCTGCTCCCACTTTGAGTGTTGGACCGCTTTACCTAGTGCTAACTGGTCCTCTCTTCTCAGTCTTACCTTTATTATCCTCTTTTAACTCTTTGTTATCCCAGTTCAGTGAGCATTGCCCATATATTCCTACCACATGAAAATAGAACTGCAGCAACATACCAGCACAGCCTTCAGAAAGTCATGGACATTTCACACTTTCCTTCAAATTGATATGAGGCCATACCAGCTATTTGGCAGGAAGATATGGATCATTATTGACCCAGTTCCTCACAAAATAGTTTTCCTTTGTAAGGACCTTATTATATTGTTCCATGAATAGTAGATCAGCAGGCACCTCTCTTCTAGTAAAGTTTGTATCCAGTTTCTTCATGGTGACACTGCGATGCCGTGGCTCCTCTCCCACTGGTAGCCAGTGGCACTGTTCTTCATCGTCTTTGCTTGATGTCATCATTCGGTCTCGGTTCCCTGATCCATCCATCATTCTTTGGGAATAATAATCTTTCAAACTTGAGTCTTGCACTTGTATAGTTTTTATTTTATCAATAAACAATTTGACTTTACTCTCACCGGTATCCTCAGAAAAAATGGAGGATAACGCCATTTGGGGCCTGGTTTGATTCATCAAGAAGCTTGTTGATTTAGGTCGTTTTTCAATGCGATTTGGGGGTCTTTCCACCCATTTCTCCTCCCCTTTCTGTGGCCATAAATTAAGATTCTTCTCCTCATCTAAGAATTTAATTTGTATTGGTTTGCTCCTAACCGGTGCTGAAAAAAGCCTATGGTGCATATTCCGGTCACTTTTACTTGTTCTAAAGTCTATTCCTTTAGGTTCAGAACCGCTGTAGGCGATAATAGAATGGGCAGGGTAGCTTCTGCCTTTATTGGACATTCGGGAGCTAGGTCTACATGGTGCAGACATTGCTCTTGGAGGTTTCGCACTATGCAGTATAGCTTGCACAGCTTCTGCTGACCCATCATTAAGTGTCGTATTGAAATCACCGAAAATGCCGTGGCTCAGTTGTTTAACTAGCTCCTTGTTTCCGAGCAGCCTTGCATAAGCCAATTCCGATCTTCTGAGCTTCAGTGTAAATTGATTGTACAAGATTTTCTGATCAAGAGTCAGGGAATCCGCTGCTTGTTTCTTCATTGAATCCAAGGAGAGAATTTTCTTTTTGAGCAGATTTTCTTCTTTGGCAATAAATGACATGGTGACGGAAGATTTCTCAGTATCTCTGGGCTTTTTCTCGCTCATTTTCACATGAAGAGTGACATAGCATCGGCTTCTTTCCTGTAGCTGCTCATGTAAAGGGTTTGTTTGTTGGGAATGTGGCTGCTTTCTATTGATTGTTGTCAGGGAAGTTTAACCGGTAACTGCACTTGAAACTAGCTGCGGGTGATGACTACAGACAGTAGCGTGTGGACAAATGCAAATATGACATGTTGTTGGTAACGGAATAATTAGTGGTGTCAAAAAATAAATGATGTTATTACATAATGCCTGCTAAGTCAATGAACAAAGTACCGGTAGCTTAGGTTCAATAGATTTTCATATAATTCGTTTAAGGAAAACATTAAAGGCTGAATTGGCTGTAGCTAATAATATACCACTAGCCACTAGCCTCTTTGTGGGGTACCCCAGCATGAGAAACCCCTGGAATCACCCCTAAACTCCAGTGCCACATTCTTCATTCAGCTTTGCTTGCTGCTCTGAGTGACATGTGCCGGTGTTTGGCTGATGGCCTGCAGGGATCGAAAGGAAGGTGCGTTAACAGCGGGATACATGGTCGGCCTTTGGGGTGTGTGGTCACACAGGGCGCCATCCCAATCGCTTTGTAAAGGGGCACCAGGAGCCTCTCAACTGGAGAAAGCCTCTCTTTTTTTCAAAATACCCCCATTGCTCTCCTGTCTGCCTCTCTTTTCAGCTTCCTCACATTTTCCTCTTTTTTTATCTTCCCTCCGTTTTCCCTTTTCCAGTTTCTTTCTCTATTTCTTTTGCTCTCTCTTTTTCATTGTCTCTCTATTACATTCTTTCTTTCCCACTTTCTTTCTTTGCAACCCTAATCAACTCCCTTGCTTTCACTCTCTCTCTCTTTCTTTTCTTTCATCTCCCTATTTTCCATCTTTTCTCCTTTTAGTCGCTCTCCATTTTGTGTATGTGTGTGTTTGTCTCTGGGGGGGACCATCCTGAAATCCTGCACAGGGTGACAGGGCGGCCTTGGCGGGATACCCAAACTGAGCAGATTCAATATCGGGATTCTCCAGGCAGGAAGAACAGAACCTGGGATAGTGAAAATCATGTCTCTGCCATATCCGATCTTAAAAAGTAATGCTGTTCCTGGCTTCTTATTTAGCTATTGATTTAGATCAGCTTTAAAAAAATGCAAACATAGGTTTTTCTAATTTCTCCCAAACACATGTACATGAGATGGGGCATTAGTACAGGTGAGGCACACATCACAAGGCACATCATTTTCCCCAAAAGAGAACACCAGTTTTTTCAGATGTGCATTTGTATTTTTTATATTTACTGACAGAGTAATTATAAGATCCAGTTTCACCTCATGTTGATGGCAGTGGCAGGGCTTAGTGATGTTGGGCACTGCATTGTAGTGAGCTGGGCTTCTTTCTAGCCATTATCACTAATGTAGGGGGTGTCAATCTGACACAAGCCTTAGGATTCAATTTGTGGTCAAGATCAGGGGGAGGAGCTGGAGGCAGCAAAGTGAAAGAAGAAATTCCCCTTCCTTTCTGTGTTTCTTTAGAGTTCAGCAGAGTGAGGCACACATCCCTGTGGAAGTGCACAAAGTGTGAGTGCAAGTATGCTTTAGTATGGCACTTCCATGTTCATTTCATTCTTCACTGCACATACTGGCCCACCGTAAATCGCATGCCTAAACATTGTGCACATTTCCCCTGGTGTGTAGCGCAGAGCACATTGCAGGTAAGTGTGGCCTGGTTTAGATTTGGGATTGGGGAATGGTCTTCTCTGTATTGTTTGTTAGAGATTCTTCGCAGCAGCATCATGTCTCTGTCTGCAATCCTGCTGGTTTGCAAGACTCTGGACCCTGTCCTGACCTTATTCTTGTGGGTGTGTCTGCTGTCCCCATTCCCAGAAGCAGGATTGCATGTGAGCATGGGCCTAATTCTGAGGCTTGTGTTTATTCTGAAACACTTCTTGCTTGGGAGACTAGTGGCAACACCTCCTGGGCATTCAGGAATAGATCACACACCTTTAAGAGCTGTTCTTTTCTTTAAAGGGGACCATACCCAGGATTTTGACTATCTTGGGTTTTGGGGTCCTTTCCCCCAGGGCACCCCAATCATGGCATGCCTCGTTGTGTAAACCCCCCCCAGGTCGCTCAATCTAACGCATCTTTCTCTGGTCTTACGGCACAGATGAGGCAACTCGTCATTACCCTTGGATCCGATCTGACCAGAGCGTGCCCAGTGGCCGCATCCCCCACTACACTCTAAGAGCCTGGCGTGGGTGCGCGCACTGCTAAAGAGATAGCGAGGATCGGCCACTGCTTGCACATGCATTGTTGGACCGGTGGAGGAGGGAAGTATACTGGGCAACTTGGGGGGTTTCACACAGTCCCAATTTTGGATGCCCCAGGAGGAGGGAATCAAGCGGCCCTGGAATCGGGCTTTGGGTTTTGGTCCAATTTAAGCGTGGTCTGTGCCAAGAGGAAAAGATAAATGAATCTCTCCTGAGTGTTTGGATTAAAGTGGACCAACACCCAGGATTTTGACTATCCTGGGTTTTGGTCCACTTCGGCGGGGCACCCCAAAATCTTACCTGTCCCCGCTCCCACGTGACTGGACGGTCCAATCCCCGCCAACGTCCAGGCGGGGATCAGGAACGTCCAAGCGGCTGCCGCCGCCGCCGCCTCCCTCGCGTCACTTTCGGCGCGCGCGGGCCCCCGCCGGCCATTCGCAGACGGCCGGCGCGGGCGCGCGCACGCCTACAGGGGCGCGAGGGAGGCGGCGGCGCAGGTAAGCGATTTGGGGTGTCTGGGGGGGTTTCACCCCGCGGGACATCCCGATCTCGGATGTCCCGCGGGGTGGGAGGTGATCGGCCCGGGAATCTTATAGATTTCCGGGCCGATCACCTCTCGGTGTTGGTCCACTCTTAACCGTGCCGTGGAGCAGGTGCACATGCTGAAGAGCTATGGCTTTCCCTTACTGGAAAGGACAGACACCTTCCTCATCTGAGTGTATATCTAGGTCCAGGCTGACAAGATGTCTGCTCAGCATTTTGTTACTTTTTACCAGAGTACTTTGCCAGATCAAGCTTCATGAACCTCGATGGTTGCATTCCTTTACCACTGTGCCATGATCACTTGATAGGCCACCATGTGCTGTGTGCTACCTACCACGTTCCTTTTAGGTTTTTGTTTGATTACAACCATGGTGTTGGTACAGAGTCTCTATGAGATGGAACATCCATGGTGTATTTGCCTGTACTTTAGTTACCACCCCCCACCCTCTTATTTTACATCTAACTAAGCTCGTTCTTCCTTCTGCCTGCAGTTGCTGCTAGTTCTCCTTTATTCTCATACTTACCAGGACTCCTGCTTTTAGCTCTTTGTAACACATTAAATAAAGGAAGTCGTCTATAGCCCATCACAGGGTTTGAGATGGTGCAGCAGCTGAAATGTGGGACATGGTCAGGGTTCTTCTTGATGGCCAGCTTTTTTTTCTTGAGGAACCCCTCTTGCAGCTCTGACATAAAAACACAACTTTAGTCACTTAGTGTAAAAGGAATGTCCCCTGGGTAGCTGCGATTGTTCTTTGATTGTACGCTAGAACAATACTGGCTGGTCATAGAATAATTCCTGTTCAGCAGGTTATATGGAAGATTGTCTCCACATCATAAACGTGTCTGCTCTTTAGCCATAGCTGCCATTCATTTTATAGCTAGTGACAAAAATCCTGGGTTTCCAACCATATCATGTGACCTAAGACTGATACACAACTACTAGAGAATTTCTGCTGCTTCCTAAAAGAGCATCTGTAAGTGTTAACTTGATAGTGAGAGCAGAAAAAGGCAAATACAACAAATCCCATTGCTAAACAATGAATCACACGAGAGAGTTGATGGTGCAGGAGCACCAAGCGGAGATTATAGAGCCTGTAGTTTAGGTTCTTCAGGGAGTTTGAGGGGCTAGTAGAGTTCCAGCTCCAGGTTTTAAACCGGACCTTCAGCATCATTTAATAAAAAGCCCAAATTCTTAAAAAACTATTCCCCAGAATATAAAATTAATATATTTTAGGTTTGTAGTCACTTTTTATTCTTTGCCTCACTGGGCTGCAACTGTGTTCAGGAATATAGGATACGGGTGCCGCCATCTTGCTTTAGAAGCATCACATGCCGAGTAGAGGGGCAAAAGTACAGGGGGGCGGGTTATAGCTGTGCTTTGCACAGACAGAGCAGAGCTGGGGTCAGGAAAAGGTCAGCAATCCCAGAATGCAGAGCGGCACAGTCAGAAGACACTTTCTGTTTGCAGGCTGCCTGACGTTCCATGAGCCGCCATCTTGGATGTTTAAAGGCTTATAATATGCAAGTATATGCAGGTAGGATGATTTTTAATGTGAGCAATCTGTATGTACAGGGTGTGGGAAACATATAAGATAGACTGTTATTCAGGACGAAGGTCCAGTTTAAAGTGGACCAAAACCCAGGATTTTGACTGTGCTTGGTTTTGGTGATGCCCTGCTGTGTGAAACCCCCCAGGTCACCCAAACTAACTCACCTTTTCCCGGTCCTACGGCACATGCGTAGCCTCCTGTCCAATCAGCGCACTCGACTAGGCTAGTCTCAGAAGCCGAGCATGCCTGCATCCCCACTACCCTCTACCAGGGTGCATTCCCGCCCCAGCCATTTACAAATGCCTTGCTAAAGAGGTAGGGGGGTGTCATAGAACCAGGACTGTTACTATGGTTTCCCAGCAGAGGGCGCCAAGCTTCCCCGTGCGCTCTCATTTACATAGACATAGTAGGGCCAGTAAGCGTGCGAGTATGCACCATACCATAATACACAATGAAACACCTAAATACAACAATTGGTAGCAAATGACACCTTGTTATGGTGGTATTAATCATTGCATGTGCCATGCTGTGACCTGAACTCCCCTTTTTGTCAGGGTTTTGGTGCTCTGCCTTATTGCATTCCACGTGTGGGGTGTTAGGATTGTGCTCCCAGACCTGTGATTTACTTATCAGCATGCTGTGTCCAAGTTTCCTATATTCCTTTGTGTCTCTGATCCTAAGATAGGAGTGTTTTCTCTGACTACATATCTACTATATCCCAGAATGCTTGCAATGTAACAGATGAACCTTTTAGCAGCTTTGGCTGTCAAACAGAAGTAATGACGCTTCTAGTTGAGAACACTGCCTGTAACCCTCTAGCTACTGGAAAGACAGAATTGTGATCATCTGAATAAGTTGAATTACAGCAGAAGGGGTTAAATCAGATGATTAAAGGGTAATTCCACTAAAGGGTTACATGCAGTGTTCTCAACTGGAAGCGTCATTACTTCTGTTTGACAGCCAAAGCAGCTAAAGATGTTCTACGCAGACATCCAGGTGACAGAATTAGTGCTCACACAGAGCTTCAGAGCCAGCTATGTGGAGATCCACAAAACATGGTGGCAGGAGAGGGTTGGGGGACACCGTTTTAGCAGTTAAGCCACATGTTAAATGCAGAGGTCAATGGAAATAAGCACATAAGCTTGATTTTACCAAAAGTATAAATCCTTAAACCGGACCTTAACCCTGAATAAGAGCATATCTTGTATGTTTCCACCACCCTGTACATACAGATTGCCCACATTAAATATCATCTTACCTGCATCTATTGCATTTTCTGAGCCTTTAAACATCCAAAATGGCGGCCCATGGAGTCTCAGGCAGCCTGCAAACAAGTGTCTCCTGACTGTGTCGCTTTGCATTCTGGGACTGCTGTCCTTTTCCTGACCCCAGCTCTGCTTTGTCTGTGCAAAGCACAGCTATAACCCCACCCCCCTGAACTTCCCCCCTCTCATCTCCTCAGTATTTGATGCTTCTGAGGCAAGATTGTGGCGCCCGTATCCTAGAGTCCTGAACAGAGTTGCAGCCCAGTGGAGGAAAGAATAATAAGTGAGTGACTGAAAACATAAAATCTATTAATTTTAGATGTTGGGGAATCATTTTTTAAGGATTTGGGCTTTTCAGGAAATGATGCTGAAGGTCCAGTTAAAAGCTAAGTCCACTGTTGAATGACATTTTTGAAAGTACTTTTTGTGTGCCAAAAGAATGTCCCCAAAAGTTGATTTAGTATTTTTTTTAATGTTTTCTTATGTTGGAAAATGGAAGCCATTTTCACTACCTGGTATCTGTTGCCGTTGGCAACGTACACCAAGGGAATTGAAGTGAGCCCTGTACATAATGAATCCTGCTTCTGGGCATGTGTAGGGTTACGTGAGCTCCTTCACCTCAGCAGCAGCAGCCATAGCAGCAGTGTTCTGTGTGTACAGGACACACTTTTCTCTTCTTGGTGCACAGACTTGGTGTACGTTGCCAATGACAACAGATTGCAGGTAGTGAAAACAGCTTCCATAAAAAGCATTTTCTAATATAAGAAAAAATAAATATTAAATCAGCTCAGCATCTTGAGGACATCCTTTTGGCACAAAGAATCTACATTTAACACTGGCCCAGCTGTGTGAACAAGACGTTACACATTTTGGCTATGAAGGATGATGTAAAAGCTGAAGGACTTTGGTCAGCTGTTCGCACATTTACAGTAGTATCACTTAGCGAAGGGAACATGAGCCTCGGCAGCCATAATACTGGTCAAGTTAAATATATAAAATAAAAACATCAATAGTGCTTAGGAGGTATAAATCAATAACAAAAACCTGTATAATACAATATCTTTACACATGTAAAGGTTACAAAACATAGCAAGTTAATATCTTCAGCCTGTATTAGGCCCCACAGAACTTGTCCACAGGGAAGTAAATATTAGAGGTAGGACGAGGTAGTTACATTTAGTGAAATGTTACATTTCAAAGCCCTGGACGATGTCACACATGGTCACTGGAGGATGGGGTGCACCTGGTCCTCCAGCTTCTGTATGGTGAAGGTAATGACAGCATCATGTTACATACTGACTTTTTAAAAAGAATGAATAGAATTTTTACAAACCAAGCTCGTTCTGAAAGAAATGGGGGCCCACATGTATAGGCTATACACAAGTCTTAAAGGAGCCACAGCACTCAACCCTCTCAGCTTGCAGGCCAGCCTATAATCTGTCTCTAAACTTGGTTAAAAACAGAGGACTCGGTCACACACATCTGCAGAAGTATGCTTAAGCTGCACCACTACGCCAAAGTGCCTCTGTGGGGTGCAGTCCTAACTCTAATCTCTGAGAGCCCATCTGGGACATACAGTGCAATAGATAAATTGGGAGCAGGCTTACCTGAGGTTGCCCTAAACCTCTCAAGTGCAAGCCATGGGGTGGAAGGGTCAAAGACCTTGCAATACAGCCTAGACCCCACACACCATGTGCTTGCACAAATTCAAAAGAAACAAAGGGGGGGTGGCAGCCGCTCAGACGTATAGGCTATAGTTACACAAGGCATTTGCAAAGCCCTGGATTAAAATATTATACAATGCTTTTGTGTACCTCAGAACCTCATACACAACAGCAGCCCTTGGAGGAGCGAAACCCAGGATAACGAAAATCGTGGGTTTTGCCTCTCTTTAAACCAGACCTTCACCCTGAATAAGAGAATATCTTATATGATTCCCCCATCCTGTACATACAGATTGCTCACATGCATCTACTGCATTTTCTGAGCCTTTAAACATCCAAGATGCCGGCCCATGGATGGAATCTCAGGCTGCCTGCAAACAGGAAGTGTCTTCTGACTATGCTGCTCTTTATTCTGGGATTGCTGTCCTTTTCCTGCCTCCAGCTCTGCTCTGTCTGTGGAAAGCACAGTTATAACCCCGCCCCCTCTCCTCTCTTCAGTATGTGATGTTTTTGAGGCAAGATGGCGGCACCCGTAACAGAGTTGCAGCCCAGTGGGGGAAACGATAGAAAGTGTCTAAAAATATTTCAATTTTAGATGCTGGAGAATAGTTTTTTTAAAGGTTTGGACTTTTGATTAAATGATGCTGAAGGTCCAGTTTAACTAAATTCCCCCAAATACTTATAATCAGTATGCTCTGATCTTTACTATAAGACACTATATATATATATATATATATATTTACAGTATATTTTCAAATGATCATTGTAAAATCCAACAAGTAGATTTGTTTCATACAGACAAGGCCAGCAAACGTGGCAGTTGCCCTGGGCCCCCAGAACAGGAGATGGCCCCAGGATCCAGGCAACACGGACAAATAGTTGACACTGGAGCAGAGCCAAGATCAGGACCTCAGACTCCCAGAGCCAGCAATGCAGCACCTGCACAGCTTGTTGTGGTGCCCCGATCAAGTACTGTATTGTATTGCTAGTAGTAAGGTGTGCAGTGCTAGCCGAGATGTGGCATGGCCTGCACGTGGCTTCCCTCTACTCAACTTATTCAGAGCAACAGATAGTGCTGGGTGCTGCTTCATCCCCAGCAGAGCAGACATCAGACCTGTGTGTCCAGTGTCAGCCCGTGTCTATGCCTGGCCTAACGCTCTCTATATCCTGCTCCTGGGAGACTGACATCCATGACTGGATGTTTGTTGTGAAACCACATTTGGAGTCGATGTTTGACATACTTTCCCAAATTCAAACTCGACCTGACTGCAAATGTGTAACACTAACTGCAAATGTGGCCCTAAAATGTCTGTCTCCCAGCAGCGGGATATGAAGGGTTAAGCACACTAAATCTCTAAGTAACATTCCTGCCCCCCTCCTCCCCAACATTGTAAGGCTGTGTGCAGCCTGGACAGGTAGGTACGTGTGTGTGTTATCCTTGGCATCATATCCCCCACCTAACAACCCTACTCCACCCACCTAACTGCCCCCCCAGCTGCTGACCCAACCCTGTTACATAACCCCACTCTCCAGCTCCTGACCAACATTTGTCACACAAGCCCCCCTCCCCAGCCGCTAACCCAAACCCCTCCCCTAACTTCCACTTCCCAGATGCTGATCCACAACCCCTCACCTAACCTCTCCCCCCCACTAACCCAAACCCATTACCCAACATCCCATCCTCAGCTGCTGACCCACACCACTCACTTAACTCCTCTAACCGCCCACTGACCCGAACCTGTCACATAACCCCCTCCCCACATCCTGACCCACAACACTAACCTTACCCCATCTTTTCCAGCTCCTTGCCTGAACGTCTTAACTAACCTCCCTCCTCAGCTCCTACTGAAAATTGTCACTCAAGCCCCCTCCCTAGCTCCTGACCCAAACCTCTCATATAACACCCCCCTTCCCAGATGCTGACCTGCAACCTCTAACCTAACCCCATTTCCTCCACCCACTGACCCAAACCCATTACCTAACACCCCCTCCCCAGCTGCTGAGCCAAACCCCTTGCCTAACTCCTCCTACCCACCTGCTGACCGAACCCCCCACCTGATACCCCCCTCCAAATGCTGACCCACAACACTAACCTAACCCCATCTTCCTAGCTCCTTGCCCAAACTTCTTACCTAACCCCCTCCTCAGCTCCTGACCCAAAATTGTCACCTAAGCCCCCTTCCCAGATGCTGGCCTACAACCCCTCACCTAACCCCTCTCCCCCAGCCACTGACCCAAACCCATTACCTAATTCTGTTTTGTAATTATTTCAATTTCATACCCATACATACATTTATATGTAAAGGCTCATGTAAATTCTGTTAAACAGGTGTATCACTTGAACCAGTCAGTAGTAAATAGTGGATGATAAATCTAATTCTAAAGGTCCATGCCAATCTTAATAACCATGTTCTTCTCTATTTTACCAAAACCTTGGTTCTTAAAAATGGCAACTGTATGGGGTTGATTGCTGAGAGCACTACTCTGTTTTGGGAGTAAAAAGTGCACTTTCATTTTATACCTAGAGGGCACTTTTAATAAAGGATAACTATCATTTGCCAACAGGTCTGACCAGGGTTGAGGAGTTGGACTCTGACTCCAGTATTAAAAAATCTCTCCCTAATATCGTAAAATAAATGTAACTTCCATATAAAGTTTAGAAACATCATAAATATATTTTATGTTTATAACAATTAGTGATAAGTAGCAGCAGGGTGTTCTAATGGTGATAGATAATGAGTTCTCCAAACCCTTATACTTGGGTTCTTCATGCTGCCCCAAGGTCCTTTGTTACAATGGCTGAAACTTACAGACTATTTAACCAAAAATATATTATGGTTGAAGCACACCAGAGAAAATAATTCTCTAAGAGGTAAGTAAGGAAAAATAGAATATATAGGGAGTGGTGTTTCGTTTTTTTATGTCCTGTGTTCTACCACACAGGCAATCATAGATCAATAATACCAATGAAGAAAAACGAACAACCAAGATATGAGTGCCCAATACAAGCGAGAATGCACAACATACATAACCATGTGTCTATATACAGGTGAATAACAAACTCAAAAAGACCACTAGGTGGCGCTAATTCTGAAGCCAGCACTCAATGTTGTGTATACACCAATATTGTCAGAGAGCATAGATGTACAATAAGGATGTCCTCAGCGTACATAGTTCAGTATACATGATGCAAGGATGAATGTATATACAGCTGTATCAAATACCATCAAAGACAGACATATATCAACATATGAGTACCAAAAGAGATCAGGAAAAGTCTTACAAGCAGCACCAGGTGGAAGTAACCCCTCGACGTTTCGGCTGCGGAGGCCTTTCTCAAGAGGGAGCGGTACCAGTAGTGAGTTGACAGACTGTTTTTATAGTAAATGATGTTCTCCAGTGTGCAGAATGGTGGGAACAGGGGCGCTCGTTTGGGCGCCCGCTGTTTCGCGTCATCCGTGACGTCGGGGGCCGTCCCGGCCAATCACCAATAGGTGTCAAAAAATGCACCAGTCAGTGCTTGGCGCATGGTGCGGGCCGCGGCGTCACTGAGTTGGACCCAATGGGAGGGAGCATGGTGAGCATCACCAATGAGAGGGGGCGTGATGGACGTAGTCACTGAGCAGCGTTTATGCCACCAGTAAAATGGCTGCCGTGTAACACGACGACAGGAAGTGAGGCGAGCTGGAGGAAACTACTTACGAATTAGAGTATCCCACCAAAAAGATGGCCCCCGACATGGCGGCGACGCTATGTCTGTTCATCATACAGTGGGCGGAGTTGTAACGCTGCAGCATCAATCCCGTAGTTTCATTCATCTAATAGGCGGCGATCATGGCATAAGCGAGCAGCACTTTATAAAGTTCCCTGAAGCGGGGTCAGATAGGTGAAGAGTCCATGCTTCTGGCCAGATGGGAACAGGTTGCGGATGGCATCCATTCAGGTGGGCCCAAACCGGGAATATGGGTTCATCGTCCTCGTAATTTGCACACATTGGAGGTCACAGCACAGGAGATTATCAATGGTGGCTAATCCAAAATTCAATGTGCCCTAGCACAGACATTTGTAGCAAGCAGTAGCGCGTCAATGGTGAACATACAGTCTGACAATTGAGAAAAAAAATTAAAAATTAAGCGACTAAGTGATTAAAAACTGACTGTATCCCACTGGGGATAGAGTCAGTAATCTACATAATAGCGCAAAATCCAATATTAAAGAACGTTAAAGAGAATGTTAAGGCTGGATCCCTAGTATGGAAGCCCAGTACCGGGTGGAGAATGGCCCCTATCCGGGATAAGGGGGAAAGTCAAAGTTACCACCAATCCCTATTGTTAATCATAGGGACCAGTGAAGGAATAAGAGGCCCCATAGTTGGAAGAATGAGTATAGGAGCTTATGATAGAATGACCCACAGAGTGGGGGAGGAGAAGGTGTAGTCCCTATTATTAATGGTAGGGACAAGCCAAACTAATAGAAGGGGGAATAGTCAATATCCTCATTCAACTCATATATCCAGTACAATTCACGTTGTAAAAGTTTACGATTCAGATTGCCACCCCTAACTGGTTTCTTAACTACCTCTATGACCATGAACCGCAACTTTGTGATATGGTGTCCCTCTTCAAGGAAATGCCTTGCTACCGGGGAATCCAGTGTTTTAGTCTAATGTCTGATCGATGTTCACTCACCCTCTTATCTCCCTTGTCATTTTCCCAACTTACCCCTTGCCACAGGGGCATTTGAGCAGATAGATGACATTAGTGCTACTACAGTTGGCAGCGTTTGGCTAGCGTTTGCCAGTCAGGGGGTGAGTGAAGGAGGTGCTCTTGGAGGTGTATCCGCACTGGGCGCAGTGCCCACAGGGATACATACCTATGGGGGCCTGTGCTTCGGATAGCCAGTTGCCCTTGGTTTCCAGTGGGGTGGTGTAATGGGTTTTAACCATTGAATCCCTGATATTGCCCGCCCTTTTGTAAAATTATTATAGGTTATTGTGCACATATTGATTAATTGAATAATTGTTTGTGAGTCTATATAAAATTTATGGTTATTGCTGCTATGTTTAATATGCACTGTCACTTTAATATATTTTAGTAGTTAGTTGGAGGCTCCCCCCTCCTCTTTCCTTTTTTCTTCCCCCCTTTTGTGGGGCAGAGGAGGTGGGTGTTTTTTGTGCCGGCACAAAATTAGTAAATTTTAGGCTTTGTTTACACGTACCTATATTTTAGGAGTTACCCAGATATTTGTTGCTGTGAATTTTGGGGATACACAGTAATTTTAATGTGTTTGTATTGTGTATTGTGTGTTATGTTATTTTTGGATTCATGTGATTCTCAATAAATGGTAGTTTATTTTAATTGATTGAATTGGTGCTCCTGCTATTTGGGTTTCTGGGCTATGTCCCATGAGCCCATTTTTTCTGCTTTTGTAAAACCTGTCATAGGTGGATCCCTGAATATTGTGGTCAATTTCTCATTACTGTGCAATATATGCCAGTGTTTTTTTTACTATTTTCTATGCCCTTTGTGACAAATTAGAGTATGTCAAAACCAAGGGAATTCTGTAATTGGTTGCTTTAGCATTTGCTAAGTTCCTTTCTATCAAGGGTCATAGTCTTAGTCTGAGCAGCTTTAAGTTGTGCCATATCGTAACCCCGTATTCTCAGATTGTTGATAAGTTTGTTGGACCTCTGTTGATAAAACTCATCCGTGGAGGTAATCCTACGAATCCTGACCAGCTGACTATATTTGGAGGGCCTTGATTAGGGAAGGAGGAGAAAAGCTGTTAGCATGCAGTATAGTATTGCGATCTGTAGGTTTCTTAAACAAATCAGTAATGAGATGCCCTCCTTCCATAGAAACGGCAACATCTAGGAAATGTACGGTTTCTTGGCTATATTCGATGGAAAACAAAATTGTGTTGAGACATTGGTTGAGGTAATTGTGAAACTGTAGTAGTGAGTGTCGCCTTGCCACAACAGAAATACATCATCGATGTACCTCATCCAGGAGAGGGCATGGGTGATGTAGGATTCATGTGGGTAAACATAGGTGTTCTCGAAGTCTGCCATAGAGAGGTTGGCATAGCTTGGGGCCATGTTGGAGCCCATTGCTGTGCCCTGGGCTTGTAAGTAGAACTGTCCATCAAACAAGAAGTAGTTCTTTTTCAGAATGATTTCCAACAGGGATACTGTGAATGTCTTAAGGTCTGGATTAATGTTGGCAGAATCTAAGGCCTTAGAGATGACTCGAAGGCCATCAATGTGAGGTATAGAAGTATATAAGCTTGTGATGTCCATGGTCACGAGGAGACAATCTGGGGTAAGTGTGCCAAAACATGTAATTCTATTGAGGAAGTCGGTCATGTCTTGGAGGTAGGAGGGCATGGATATGACCAATGGTTGGAGAATACGGTCAATGAAGATAGCAGGTGATTTAAAAACCTGAGTCTGATCCCGCCACTATTGGGCGTCCAGGTGGGTTTTGTAACCTTTTATGTACCTTAGGTGGGCAGTAGAAAAGAGGAGTGAGTGGGTATTCTGTTAGGAATAAGGAATTTGGACAATTTCTCATCTATCAAGCCCGAGTTTAGAGCCTGTTGTATAACATTGTCCAGGGAAGTTTTAATGTCAGTTATATCAAAAACTACCTGGTAAGGGGCACTACTCATATAATTAGGAACTACAATCAATACTGCTTGGGTGCTCCCTGAATTCCACAACATGTATTTATAGAACCAAAAAAAAGGAAACTGTTGGAATTCATAAAGTTGGGCACACCAGCATGAGTATTTAGAAAAATTGTGATATTTATTAATGGCATATGAAATATAAAAACATGCAAAGGGTGAGACAAGGGGAGATAAAAACATATGGTCTCCTGATAATATTATTATGAGTAATATCCCAGTTGGCCAAAAGATCCCTTTGTGCCAAACTGTATATCAATAATACCAAATAATTAATTATCTATTCAACAATATTAAAAATACATAATTACTAATTCATAATGCAAAGTAAGGGCGGTGAACCGTAATCAAAATATATACAATGATTAATAATAGTGTGAAAACAGCCCAGTGAATATACAAATTAATATTATTAAATTTTTTTA
Organism: Gastrophryne carolinensis; assembly: GCA_027917425.1. NCBI lineage: Eukaryota > Metazoa > Chordata > Amphibia > Anura > Microhylidae > Gastrophryne > Gastrophryne carolinensis. The sequence goes on from CM051236.1 coordinate 202,297,517, forward strand.
ATATATATAAAAAAAAAAAACGTGTGCTGTCTCAGAAAAAAGGAGAGAAAATTTATGTTGGATATAATCAATTGTCCAAACTAATAACAAAAAACAAAAACAATGTCTATTAAATCAAACCAGTTCACATATCAAATAAAAATTTATATAGACCAGGAACGTGCTGCAGACATAAGTAAACTCAGTGCCGTCTGCAAGATACTGAAATGTATCAAAGACACCGTGCGAGGCTAAGAAGCCTCATTGATACATTTGTGACAATAAAAAGAAAAATGAGCAGGCTCGCAAAGCGAAGCCCAACACCTAAGTGTCAACCTCCTATTAAGATGTTACAAAGTGCCGTGCAATGCTAAATAAACATGACAATCAACAACAACAATAAAGAAGTTTACCGCCCAAACATGAAGTGTGCTCAGGAGACCCAGCTACCCCACGCGCTCCGCCGTCGTTCTCACGGCTTCTGTCAGTTATGGGATCCCCTTGTATGGGTACATAGACTGTTGTGTCTTGAAGCTGTGATTGAATTTCCCTGACATAGTCAGACAGTATTTATTACTACAATGGCACCATTTATCAGCTGGTTTAATGGTAATGTGGGAATTCTCTTTCAATTCTCTAAGTGCATTCCTTTCACTCCGGCTGAGGTTATGGTGTAATTTCTTAGGATTTCTGCTAATCCCAGACATCCTTTTGAACCAGGCTGATAAAGGTTTCCAATGCATGTGAAGTTGGGGGTGGGCTCCAGAAACTCTTGGGTTTACACATAGTAAGATCTACCCCCTGGTACAATGGATCAGTGACAGATTTGGTGGATGGATGATAAGAGAAAAATAATTTAATTCTGAGGGTACGGTAAAATCTTTGTAGCAGAATATCTAGTTATTACTCTTGTTGGAGGGGACAAATGACAAACCTAGTAGTCTGAAATGTTTATTACTCTTGTACAGTTGTCCGGCTGCGAGTGTTGTATTGACTCTGTGTCGTAGGTTGTTGGCAGTCTCGCTGGGGTCTTCCTGAGGCCCCTCCTTGTCTTTTTGTATTTCTTCTGTGTTGTTTTTGACCGGACATTGCTCTAAAAAAGTACCGTCTGTTGAGCTAGAGCTAGTATCTGTATCAGAAGTCTGATGGCCAGTGGTCTGCGTGGGTCTGGGTCTCCTGTTGTCCCTCCAGGTAATTTTTCATTAATGTTAAAAGTTCGGACTGTATACCTTTGACAGTCAAGGTGATTAGGTCAAGACTTCATTTGTTCAATATTTTTTGCCAGTCAGAGATGAACTCCCTGTTTTGCCTTCAGATATTCAATGAGGGTGGAGGGTAGAGTGGAGCTGATACTGGATAGCTTTTTTGTACAAACTTTCAAATTGCTTTTTTGTAGCCGTGTGGTCAATGAATATGAATATTGCGCTATTATGTGTTCCACCTCTTGTTGGCTAAATGCCAATGTGTCTGCTTGATTCTGAGTTAAAGTATTAGTGTCGTCAACCAGAATAACAATCTCAAAAAGACCGCTAGATGGCGCTAATTATGATGCCAGCCTAGCAGTCTTTTTGAGATTGTTATTCTCCTGTATATAGACACATGGTTATGTATATGTGCATTCTCACTTGTTTTGGACACTCATGTATTAAACCTTTATACTATGATTTTGCATCTCATATCCTGTTTTTTTCGTTTTTCTTCATTGGTATTATTGAAACTTACAGGCTTACAGGTATGTACAGTATTGTCCACGCAGAAACAAAAATACTCACATGCAGCTCCTCCATGCAGTGTCGGCATCTTTTTACTTACCAATGGTGGGGAGCCAGGGATTCTATCTTCCAGCGCTGGCAGCTAGGGATGAGCGAATCTATCCGGACGAACACTAATTTATTCCGAATTTCAGGAAAAATTGGATTCTGAACGAATACTAATTTCCCCGCGATTCGATCGATCGAAGTTTTCCTTTAAACTCCATTTATTTCAATTACAGCCATTGTAAAATGGTGGATGGACATGTCCGGACATGTCCCCTGGGGCAAGTTATCATGGGAAGGTCACATGCAGCCTATCAGCAGCCAGGAAGCCCGGTGACGTCACAGTGCTATATAAATGGCGGCCATCTTGCTTGTGCGCATTTCAGCCTTGCATTGCTGACAGAACAGAGGTTGCTGCAGACAGGGAGAGACTTACAGACAGGCAGGGAGAGCCAGGGAGACCCACAGAGACCCACACAGTGCCAGGGAGAGCCAGGGAAAGATAGGGAAAAATCGGGAACGGTCCAGGCAGGGACAGCAGAGAAAGTGACAGGGAAACTTTTTTTTTTATTTTCACTTCACTTCATTTGCCAGATCAGTTTTAAATTGCTTTTTTTTGTGCTGTAAATATTCCTGGGCACTGTGCATCCCACCTTGGCAGTGGCATATTTAACCCTATCTGTTACACACAAGCATTTCTTATAACTCGATTAGTTTGAATTTTTTTGTATGCTGTAAAAACTCCAGCCCACAAGGGCATACTATTTTAGCACATTTGACCCTATCTGTTATACTAAATCAGCTTCTAAAGGCTCTGTTTTATTAATATATTGCATTTTGAATTGGTTTTGTGCGTCCTGTGAAAACACCAGGCCACATGGGCATCCCAAACCAACACATTTCACCCTATCTGTTTAACTAAATCAGCTTCTAAAGGCTCTGTTTTATTAATATATTGCATTTTGAATTGGTTTTGTGCGTCCTGTGAAAACACCAGGCCACATGGGCATCCCAAACCAACACAGTTCACCCTATCTGTTTAACTAAATCAGCTTCTAAAGGCTCTGTTTTATTAATATATTGCATTTTGAATTGGTTTTGTGCGTCCTGTAAAAACACCAGGCCGCATGGGCATCCCAAACCAGCACATTTCACCCTGTTATACTAAATCAGCTTCTAAAGGCTCTGTTTTATTAATATATTGCATTTTGAATTGGTTTTGTGCGTCCTTTAAAAACACCAGGCCGCAGGGTATCCCAAACTGGCACATTCCACCCTGTTATACTAAAGCAGCTTCTACAGGCTCAGTTTTATTAATATATTGCATTTTTAATTTTTTTTTGCGTCCTGTAAAAACACCAGGCCGCAGAGTATCCCAAACCGGCACATTTCACCCTGTTATACTAAAGCAGCTTCTACAGGCTCTGTTTTATTAATATATTGCATTTTGAATTGTTTTTTTGCGTCCTGTAAAAACACCAGGCCGCAGGGTATCCCAAACCGGCACATTTCACCCTGTTATACTAAAGCAGCTTCTACAGGCTCTGTTTTATTAATATATTGCATTTTGAATTAGTTTTGTGCGTCCTGTAAAAACACCAGGCCGCATGGGCATCCCAAACCTACACATTTCACCCTGTTATACTAAATCAGCTTCTAAAGGCTCTGTTTTATTAATATATTGCATTTTGAATTGGTTTTGTGCAACCTGTAAAAACACCAGGCCGCATGGGCATCCCAAACCAGCACATTTCACCCTGTTATACTAAATCAGATTCTAAAGGCTCTGTTTTATTAATATATTGCATTTTTAATTGGTTTTGTGCGTCCTTTAAAAACACCAGGCCGCAGGGTATCCCAAACCGGCACATTTCACCCTGTTATACTAAAGCAGCTTCTACAGGCTCGGTTTTATTAATATATTGCATTTTGAATTGGTTTTGTGCGTCCTTTAAAAACACCAGGCCGCAGGGTATCCCAAACTGGCACATTTCACCCTGTTATACTAAAGCAGCTTCTACAGTCTCTGTTTTAATATATTGCATTTTGAATTGGTTTTGTGCGTCCTGTAAAAACACCAGCCCGCATGGGCATCCCAAACCAGCACATTTCACCCTATCTGTTATACTAAATCAGCTTCTAAAGGCTCTGTTTTATTAATATATTGCATTTTGTATTGGTTTTGTGCGTCCTGTAAAAACACCAGCCCTCATGGGCATCCCAAACCAGCACATTTCACCCTGTTATACTAAATTAGCTTCCAAAGGCTCTGTTTTATTAATATATTGCATTTTGAATTGGTTTTGTGCATCCTGTAAAAACACCAGGCCACATGGGCATCCCAAACCAGCACATTTCACCCTATCTGTTATACTAAATCAGCTTCTAAAGGCTCTGTTTTATTAATATATTGCATTTTGAATTGGTTTTGTGCGTCCTTTAAAAACACCAGGCCGCAGGGTATCCCAAACTGGCACATTTCACCCTGTTATACTAAAGCAGCTTCTACAGGCTCTGTTTTATTAATATATTGCATTTTGAATTGGTTTTGTGTGTCCTGTAAAAACACCAGGCCACATGGGCATCCCAAACCAGCACATTTCACCCTATCTGTTAGACTAAATCAGCTTCTAAAGGCTCTGTTTTATTAATATATTGCATTTTGAATTAGTTTTGTGAGTCTTGTAAAAACACCAGCCGCAGGATATCCCATATTGCCAATTTTCATAGTATCTGGTGCAGAGAAGCAGTATCTCACTTTATTTAGCTTCTGCTTTTTAAAGTAAACACATTTTTTTAAGTGCCTATTGCGCATTTCAAATACATAAAAATGTCAGGCAGACAAGTGCCAGGATGTTCAAAGAGGAGTGGCAGAGGCCAAGATTCAGCAGGCAGAGGTCGCAGCAGACTAGGGACGAGTGGCAGCAGGAGTAGCGGTAAGAGGCCTGATCTGCCAGTATCTGCTAGCGGTCGTGTCTCCACCAGTAACGCATCTGCTGTGGTAGATTGGTTAACGCGGTCATCCACATCATCACAAGTTACATCTGACACCCCCAGTCTAGGGTCGGTAGGTTCCTCTGACACAACCCTGAGTTGGCATGGCCCTAGAGCAGTCCCTGTCCTCCCATTGCCTCTGTCCTACACCGTTCCCTCCCCCAGCGAAGTATCCTATGCTTTGGGTTCAGGTCCACTCTTGTGAGGAAGACAATCAGATAGAGGACAGTCAGCAGCTACTGCCCAGCCAAGAAATGGAGGTGGCTTCCTTCGCTAGGCAGACAAATAGTGATGTGGAGAGTGGCGTGGGTGTTGTTGCGAGCGTTCCAGCTCCTGCGCCAGACACTGTTGAGGAAACCGAGAACATCAGTGACGTGCAGCCACAACTCGGTGATGATGATGATGATGATGAAGCTGATCGCACTTGGGAGCCGGGTGCTGAAGGGGCTTCATCCTCATCTCAGGAGATGAGGGGCGCAGGTTGCCCTGGAGTCAGCAGCTGAGGCAGCAAGGTGTTAGCTGCATGGTTGGCAGTCAGCATGGGGGCAGAATTGTAAAGCCTGGAGCCAAACGGGGCCGGGGTAGAGCACCTGCTGCATGGCAGGCTACCTTATCGGGAGGTAGTGGAGCAGGGGTTCCTGGAGTTGGCGACAGTAGCAGTGAATCAGTGCAGGCTGTTGGTGGGAAAAGTAGCTACTCGGCAGTGTGGCAGTTTTTCCTCAAGCATCTGCAGGAGGGTAACATGGCCACATGCAAGATATGTAGGCAGAAGGTGAAGCGTGGCCAGGACCCAAATGTTGGCACCACGGCCCTGCGTCAACATATGATGCGTCACCATAAAGCGGCCTGGGAGAACCGAGGCTCCGAAGAGGTGGTCCAGGCTGCTTCCTCACCAAGTGGCACGCTGCTCCCAATTTCTGCCAGCCAAGGCTCCAGCACCTCAGCCGAAGGTAGCTGTGTGTCATACCCATCCTCTGTCGCTCCTCCTAATGCTCCTGCTCCTCCTCCAAGTCATGCATCCTGCCAGCAATCCATCAGCGAAGCCATGTCCAAGAGACAGCAGTATGCACCCACTCATCCTACGGCGCAGAAGCTGAATGTGCTCCTGTCCAAGTTGCTGGTGCTGCAGTCGCTCCATTTTCAGGTGGTGAACTCTGCACCTTTCAGAGAACTGATGGCTTGTGCTGAGCCGAGGTGGAGAATCCCAATCCGTCATTTCTTTGCCAAGAAGGCAGTACCAGCACTGCACACTTTTGTTGAACAGAAGGTGGGCCATCCCTTGAGCCTGTCGGTGTGTAGCAAAGTGCATGGCAGCGCCGACGTCTGGAGCTGTAACTACGGTCAGGGACAGTACATGTCGTTTACGGCCCACTGGTTGAATGTGGTCCCTTTGCAGCAGCAGCAACTTGGACAGGTCACGCCGCTTCGGCCTCCGCGCTCCCTGGCCGTTGTGCCTGTGACACCATGCTACTCGGCCTCCTCATCCTCCGCCATCTCCTCACCCTCCACTGTAGGCTCAAGTCTCAGTGCCCCTCCAGCCTACCATGTGTGCAGGGCACGGAGGTGTCACGCTGTGCTTCACATGGTTTGTCTTGGCGAACGGAGTCACACAGGGGAGGAACTGCTTACATTTATTCATCAAGAAATCCAAACATGGCTTACTCCAAGAAAACTGAAAACTGAAAATTGTCTGCGCTGCGACAAGGAAGGCTGACCCATGCGCCTTGCATGGCACACGTCTTCAATCTGGTTGTGAAGCGGTTTCTGAAGTCTTCCCCCCATCTGCAAGACATCCTAACAACTTCAAGGAAGCTTTGCATGCACTTCAGCCACTCATACACCGCCAAACACATCCTTCTTGAGCTACAGCGTCAGAACGGTAGCCCCCAACATAGTCTGATTTGCGATGTTTCCACCCGTTGGAATTCCACCCTGCATATGTTGGACAGACTATACGAACAGAGAAAAGCCATCACGGATTTCTTGATGATCCAAGCGGATAGGGGGACTCCCCTGTGTGACTTCAATGTCAACCAGTGGCAGCTCATACGTGACACCTGCCATTTGCTCAGGCCCTTTGAGGAAGCGACTTTATTTGTGAGTCACCAGGATTACGGGATGAACAACGTGATTCCACTGCTTCATGTACTACAGCACATGTTGGAAACCATGGCTGGTCAGGGCACTGAAGACATGGCGTCTACATCTTATGGCCACATGAACCCCATTGGAGCTGAACTGGAGGAGGAGGAGTGGCACAGTGCACAGTTTAGGCTTGGCGAAATGGCGGGTTTATCTAGTCAGCGGACAGGAGAGGAGCAGGAGCAGCCAGAGGAGCTAGAGGATTGTGAGGAAGGTGAGACAGAGGACCCAGCCACACCGTGGCAGTATGCAGTGGAGATGGAGACAGGTAGTCCCTCCGAGTCAATTGCGCAAATGGCAGGAAGCATGCTCACGTGCTTGCGTAGTGAACCCAGAATTGTTTCCATTTGTCAGCGGGAAGACTTCTGGCTCTCCAACTTATTGGACCCTCGCTTCCGGCACAAAATGGGGGCATTTTTTAAACCCGCCGAGAGGGAGGACAAACTGACCTACTACAAAGACATTCTACGTAGTCAGTTGGCCGATGCCTATCTGCGCCATGGTCCATACTCTCGCAGGTCTGATTCGGGGGGACCTCTGTGCTCACCTTCCACTGCCATGGCTGCTGGGGGGGTTGGCAGGAGCAGCATCAGCAGCTCCACCAGCAGCAGCTTCAGTCGCTAATGAGTAGCTTTCTACACCGGCATAGTGAGTCTACTCATGAGCAGCAGGAAGACCTGGAGCAGGACCTAAACCAGCAGGTCATGTCATACCTTGACATGACCATGCCAACACACCTTGAGGATCCGCTGGACTTCTGGGCAGCCAAACTTGACTTGTGGCCACAGCTAGCTGAGTTTGCCCTGGAAAAGCTGTCCTGCCCGGCAAGTAGCGTGCCATCTGAGCGGGTGTTTAGTGCGGCGGGGGCCATAGTTACGGCGAGGAGAACTCGTCTGTCAACTAAAAATGTGGAGAGACTCACCTTTGTGAAAATGAATCAGGGATGGATCAGCCAGGATTTCCACCCATCAATGGCTGATGCATGCGACTAGATTCAGCATGGTGCCACGTTTTACACTTTCCAAATGGTGCAAAACATATTTATGTCTTTAGGCCAATTTTTGGGCTCCTGCTGATGCCAACTTCAGGGTGTGCCTTTCAGCCAAATTTTGGCCTCCTGCTGCTGCTAACTGCAGTGTGTTTTAGGCCAATTTTTGGGTTTCCTGCTGCCAACTCCAGTGTCTCTTTCAAGCTATGTTTGGGCTCCTGCTGCTTGCAACTCCAGGGTGTCATTCAGCCAATTTTTTGGCTCCTGCTGATGCCAACTTCAGGGTGTGCCTTTCAGCCAAATTTTGGCCTCCTGCTGCTGCCAACTGCAGTGTGTCTTTAGGCCAATGTTTGGGCTCCTGCTGCCAACTCCAGTGTCTCTTTCAAGCTATGTTTGGGCTCCTGCTGCTGCTGCTTGCAACTCCAGGGTGTCATTCAGCCAATTTTTGTGCTCCTGCTGCCAATTCCAATGTGTCTTTCAAGCTATGTTTGGGCTGCTGCTGCTTGCAACTCCAGGGTGTCATTCAGCCAATTTTTGGGCTCCTGCTGCCAACTCCAGTGTCTCCTTCAAGCTATGGTTGGGCTCCTGCTGCTGCTGCTTGCAACTCCAGGGTGTCATTCAGCCAATTTTGGGCTCCTGCTGCCAACTCCAGTGTCTCTTTCAAGCTATGTTTGGGCTCCTGCTGCTTGCAACTCCAGGGTGTAATTCAGCCAATTTTTGGGCTCCTGCTGCCAACTCCAGTGTCTCTTTCAAGCTATGTTTGGGCTCCTGCTGCCAACTGCAGTGTGTCTTTAGGCCAATTTTTGGGTTCCTGCTGCCAACTCCAGTGTCTCTTTCAAGCTATGTTTGGGCTCCTGCTGCTTGCAACTCCAGGGTGCCATTCAGCCAATTTTTGGGCTCCTGCTGCCAACTCCAGTGTGTCTTTCAAGCTATGTTTGGGCTGCTGCTGCTGCTTGCAACTCCAGGGTGTCATTCAGCCAATTTTTGGGCTCCTGCTGCCAACTCCAGTGTGTCTTTCAAGCTAGGTTTGGGTTGCTGCTACTTGCAACTCCAGGGTGTCATTCAGCCAATTTTTGGGCTCCTGCTGCTTGCAACTCCAGTGTCTCTTTCAAGCTATGTTTGGGCTCCTGCTGCTGCTGCTTGCAACTCCAGGGTGTCATTCAGCCACTTTTTGGGCTCCTGCTGCCAACTCCAGTGTCTCTTTCAAGCTATGTTTGGGCTCCTGCTGCCAACTGCAGTGTGTCTTTAGGCCAATTTTTGGGTTCCTGCTGCCAACTCCAGTGTCTATTTCAAGCTATGTTTGGGCTCCTGCTGCTTGCAACTCCAGGGTGTCATTCAGAGAATATTTGGGCTCCTGCTGCTAACTCCAGTGTCTCTTTCAGCCAATGTTTGGGCTCCTGCTGCTTGCAACTCCAGGGTGTCATTCAGCCAATTTTTGGGCTCCTGCTGCCAACTCCAGTGTCTCTTTCAAGCTATGTTTGGGCTGCTGCTTGCAACTCCAGGGTGTCATTCAGCCAATTTTTGGGCTCCTGCTGCCAACTCCAGTGTCTCTTTCAAGCTATGTTTGGGCTCCTGCTGCTGCTGCTTGCAACTCCAGGGTGTCATTCAGACAATTTTTGGGCTCCTGCTGCCAACTCCAGTGTGTCTTTCAAGCTAGGTTTGGGCTGCTGCTGCTTGCAACTCCAGGGTGTCATTCAGCCAATTTTTGGGCTCCTGCTGCCAACTCCAGTGTCTCTTTCAAGCTATGTTTGGGCTCCTGCTGCTGCTGCTTGCAACTCCAGGGTGTCATTCAGCCAATTTTTGGGCTCCTGCTGCTGCCAGCTCCAGGGTGTGTTTTTCAGGCAATATAGGGGCCCCTCATAGTGATGCCACCTCAACTCTCTGCAATTGTGCCGCTCTGCGATTCTAATAGCGATGCCTCTGATCTGCATGTCATAATTATTTACAGTATTATTTCACTAACCCAGCACGCATCCTATGCGTGTTACAGCAAGGCAGAATGGTTTACAACCCTATTGAGGCTCTAGGAAGCTCAGAAATAGCCGTTTTTAATAGCGATTCGTCGCGAATAAATTTGGACCGAAACTAATTTTGTCGGAAAATTCGGCGAATCAGCCGAATCGAATTTTTCAAAAGTTCGCTCATCCCTACCGGCAGCCTCTCATGGAGTCCTCCATAGAACCTTATTTACTTTTTCCACAAGCCTACTTCATTCATTGCAATGTGGTCATCATCCTAAAGCGGGTTCAGCACTCCTGGCCTGGGCACGCTCCTTCCATTGCAATAATTGGAATAGGAGTGTTAGGGGGTATAAAGCCATATTTGAAGGAAGCCGCCATGGCCAGCTGGCCAGCGATGGAGCATGGAATCGCTTGTTCTTTTTTGGTAAATATGACGATGCCTGGACAGGAAATTTAGAGGGACATTTCAGGCAAAATGTCAAAATAGCTCGTTTTCTGCTCTCTCTGTGCAGAATGTGAGAGGCTGCACCTGTTATTCACCCTGCTTTATAGTTTTTTACAAGACCTAGTGAACTCCCTCCCTTCTGCTGGTCCTCCTCAGCAGCAGAGGATGACTCATCCATGCATTGTTTAGTGTAACAGTCTTCTCCAAAGTGAATTCATGTTGGCACTGAAAAAGAGGAGTCAGCAAAAAGGAGCAAGTTCATCAAGGTTTATCAGGGAGTGCAAAGTGCTGGTGAATAAAAGATGCCACCCCTGGCAGCCAGCATGGGGCAAGCAGAAGGCCCTTTGCTTGGAATGTTCCTTTAAGTTACAAATGATCAACTTGTGGCCCACATGTGGTTCTCAGAGCCATCTGATGTGGCCCCTGACTTGCTGTGGTGAAAGGGGAGGGTTAAATAGAACTGGCGTTTAAAGGTAAATGAAGGCTCAGGATGAGAGGTTACAAGGAGAGTGATATAGGAGAATATCTTTCCAAAGAAGGAAGATGACGATAGTGCCAACACCACCCTGGGTGAAATCTCTGGCATCATAAAATGATTCTATATTTAATTGTATGTTTAGCATTTGTAGTCGTTTAGATGGGTTGAGTATTGGGAATAAGATTACAATTTGGGATTGATGGGGGGGATGGGCAATAAATAGGGGACCCATATATTGGGAGAGGTGAGGCAATAAGCTTGTATATTGGTAGCATGTGGGGATTGTTACATATAAATGTGGTAAAGGGGTGGTGGGGTGGAAGGACATACGAGTAAACTTAATTTGTGGAGACAGTGGGTATCCTAATTGGTGTAGAAAATCTTTGTTATGCTATTTAAAATGAAAATGTGAAATCGGAACCTTTTCAGTGTGGGGCCTAACCTGTATATAATGGTGAGAAAAAGTGTGATGTTTCCATTTTACTACAGGAAAGGTATTCCTAATTATAGCCATATTTGGCATTTATGAAGGAGCTGGGCCTTGATAAAACTGAGTCATATTTTCGCTTATCGACTCCACAGCCCTGCTGGCCACCTTCTGTATGTATTTTCATCACACTTCTCTGACTTTCAGCTGATAAATCCGTTACTCTCTGCTGCAGGGTAAACTTGTTACATTCAGATACATAAAATACAATTCTGTGAAATACTCACCTGTAGAATTGATATTATTTGTATACAGTACGTCCTGCTCCAGATGTAATACTTACACTTGGGTTATCCTCCGCCAGATGGCGCTGCACTGCAGAGACATGGAAAAAAGGCTCCTCCCGGCCCTTCAAATACCCGGGACCTCCCACAAATCCCCAGCATTGAAAAGCAGTGAACAAGAAGCCGGGAGAATTAAACCACCGAGAACAACTGGTAACGATAACAATGATAATCACCATACAGGGGATCCAGAATAATGCAACAACAGGGTGGGGTGGAGCAGGACGTACTGTATACAAATAATATCAATTCTACAGGTGAGTACTTCACAGAATTGTATTATTCTTAGTATACACTACGTCCTGCTCCAGATGTAATACTTACACTTGGGACATCCAATAGCAGTGTCCATAAAGTAGGGTGGGATCCCCCAACAAAAGGTGACAACAGGCAGTTTAAACTACTGCTGCTTGCAAAACCTTGCGGCCAAAAACAGCATCAGCTGAGGCCCTAACATCAACCTTGTAAAACTTTGAAAAGGTATGAACAGAAGACCAAGTAGCAGCCTTGCAAACTTGTTCAACAGAAGCCTGGTGCTAGAAGGCCCAAGAGGCACCAATAGCACGAGTAGAATGAGCAGTAAGGCGGAAGGGAGGATTCTTCCCCTTAGCAGAATAGGCCTGAATCACAGCCTGACGAATCCATTTGCTAATAGTAGACTTGGCAGGAGCCAAACCCTTCCTAGGACCAGAAGGGACCATAAAAAGAGCATCAGTCTCCCTGAAAGCCGCAGTGGCTACCAGGTAGTACTTCAGACACCTGACCACATCCAATGAATGCAAAACCCTTTCCTTAGCGTTGCTAGGATTAGGACACAATGAAGGAAGAACAATGTCCTGATTCAAATGAAAAGCAGACACCACCTTTGGCAGAGAATCTGGCTTAAAGCGGAACACCACCTTGTCCTGGTGTCTCTCGTAGTATGGGGGCTGAATAGACAGAGCCGCCAGCTCAGACACGCGCCTGACCGAAGTAATAGCCACCAGAAAAACAACTTTGAGGCTAAGTACAGCCAGAGCAGCATCCTGAATAGGCTCAAAGGGAGCACCCTGTAAGGCAGACAAAACCAGGTTCAAGTCCCAAACAGGGACCGTAGGCTTACGTGGGGGACGCACGTGAGTGACCCCCTGAAAGAAGGTCTTAACCAAGGGATGCTGTGCAAAAGACTTCTGAAAGAAGACAGACACGGCAGAAACCTGACCCTTCAGAGTACTGAGTTTTAAACCCAACTCCAATCCATGTTGTAAAAACTCCAGAATTCTAGGGATTAAGAATTCCCTGCATGGGAGAGACCTAGACTCACACCAGTCAATGTAGGAACGCCATACCCTATAATAGATGGCAGAAGAAGTTTTCTTCCTAGCCTGTACCATGGTATCCACCACTGAGGCAGACAAGCCTTTCTCCATCAAGATGGAGGTTTCAGCAGCCAGGCCGTCAAAGCCAGAGTTTGTGAACTGGGATGGCGTAAGGAGCCCTGAGTGAGTAGATCTGGCTCCTCTGGCAGGACTTACTGGTCTACTGCCATTTGTACCACGTCTGCGAACTACACTCTTCTTGGCCACCTCGGGGCCACCAGAATCACTGGCACCCTTTCCAGGGCAATCTTGCGCAGAACCCTGCCCAGCAGGGGGAACGGGGGAAGGCATACAGGAGCCGAAATTCCTTCCATGACAGTGACAGTGTCCGTGGCCAAGGCCAGAGGATCCTGAGACAGGAAGACAAAGGCCGGGAGCTTGTGATTGTGACAGGATGCAAACAGATCCACATCCGGTAGTCCCCACCAGTAACAAAGGGACTGGAATACCCTGTTGCAGAGGGACCACTCCCCCTGACGAGAAGTCCCCCTGCTCAGAGAGTCTGCTAGAAGATTCTCTAACCCCGGGATATAAACTCCCTGATGGTTTATGTAGGCAACCGCTGTCCTGTTGTCTGAGCGCACCTGCACAGACAGACCCTGTAGGTGATCAGTCAACTGTTCCAAAACCATGAAAATATTGGGAAACACCGCGCTATACAAGAGTAGGCCAATATAACAACCTACAATAAAGTTAAGGATGCAAAAGCGAAAACTGCTATAACGTGCTGGACCAATTATTCCCACAAGTCCAAATACAAATGATATAAAAAAGCACAGAGCAAAAGTCAATCTTTCCAGGAGCAAATGGTCACTGAATCCAAAGAAAAAATGCAACGGTCCCGGTGTGCATGCACAATTCACGCTGTACCCGTCACCTTTAGGAAATACTCTTACCAGATAATGGAAAGGTGAAAGCAGAGTATGGATGAAATCTCCTCCAAGATGTTTATCATCTATTCAAACCAATTCCAATCCACCACTGCAGGAATGATGAACTCAATGCAGACCAGGAATTTGTAAGAAGGAAGGAGAAAGCAAAGAAAATCTAGTGCAACTCCGATAGACTATAAACTATTTAATAGAAATGAATGCATTTACAAACAAATGTAGATAAAAGCATAAAAGTCACTCTAGGAGGTGTTCCCATAGGTCCCCAGCGCGGCCGTTTGCAGGGAAATGTTAGGGGTCCTTCCAAATAGTGAATAAAAATATCCCCGCACTCGTCCGCCTAACGCGTTTCGTTGAGCAAGTCAACTTTATCAAAAGCAGAGTGCTGGGAAACAAAAACAAATTTATAGCAGAAGAAATTTACTCACCACTCCGTTTCCGGGATTGGAGCAACAACCGAAAAGTGAGACGCACTATTGCAAACGTAAAGCGCGACCATCAACAAAGCAGCCAATAGCCAAGCAGTGGCATAAGCAGCTGCCCCGAAGTCTCCTTCGCGTATTTCCGCCGACAATCGGCAGATACCGGCATCGGAATGACAGCAACGTCTTCTGAATGCCGCCTCCCGTGTCATTAGACTACTACAATCAATGACCAGCCGGGGGGCAAAACAGATATTAAAAAAAGAAAAAAACAAAACCTAAAACAAAACAATCAATGAACCCTGCACAGTCAATAAAACAGGGCCCAATATAAGTTCCAGATATAGTTATATCCGGGAAGCAGCAGAGATAAATGGTGGTAAAAGTAAGTATGCATGATGGAAATAAAAAAGGAAAAAAATGGGAAAGCTAAAACAGGCCCCAATAGGGATCCCAGGAGAACACCATCCAATTAGCATGATAACAACATAATAGTCTGCCAGCCAAATTACACAGGCAGAGTTATTAATGGAGGCAGTAAACAATTACATAAATAAAATCACCATACCAGAACTAATTTTTTCTGTAGTGCTTACAAAACATATGCAAAAACAATAAAAACAGAAAAAAATATCAAGCAGTATCTATAAAACAATATAAGTCCAGCTCTATGTTCAGGCCTTTGGGTGATAAGGTCTCTAGTTTAAAAATCCATTTTGTTTCCCGTTGGGAAACTTCCCGTACTACATGGGAGCCTTTCCAGTGTTTTTCCACTCTGTCTATCCCCATAAAAGTCATTCCTTTAGGGTCACAATTGTGTTTCTCTTTAAAGTGTGCTGAGAGACTATGTTGCACATAACCCCTACGGATATTGTAAATGTGCTCCCTAATACGCACCTTTAATTCCCTTGTTGTCCTTCCCACATAAAACAATCCACAAGGACAACCAATCAAGTATATAACAGAGATGGAATTACAAGAAACAAACTTTGTGATTCGAAACTCGTTCAAACCTCCGTCTGTGGTAAATGTTTTTATGGATTTCGTTTGTCCAGAACATACTTTGCACCCCATACAAGATCCACATAAAAAAAAACCTTGCATGGCCACTATAGTTCCATCTATCCTCAACGGTGGATCCACAAAACTCTTTGTAAGTAGATCTTTCAAGTTTGGTGCCTTTTTAAAGATGAATTTAGGGTCCTCCGGTAATAGTGGGCCTAAAACCAGATCACTTTTTAAAATGTGCCAGTGTCTGGAAAAAAGATGTTTTAAGGCCTTGTGCTGGGCACTAAAAGAAGTGATAAAAGCAAAATCAGTCAAAGGGGGCTGTTTCATAGCAGTAGTAGGTTGTAAAAGGGAGGCCCGATCCAAAGCCCTAATCTGATTTCTTTGGACAACAGTTTCACCCATATTGTACCCTTTATCACAAAAGCGTTGAGTCAGTTGCAAAGATTGTGCATCAAAGTCATCCAGAGAGGTGCAATTGCGCCTCAGCCGGGTAAATTGACCTTTGGGAATGGCGTCTAACCATTTGGGGTGATGACAGCTATCCCTTGGGACATACCCGTTCCTATCAGTTGGTTTAAAATAGGTACAAGTAACTAAATTGGAACCGACTTTTTTAATCGTAAGATCAAGAAAATTCACAGATTCCACACTACTTTCTACAGAGAACTCCAGATTAAAGTCGTTCTCATTCACTTTGTGGAAAAAGGAATCCAGTTCAGTTTGTGATTCATTCCAGATGACAAGGACGTCATCAATACGTTTCCATACAATCAAATTGGACCAATCGGTAGAATGTAAGAATTGGGCCCCCCACCATCCCACATATAAATTCGCCATACTTGGCGCAAATTTGGCCCCCATTGCCACCCCTGTTTTTTGCAAAAAAGCATTCAATCAAAAAAACTATTTGGGCATCCTGAAGGGTGGAATGGTGACTTAGAAAATATTTTACAGCAGAAATGCCTTTCTTATGAGGAATCACATTGTAGAGGGAGGTGACATCAGAAGTAGCCAAGATGTGACCATCCCCTACAACCATACTGCCGCAAAGCTCCAACACCTGGCTTGAATCCTTCAAATATGATGGCAAAGCAATAACCAATTCCTGAAGGAAAAAATCAACATACTCCCCCAAGCGGCATGTCAAAGAACCAATGCCGCTCACAATCGGGCGTCCTGGGGGTTTATCCAAAGATTTATGTATTTTCGGTAGTTGGTATATTGTGGGGATTTTTGGAGCTTTTGGGGAAAGATAGTCCCACTCCTTCTTAGTTAAAATCCCTTCAGCCAAACCTCTAGCCAAGAGTTCATCTAAGGCTTGCTTATACTCAGCAGTAGGGTCAGTTAATAAAGCCTCATATGTGTCTCCATCTGACAAGAGACTAGCCATTTCCGCTATAAAGTCAGCCTTATTTAACACAACTAACCCCCCCCCCTTGTCAGCTGGTTTAATAACAAGGTTGTGTTTTTCCTCCAATTCGCGGAAACCCCTGAAACAGTTAGCGGGCCAACGTTTCTTCTTGACAACCAACTTGTTTAAATCCCTGATAACCACATTTTTAAAGGTGTCCACAGAGGAACTTGACATGTTGGGGGGATTAAACAAGGATTTGTTACTAAGAGACGTATGTTTAAAACGAGCAGGTGTCCCTTCAGGCAAAGAATTTTGTCCAACTTGATTATTGGTCTGATTAAGGAAAAATTTCTTTACATTCAACTTTCTTACAAATTTATGAATGTCAATAAAAGTAGAACATTTATCTAGATTTCTGGGGGGTGCATACTTAAGACCTTTGTCCAGCAATGCCAGCTCATTTTGAGATAGAGTCACTGAACTGAGATTGAAAATCCCTGCACCTATAACCACCTCGGCCTTCTGGTGCTTTGTTCCTCCTCGCTTCCCCCTCGTCCTCCACCTTTTCTTTTCAATGTGAATCTGGTTGATTGTTCTAGGGGTCTCCCTCTGTCCCTGACAGGGGTCTCATCTTGAGGGTTTAGTGGTCTCTCCTGGCGCAAATGAAAAGGGGAGTGGGGGATTCTTGGAGTGAGGGCCACTTGGGCTCCCAAACCCATGGGATACATGGGGGCACCATCACGGGTTCTAAAATTACCCCTAGGCTGGTGCCTCCCTGGATCCCTCTGGGGCAGAGCTCTAGTCAATTCACCCCCACGCATATGATGTTTAGATCTAGGGTGTTTAGGTATATTATCCCAATCCCTAAGGTTGGAATCCCTACTATTTGCTCCCCTGTTATGGGGCCCAAATGGAACAGTAGGTTCTCCCAAGGTGTCTTCTCCTGTGTATTTGGATGTACCAGCCTCAGATTGCCATTTATAAACCTTATCATTAGAATAGTCCCACTGGTCCCTCTGAAATGTTTTCACTTTCTTTAACCTAATAGATGTTTCATCTTTGCCCAATTTTTCTTTTAAATCATCTGAGCGTTGGATAAAATCCAACTCTCCACTGAGTGGGGATAATCTCTCTTTTAAAGCTTCCTTTTGCCTGTCTAAGAGGATAAATTGTTCTTTCTTTTTACTAATTAGCTTTTCTAACAGTAATAGGCCGCATTCATTAAAGAAGTCAAACCAATACTTATGTGACTCGGGGCTGGAATCACCATCATGTATCTTTAAGGACCATCTTAGTTGCTGGGGTACCATTTTTCTCGCTACATAATGTTCCAAGGTAGCTATATCCCAGATCAATCTTAGTTCCTTATTTAATAGTTTGTACAAGCCCCTGAATTAATCTTCCAAATTAGTCCGCCTTTCAGATGGTTCATTATCTGAAATCAGTGGGGCAAAGTCTACCTGCCCCACTGTACAGAAAGAAAAGATATCCATCTGAAGGGCAGTAAAGTAAAGCTGCTGGTGTGTTGGAATAAAGTATAAACAATGAAAATATTGGGAAACACCGCGCTATACAAGAGTAGGCCAATATAACAACCTACAATAAAGTTAAGGATGCAAAAGCGAAAACTGCTACAACGTGCTGGACCAATTATTCCCCCAAGTCCAAAGACAAATGATATAAAAAAGCACAGAGCAAAAGTCAATCTTTCCAGGAGCAAATGGTCACTGAATCCAAAGAAAAAATGCAACGATCCCGTTGCATTCACGCTGTGCCCGTCACCTTTAGGAAATACTCTTACTCTTAGAGTATGGATGAAGGAAGTCTCCTCCAAGATGTTTATCATCTATTCAAACCAATTCCAATCCACCGCTGCAGGAATGATGAGCTCAATGCAGACCAGGAATTTGTAGGAAGGAATGAGAGAGCAAAGAAAATCTAGTGCAACTCCGATAGACTATAAACTATTTAATAAAAATGAATGCACTTACAAACAAATGTAGATAAAAGCATAAAAGTCACTCTAGGTGGTGTTCCAAAACCAACCTGACCGCCCGTAGTTCCAGTATGTCGATGGGTAAATGGGCCTCCTGAGGGCCCCACCTCCCCTGGAACTTTAGGGATTTCCAGAATCCCCCCCAACCTGACAGACTGGCATCCGTGGTGACCGTCTCCCAGGAGGGGGCTAGAAAGGACCTGCCCTTTAGCAAATTCTTGTGGTCCAGCCACCACGAGAGGGACCTTCTGACCAATGAGGGAAGCACACAAACCCCGTCCAAGGACGCGGGGTCCTTGTCCCATACTGATAGGAGGTGAAGCTGCAGAGGCCTCGAATGGAACTGAGCAAAGGGCACCGCCTCGAAGCACGCCACCATCAGGCCCACCAGCCGCATTCCCTGTCTGAGGGAGAGCTGGGGGCACAAGAGCAGGGACCGTACCTGCGCAGTCAGATCTTCCACCTTCTGTTGGGGAAGGAATATTCGAGACTGAATCATATCCAGAATCATCCCCAGGAATGGGGTCACCAGTGAAGGGGACAGGAAGGACTTGGGATGATTGATCACCCAGCCAAAGGACTCCAAGGTGGACACCACCAGCTGAGTGTCCAGCTCCGCCTGCTGTAGAGGCCATGAGGCGATGAGGATGTCGTCCAGGTAGGGCAGCACTCAAATGCCCCCTGACCTTAGCAAGGACATCACCCCCGCCAATACCTTGGTGAACACTCTGGGAGCTGAAGTGAGGCCAAACGGTAGAGCCACAAATTGGTAATGTTGATCTTTCAACTCGAATCTGAGAAACCTTTGATGCCCTGGGAACACAGGGATGTGAAGGTAAGCATCTTTGATGTCCACAGACGTCATAAAATCCCCTGGTCGCAGAGAGCCAACGGCCGAGCGCAGGGTTTCCATGCGAAAGCACTTGTTCTTGACAAATTTGTTGAGGATCTTTAAATCCAGAATGGGCCTGACTGACCCATCTCTTTTGGGTACTGTGAAAAGTTGGAGTAGAAACCTTTTCCCAATTCTCTCAAGGAAACTTTGCAAATAACTCCCAGCTCCAGAAGTCCTTGCACTGCCTGCATCAGGACCTGAGCTGATACCGGGTCCTGGGGAATACGTGTCCTGACGAATCGTGAGGGGGGCCGTGCAGCAAACTCTATCTTGTAGCCGGAGGTAACTACCTCCTGAATCCACCGGTCTGAGACTTGACGCCTCCAGACGTGCGCGAAGTGCTGTAGCCGTCCCCCCACCCTGACGGGCGAGGGCGCCCAATCATGCCTGAGGGGTCGCCCCCTGCTCCTATGCCAGGAGTCTGTGCGAGCCCCCGCAAAGGACACCCCTTTTCCCTGCTTAGCGCCTCTGTAGGGGGCTGAAAGGGGGCCCTGGCTGCGAAAGGGCCGAGGCTGCTGCCTGCGCTGTGGTAACTTACCTCCTTTAGCAAAGAGGTCTAGGCGGTCCCCAAACAGGCGTAGTCCCTTGAAGGGGAGCCCAGTAAGGGCTTTCTTAGCAGCATTGTCGGCCACCCACTGTTGCAGCCATACCACGCGGCGTATAGCCACCGCCAAGGCGGAAGATCTGGCACACAGCCTAATAGCATCATCCGATGCGGACAGGATAAAGTTCACAAATACATCACAGTTAGACAGTGCATTAATAGTATCAGCAGGCAACTCGTCTGGGCCGTCAAGTGCATTCCTGACCATGGCCCTGAGCGCCACGGCAGTAATAGCCAGATCGCAGACCGGGCGGAGTGCCGCCCCTCCAAACGCAAAGGCATGGCATGCCAATTGGTCAATGCGCCGGTCCTCAGAATCCCGCAGCGTAGTAGTGTCAGGGGAGTGCATAATAGCGGTGTTAGACAGCCCTAGAATAGGAGCATCGACCTCGGGGGGCGATGACCAGCACTTGACCATGTCAGCAGGAAAAGGATACTTCCTGTCCAGACTCTTGGGGATCCCGGGAAGTCTACTGGGATGTTCCCACTCCTTAAGGACGAGGTTATTGAAATGGGTCTGCTCATGAAATTCCAATCGAGCCTTAGCAGTATGGAATAGCTCACCCCTTTGCCTGGGAGCCGCAACAGGGGGAGAGATGGACAAAACCTCAAAAATCTGAAGCAATAGCTTATCAGTATCATCCGGGGTCCAGTGATCAGAACCAGAATCATCATGACCCCTAGACTTCTCATCAGATGACTCCGAGTCAGAGAGCAGCTCCCCTTCGTCCGAAAGGGCATGGTCATATAGATGCGTAAACTCATCAGACTCCGTAGGGAAGGGAGCAGAGTCAGGGATTATGTACCGCTCTTTTGCGGTAGCCTTGCGCGCTAGAGTACTAGCAAGCAATTTTTCAACACTGGCCAGTCTAGTAGCCACATCAGGATGAGAATCCCCGCTTGTATTAGGGGTTAGACTCAGGCTTGGGGGTGTAGGTGAAGTGAGGTGAGGTGCAGACCCAGCCCCAGAAGGGGCAGGAAGTACCATTAGCGCCTGCTGTGCACAAGGGACGCAGACCCGAGCATTGTCACTGGTGATAGATGAGACCCCACAAGCTACACACAGCCAGGCTTGTCCTGAGGGAACCCCGTTTACAATATCCTGGGATGCCTCCATATGGTGATTAATGGGCACAATAGGCCAGTAGGGATTGACGCTATAAGCTACCCTGGATGCCCCAAAGACCCGCAGGGAAGTGGGAGTAATTATACTAGGTCCAACTGGCAAGTACACCGGGCCGGGAGAAGCTACTGGATACGACCGTCTGAAAGACATAATGGGAATAGGGATGTCAGAGCCATGCGCAGTAAGCAAGACAAATGAAAATCGCTTGCGAGGGCACTTACAGATCGAGGGAGGAGGAGGACCGTTATCGCGCGCGCGATGAGCATCGAAATGGTGCCAAGCGGACCTCGAAGGGCGGGCCAGAGCAGGCTGTGACGCGGAGCGCGCCAAGCCCGGTCTCCACCCCCCCGAAGAGCGCGAAGCTCTGAAGACAGTAGTCAGCGCAGACAGTAAAGTGAATGACACACTACAGAAGTAAAAAGGAGATTACTTCCAGATGCGCCCAACAACGTATACCACTGAAGACACCGCTGCCGCCTGTTCGCGCGCCCGTCCAATAAGGGCAAGATAATCACGTGGCGGCTGCCGATAGACAATAAAGACAGCGCGGCTCTGACACCAGGTGAATGAGTCAAGGACAATACTAAGGCCATAACGTGTACTGAATACACAAGACCGCCACACACACACACCCTTTCTTTCCCCCCGAGCTACGGGGGGAATGAGGGAGAATGGCGACCCTTTGAACAGGGTCTACCGCTACACGGGGTATGGGGCAATAGCGCGGGAGGGGCATCCACAAGAGGCTCACCATCAGCCTAGACCGCCTACCCTTTGGTGGGGGACTGGGGAGGAGCATGGCTCCATAAGCACACGTAGTGCTGCCTACCTTCACCCGACCAGCGCAGCCCAGGCTGGGAGGCACATCACAAGGAGGGCGGGTGGGAGTAGTCCAACAGGGCCGCAGGCTTAAATAGCCCCGCTCACCTGCGAGAGAGTGACACATCATGTCTTCGCAGTCAGCACTGCAGAGAAATCTGGGGATTTGTGGGAGGTGCCTAGGTATTTGAAGGGCCGGGAGGAGCCTTTTTTTCCATGTCTCTGCAGTGCAGCGCCATCTGGCGGAGGATAACCCAAGTGTAAGTATTACATCTGGAGCAGGATGTACTGTATACTAAGAATAATTTTTTTTACAATGTAGCACAAATAAATGGCCAGCTGTGTTTACTTTGCAGTAGGAGAATGTAACAGATTTATCAGCTGAGAGGCAGAGAAGTGTCTGTAATGAAAATATATTCAGCCCAACACCAAAAGATCTGGCAAATGATAGTTGTCCTTCAATTCCTGAAACAGAAACATTACTTGTATGTTGAAGTCTCTGTTAATTGCTTCTCAATCTGTTTAAAAACTATACAACTGTTCTTAAATGATGGCAGATGAAGTAGAAAGAATAGAAATTATAAGGCGTAAGGTGACAACATTGAACCAGCACCTTGAATATCTTGCAGCATAAATCAAAAGGTCCATTCAACTACCATAAGGAACACCACAAATCAGTTTTTAGCATACGCACAAACATTTTTCTAAAGAGGTTCCACTACTGCACATGTTTTAGCTCTTTTTTAACTCCTCACAGATTAAATGCTCACTATAGAAGCGTGAAGCTTTAATATACACACTGAAAAACAACTGATGGAGGGCGCTGTTCTGAATGCGCTCTTTTTTCTTACCTTTGAGTACTCTCCAATACTTATTACTTTTTTACAGCATTTCATTAATTTTATTTTAACTATTTTAGAGCTAATATAACATAATGGACAATGCTATACAATTGTGCTTACGTACTAAAATGGATGTAACATCATTAAAGTAGAACACCACCCATTCTCAAAATGGCTGTCCTAGGCACAGGGAGGCATCCCGGTCAAGTAGCGGCAACTGTGTGACCAGGGCAGCCAATCCGAGTGCTGGATTTCTTCAAGGAAAATTCTTTCTCCTCCCATTTGTTGCCATTAATGCACAGGAGGGCATCTGCAATCTGCACCCAGACCAACACCCATTATGTGAAAAGTGTGTGTGTGTGTGTGTGTGTGTGTGTGTGTGTGTGTGTGTATATAGTAAAATAGAAGAAAACTATATTTTAGAGTGTGAAAGGCTGAGTACCAAAATAATATCTTTAGGTGTGATCAGGGCTTAAAACAGATGAGAGACTTTGCTGAAAAACCCTGAAAGATGGTTTTGACTACGAATTATTGTCATTTGGCAATTGCCGCTTCAGGGTGCACAGAACTAAAGGCAAATTGTTCACTCCTGTCTGGAGAAAACCCAATATCCTATGCAGTGGGAAGGAGTAGGAAAGGGACGCAAGCCCTCTAGTAGAGGTGTATATTGGCCAACTAGCGTTTAGCAAGAGATGCATTACCAGGGCAGACAAACTCTTTAATTCTAGATGCATAATTTTTGTTTTGCTCTAAATATAAGTACAATAGTGTTTTTTGCAACAGAATTTCGAAATAATCCGGAAGAGATGTTTCTTGGCCATTCCAGAGAGGTTGGGAGCCTTTACTCATCCCAACTTGACTTTCTGCAAGGAAGCACATAGGTCACCTCTGTCACCAGATTACCGAGATAGAACCACTGCCACAGGGATACCAGAGCATGTGCTCCTAGGGCATGAAGAGGCATTTTTTTGCATTGCACTTGGACAGTCTGTTAACCCAATTAGCCATTGCCACTACTCTTCAGCAGAGGAGTATAAATAAATTACCCAGCATGTAGGACCTAAACCATCAGAGCAGAAAGGATCTGACCTGATCCAATAAAAAGAACCCATTTGTTTTTTATTGTGACACTGAAAAAAAACAATGTATCTGACCATAAGAAGAGGCGTCTGATTGTTCTGTGGATTTTCATTACCGTCCTAAATCCAGAAATTCCCTGTAGAAGGGCACTTCTCTTCGTTGGAGGCAGAAAGGTTGGAATGTTTCCTGCCCAAGACCTACAGTAGCTCAATAAGGGAACACAGTCTTTCTGTGAGAACTGAACATGGTGTGTCAATTGTAATTAAGGCCAATGGACAGCTGATTAAGAGGGTAGATTGTGCAACTCCCAGTGAGTTCAGCCTGCATATGCTCATAATAAGAATAGAGTGGTTTTAACTTTCTGTGTGCAGAATTTAGTGTCTGATTAGAGTCCCAACTCCTGTATTTGTATCCTCAAAAGTATTAAAAAAACGCTTGTCCACAGATACCTGTGTAATAGGGGAACTGAACTGGTAAACAAAAAAAAGTAGTGTACAGAAATTTTGGCTACACTAAAATATTAACATGTTCAATAAACTGCCCTGATCCTAAGAAAAATAGAAAGCATAATAAAGCTGAAGTGTAAATGACCATCTATTTTTTTCCATTGCAATGGGGTCCCACAACAGAAGCAAGAATGAAGGAACACCAGGTAAAATTTATTTACATACAGATGTCACAGAGCAACACTACAATATATACAGATTTTTTAGACTTACTTTCTATAAATACAATATTTGTTCACTTTATACATTAGCCCTACATTAGCAAGTTCTATACCATAACTGTTTTCACCATGTTTCTGCGTGACTGCAGAAAACCTCCCTACCAAGAGGTGTGAGCTTCCTATGCTGAACACTGAACCTAATATGGTTCTGCAGAATATACAGAAAACTTGATCCTTCATATAGGTGTACGTCACAAGCACAGTACTGAATGGAAGCGTGGTGCAATCAACTCGATTATTTGGGTTCTCCAAATTCTACATCTACATCTAAAATGAATATCATAACACAGATGTGTGCTTGAATCTTCTTTACCGTATTTAAAAAGTTCTGTAATTTAAGCTGTATGGTTTAACTGAGAGGGCACTTCTGTTTTTAGCTTTTCGGAGCAGTTCTTTTATAGGGACGCTCACCAACAGCACACCTTCCATCATCCAATCTGGCCAAGCCAAAAACTAACTCAGAAACCATAACTTGCTAAAAGCTCAAGTCCAAAATAGGCAAATAAAAGCCTTTGGCCATCTCTAGATTAAGCAGTTAAATAACCTACCTGATCCAATAAAGACCTTTCTTGATTGGGTGTTCCACCGCCTACCTCACTCGTCAGAAGCATCTGTATAAATTGACTGTAATCTAGCTACAATTCTGTGAATCGTAGGGCATATTGGAGTGGGAACTGCGGCAAAGAAAAGTCACCTTCTGCAGAGTCAGTCCTGCTCATCATGACCAGAATTCCATGAAGCATGAAATCCCTTTTCCCCATTAATAAGCTAGAGTGTGATTCTAACATAAAAGACTTGGGAATGGAATCTAACCTTTTTAATGCAGGTGTAACCCAAACTGATATTTTTATCCAAATACAGATTTCTTAAAACTACAGCGAACTGATAATATTAATTTGCCAACCACCACTAATTGCAAGCTAACAAGCCCTCTGGCCAGCACCTAGAGCTCAAGACATGATATTACAAATCCAACAATTTTTCTAAAAGGTTTCTTGTTCTAAATCCCAAATAAATCCCCCGTTAAACCTTTTCTGTTTCTGTTAATCTGGAATTAAGCAGTATGAGGTTTCTTTTTTATGTTAATATTAAATGGTTTATTCCTATGGCAAGCCAATCAGCAAAACATAAGATACCTTGTTAATTAGGAAAAGAAAAAACAACATTGCTATTGATTTCCGTGGAGCTAAAATTAATAAGCCAGGCGTTGAAACAGCATGTTTATGCCCTTGAAAAGCACAAGTTGTACAAGGCTAGGAGGGGCTAATACTTTTACTCACCATCAAGTTCCTAGTGGACACTTGCGATAAACATTCAGTTAATAAAGCTTAAATGGCAGCCTCATTCACTAAACACAGAAAAGTTGTAAAACAGAAACTATTTTACAGCCAACTGGACTTATATACACTCTGTAGCAGCTTGCGGGGAACAAATAACTATCCAATTCTTCTTTATTACCATATTTCTAATATAACTTTAAATAATAGCTATATTTCACCTTTGTAACTTCACACACATGAAAACTCCGGACCTCATGTAAGAGTGTGTCTGCAAACGATCCAAATAAAAGTACTTAGATGTCTTTCTGTGGTACTGAACATGAAGAGGAATGTCCAGTATCAACAATTCTTTTGAACATTTTTATGAGCCCAGCTTCTTGTCACTTAATTTTACGAACAACAGATGCAGGTCAAAACATGCCATGGATTACTTTTCCCTTATCTAGATAGGACTTCATTGAGGGTAAACGTGTGCAATATATATGAAGGACTTTCTACTACTTCTCCAAATGTATTTGAAAGGTCACAAGCAAGTTTGTGTTCAAGTATTTAGTTCCTAAATCAACATGGTGGGAAGTCACACATTGTTGTGTAGCAACACAAGGTCTTCTAGTGCATGCTGTTTTGCAGGCAGCTTATGTAGATGTCATCTCCAAGAACAAGAAATTGATCTTTAATATGCGGAAGTTCATATTTACATAGAGAACCAGAAACCACCAAGAACAGTTAAGGAGAACTTAGGTTTCCACTTTTCCATAAGTTCCTTCAGGAGGTCTGTAATGCTTTGGGAAAGCTTTCAGCTGCAGACTACAAAAGGCATATTTTCGACATCCCACATTCTTCATGGTGTTTTCACGGCGGCAACCCTCACTGGAGGAAGAAAACAGGCAGAAAAAGAAACATAAAACCTGGACAAGAACAATGAAAACATAACTACAAGCAGCAGCATGTAACGCACACTAAATAGGAATGCTAATAAAAAAGCTACAATTCAGTTGTGGTGTGCGTGCCAGCTAGCTTTGCATGCAGGATTTTCTGGTGGAATAAAGGTTTATGTATTGCATTTTAAATTCAGCTGTATTGCAGCAGCAGCAGCAAGACACATTGGCTCAAACAGCAGTAGAAAAGCAAAAAAAAATATGCGAAACCAAAGAAACAAAGTTTGGGGCACAAAAAAAAAAAGAAATAAAAAATATAATTATTTAAACAGATATGTGAAATTGTTAAGTGGCAAAGCATCATCATTCTGGTGTACCATTTGTGACAAAGAATCACATTTATGGCACCATGCGATAGGAGTAAAACTTACTAGGTGATGATACAGAAAGAGATAACCTGGGCTAATCACTGAAAGAACTTGCAGAGGATGGATATCATAATAGACACAAGGCCAGTGTCCCCAACGCATAGGTCCTACAGCCCTTGCATCATCTTGTTACAGAAGATAGCCACTCTAATTACAGCAGCCAAAGGCAAGCGCTGAAGAAAGGGTGTTAGTTTCGAAGAAAAAAGTTCCAACAAATTATTTAGATTGTGAAATGTCAGGTAAGTGTCAGGTTTTATTAGCATTTTTGACAATGAAAATGCAGAGGAGTTGGTACAGATTTTTGAAGAGTGATCTCTCCATTGCAGCAGCATGATGGAGAAATCGCTTGAACATCTCAGTCAGCTGTGACGCTGCTTACATTGTAACTGTAACACAGCAAAGAGCAGGCTGTTTTTTTTTCAATGTAACAGCAGGACTTGTTACATTGTAAAACATGGCAGCAGCATGTATTTTATAACTCTCAATGCTGCTGCCTATATACATAACTGACCAAAGCTTAGAAAAGCTGCTCCAGGCCTCCAAGTTCACTTCATAGCAGTGAAAGACTAAATTCTTTTGGCCTTGAGTAAGGCAGAGTTAAAGTTAGGTATTACAAAAATCTTTGACAGTTCGTCACAAAAGAGGCAGATATAGTGGCTATAATCTGCTAATCCAAGGCATCGAGGGAGGTCTAACTGATGGTACTGGACGTTGGGTACGTTCCAGTACCTTTTTTAAATGCAGTTTATTATAATGTTGTTGTCTGCAAAACATTTTCTTTTACATGATTACTCTTATTTTAGTATAATCTGAATTTATATAATTATACGTACCAATAGCTTGTCCAGTTTTTCTAAGAAAAAAAACTTATAATAAAAGATAGTAAGAAAATATCCACCTTAAAGCACTGTAAATGGGACCTGTGTGTTTTTTTTTTGTTTTGTTGAATAAGTAAAATGAACTGTATGATCTGTTCTACTCTGACACTTATTACCCTGGGACAGGAACATTTCTCATTCCCCATTCCCCCTTCTGGGCTATACATGGGCCAAAGGTTACTTCCCATACAGCCACCACTGAGCTAGAGAACCAGGTTCTAAATTGTAACCTGTATTGTTTTACAGTGGCAGTTAAGAAAAGGGTGACATGCTTTTAAGACGTTCACAATCATCGTTTCATATTATTCTTCATGTGCACATGTATTTTAGATTGTTTGTATGTGTTCTGTAGCCTGAAAAAAAAATCTATCAAATTCCTTAGGAATCAGCTTTTTTTTCATGCCAAGTACACCCAAGCAACAAGAGGTAATAAAAGAAAAAAAAAAGACACTCGTCTTCACCTGAGTCCAGCCCACGAAGTCTGTGGTCAGCGGCCAGCCGGGACTTCAGGAAGATAGCAGAAGCCATACGGTGTCTCCACCACCAACTTCAGGGGCTGGATTCGGGGTGAAGGTGAGTGTCTTTTTTATCTTCATGTGCAGGATCGCTATTTAGAGGGGGCAGGGTGGGGTTACGTTTATTTTTTAGGAAGGGACTGGCGCTTTAAGAGGTCATACCTTCTGGAGCTTTTATATTATTTTTTGAGTTTTGCCCTTGATGGTCCCCGCTAGGGTCTTTGAATTCTCCAGTCCAAGGTTAATACATTTTTTTGGGTGGGGGGAGAAACGCCCTCACGGATTAAGGCTAACACTTTTTACCAGACCAGGCCTCGAGGGCGGGGGAGCTCTAAAACTGAAGGACTACTATCTCAAATAGCTTTGCTTGCCCAGCTCTTCGCCAATAAGGAAAAAAGCCTTATGGGCCTTAATTGATTTGGGGATTCTCTTTCCTGTTAGCTTAATTTAATTGCCATAGATCGATCTTCTAGCCCCCCCTGATATATTTTCAGCTCTTAAGTATACCTTATTGATATAGGACTCTAACCGGTACTCTGGGAATTTAATGTCAAATCACACTCCCCTTAACTCACTGCTTGGAAACCCATCATTTCCTCCATGCCTTGAACAGCCTAATGCCTTCCACTGGGGGATGTCTCAGGGCTTTCTTCATATTTGTTCCTTCTTTTCTACTTAAGACATTAAGACCTTTCAAACTATAGTTGATACCCATAATACACCCAGGAGCGGATTTTTCAGGTATCATCAGTTTGAGCAATAAATTGGAGGCCTTCTATAAAATGATCCAGATGTGTAATCTTTGACATATTTAAAAAAATGCCTTAGATCACCTTTAACCCCAGGACTCGTCTCCCCCTGTATTTGTCTTTGGTTAGCCTCAACTGCAGGTAAACTTCCATATATGTCTCGTTGGGAAGTTGACTTGGGTGAAACTCTTCCTTGGAAGATTGGCTTGATATTTGTATGGCTACATCTAGGAGTTTGCAAAATGTTACGTGCCACAGAAAATAACTATAGGATGTTATTTCGATGGTCTCTCACTCCTTTCCAGATTGCCAAATATGTTCTCTCTTCATCTTCTTCATGCTTTATGGGATGTGGTGAAGATGGCATCTTATTACATATATTTCAGAAATGTAGCAAAGCAAAGAGGCTTGGGATCAGGATATACCATATAATCAATTTGGTTCTCCATAGGAACCTAAGAAAAGACCCCTGGGAAGCTTTGTTGAACAGGGTAGTTAATGACATACCAAAGACGGAGAGAAAGCGGTTGACGTTAATATTATAGCAACTAAATAAACTAGAGAAACCTGCCTTGGAATACCAGGTTTGTGACAGAATAAAGGGGTTTCATGGTAAACAGCACCCGTACTCCTTTATTTTGGATAGGCTTTGCTAAACTTAAAAAAATAAAAATGGCACATTTGGGACCAAAACCCACCCTGGAGTCTATGAGACTCCAGGGAAGACAGACTGCCTCCCTCTGGGGGGTCCATATTTGGGATGCACTGCTGCGTAAAACCCCCAGATCGCCCAGTTAATTCACCTTATCCCTGATCCATTGGCGCAGCGGCTGCTCCCTGCTATACCTTTAGCAGGGCATGCTCCCGCACCAGGCATTTGTGAACGACCAGCATGGGCATGCTCCCTGTTAGATGGAGGCAGGGATGTGGCTTCTCAGTTTCGGAGCCTAGACTAGTTTCTGTCAGCACAGCCAGACACACTGATTGATTGGGTGGCAGCGCATGCACCATAGGTCCTGGGAAAGGTGAGTTGGATTGGGCGGTTTCACACAGCAGGGCTTCCTAGATTGGGGTGCCCGGGGGGCAAGGACCAAAGCTCGGGATAGTCAAATTCCTGAGTTTTGGTTCACTTTAAGCTTACAAAAGTGGATTTAAAATTATGCGATATACAAAAACAACCCATAATAACAACTGGCTTATTCGATTTTTTTCTGGCTTTATTGAACATATACTGCACATATAGTATTTGAACACAGCTTACTTTGGTATATTAAAAATGAGAATATATTATACCACAAGCTGTAAATCTTATTCCATTCTGTGCAGAAGGCACTTTTCTAAAACAAATCAAAGCCTTAAAATGGGCCCCTTTCCCATGTAAACTAGAGGTTTATTAACAACTCTGTACTGAACCTCAAGACAGCACAGATGCCCCAAGTAGCAAAGTAATCACTAAATATGCCCGAATTATATTGCACGACTAGGTCTAGCTATTACAAAGCATGGAAGCACAATAGGTGAGAGGTTGAGAAAATCAGCTTGATTCACTGTCAGAAAAGGTAACATAAAAATAAAGATTTTGCCAACAGCATGCATATGATAGGGCATTCAGGCAGTAGAGAGATCTAGAAATGTATATGTAAATGTGTATAAGTTAGAAAGCTTTCCAAAAATAGCAAACTAAATTCCTTTTATATTGGTATATATATATATAAATTACTTTGGAATGCTGATTTTGCGGTGTGCCAAATATCACAAAAAGATGTGATGGCAACAGCATGGAAAATCCCATAAAACACTGTATCTATGTATAAATTAGCTACATGGTGATGGCTATATATAATGCATGTGTGTGAAATTAGAGGAAGATATACAGCAGCATCAGAATATGAGGTAATTTGAAAGCTCTATGTACATGAGCTGCCTGTCCCAATTCATGCTAAGTTGCCCTAGACCTCAGAACTTCAAATGTAAGGCATACGTGTAGGACAAAGCTCAGTCATTTCCATTGGTTGGTCACTCTGCCTTTTTCCCAGTGGACTGCAAGATTCCAGACTTAAATGTCTCTGCCCAGTCTTCATTTCCCACGAAATCTGGACACCAGGTATGCTATGCTAAGAAAAAGCCACACTATGAGCAAGTTCGGGCTGAAAGCTAACAACGGGACAGAGTAAAGGAGGCTGGGGTCCAGCCTATAATCACGGATCGGTACCAAGCCACTCAAGTTCTTCTGGGTGACTATTTCTCTTGTTCCAATGCTGCAAAAGGGTTAATGTTCAGGGTGCAGCAAAAGAAAAGTTAAATTTGGGAAGAAACAAAACAAAAAAACAAACGGGTAACATCATTAAGAAGCAGGAGGGAGGGCGCAACAAAAAAAGATTATTTGAAGGGATGGTTTGTTTGTAACAGACATATAAAAGGGGTATTAAGTAAAATAAGTTAGCAAAACAATGCAGAGAAGGGGAGAGAAAAGAGAACAGAAAGAGAAAACATAAGAAAAAGCATTGTAAACTACTGAAAAGTAAATGAGAAAGTTTGGTTGGTTTCCATGTTTCATCTAGTTGTGACAGCCACTAGTCCATGCTGCCATGCATCAACATGCTGCCAAGCAAGTGCAACATGAACAAGCTTACCCGGATTTGACCCTTTCCATATAAAGAGACAAAGTCTCAAATGAAACCTTGGGTGCCTTCCATAGACTGACTAATTTCCATGAATGCAAGTTTCCTGCTGACCATCCCTCCCTAACTTTGGATATTGAAATAAATTCATTTTGTCATTTATTTACTTAGCATTGACATATTCCACAGTGCTTTGCTGGGAACATAGAAGAATTTATACTGAATTTGTTCCTGTAAGGGTCTAACAATCTAGAACCCAATATAGACAATTTAGTCAAATGTCAAGTAACCTGTGTTTTAAGACTAAACAAAAGTTTAGATACACGTTTTCATTCTCAATGTTTTGTTTTTTTTACTACATTGATATGTATTCAACAAACCACAGAATTACAGCTTTGCACACTCTTGGCATTATCTCAATCTGCTTTATGAAGTTATGACCTTGAATACAAGGTTATGACCTTTTCCAACAGTTCAGAAGGTGTTCTCAGACATGCCAAGTACTTACAATAGGTGCTTTTCCTTCACTCCAGTACAAGTCATCCCGAACCATCCTTATTTGGTTTGGGTAAGACAGAGGAGGCCATCTCAAATTTGGATTCATCAGACCAAAGACTTACAATCAGATTTTCACTGCTCTAATGTCCATTACATCTGTTTCCCAGTACTATAATCGTTCTTTAATTTGCTACCCGGTAATGGATCTTTTGCAGCCATAATGTCCCGATTCTTGCAGTTTCCTATGAACACTGTATCTTTAAGATGTGTCTAGTACTTCTCTGTGAGGCATTTATGTGGGTTCTAATCGGAGGTGCTTTTTAATGTATGATTTTCTAAGGCAGCTAACTCTGATGAACATTCTTAGCAGCAGAGATAACACTTGATGTGTAAAGGGAGGGCAGCCAGCTGGGTTATTTGATGGTGGCTGCATGGATCTTTGTGCCACCAAGTATTTTGTGGCTAACTTTAAGACGCTAAACAAATATTCAGACCAAGAACCTTATGGTATTTTCACCAAGTGCTACCTTTAGGACTCTGTAAGCAGTTTTCTGATACCTGATGGCAGAAGAAGTGAGTGCCTCGTAGAGATAAAGAGTATTAAATAAGCAGATTCCGGCCCAAATGTGGACCTGTTGTGCGGATAAAGGGCAAAGAGGTGGTTATGGGAGGTCAGCCCAGTCTAATAAGGATTAAACATCGTGGAACAGGAGACCCTTAAAGGCTTTCTGTGGTCAATATGGACCATGTTTTATGCTGGACAGTAAAGAAGTAATATGGTGAATGCTCATTACCATATTCTTGTTGGAAAGAGTTGGAACACTGGAATGGAGCTGAATTTGATGACGATATCACACAGAGACTACCTATAACACTAAATTAGTTTGGACACCATGCTTTTTGTATATTATTTGTTCTTATGAAAACCCTATTAGGAATATCTGGGGTATTATTGCACGTTTTGTTTTTTAAGTGCTAATACTTGGTTTTCCTTTTCTGAGGCAATTCTCAGAAAACCCTTACCCCTGCATAACCCATCTGACAGCCTCCGACATGTGACATTTCACAAACTAACTGTTGACACATCTTAGCTGGTAAAGTGCACCTATACTCAGAGGTAATGTTATGTCATCACTTTCCATGCCCAGCGCCTCAGAACAGACCTTGTTTCTTTTTTTTTTTTTTTTTTTTTTACTAAAGCCTTTACCCAATATTCATAAAAACACAAACTGGATGCAGTCGGCCATATAGCTCCCTGGCTGAGCAGCCCCAGCCCCAGTGATGATGTGTTCAGTCACAGTACACACAGCTCAGCAATGGCGAGCAGTTAAACCTAACTGCCATTAGGGCTGATTCAGCACCGATTTTTTTTGTGTTTTATTTTTCCACTGTGCAACTCAGCACCATGCTTAGCTGTGCAAATGTTTTATACCATTGCATAGTTAAAAAACAAGATATTTTTCCTTATTGCAATTCAGCATTATTTTTAGTGGTGCCAATTATTTAAAAAACGCGCACAGCTAAAATGGTGCTGAATTTCACTAAGGAAAAAAAATCATTATAGAAATGTTTTTCTCACAGAAAAATGTGAGACAAAAAAAACTCACAGTGTTGAATCTAATTAGCATATGACTTATTCACCATCATACTACTTCCTATTAGTCTTTATTTTAGCAATATTGGGCAAAGGCTTTTAGGGCACTGGGCTGGAAGCTGATGAAATAAACTTCCTTTCTGAGTATAGGTGCTCTTTAACTGAAAACAAATCCAGGTCACTACCTAATAAAGCTGATGGAAAGAATGCCAGGAGTGTGCGAAAGGAGTCATCAAAACAAAACAGTGTTGCTTTGCAGAATATATCTTTTTTATATTGTGTTTCATGTTTTTGTTTAATACCTAATTCCATTAAATAGAGTAAAAAAACAATAGAATGGAAAGGCATGTCCAAACTTTTTATTGGTAGCGACTTCATGCAGATAGTTCAAGGTCGGAATCAACTCAGTAACCAATTGCTGCAAATGAGCTAGCCACTTAGCTGGCCCTACTACAAACCCAATTCCAAAACAGTTGGTACACTGTGTAAAGTTGTACAGAATACAAGAATGCAATGATTTTGAAATCTTATATAATACTGTTGTATTCATCTATAAATTATGGAACAGTTATAGAAAAATGCAATAAAATTGAAGCGCCTATCATCTACATGAATTAAAATCAAAACATTTAGAAAATCTGTAGAAATCCATATGCACAAGGCCACAGTTAATATTAGATGCTCATGATATACAGGCCCCCTAGATGGAACAGGCATTAAAAACCGATCTGGCAATGCAAATCACTGCACATGGGCCCAGGGTATATTTCCAGAAATAATTTTCTGTCAACACATTTTGCCATGCAATCCACAAATGTAAGTTAAAGCTGTATCATGCAAAAAAAAGGCCAATAATCTATGTCTACTGGATTCAAGAAGAAAGGGTTGTCCAGCTTGTAAGAATGATATTTGTCCCTCACAGGCCTAGAGGTCATTCTGACAAATCAGGTCACATTCCATATCCATCTACCCCGTAATAAATCAAGTCATAAAATCCAGGTATCTGATAAAACTGGACTTCAATGTCTCATTTGTTGTTTTACGCCTAGGTAGAATTCCATCGCCCAATACAACCTAGAATCACAGCGGCATAAAAAACAAAAAGCTTGTCATTCATCTATAAAAAATCCTAAAACTAAACCAGACATTCTACTTCTACTTGACATTTTAAACTGTATTTTGTACTGGGTATTCAATACATATATTTAATTTACCATTGTCAAAGCCTCTTTGAGTTAAAAAAGGGCCTAGGACGTACAATTGTTCATTATCAATTTATTGATATATAATAATATTTACATATTAACTGGACCCAGTAAGAGTGTGAGTATATATTTATATATAATTTTTAGGAGGTAAAATTGTTTGCACTATTGCAGGAGCAGCTTACACATCTTGAAAGCCACTATCAATGCTGAGTAGTATCAGTAGTTTTAAAACAATATATGATCCCGTCCAGACAAAGTCTATTTCAGGGAGGACCTTGGGCCTTGCAAATGTAAGCAAGACAATATTAAACCACGTACAGCACGTATCGCAACCGTGTGGCTACCCAGAAGAAGAGTCAGCCTTCCCACAGTCCAGATCTTTCACCATTTGTAAACATTTGTTGTATTATGAAAGGATCAGCTAAGAAGACCCAGGTCAGCTGAGCAGCTAGAATCCTGCAGACATGAATAGGACAACAGTACTCAAAGTCCCAAACCTTTTTGGTCTCCAGACTTTTAAAGACTGTTGTGAGAAAAATAGGGGTGTCTGAGAGACGTGGCCCTGTCCCAACCTGATATGTTTTACTTTGAACTACTGATGTGTGTCCTATGTTCTCTTGGGAAAAATGATTATGAGCATTCCAAACCGTTGCATTCTTGTTTTTCTTACATTCTACAGTGCCTGAACTTTTTAGCAATTAAGGTTCTAAATAGATTCAAGAAATAGTATACTAGAACACCACTAGATCAACCTGAGTTATATTAGGCACTTGCAGCTGTATCACAGACTCATTAATCCCACAGGAATGTGGAAGTGAGTGTCAGCGTTTTCTCTAACTTAGGGTAGAGGGAGAAAGCCAAATGTATTAGTGGATGGGGTATAAGTGCCAATACATCCAGGGATCTAATCTTATATCTGTTGATTTAGGGCCCTCAAACACGAATAAAATATGGGAACTGCATATAACCTATAGGCATACTCACCTACCTTTTACAACCCAGTCAATTGTCTGACCTGGTGCTGAAGTTAAAGATTGGGCCTAGTTCATAATAAATAGTAAAGTTCTACAACACCAAGGAGAGCCGATGGCAGTTTCAGGGTGCTGCTATGACATCTGACAAACCCTGAACAATTGGGCATTAACTTTAAAAAAACAGTCGCTGATATGTACAACTTTTTGTTACTGCTTCATACCTGATTGGTTCTAAATGAGATTGCAGCACTGGCCAGCCCCTACATTTTCAACAACCCTATGCTACCTCTAAGTAAAGTACACAGGATTTGATTTAAAGCAGTCACATGGGCAGCAAAGCATAGGCAGGAAATGCATTGGAGCTTGCCTCACAGACTGTTTAATGTAAGCAGAGTCAATTTCAATCACAGGTAGCCAAGAATTGGCTCTCGTGCTAAATCAAGTACTTTTCACTTTAAAATCAGAATTTTAAAGTATTAGCGTTATCCAGTGCTTGCCAAGCAAATATAGTTTTTAACCAGACCACTCCATAAAGAAAGCAACATAACTTTCAGGATTGTTGGATGACTGGTATGGCATTCAGTGGAAATTCCTCTATACTAAATCTAAGAAAGGGTCAAATAAAAGAAGATGAAACGAAAAGTGAAGATGAGGACAAAGACAGACAATAAAATGCTAAGCAAAGAAGGCAGGGGACATATTTAAATTAGAAATGGGGACAAGCTGCAGACAGGTAAGTTATCCTTTCTTGTGGCAAGTGATATGCTAGCCTAGATGTAAATGTAAATGTCATGTGAGCACACTGAAAGGAAATAAAATGCAAGTTTTATTTAGAAACTTTAATTCCCCAGCTGATTCTGCACACAGAACATAAATGCAGGAACATCATACCAACAAAAGAAGGTTTGTAAGGGAAGGTAAAAGTGGGCCAAACATCCAAATAGCATGAGTGCCCTGACAGGTAAAGCTGAAATGTTCTAGAGCAAAAGTAGGCAAATAATGGCACTTCAGCCTTCATGCAGCAACTCCCAGCATCCTTTGACTACCCATAGGAGCCTGAAGGTAATAGGTTGCCTACCTATGCTCTATAATGTAATCTAAAAATAACCAAAGCAATCTGCAGATGTGTTTGCCTGTTACGGTAAAATGACTGATGAAACATTTGCATCTAGCATATATAAAAATGATATATAAAGATGATTCCTTACCTCCTCATGCACTCCAAAGCTTGTGTAAAGACCTGTGGGGCCATCCCATGTTCATGCTGCAGAATTAGGCACTGCTCCAGGGTCACCGACATGGCGGTGCGATCCTTGGCACTTTTACAACTTGTAAATCGAACTCCATTCAGTCGTCTACAAATCTAATACAAATAAGCACACAAAAATAGCACTAATTTAAACACAAATATAGCGTACATTATAAACATTTGTGGTCACACAAGTTGGCAGCATCTCCAATGAATAGTTGTCTGCAGAAATCTTCAACTCCTTCTGTGTGTTTCTTAAAGCGGACCTTCACTCTGAATAAGAGTCTATCTTATATGTTTCCCACACCCTGTACATACAGATTGTCCACATTAAAAATCATCCTACCTGCATCTACTTCATGTTATGAGCCTTTAAACATCCAAGATGGCGGCTTATGGAAGCGTAAAATAGATTAATTTTACATGCTGGGGAACTGTTTTTTCAGACTTTGGGCTTTTCATTAAATCACACTGAAGGTCCGGTTTAAGCCAGAGCCTGACCAGCAAGGAAGGAGTATGCACAGATTAGCTGCCTGCTCCGGGGCTGCACATGCTGGCTAAAAAGACAAGATTACAGAAGGAGGAAGCAGTATACTCTGCTTGTAATGTTCTCATGGCTGACAAGACAATATAAAGAATTTCAAATTTAATGAATCCACAAGCTTAGGTTTCAGTCAGAGAATGAAAAGTTGAGCTTTAGGTGCAAAAATATATATTTTACAGTCTATTATAGTATCAAATATTGTGCAGTACCTCTGCAGCTTGCCAAAGGATGTCAACATTTTTGTTTTTCCGTGCATGAACATTTTGTCCTAGGAACCTGAGCAGCTCAGGAAGACAGGTTTGACTTCGAGACCTTGGGAGACCTATAAAAAAATGTTAACATTTAAAAAGGAACAACACCTGTGATTTTCATTCTCCTAGGTCTTGGTTCACTCTGGCAGGGCATCCCATTGTGTGAAACTCCCACAATCGAAATATAAATGTAAATATAGCTGGCCAATCAGCAATTGCGAACCATACATACTGCTCTTAGCAATTCCTGACCGCTGATCGCACCCCTGCATACCTTCCCCAGCCATTTACAAATGCCTAGCATGGGTACGTGCCTCAGCTAAAGAGAAAATGGAGATGCGGCTGCAGCAACCCCCCAGTAAGAGTTGACTGCCTCCTTAAAAGGAAGTCATGATATATTCCTCAAAACGTGGTACTGCTTGGAAGAATGCACGTACCTCCTGGAATGAATATTTTCTTGTTTTTCTGTACATATTATAAAAATTTAAGGAGCAGGCCTGGAACAGGGTTTGATGCGTTGTTGACAGTGGCCATAATAAATGTCTCACGATTCAAAAGAAAAATAGAGGCATACTGTATATTTTGACATGCCCCTACTGTACTGAACTGATAGCTGCAACTTTAATTCTAGTTGTTTGTCATGCGCTTACCCTGAATTTTTAAACATGTTTTTTAAATCGATAATTACCTTATAACCACAGTACCTCTGAGGATAAAAAAATTTACTTATTTATAATTGTATATTTATTTGGCGGGGGGCATATTTCAGGGCTTCACATTAGGCAGGTAGCAGAGATCAGTGATAGAAAATATATAAAACATAAGTCTTTGGCTTCCTTAGCATGCTTAGGTTTTCTTTTTGTTAAAATATCTTTATATTAAGGACAGTAAGTTTTGTAGTCAGTACAGTACAGTAGTCTACTTTTTCATATCATTTTATTCAAACATAAAATAAAGTAAGCCAAATTTAAGCTTTTTCACCAGTTAGATTTCTTTCACATTTGTAGCAACTTACAGTCCTCTGGTAAGACTTCTTTGAACTGCTCATAATATGAATTGAGTCGCACCAAGCTCTCGACGTTTATGACCTCCTGCAAGGATGTATCTCCAAACCTGTGAACATGCAAAAGCAATACAGCTAGACACACAATCCAGATTGTAAATGATTAAATCATTAGCACATTCAACATAAGACTTCTTGGTAAAATCACGCTGAAGAAATCTATGATTTGCCAATGGGTGTAATAACTTTATACACAGTGAAGCGTTATACTCATTAGATAGATATTAGAAAGTAAGTAGCGCTAGGGAACTACATTATTTATACATGTATTTGGCCATTTGAGATGAAGACATCCTTTAGTACAGTATTTAAAAATATCCCACCATAAAAATGTAAAAATACTTGTCTACAAATAGAATAAGACCTGTCCAGGATAAAAATAAAAAAAATATGAACCTTTTCTGTCTATCTTGCCTAGTCCTGTTAAATCAAATTTACAGAGCCCTGCAGCACCTCGACTTCATAACAGGTGCAGCTCTTTCTTCATCAGGAGGAGTAACTGCAGTTCACCTGTAATGGATCATACGGAGATCTGGTATGGCCCCTCCATTGTACTGAATGGAGTGGACAAGGCCACCCACATTGACTACATGGTGCGGTGGTTGATGCCGAGCGTTAATGAAGGCCTGCACATTGCCAAACTTGATCATGGAACCCAGTTTTATTAACTTGGACTAGAGCGGAGGGGGATCTCACCCCTCAGCCTTCACTATTTGTGATGTCACTTGTTTATTGTGGTAATTGGGGGGCCAAGAAAGGAACGATGCCAGTGGTGGCATACCTGCATCAGTAACACAGTAAACATCAGACTCTCAGCGTAGGTAGGAAGCGGCTCCTGCTTACACCCAAATAAGTGGCTTTCAATGCACAGCAGGAAAAGTAACAGATGGCAGGTAGCCCTGTCACAAGCATGTTCATAAGGGGGTGACAATTTGCACTGGACTATTACTTATTAAGGGAAAACAAATACTGAATCAGGGGCTTCCACCAGATTTTCGGTCTAGGTGCCTCCACCAGATTTTCTGCCATGGACTCTGGCCACTTAATTTGGCCCTGGGTATGACCCCTGCAAAATAAGCAAAGAAGCCTGCTCACTTATTACAAAGAGCAGTAGGACACTATGGGAGAGAGCTAAAACAGCATGCACCACAGTAGTTTGCTCGGCAATGGATCACATGCCCCAGGGATAAGGGGGGTATCGGCTATTTATTATGCTATAGATACATTTTACATCTAACTGACTCTATAGCAACAACTGCTGACACTGCAGACACAATCCTGCCTCGTCAAAATACAATCAAAGTGGAGCAGCAAGTGGCACGAATTATTGTAATCTGTCTAAATGAAGTCTTAAGCTTTGCTGAAAGAAAATGCCAAATATGCACATTATATAAACATAGTCTAAATCTTACTTTTCTGCTAAAGTTTGCTGTTCATTTATCCCAACATTGAACAAGACCGGCTGAACCCTGAGAAGCATCCCACTCTGAATTTCACGAGGAAGGACATCAAATAAAGTGCTTGGTAAAGGAATCCGAACATTAAATCCATCCCTGTACAAATCATATATAAATATAAAAAGGGAATTATAATAAACAGAATATCAGAGACTATATATGGTCACAATGGCATGCACTGCAATTAGCACCCAAAAATGCAGTAGCACATAATAATGGCTTTACCAGTACCCTTGCAGTTCTATGTTTTAGGTATGATTTCAAATTTGCAAGTCTGAATTACAAAAAAAAATGCGTACCGATTTCCAGTTATAACTGGTAGCATATCACTTGATGCATTCGATATGGCTTGAGTGACTTTAAAGGTCACATTTCTCAAGTCTGTAATTCCCAGGCTCATGTCTTCTAACATGGAAAGCTCTTCTCCTAAGACACAGGCAACAAGCATTTTATCAATTTACAAGTTTTACAAATCCAACAGAAAATTAGGGAAAACAATGTTTCTGATTGATATAATACATTATCAGTAGATTAATATATTTATAAAAGGACTGGACCAAGCTCTAGGTCTATCATACATTTACAGAGAGCAGTTCTGGCCCAAATCTTTAAACACCTATTCAGGATGATAATGCAACTCTTTATTTAAATCGCATATAGCCATTGTGAGTATTATAGTGGTTGTTTCGACATTTGTTTTTTTTGTTTATATTACTATCACTTGTGCAGTTAATTTTCATGCATGAACTGAATGGACAATGCATGTAACAGTTGTCAGCTCCATATGTGTGTTAGAAGGAAAAATTGTACTTTGGAATAATGGTCATAACTAGTAAGCCAAAGAGATTGCTATTGCAGATAGATGGCTTTTATACTACTAACAGGGCTGTGAAGTCACAGTTTAACAATAGAAGTTCACCAGATCCAGTAAAACGCTGAGAAAATGTTGCTACCATTGTGATTGCAACTTACCATACGTACTGAGAAGGCTTTCAAACTGAGCTAATAGGCCAATAGTGTACAGCTGACGTAAGAAGCCATTATCATGGAGACAGTTCCTCAGCTTGATGATAAAGCCACAGATCAGAGCTGTTAACTAAAAACAAACATTTTCCTAAAGACATCTCTTTTATGAGACATACAGTATAACAATGAACACATGTATTTTTTTTTTTTTTACAAAACATAAGCCTCTTATAGGTTTCAAATTGGTTTTCTTTAAAAAAAAAAACACATTAACCTCCCCTGTTCAGGGTAATTAAAAACATGCCTGTCCAAAATATCCTTAAGAAGTGCAAAAAATACTTAAAGCATACAAGCACCAGTGATGCAAAACCAAATTAGCTAATCTCCACCCTCACTAATAGTCCTTTTCCTGGGATATTTGGCATTCTATTTCTGGACTCCTAAGTCATCAGATCTCTCATGCATATTACACATAAAGAAAGAGAACCCTGTACTGCAGTTGAACAGCAACATGAACACAACATATACACAAAGGTGACCATACATCATGATTTTTAGCAATTTATAAAAATGATTTAATTTAATATATGGGACAGAATATTTAAATCCCAGACGCTGGGTCATGATGCAATAAGACAATTGCTGGTCCAGCCACTCAAACCCCCCAGCAATCCAGGACTTTGCATCCATCACCCCACAGGTAGTACATTTTCAACATCCTATCTTTTCTCCTTTCCCAGCTATGGATCTTGCAGAGGATATTAGTCAAAAAAGTTTTGATTGGCTTTAAAATGACCAGCTGGGATTGAATTGTCTTATATCCATCTACTGCCTTTGAGAGATGTTTGCTCATCAGATAATCCAGGGTCAGAAGCGATCGCTCTAATTTATAATAATTCTTCTAATTCCACAACAATGGTTGCATGGTAATAGGATCTAGGTTTTGAGCTGGAAATTAGGGAGTGGTCCTGTTTAGCAGCACATGCTTTTAAGAGCTCTGTCAACACCCCACTGGTGGAGGCCAACTGCAAAGTTGTTTTGAAGTGTAGCTTAAGTACCCTCACCTCACTGTTTTAGGGGTTGCGCTGTCCCAGGAGATATGCTCCACATTTGGTGGCTATATTCCAGGGCCAGATCCCTTTGGAAGTCCATTCACTCTTTAATTTTCATAGTTACGGGCCTTAGGCCAAGATAGTACGTTTAGGTGCATGGCTCCCAGGATTAGCTAAACCCCTACAATGATTAATATATCTTTTTGGTAGCTAGGATGGCCTTGGGCTCTACTTGAAAGTCCCCAAATTAACAAATCCTTTGTGGTTCAAAAACTCGGATAATTACTAATGATAACCTAGCTATCATTGTACATGACAGAACACAATTCCAAATCACTTGGGAACCTTGTCGAAATTACACTGTAAGGAACTTACCTTTGCCAGGGGGCCCGCAGCAAGAGTCTGCTGAGCAACGCGGCGCTCGCTGGCTTCCTGATGCAGGGCATGTCCACCGCTCTGAGATGACGAGGAGCGCGGCGCGGCGCGCCAATCCGGCCTCCTCCCTTGCTCCTCTTTAGCTGTGCACTCAGGCGCGCGCCCGTATGCTGCCAGGAGGCACTGCGCTGCTAGTGGCAGGCGGCGCAGAATCCTCTGACCAGCCCCTGGAAGTCTTTTGCACCAATCACCAATTACAATTAGCATTGCACCAATCAGCACATACACCCCCCCAGGGTGGCCATTGGTCAGTTCCCCAATAAATATGGAGTCAGCCCAGTACTCAGTGGCCGTGATAGTCTCTTGTGATTAGGGTGTGATTTTGTTAGTTATTATCTGTTTCTGACCTGGCTTGATCGACCATCCCCGTCTGCTGCCTGAACCGACCTCTGCTTTCTCTGACCACAAACCTGCCTGCTCCTTTAGATACCATGCTATCTCTGACCTCCCGGCTTGACCCTTTGGCTACCCCTGACTACGCACCCGTCTCATCCCTGTAGTCTGACGCACCATCCGGACTGTCTTCCCGTATATGACCTCGGCTTTGGGATACCCTCGCGGTTCATCGACCTTCACCGCAAGCAGACATCCTTTGCGCCTATTAAGACCTGGGGGCAACAGCGTCCGGGGAGGCGTTCCTAGCGTCCCGGCAAACGGGGGCTTGACTATAGGCAGAAGCGGCGGTGGAGATTGGGGGTTGTCTGCTTACAGAAGGCTGGTGTCCCGCTGGGCGTCACATACACAGTGTATAGAAGTGGATAGCTCTGATTGCTAAATATACACAGTCCAAAAACCAGTATGTGGTTTGACCCCTCTGCGACACCCCTTCACCTACCCTTGTCCTCTTCCTCCCTCCCTTTTCTCTTTCTATTGTTTGTTATGTTTCCTAC
Source organism: Gastrophryne carolinensis (assembly GCA_027917425.1). Lineage (NCBI taxonomy): Eukaryota > Metazoa > Chordata > Amphibia > Anura > Microhylidae > Gastrophryne > Gastrophryne carolinensis. The sequence goes on from CM051236.1 coordinate 202,341,686, forward strand.
TCTACTCTTGTCATGCTTGTTCTTTCTCTTTTTGCATTTTCTACGATATCCATACTCTCTTTAGTTTAAGTTTCTAACGATGGTGGGAGGTTGTTTCCTATTATGGAATCACTCATTCGGATAGAGCAAATTAATGAAAACTTTATTATGGTATGCATTCCATAAGTCACAAAACTGTATGGGTAGTTCTAACTGACATATATTCATATTGTATTCCAGATTTAGATACTAAGCTGCATCAACTTTCAACTACAGTCCTTTGGTGTTCGAGTAATCGTATGTTTTTTTCATTAAGTGAATCACGAACAAATCTAATGTATAACGATAGTGAATGGATATACTTCATATCTGTTAGAGACACCAATTACACTCAATTAGATGAGAAAATATGCCAAACTTTTTTTTTTCCTGAACAACTATAAAGGAAAGGGCGGGTTAAATTAATTCACTACCATAGCCTTGTAAAGCAGCAAACCACAGTAAACCCCCATGTTTCAAGATATCAACTAACATCCCTAACGCCACATATCCCTGTGGTTGTAATCTATATTTTCTATCCCTTTTCCACTTTGGACACCCTTAGCTGTATGCTCCCAACTACACGCTTTGTCCCTTTTCAAACAAACATTTTATATTTTTATTTCGACCAGGGACTGTTGAACTTTGCATCATATATGCGCGCTACCTAATTTTCCCTTTTCTCTGTGTATTTGGTCCCCAGGCCACTTATTCACAGAGAATCAGTTCAAAGTGCATAGAATACCTAGCAATACAAAACTGCTAATAATCCTCACGTGCTGGTGCTTTGCTGTTATTGATAAGCCACTGTATGCCTAAAAAGAATTATCTAGTTTAGATTCTATAACCAATAGGATGGTTTATAAGAGATTCCGACATACTGTTTGACAGAAGACAACATCTCGGCGATACTGAAGACTTAAGAAGAGGGCAATGGTAGGAGCACTGTCCTGCATTAAGAGGAACACCATGGCTTTCTTTGCTTTATCACTCATCATGGCTACACAGTCAGTCAAAGTGCTCAATAAGGGATAAAGTGCTTGACTCCATTCTCCTAGTGCACAAAAATATAGAATGAAAGTTAAAGGATACCCCTGGATGGGCAATGTAACCATTATAAACTGTGGTCGAAAAACATCTAATGCAACATATACCTATTGCTGTAAATGGATTATAAACTAATTTATACATCAGCATACAGCAAATTCTTAAACACGTGATAATTATATATTATTTGGTATGTAACCTTAAAAGAACAGTCAGGCTCAATTTTCAGCCAAAGGGGCCTTTGTGATGACGGCCGCCACCCCCCATCATTCACAGTGACTTTAGCACTCTCGCTCTATTCAATGGGGTGTAACATGCCAGTCCTCAACCTAGTAAATGTATGACCACCAGGGCCCAAGTTGAGTATATGTTGTGCTTTAGCTACTTTTTGATAGCCTGGACAGTCCCTTGGGCTTGCTTATGGCATCAGCCAGTAATTGAATGCAAAGTCTAGCCAATTCTATTATACTAAAGAACTAGAACTTTACCTTATATTTAATTCAGTAAATAAATGCCCTTGCCCTGCAGCTGATACTGCAACACTGGGATCCTGATAGGTGTCTGGAGTCTGTTACAAGTCACTGTACCATACACTCTACAGTTGCTCCATTGAAACGGGGCACAGTCCAACCTAATGAAAGGTGTTCCAATATCTCTCCCTTGAATATGAGACACATTGCTGGAGTAGGCCAGAGGCAGGGAGCCTGCTAAGGCTAGGTTTCCCCTGGATGATATCCCAGTATTGTGCACCTACTGCAGCAGTAAGCACATCGTTAACATTGTTTAGAATCTCTTGAATTAGGCACAGATGTGAATCCATAATTCTATATGAAATTTCCCATAAACACTCTAAATAAATGCCCAGATCCTCCAGCATAGTCATTTGATTGGAGACTTAAAACTAAACCAGCAAAACCTGCAGTAGCAAACTTAGAAAACTAACAGCTAGTGGAAAAAGCAATATTTCTGAATGGAAGAAAAAGAAGCAATGAATGAAAAGTAGCACATACCTGGTCCAGCCTCTTCAGGACTCGAGTTGCTATCTGCACAGAAATGGAGGTGCAACATGCATGATTAAGGGGCAGCAAACAAAAATCTCCAAGAAAAATAAATCATTTAGCAAGCAAATTAAGGTTAAGCTTCATAGAGGAAACATTAGTACTAAGCTTGCAGAAGGGGTACAGGTAGAAAGCAGAGAAGCACAAGTTTGCACCTGCTCTGGCTACATGCGGGCAACATTCTTTTCGGAATCTAGATGATGTCCCTTCTTTCTCACCATGTAAATCTGATTCTAAACAATCAGACCAATGGCTGAGATACTAATATGCAGACAGTGCCCTAAACAGAAGAGCACAAGTTTCATATAGTGGGTGGGAAGCAAAATTCAAAACCAAATGTTATCTGTTTTTCATTTCACAACCAACAACATGTAAAATCTCACATGAGCAGTATCATATCACCATGGTGGGAGTCATGCTGTTTATTTTGTGAAGTCGGTTTAACTGTGAGTGCACTTCTGGGTGCGAACTGAAACATATCTGAGAATTTTAACTCTTCTAACTCAAAAAAATGCAATAAAAAGTTTGTTCTAATTTTTCCCAAACAAAATCACTGCAATGGGGCATATTGGGTACATCATTTTTCCCCAAGAGATAAGAATAATTACTTCAGTTTGGAAACAACAGCCCCCTATGGGGTATGCTAAATCATTTTCAGTCGGCCCTTACAAACTGGAAAATATGTACCTCACCCATCAAAAATGCCCCATCACAGATTAAGATTAAAAATTAGAAAAAAATGTTATTGCACTTTTTGTGTGCCATGTTGTGTGTTTCAGTGCACATACTTCACAGAATAATGCAATAGGCTGACCCCCAATGATCTATAGATGGTGCTAACTTACTGAACATTTTGAAAGCAAAATGGGCATTTTAAAAGTATGATACTGGGGTAATATGTTAAAGATATTAAAGTAACAATTCCTTACATACAGTGTCAATACTGCTAATTCTACTGTTTAATTCTTAAACAAGCTTTGCTGCCAGGAATGCCAGGCTAATTGCTACTTTGTCTTATTGACAACATGTTACCCCATGTAAGTAAAAAATCTAAAGTTAAAATAATACATTTTTTTTTCATCCAGGTATAATACAAGACCTTAAAGATCTTAAAGTCACAAAATAAGGTGTAGTCTAAACCTAAGTGTCATAACTTTCAATGGATGTATGTACTTCTGTAAAACAATCTCCTGCTTACAGCACCTGTGGTGTGGTGTACCTGTAGTGTATGCAGTACTACTCTATGGGCAGCATTGCCAATGTGTTGCACTGTGAATTGTTCAGCATTTTGCCATAGGCTCATAGGCTTTACAAGGCAGCGCATCACAGCAAACATGGGCTGCCACTTGTGTACACCAGAAAATAGGGATGTGAAAACCCAGCATACATGACCGCTGCTTTAGAAAATACAGATGTAATTCTACTGGCTCACAGGAGAATGCCAACTGCTGTAAAGTTTGGAACATGCAAGTAATGACTGACAGAATAAGGAGCGCTAATGGTTTGCTGATCATAATTTTGACTATTTTATTGAAGGACTTTGACTTATAGTGGCCAAGATGTATAGGTACAATGGTAGTTTATTAAGGTAGAATGTTTTAGTATAGTAACAGTCTGTAAGTCTGAAAAGTCCATCCAGTTTAGCCTGTTTCACTGCAGTTTTAATCCAGAGGAAGGCAAAATTACATAAAGCCAGGGTCATTATGTAGGAAAAAATGATATCACGAGTCAAAATATGGCATAAAAAAATACAATTCTGTGAAATACTCACCTGTAGAATTGGTATTATACGCATACAGCACGTCCTGCTCCATCTATAATACTTACACATGGGTAATCCTCCGCCAGAGGGCGCTGTTCACTGCAGACATGCAAAAACAGGCTCCTCCCGGCCCTTCATATACCCAGGGACCTCCCACAAATCCCCAGTATTGAAAAGCAGTGAGAAAGAAGCCGGGAGAAACCAACCACCAACTGGTAACAAAAGTAATGATAACAATCACCATACAGGGGATCCAGAAAAATGTAAAACCAGGGTGGGGTGGAGCAGGACGTGCTGTATGCGTATAATACCAATTCTACAGGTGAGTATTTCACAGAATTGTATTATTCTAAGCATACAGCACGTCCTGCTCCATCTATAATACTTACACATGGGACATCCAATAGCAGTGTCCATAAAGTAGGGTGGGATCCCCAAAAAACAAGGCACAGCAGACAGTAAAAGCGCTGTCACCTGCAAAACTTTGCAACCAGGTACGACATGAGCATAGGCTCTAACGTCAATCTCATAACAAAACCTTTGAAAGGTGTGAACAGAGACAAGCAACAGTCTAGTAACTTATTCAACAGAAAACCCTGGTGCTGAAGGGCCAAAGGTACCCAAACACCAATATAACGGAATAAAATGAGAAAGGGAGATTCTTCCCCCTTAAAGGAATAGGCCAGTGTAACGGCCCAACCAGCCCACAGGCAACAGAAGCCTCGTGGAAAACGTAGAACTCTCCCTACGGGGAATGAGAACTGGTCTCCCGCCAGACAGGCGGGAATACGGACCCCTTCATTAGCAAGAAGCCGAAACCTTTACTCAGGACCAGGAAGGCATCCAAGTAAGATCAGTCCAAAGGGCGCAGTGGCCCTGGAAGCGATATCAGGCACATACATAAAGGAGGCGCCCGCAGACCCCAAGGGCTTCAGTCCCCCTAAGGGACAAGAAACCACCAGGAAAAATTGCAACACCTGTTGAGGGAATGTAGACCCTTTAATTCAGCATTATTAAGAATAAGGTCCATAGTTAGACTAAAAGGACTTAAATAATGATCATAAAACACCACTTGGACAAAGGGGTCCGGCGTAAGACGGAATACCACCACGTCATGGTATATATATATATATATATATATATATATATATATATATATATATATATCGAGCTAAGGCTAAGTAATCAGATCCACCTTCACAGGCACACGTCTGACTGAAGTAGGAGCCCCCGAGAACGTCTAATAGACGGAGGAAGAGGAAGCCAAGGAAGCTTGCTCCTAGCCCCCCATATACCAGGTCACCCAGAAGATAAGCCCGTCTCCAAGGGTGAATGAATCAGCTGTCAAGCCCCAGACTAGAGTCTGTAGATTGGGACGACAAAGAAGGGGCCTGACAAGGGCAGAACCGCACTCCTGAGAGAGCGAACAGGTCAGCTGACCTTATCAGAAGCATCTGCGAACCACAGTTCACTAGGCCACCCAGGGGTCAACAAACACATGGGTCACTCAATCGGCACAACTGTGCGCAGAACCCCACATAGTAGGGTGAATGAAGAGAAGGCATGTAAGATAGAAAATCCATGCATAATTTTACTAAACCCCCATGACCAGAGTCAGAATATTCTGGGACAGTAAAAACAAGGGTGGAGCCCCTGTGGTATAAGCGAGACCCAACAGAGCCACCCTAGTTGGCTCTCAGAGTGACACCAGGATAGCAAAACCTGCCACTGAAAAACATCCATTGGAGCGAATACCATTGAGGAGCAGGGAGTGTAGACCCCCGCCCAGATAAGGATCAGGAAGGGCGAGGGCGTCCCTTCATGCTTGGGAGGTCTTGGCAGATTTGGACTTAGTCCTGCCAGAGGGTCCAGGGCATTGCCTGCCCACCCCATGGTGGAAATCCACACCGAACAGTTGGAAGCACACCTCAGGTTCGGGTTTGACACTAACGTAGGGAGGTGGAGGGGTGGCCCTGCCCCGAGGAGGCTGGGACGGCCTTCTGTGTAGGGGTGCCTTACCCTTTTTCCAAAAAGGTCCAAACGGGCCCCAAATAGTCGCCGTCCTCTGAAGGGAAGGCCAGTGAGCGCCTTTTTCATAGCATCGTCAGCACCCCACTGTCGCAGCCAGACCAGGCGGCGAATAGCTACCACAAGGGCAGAGGTTCTAGCACACATCTTAATGGTGTCATCCAGCGCTGAGAGGATGAACCTCACAAACACATCGCATTAAACACCCCCCAGGGGAGGTCCTCAGGTCGGTGGTCAAGTACCTTTCTAACGAGAGTCCTGGCGGCCACCGCCGTGATGGCCGCAGCACAGACCGGGCGCAGAGCCGTCCCTGCACACGAAAAGGCGTGGGAAGCCAGTCTGTCAATGCGCCGGTCCTCAGCATCCCGAAGGGTACGGTAATAAGGAGCCGTCATGAAGGGGGGGTTAGTAACCCCTATAATCGGTGCATCCACCACAAGAGGTGCTGACCAAAAGTTAACCACATCAGGAGGGAAAGGGTACTTCCAATCCCAGACCCCTGGGACCCCTTTAAGTTTACAAGGCGATTCCCATTCTTGGGATATAAGATCCTGGAAATGATCCTGTTCCAGGAATTCCAAGCGCGGCGGCGCTGTGTGGAAACTCTCTTTCTTAGGCTTGGGAGCCTCTCCAGGAGGGGAGATTGACAAAACCTCAAAGATCTTAATAAAAAGTTCATCTGTGTAACACAGGCCCCAAGAACCGGGCCCAGAATCATCACGGCTCCCGGGCATCTCATCCGAGGAGCCCAAATCTGAGAATAGCTCACCTTCCTCAGAAGGATCAAGGTCCTGCATATCAGCAGAGTCATCGGTATCGTTAGGAACCGGAGAGCCAGGAGGCGTCAGGGACCACTTCTTTCCAGGGCCCATACGCTCCGCCAAACCAGACAGCACATGCTCCGCCGTAGGAGCCTGCGCGGCACGGCTTGCTGGTCATCCCCGCTCGAGTGAGACTCATCCGGAGTGAGATTTAGGTCCGGGGAGACGGGTGTATTGAAGGGAGGTGCAGCCACTGGCAAACCTGATTGCAGGGTCAGTGCCTGTTCAGCACACGGTCCGCAGACCCGTGCTCTGTCAGCATCAGCATGGGGCTGACCACACAATGCACACAGCCGGTCATGTCCCAGAGGGACCCCGGGTACATAATTCTGAGATGCCTCCATATGGTGATTATCTGAGCAGTATGCCCGCAGGGATTTACGCAATAGGCAACCCTGGATGCCCCAAGACCCGCTAGGAAGTGGGAGAATTTGTTATGTGGACCCGCTATAATATATATTAGGCCGGGAGAAGCCACCTGGCGTCTGAAAGACATAATGGGATAGGAGGGGGGGGATGTCAGTGCCATGCGCAGCCGAATAAAACACATAGAAACAAATGCTGCCCCGGTGGGCACTTACATGACCAAGGGAGGAGGCGGATCGCACCACTCGCGAAGATTGTCAAAATGGCGCCAAGCGAACCTCGAGGGGCGGGCCTGATCTGGCTGTGACGCGGAGCGCGTCATGCAGAGTACCCGCCTCCCCCAAAGAGCGCGAAGCTCTAACCATCGAAAAGTGAAAGACCATAGTGGATAGTACGCACATACATAATGTTGCTGTCACGCTAGAAAATGACACTCATGTAATGAAAGGACAAACAGGCGCGCAACCATAAACTTATGTGGAGCAAGGAGCGCGACACTGACACCCAAGTTCAATGAAAGATCAAGGCCTTAAACGTGTTACATTACACTAGGACTGTCACACATACCCCCCCCCCCCTTTCTTTTCCCCTGAGCTACGGGAGGAAGCGAGGGAGAACCTGCATCCAGGGATTAACTCTGTGAGGGGCACGGGCAACAAGGCGGGAGGGGCATCTAATGGAGGCTCACCATCGGCCTAAACCGCCTACCCTATGGTGGGGGATTGCGGTGGAGCGTTGCTCCGTGAGCACATGAGGTGCTGCCTACCTTCACCCGACCAGTGCAGCCCAGGCTGGGAAGCACATCTGTATCGAAAAGGACAGGTGGAAATAGTCCCGCAGGGCCGCAGGCTGTGATAGCCCCGCTCACCTGCTAGAGAGTTGATACTTCATGTCTTCGCAGTCAGCACTGCAGAGAAATCTGGGGGATTTGTGGGAGGTCCCTGGGTATATGAAGGGCCGGGAGGAGCCTGTTTTTGCATGTCTGCAGTGAACAGCGCCATCTGGCGGAGGATTACCCATGTGTAAGTATTATAGATGGAGCAGGACGTGCTGTATGCTTAGAATAAAGCCCAAGATCAACTAGGTTTTGTTCTACCCAGCCTAAAATGGTTTCAGTGAGTCAACCCATAGTGTGGCCTTTAAAGATACTTCTTGCAACTCCTCAAAAATTCTAGTATGACTGATTATAAGTATAAAGTGTCCAATAGAAACTTACATTGGACAAGCAGATCAGTCACTAAGCAAGCGAATAAAGCTGGGTCACCATTAAAAACAAAAAAATCCTATACTTACCCATTTTCACAGCACAGGTCACAAATCAGTGATTTCAAGAGTCAAGAAAAGGGACTTTTGTGACACCAAAGATTTGGTTAAAATTGAAATGTAAATTTATACAGCTATTCAAAACTCTGGATAGTGCTTTGAATCAATCCCATGGACTAGCTTTGCTGTATAGACACTACAACTCTCTCACCTGATTCTGCCTTTCAGTTAAACCCTTTTATCATTTCTTAGTTTCAGTTATATCTTTTCCTCTTTTTTCCTTTTTTGTTCTTCTCTTTCCATTTAGATTTTTTAAGCCTTTATCTTTAGTTATTCTTGTTGGAGATGCAACAGCTTACAGCTATATTGCTAGGTTAATGCAGTTTACATTAATCACAGCATCAGCTTGCTAGCTTCTGTGATGCCACAGCATCTTGCATAACTGAATGGAGCTGAGCACACTGATCCTGCAGTAGCTGGTTCACGTAGGTGTACAGTGGCTTCCTATCTGATGCACACCCTGCATTGTTTTAAACGGCACCTCTCACTCACCACAGGCCCATCGAGTGCTGTTATTTTTTCGTTTTTTTTTTTTGTTTTTTTTTTAAACAAAAAGTTTCTACTGATCTGGCCCTGCCGGTGGGGCCACAAGCATTTGCTCGGCCCTGCCACTGAGCATAAGATTGTAAACACTCTGAGCTGTGGACGAGAAATAACAGAAATAACTGTATGCAAATTAATATGTTATGTGGGTATGCTGCGCTACATTAAAAGATGGCACTATATAAATAAACTATAACAATAACTAAAATTGATGCTGGTATCGGTCACACTGATGTTCGGAATGAAGAGTACCAAAAGCTTTTATGAGCAAACAACAGACTCCCAATAATCCTCCAGATCAGAAACCTGCATGTCCCAAATTCTGGTATTTTAAATATCACTCAACCTTGAGCCCCTGTTTGGTGTGTATATATGTGTACTGTAAAATTAATATTGCTAAAAGAAAAAACCTAGTGCTTGTATTTTCAGTATTGTATTACACAATAATTGGTAACAATTCAATTTCACGCGAAAACCTTACTTTACAACAAATGGATATGTACTACACACACACTCACACAGTTAAAGTGGAATAGATGTTAATGAAACACAAAAATGTAAATAGAATTTTTGTTATAAAACAAAAAAAAAGGTAACTAACCAAGGTATGGCACGAAATAATGATAAAATATCAGATTTAGCTGGGCTGTACCATAAACATTTCAGTTAAGCAATGTGCATGTAAATTAAAGTGGACCAACACCCACGGGTGATCGGCCCGGGAATCTATAAACACCCCAAACTCCTTACCTTATCTTCGGCGGCGGCCGGGCGCGGGAGGCGGCGGTGGAGGAGCCGCTTGTCCGTCGGCGCTGGGAGCGGGGAGAGGTGAGTTTTTCGGGGGGTTCGGGGGGGTTTCACACAGCGGGGCACCCCGATCGGGGGTGCCCCACCGAAGTGGACCAAGACCCAGGATAGTCAAAATCCTGGGTGTTGGTCCACTTTAAATAAGTGGGAAACAAGCAGCATTTACAAATCTGTAAATAAACTGGTTCTTCTTACTATGAAGTCATAAAAATAGGCATAAGAAAACCTTGTCTGCAATTAATTACCAAAAATAGCATTTTATAACACTTTATCTTTGTCAGCTACCTGGGGTGGTCAATTGGTTACAGCCCATTATCTCATTTATAATGAATTAAGTTTACTTTTTTCTCACCACTGCAAAGTAAGAAAATGCTTATAAAATAAAGCAAATAAAATAACTCTAAAAAAAAAATTAGGGACTAGAGATGCTATGGGCATGCGTATTTTCCTTCTTTTCTCTGTCTTTTTTTCGGGAGAGAACCCATACAACTTGAGAAAAATTTAGTACAATCCTCACAAAAGCAGCATATACGGAAAAAAACAGCTTAAGATAGAGAGGAAAGCTGCGCTGACCACCAAAGTACTTTTTGGTATTGGAAGGTTAGTGTTGCAGAGTAGAGATGCTGGGAGGGAAATCACAATCATACGCACTTGTGGAACGGGAAGGATGGCATGCAGGAGATGGAGATGATGTGGATGATAGTATGGCCTCGTCATCAGAGGCCTCTGGGTTTATCCAGTACACTCTCCTTGGATTACCTTTCTTGCTAGAACAGCTTATGTCACAATGGAAAACGTCATCACAGCTGTCACTTTGCAGGCGCTCCTTTTGCAAAAGCTTGTCAACCCGCTGAATAATGCACTCTAGGCTTTTCTCCACATTTGACCAGACTTTATCCTGAAAGAATGACATAAAAGGACTATATTTATATACTTTTTTTTATTGAAGCAGCAGTAAACATCATACAATGCATGATTATTGGTTGCTTATATCTTAAAGCATATGAACATTTTTTTAATAAAATGTACTGAGCATGGAGAGGCATCTCGATCGCGGCTGGAAACCCGGAAGAGGACTACAGACCATGTGCTCATCGGCGGCCAATTGTGGGCCCATTTTAGCAGAGAGAGCAAGAAGCAGGTAAGAGTAAATAAGGTTTCACGGGGGGGGGGTCGAAGAGGCACAGCAAAAAGGAAAGTTTGTGTAATCACCGGTACATTTATTTTCTTGTCATCTTCCATTCCGGGGCACCACCAGTCAGCAATGTGTGATTAATGTTCAAGACAGACCAACCATGAGAACATTATCAAGCAACCAATGCAGTTGCACCCTAAGAGCAGGGCGGGTGTGGTGGCCTGGAATGGAAGGTGATGAGAAAATAAATTTACCGGTGAGTACACACATTTCCCTTTTCTTGTCCCTTCCATTTTTTGGGCACCACCAGTCAGCAACAAGTGGGACGTCCTAAAGCAGTACCCCGGAAACAGGGGGGGAAACTGTCAGTCTGTCTACAGCGTCACCAGAACCAGATACAGTTGGACTGGAAACGTAGAGGTAGGGACTAAACCCTCCGACCAAGAGCAACATCCGCCGATGCCCTCACACTCATTCTGCCGCTTGGCAAGAGTGTGGAGGGAGGACCAGATCCCCTCCTTACACACCTGGTTCGCAGGCGCCTAGTGCAGAAAGGCCCAGGATGAAACAACCACTTTGGTGGAGTGTGCCTCCTACCCTTTGCAGGCATAGGCTGGCGCCATAGCCTGCCTATCCACCTACTTACAGTAGACCTGGCATTCACCTATCCGTGGCCCAGTCGGAACCACGAACAAGACGTCCACCTTGTGTAGAACTTGAGTAGCGGTTAAGGAAATCTCAAGGCCTGAACCACATTTAAGACAGCATTCTCATCAGGTGATGTAATCCTTGGTAGCTCTCTATTTGTATAGTAGCACTTGAGTTTTTGATATATTTGATCTGCTTAGCACTTGCACTTGCATATTGTATTTCACAAGCCTTTTCTTTGGCCACACACCTTTGCACAACACAGGTACTTTAGATTTGGTTATTGTAATTTTGTCCTATTGGTTCACATAGACTTATATCTTGCACATTCATTATGAGAGCCCATTGACTTGATTTTCATGAAATAATTCATTTTATTAGCCTGTCACCATTGTTTTTTGTCATAGGTGTTTTTTTAACTTGTCTTTTGGTGTTTTGATCAGCATTTTATTCAAATAAATATGAAGGAATTTATATAAATTGCGTGAGCTGCACTTTCCTATGGGTTTATGTATGGGCTAACCTGAGAGTCCACCCTATAGTAGTTACGATTTTGCACTTCTACCCAGGGTACCAGCTCCGCCTATTGTTAATATTACGGCATGCGGTCCAGTGCTGGAGAGCCAGCACGCTTGCCCCAGCTCCAACACATTGATTGGGAGAAGACACTCCCACTGACTATCATCCCTGAACTGTATGGATGTACAGCACTGTACCCCAGCCCAACAGGCTGGTGCCTACATACAGTCAGTTTAACCCACCAGGTCGGCAAAAGGCTGCCAACACCAGCGATCTCTGTACCCTGACCATCCAAGTGAAGCGGCAGTCCAACACCCCTACTGGCCTGTCCCATTGTGACAACAGCAGCATCTGCAGTGGTCTGGCGGCTCTGGGCATACGGCACAGCCTCAATAGTGGAGACCATAAAGCCCAGGACCCACGTGTCCGGCCGAAAACTGGGGTGGCTGACAGAGACCCCCCTCAACCCAAACAGCACAGCTCTGACATCCCACTGTACCCCTAGTAGAGACAGGGCCCAGACGAGCAGGTCCTCCTTAAAATCACCACAACACCAGATCACTGTCAAGATATCAGTAAACCCCCACGGGGCAGTGGACAGGTTGACCGGCAGTGTCAGAAGTTGAAAATGGACAACTGTAGCTGGGGAGCTGGGAACCTAGGGACAAGCAGATAAACCTCCTTATGTCCACTGTAGTCAAGAACACTTCGTCTAAGAAAGGAAGATATGCTAGGGATAAAAACAAAAAACTGAAAATCTAAATAAGCTCCCTGAAGGAAGCCCTACCTGACCCAGGGACAGGAGAATGAGGATGGGGTTCCAGTAAAGACAGGCAAAACGGGCTGATGCAACACCGGAAACAGGGCAAGCAGATGCAGCCACGGGTGGAGGCAACCTGACCCCAGGCAGCTGAAAAGTCGGACACTCAAGATGGTGGCGCCACATGAGTGAGAGAAGGGACGGAGCCAGGGAACTGCGCAGATGCTGCTGGGTAGTCCCCTTCCCTCAGACCACAGCACAGCATGTTCTGTGAACGATGGCAGCGCCCACCACCAGCCGCCGAAGTGACAGAAACTGTGGCTGTGCAGAAGGAGCCTCTTCTCTCCTGCCGCACATTACAGAGCAACTGCAAACTGCCCCGAGTTGAAAGAACCGCGTCCTGGCCCTGGGCCCAGTCCAGTGTAGGGAGGAGTGGGCAATGGCGAGGTGGGGATAAGCAGAAAGAGTGGGGTGAAGGGAGAACCCCCTCTAGGACCAGTATACAAGGAATCAGAGCCCCCGCTCCCGAAAAAGCACTATAAAAAGAAAACAAAGTAATAAAATAAAATAAACCTACATATATTCACAGACTGCAAGAAAATGACTGAGGGGGCTCGGACACAGTCTGCCTTTTATAGGAGGGGAGGAGCCTGCGGCTGAAGTTAACCACACGTTGCTGACTGGTTGTGCCCGGAATGGAAGGGATGAGAAAGATGGATGTGCCCCACACACATTTATTACAAAAAAGAAAGGTGTTAGATCATTTTAATGTCCAAGAAGAGTATAATTTTATACGTTCAAAAAAACAAAAAAAATGTCAAACATTTGTTACATAAAAAAGCTCAAGAGCTCATGACTTTATTTGATGTATTTTGAATTTGTCTGTCCCCCTGATTACTTTGGGCTGCCTATTCCAGTATTCTACCCTTCTAGTGAGTTATCATGTCAAAGTGCCAATAAAGCTTTGTGCAGGCAAAGTTAAAATACAACTGGAGCCTCTTCAAATGACAGAATGGGTGAGCCTTAGGGCAGATAATGAGTTACAGTATTATCTTTATGAAGACATGATACAGCTGCCTCCGCCGCTTCCTCTCTGCGGTGCCAGCACAGAACGTGGACACCCGGCTTGGTATAGCAGTGGGCATGGCTGATGCTCGAGCGTAACAGGCCAGTTGTCTGTGTGTACTGGTGCCACAGAGAAGGCGGCAGATACAGCTGCCCCCGCCGCTTCCGGGACAGCGGGAGCGATGGAGAGGCCTTTCTATTTATTTTTTCCTACATTCACCCGATAAGACACACTGACATTTTCCCCCCACTTTTAGGGGAAAATAAGTGCGTCTTATATGGCCAAAACACGGTAAACAAATGTGATATCTTCTGTAATTCATCTTTACTTTTTGGGCCTTTGGCCCTTTAAGATAAAGGCAGTTGTAGAAAATGTGAGTGGCTATTTATTTTAGATTACAATTTTACCTAAAATGTTAAATGTAAAAAAGCAAAATAGTATACCCATTCTTCCTCATGCCAATCCACCTGAAGCGATGACCTGCTGTTTCTTCCTGTCCATCGTGCCACAAGAGTATCCTGGTCATTCCTCAGCATAACTTGATCAGCATCACTTGATGTAGGAGAAGCTTTAGAAGCTATATAGTCTGGTCTAGCAGCATTAAGTCCGTGTATTGCACTGGCTAAAAGTTTGCAGTCGCATACAGTGACAAGTTGTCTAGTCTGGGAAGGTAAAAGAAGAATTAATAATTATAGCAATATTTTGGTTAACGTGGCTTAAAGAAGAACTTTACACTTTTTGTAATACTGCAGCCAACATGTCCTTCCATGTGCGAAGTCCAATTTGGGCAAATTATTAACATTTTACAAAGATCTGTATCCAGATAGACTTAGAATGGAGACTTCCTTGAAAGGCGTAATTAATAGAGGCACAGAACAGAATTGTGCCTTTTAAACAGATGTTATGTTGTTATTTTTTACTGAGCCTAAGATATCATTACCTAGTGTACTGCATATATTTAATATGTTTTCTAAGGTCTCCGGCCTTAGGATTAATGAAAGTTAATCCTTTGCCTTGAATATAAATTTAGAATCCGATACTGTGAAGGAGTTTAAATCCCTCTATCAATTCAAGTGGTCTGACTCAGAGATACAATACTTAGGAGTGAAATTAACTCCACACTGGTAGGGCAAATATGTAGGGCAAGTTTCTCTCCTTAATTTAAAAAGATTTGAGACACACTGGAAATATGGAAAACACGTCCTCTGTCTTGGATGGGTAGGATTGCAGCATGTAACATGGACCTTCTTCATTTGTTTCATTTAATTTTTTTTCATGTTTTTTTCTTTCAGGGGCTAATTTATTCAGATAAAATAAAAAGAAGCAGAAAAATACAATATAATTTCCCAATTAGAGATCAAAGGGGGGCTGGGATTGGTCGCCATAGTGGTCCAGTTGAGTTAAGAACTACATAAATGGTGTAAGAAGAAATCTGAGGGGGGACAACCCAGAACTGTAAATGTTGATGATAACATAACATGATCTCAAAAAAAGTTTGCTATTGCTTTTATTTTATGTGATAAGTGGAAAACATAAAATTTAAACTTTTAATAAAACACAAAAACATGCACCTTATCTGCCAAGATAGCTAGTGTCCTTTCAATGCCATTGGCAGATCTGTCTTTGGCTGCCCTGGAGAGCCGTTCTGCATAATAACTGACTTGGGTTTTCAGGGTATTGATATGTGCAATGATCTCCTTGGCTCGAATAATGTCCTGTGGTATATAAACTATGGACTGGGGGCACGCGGATGTACTGGAAGACAAAACAATATTAACGCAATGAAAACCATTTCCTTTTAGGCAGGAGCACATTGGGGGCGATTCAGCACTTTAGGTAAAAAACAAATAAATTAAAGTGTTCTATTTTTTTTCCTGGTGCTGAATCACCTACAAGGTAGACAATGAAAGCGAATAGAAGTTTTCTCTCCCAAAAAATGCAGTACTCTTTTTCTCCTGGTGTAAAAACTGTGCAAATAGGGAGAGATAATTTGGGAGAGTCATTCGCTTTCATTGTATACCTTGAGGGTGATTTAGCACCAGGAGAAATTGGAGCACATTTGCTAAAATGAATTTTACTCACATTTCTTTTCACCTAAATTGAACTTTTTTTCCACCTGTGCTGAATTGATCCCATTATGTTGCAGTGAGACAACACCCCCCCCCCCCATACCCAAAGCACAAACAATGTAAATGTATTACGGCAAGTCACACTGACAGGATGAAGATCATGCTCTATTTCATGGCCTGCACATTCAACACACATATCTATTTAATTCTAACATGGTAACATGGTCATGGATATATATCAGGTAAGCAGTATTTAACACACAATGCCTAAAGAATATGCCTGCTTTGTGAACACCCCCAGTTTAGCGGGAATCTTTCTTTTTCCGGTGATCCCCACATCCCTCTGGCTTTTGTGCGCACCTGTGGCAGGCCTATCTGAACTGATGGTGCAGTTATGCAGAGCCAGAGGGTAGCGTTCTATGCCACTCATTAATATGTAATATGTATGTAATATGTACAGCATTGAATTCTGATTGGAACAGAGCCCACACATGGGATGGCATGTGAGATCACATAAGAGCTAAGCAGATCCTGTGAGCTGGGATTTTTCACACAGCAGAGCATTTGAAACATATGAATTTAAATCTTTAGTTAAAAATCATGTTTACCATTCACCCACATAGAGCTCTGTATGATGAAGACAGAACCAAACTGTGTGAAGTGATGCATGTCTCCTATTGGAGCAGGTGAAGCGGTTTAACGTGTGTCCAGCTGTTTGATGTCCCCCTACTGGATGGAGCTGTGCTAGTAAAATGGTAAGTATCTCTTCAATTTAGGGTTCACTGATAAGATGAGGGGATTGATAATGTTATTTTAGTTTCCCTGTGAGCCAGGACCCACACCCCCCTCTTCCAGCACAGAACCACCTATGCATTAGAAGGTTAATGCATGTGCTGTAGTTTTAGAAGGTCAATTATGGTGACAGGTCTGATTTCATGGTATAGAGAAGCAGTACTGAACTGGCAGACTTGGGTCCAAATTCAGACCTCAGTGCTAGATTTCTGGAACCCTGCCCTAACAGCTGTCTATCTCCTCGCCATGCTTGCTGTTCAAGGAGACGTGGGCGTGCTCTATCACTGTCTGCATGTAGCCGCAGATGGGTGTTTGGGTGTTGGGTATTTGTACCAGAGCAGGCTCTTCATATGTTGCACTGCTCAACAGCGACACCTGGTGTTCAGCACACTGTAAGTGCATGAAGCCTACAGCGTAAGCTCTTGGGCTTGCTTTTTACTTCCTGGTTTCCTGGGTCTGAATGGACAGGAAGTAACCTCACTCAGACTGTGACACATCCCTTCCTGCTCTAATTGACAGCGATATTTAAGCGAACAGCTGGTCTGCATCCAATGCTGTGTTATCAGCTTACTTCCTGGATTCTGTTTTACTGATTCCCAAGTTCCTGATCTGATTTCCTGAATTTACCTTCTTACGGATGACTTGGTTTTTGACTCAGATTCTCTCACTGGACTGTTTGCTGCCAGCCCCTGAACTCTGACTTATTCTTGGACTTTGCCTGTCTGCCACCAGCCCCTGAACCCAGATTCATCCATTGGACTTTGCCTGTCTGCTGCCAGCCCTGACTTTTGATTTGTTCTTTTGTATTTATTTGCTTCGCTTCGCCCCCACACCTGGAGCTCTGCTCAGCCATTCCTTGGTTGTAGCCAGGAAGCTTGATAACAGCCTTGCACTCAGTAGCTTCTGTGCTGCCGTGCTCGGCACTGCCCCCTTAACTTGATCGGCAATGTAGTGCTTAGTCTCTTTGCCAGTGTCCTGGCTCCCTGGTACCTAGCATTTCAATTGAAGTGCTGCACGGGAGGGGGGTGGCATTGCAAGGTACACACAAACTTTGTTTCTTAATCTCTTTGCCCCATCTAATCCTGTCCCGCTGCCCCAGCTCAGCCCCATCCATCCCTGTCCCACCATCTCTGCCCCATCCATCTCCATCCCCCCATGTCAGCCTCATCCATTCCCGTCCCCCCAGCTTTGCCCCATCAATCCTATCCCCATCTATTCCTGCCCCCCAGCTCTGCCCCATACATCCCAGCCTTTTATAGTTTTGTCTGTAGAATCTATAGCCCCCCCTCTCCAGTGTATGGATTTCTAACTATCCACAGAACTCTCTTAGCATACAGACTATATTTACAAGTTGGAGAAAAAAATAGAATAGAAAAAACTTGGATATACAAAAATTGTGAATTTTACTACAGATCTATAACAGAATGCTGGCAAAGCAAAAACATGCTTTAAAGGAAAAAAAGGTCCACTGAAACACAGTCAGAACATACACCTTTATGCTTTGCAGGGGATGACCATGTGTCGCTGTGAAGTGAAGCAGAGTGGAACGCTGTCCATGCGACAGTCTACAAACTATGTTTAAATGAAAGGCACAGAAGGCAGTAATGAAAACCCACACTCCACATAACCAAACAGCAAAAAGATGGTGTTACAATAAGCAAGTATGATTTAATGCAAGCTGCAAAACCAACTCACCAACTTTCCTCATAACTGCTATAAAGAACCAAAACAAACAAAAATGCAAAATTAGATTGCCAAATATTAAAATGTTTAGTTAGCAAATCTTTGAAGCCATGTTCTAGGTTTATTAAAAGCAGTTAAGCATATGCAAAGCTAGTATAAATGTGTTTTTAAAGGCCCCCAGAGAATCTTTAAAAGACCTTTCCACAGTGTTTAATATATACGGTAAGTGGACTGTAATGTATTCATCTTAAAATCCTTCTTTAGGAGTATAATTCAAAGACACAACATTATTACACTGGGTTACCAGGTCATTATTTAGGGCTGCTCTGCCCTGACACAGGAAATCTTTACTGTAACAAACAGTACAGCAAATCAGTGGGTTTTTTTCAAAAACGTTTTATTGTTGGTGCAATTCAGCACTATTTTAGCTGTGTTTCAAAACCTTGAGTATTTCCATGACTGTCAGGACAAGGAAAATCTTTAGAGGGTGTCATAAAAGTAATGCAGGAAGCCCCCCTCCCTCCATGGATAGGACACGCACGCCACAGGAGTCGACCCAGAAAGTTTTATACTGCCAAGTAGGACATAACAGCTGCAGGGGGCAAAAGGAAAGTATGATATTTCTTTTTTGTTTTGCTTGGGCAGTCCCTTCAGGTCCTTACCATCAAGTTAAACTAATGAGGGACAGAGGAGGCAAGGATAGAGGGGTTCCCAATCTGAAAAAACATCCTGTTCTCAAACCACTGGCTGCCACAGCTACTTCAAATGAGCCCTGAATAAATACCCATAAGAATGCAGAAAGGAGTCTCCAGAATAAAAATCAACAAAACAAACATTAAAAGGAAAAAGTAAGGTTAGCAAAGCATTCCTGTGCCTTCGATGTATATAAAGAAAGGGGTGAACTGCTTTGGAAAGTATTCAAAATCCTGATGAGTGGAGTATATACTCAAGTGTAATGAAGGTGGGAATTACCCAAAACAAATCATTTTTCTAATATCAGAACTCTTCTTTATGTGCCACAAAGCCAAGCACAAGCAGCATCTTAGTGTGTAATGGAAAAAATAGTTTGAAATCAAGAGGGGTCTGCAAGTGATGTCAGTGTCACCTTACAAATATTTTAATTAAAGCATGGAAAGCTTTTTCAGATAACAAACATTCAGAATGGAAGTGTCAATGTCAGTTACATATTAGTATATATACATTAGCTGTCCCAAGGCTTGCCCAGAGATCACCTTGCAGTCCTTATACAAACTGACAGCCACTAATAGCGAGCCTACATGGCTCCCCACCATCTTCTAGGACTGAAATACACCTAGAGGTAGTGTATGGTGAATGCATCATGTTGAACCTTGGGTAGTGCAGCAGAAAAGACAGGAGGAGACTTGAGAAAACAATGCTGTACTAAAGTCTTGAGAGTAGCGGGCTTAGCATAGGTTTTCTTTCTGCCCACAACAAATATACAATGCAGCAATATTTTAAATAAATGACATTTTTTAAGCACACAAAACATCTATTTATTAAAAATACAATACACGTAAAGCTTACTTTTTCTTTGCATCTTCAAACTTGTGCAACATTTTTCGTAGGCCTCCAGATTTGAATCCTTGACAATGAGCAGCAGGAGCTCCTATTGTCACTATATCATAATTTTGATCTGTTGGGGGCCAATAGGGTATCATTTTATTAACACCAAACATATATTTATTGTAAACTATGTGCTAGAAAGGAAACACAGTCCCCTCCTTGGCACATCATTAACATGACAGAACAGGCATATTGATTTACTTTGCTTTCTTACTTCTAAAGCAAGTGCAAATTTACTGATAAATCGCTGGCAACAACTGGTACATTTAGAAAGGCCAGCATAGCACATTCCGCACTGGGCCCTGCAGGTGCAGATTTAAGTAAATCAAGTGGACCTGAACTGCTACAAAATGAAAAACTGCACAAAAATATTTATATATTTATGATATAAGACCCAGGTATACTGGGTTTGTGTGTTCCTGTGTTTGCGCTGTATCTATGAATTATGTTGGCATATTTAATGATTCATATCATAGTACTAATGTGTTATTAAATAAAGGATTGAACTCACTGCACTGTACAGGGATTTTTACAAATGTACACTTGGCTGTGGGTATTTTTTTTTTGCTTTATTTTTATAATTTGTATTTATATTTTAAAATATTTTTTATTTTTTCACAAATTTCGGAGTGGTTTTCAGCTAATTAGTAGATTAAAGCTCCTGTGGAATGTTTGGGAAACATTTTTTATTGGATATTTTTTGTGGCAATTAACAGTATGTTCACGTGTAAGGACTGTACATGACTGCGAAATGTAAGCTATAAAAAACAATGGTTAAAAGTTTTACAGGCTAAAAAATTGGAAGGTCCTTCGAAGAGGATTTCGGATAATTGGAGTACTGAAAAAAATTGTGATGTTATCAGAAATGGACAATCAGATCTGATATTCAATTTCCTTGTTAAAGCTAAACTGTGGATGACTGGTTTGTATTGGCCAAAATTTAAAGATATGAACTATATATCAGATATATAAAAACCCTATATTAAAGATATGACCCAAGATATTATCGAGCAGCTTAATGTTGTGCCTACATTTCATTTGGTAAATGATTCAGACTGTATTTGCAGGATGATATAAAAAGATACCTGATGTGGATTCATCTTGAACTCTCATTCTTTGAATATGTAAATTTGTAGGGACAAACTCTAGCTTCTTATCTGCCTTTAAGCTACTCGCTTTAAAGGAAACACCTAGGGAATAGAAAGTTGACAACAATACCCACATTTAGATATTTACAGCAATTAAATCGTTTTTCACAAAATGAGTGTTGTTGCTAGCACGCGGAAAAATTCTGGTTTAATTGATCCCCGTTGAAACACAAGTCCATAAATAGTCAACAAATCTCATTTATTGTATGTCAGTGCATGATCAATTCCAGTAAGTTCTATTTAATAAAATGTTATAGGCTATTTCTTGTTGATTTACTTTGATATTTATATTTTCACAATACCAGGTGCTTTCATTTCTTATAGGAATACAGCATATATATATATTGAACTTAGCAGACCTTTATACTGATGGAGATTGGTCAGGTTCTCCTGGTACGTCAATATGATGGTTTGATACTGTGTCACAATTTGCCTACGCAGATTTTCCCAGCAAGGAGACAGCTCCCCCAACTCTTCAAGTTCGCACACCCTACACAAGAAAAATGTTACAAGTTAAAGATGCACCACACCTTAGCATCAAATAATAACTGGTAAAGACACTTTTAGCTTCATTAGACACGGCTGAACTACTGTCTGAAAGCCTTTTAGTTTTGCAGCATGGAGGTATCACAATTTGATATGCTCTAATGCACATCCACCCTCCAACACAGGCAGCCCATACTTGCCTCTTCTGCTTTTTCTCTCCAGTTCGCTGCCCCATGTGATCACCAGGAGCATATCTGCTATGCATCACAGGCTTAAACATCACTGTGCGTCTGAAGACCCTGACCGGGGAGGCCGGAAAAGAGCGGGGCAATCCAAATAAGGTTGTCCAGTCAGTTTTAAATGAAGTTACTCTTTATAACGTACCAGCTTCTTCTATATGCACAGAGGACATGCACTTTTATATGCATGTCCGATGGTTCAAAAGCCTCTTTTAAGGTAAAACTCCTTTCCTGTCCCCGCCCAATGCCCAGTACCCACACTCCCTACCCAGGTACCTTGGGTGATGCAGCCAGCTAGGCAGTAGCCTGGTTTAAAATGCTCGCTTATGTGACCTTTTATTTCTAGTAGAAAGCCATCAGCTGTAACGACTTATTGCTCTGCTGCACAGTTGTCATATTAAATGTCAATAAACATTAACACTAAGCCAAAATGCTCACAGAACATTTTTGTTAGTCCAATAAGGTTTGAGATTGGCATGAACAATGTAAAATGTTGTTGAACAAGGATCTATGACGATAGATTAAACAACCATTTAGGAATTTGGGTCCAGGTAAGGGAGGAAACGCAGAACATGCCTAAGGTTCTTAAGTAAGCGGAAGAAGAGAAAGTGCAGGAGAGAAAGAAAAGTATAGAGTGGGGAGAGGAGGAGGAGACTCTCAACTGAGTAATCACAATTACAAATACGCCATGCTACTTAATTGTTGGGTTAGCATATTTCAGCCAGGGATCACATATTTTTAAAAATTATGGTGTGAATCCTGTAAAATCGTTGACAGTTTTCATTAATCATGAATCCATCAATCCGAGCCCAAAATTCAGAAATGAAAAATGAATGAAATGTTTCTACCAGAGAAGTGTAGTGCGGAGAATGTGTAAACCTAATTATTTTCACCATTAGGTTAAAACCATTTCTGTTTGAAATGAGCTGCAGGAGCATTGCAAGCTACTTCACATAATTTCAGATTGTATTTTAGTTTACTGTAGAGATAACACAATAGATAACTGAAATCTATTAGCAGCAGCAAAGTTAAACAGGATGTACATAACCACAGTTGGAGTTTTCTCAATCCACCCACTCATCACTTTAAACACTACATAACCTAATTACAGAGCAGTAAGGCATACCATCTATTTCTCAGTTATTGGGGAGAGAGGGGTATTTCCAATACTTTGCACCATACCAGTAAACAAAAAACTAATAATCAGTAGTTTTTTTTTAACATTCAATGTGCACAATCCCATTGAAAAAGAAACTGAAATTATTTAGAGGGGGAATTAAAAACAACAAGTGTGAACACCTTCTTATAATTGCCTATGTGGTTGTGTTCAGAATTAGTCAATCATATTTGAAATCATCTGCAATCATTTAAAGGGATTCTAAATAACTTCATACAATGTTTAGACATTCTAGTAGGATTTTCCTGACATTTTCATGGTAAAGTCGATTTACCATGGAACACAGTAAAGATGGTAATCAAAAAAGTGGATAACATTTGGCACAACAGTGACATTACCGAGAACTAGATTCCCTTACAAATTGCTGAAAAGACAAGAAGCCTACAGCAACATTATATGAGGCGCAGGAATTTCTGGCAAGTACTGCTTGTGTACTGGATGTGACAACAATCTCCTATATTCTTGATATGTCCGAGCTGTAGGGTGGCAAGGCCAGAATCCTTTTTTTACACAAAAAAAACATCCAAGCCTGGCTATGTTTGCCAAAACTTGCATCAAGTCTGCCAAAAGCTTGTGGGAACACGTGATGGTCTGATGAGACCAAGGTTGAACGTGTTTTTCCCAAAAAGTTATGTTTGGAGCCCAGCCAACACTGCACCATACATTGTACACCATACCCACAGTGAATCATGGTGGAGGCAGAACTATACGTTTCAGCACCTGAAATTGGGGCATTAGTGAAGGTGGAGGGAACATCAGCTGCAAATATCTGCCAATATTTGGCATAAAATTTTCAGGCCCCTGCTAAAAAGCTGAAAATGAAGAGGAAATTCACTTTTTAGCATAACAACGACCCAAAGCATACCTCCACATCCACAAATCCATGACTTTTCCTGGGAGATCAAAGTTTTGGGGTAGCCCAGCCAAAGCCATGACCTGAATCCAATTACAAAATCGTGGGTTGACCTGAAAAGGGCTGTACACGGGGGATGCCCTCACTGGTTGGAGCATTTCATACAAAGTGAGTCAGCGCCATGAGATGCATATTCAAATCCCGGGGCACTGGATCATGATGCACTGGTCCTGCCAATCAAACCACAGCAATCTAAAAATTGCCAGATCTATTGCTGTGAAAGAAAAGACAGGATGTGGCAAAACCATCTAAAAGCTAGTCCCTGTAGTGTGAGGGGGGGGATATTCGTCAAAAAGATAGGTCATGGTCCGATTTTTTTCTACGGACTAACTCAAAGCACAGTTAGAGGTGAAATGTTTTCTCCTATAAAAGTGAAATGGTATGGTCAAATGAAAAACAACAAGCTTGGCAGGATTTTTTTTTCCTATACAGGTTATATAAGTAACTCCTCCTTTTCTCTGCTATCTAGCATTTTATACAGATGTTACTTATTTCGAATAATCATATTTTTCTGTTAAATCTCCTTTAAAGTACAATAACTAGTGGTACTGGTAGTATCACAAGAAAATCAGCATTAGTTCAGCCAAATACTCATTTGTTGTTGGGGACACGCTTGTATGACTAGGCTCGATGCCACAGGTAGCAACCATCTGTGCTGGCCTTGGTGTGCTTCCCTGCTGCCGACCACAAAGTAAAGAGGCTCACGCTTAGTTGCTCAGTTGCCACTCTGTCCCTTGGAGCTCTCAGTAAGCAAGGCAAGCAACAGTGGTCCGACAGGTAGCCACTGCAGAGCAAGTACAGGATATGCAATGATCACAAAAAGGAGTATTAAATAGTCTTAGCTTTCTAGATCTGGCTTTGACTCAACTAATATTTTACTATGCCCTTATTGATGCTTGAGAGACATCTTCTTGTCTACCATTATCGCAAAAATATTACTGCATTAAAAAAAAATATTTGTGGAAATATATTTTTTATTTGTGGAATTATATGCCATGATCTCACCGTGCAGCATCTTCCTCGAGCAGAAGTTTCACAAACTGTCTAGGTACTTGTAAGGAAAGGACACTCTCTGCCATTTGCTCCAATATCCGAAGGTGGTTACCATCAGTTGTAGGAAAGCGGTACATGCGACAAATTGCACCACCAAACACTGTGAATAGACAAGAAACAAATAAAAAAGGGCACATATACTTGCTTTGTTACTTATAGTGGCAGACTGGCCATAAGGAGGGCAGGGAGAATACTTGCTGGGATGCACTACTTTGAGGCGGCTCGGCTGGGCCCCAGCATGTGCATTTCACCCAGAAAATTTGCTGGAATTCACTTATTTCTATTCTAACACCATCTCCACTCCATGCAGAGTCTTCTCCCAGTCAAACCCATGTTCTGTCCATGCAACCATTATTGTTGTTGACCATATCCAGTATGAACGATTCAGTAACATCACAGGGGGCTATACCCACAATGCCTATGATCTGTTACTGCAATGCTATAGCCTTATGCTAATGAATGCACTTGTTAGCTGGCCTGGAAGCACATTTGGGGCAGGGTTCAGTGGCATGTGGGCTGGTTAGGTTAGTACAACCTCAGGCTGTTTTCAGCTCGAGTTACTTGTACAAAGATTGGGCACACCTGCTTATTATTATTTTATACCTTATTAAATTAGGTTTTTTTTTTACTTGACACTGGAATTGTGAAATTATGTTACTAGGTAATATAGAAAATAACAGCTAAATGAATGATTTTAGCTCGTCATACCTGATTTCAGAAGTGTATCTTTTCTTAAAGATGCATATTTTGAACGTATTCCTAAAGACTCTGTTAAACTCTCATCAACGGGTATTACAGTCTAAAAATAAATGTACATGATAAATGGGTAACAAATGTACACATTTATAATGCTCAACATATTAAAATGTTTAAGTAAACCTACTTAGCAAGCTTCAGAATTACAGTTAAAGGCTTCTGTCTGCGCAAAAAAAAAATGGATGCATACAAATACCCATTTAAGACTGGCGGGGGGGTTCCCAATTGCTGATGCCAGTCCAGTTCTCTTTACCTGCACGAGCATCCCGCTGCAAAACCGGGCCCTGGCTACTGGCTATCATGTGGCCAGGACTCCTTTTGACAAGTGGAAGCGAACTCCAGACCACTTGAGCCTTGGGGACAGTGCATCCCCCACCCCCAGGAATCCCAATTTGGGCTGCCCATCTCCTAAAAGACCCAAAAACAAACTGCAATATTTGAAAGATCTACTTACACAGTCCACAATTCAGGATTCAGGTGGAATATTACCCTATTGACTTAATGTCTGCTTTAGGGGTGTGTTAGTTCCACTAACCTAAATAGATAGGTTATACTCACTCTTCCATTTACTGTATCCACTGATCTGTTAACAGGTGGGCGCTCATCGACCTTTTCCTCCATTTGCCAGCCTATTACTGCAATGTTACCAATACATTCTTGTTCAGAAGACCTGAAGGAAAATATGAAATAAACATTTGAAATTATAAAAATATCACATTACAGCACTTGTAAAAATCATATTAACCAAAGAAATATGTCTACTTACTGAAAAAAATGGAATGGATAAGTGCAAGTGTGGGCTGTATGCAATAATAGGTGTGTTCAAGGTACCACTGTTCTAGAACCATTATACACTGCCAAAGGGATAAAAGGATCTTTGCTGTGTCTATGTTAAGGACCAAACTATGAACATTTTCTTCCTGGACGGGGACAGAGCAGAATTCACAGTCTACCTGAATCTCTACAAGTTCTTCAACAGTATGTCCAGATATCCAGAGGATATGGCAGAATTTGGTCTGGGATAGGTATTACACAGATTCCCAATAACCAATAATTTGGTTATTCTTGGCGATTGTGTGACAAGTAAATAAAAAGCACTTTTTCCTTTTTCAAACATGAAGTGCAAGTCACCTTTCACAAATCTTCAAATCTCTCATTCGAAAATGGAGGCATGGACATAATAAAAGATTTTGGCCAAGAATTTCCCTTAAGATTTTGAGGACAGAGTGGACCTCAGGGATATAATCAGAACAGTCATTTCCATGGAAAACAGACTTTAGAAGGGGCGTACAACACTATAGGATGTTGGATGGAAAAGAGCAATCCAGTAAAAAATACTACCTTCCTGACTCAAACTTTTAAAAAGCTTTCCAACAAAGCTCCTGCAAATCCATACAAGTACACCCCAACATGTTGGTAAGGGTGCTCTATTCAGGCAGGTTTAGGGGATGGTTTAAAATGGATCTCCAGTCAAACGTATGCAGAGGCCAAGCTAGAATGTTTCTAGTTGTTTAATGTAGAGAGTTTACAGCAAGTACTGAGAGAGGTCTCCTACTATAGGCTCCCACTGTCCGTTGAAGCCTTTGTTTAGCACCTGGCCAAAAGTTTTAGGTTCTTCAAGGCCAGGAATATTTAGGAACTGGAAAGCACAGTTTCAGCTAAATCCTGCAACTAATGTTCACTAGAAGAGAGACACCAGGGGACAAGCATATTCCAAGCAAAGAAAGCATACCAAGCAGAAAGAAATGTGTAGCCTCTCTCATAGAGAGCACAATAGCCACAATAGCCTTAGAAAGATTGGGATCTGTCTTAGGAGGGTAAACCATGTTTTGACAAAGTTACAGTACTTTCCGTTGTAAAGGATATACTGGCTACACCTCCATTCTCTTCTTTGAGACCTTAAACTGGACTTTAACCCTGAATAAAAGCCTATTGTGTATGTTTCCCCCCACCCTGTACATACAGATTGCTCACATTAAAAATCATCCTACCTGCATCTAGTGCATTTTCAAAACCTTTAAACATCCAAGATGGTGGCTCATGGACTCTGAGGCTGCCTGCAAAAAGTCTTCTGGCTATGCCGCTCTGCATTATGGGATTGTTGTCCGTTTCCCCAGTTTTGCTCTGTCTGTGCAGAGCACAGCTATAACCCACTCCCCTTGCACTCCCCCCCTTCTCCACTTCTCAGGTTGTGAGATTTCTGGGGTAAGATGGCGGTGGCCGCATCCTGGAGTCATGAAAAGAGTTGCAACCCAGTGGGGGAAAGAAAAATATGTAAGCGTTTTTAACCCACTGCCCACCCACAGGAGCTCATAAGCTGCTTTATCCCTTTCCTTGGTCTTTATTGTATTAGTTATTCTTTGTTACAATAATTAAGTTAGAAACAGTATTCTGATATCTGTCTTTTATGGACAAAAATCCCTGTTAGACTTACTAGTATGAGTCCTTCAAGAAGGTCATAGAGAGAGAGAGAGGGAGGCTCCTCCCCCTTCCCCCCAGTCCTCAGCATTGGGCAAGAATAAATATTAAACCGAGGAAAGAAAGAAAACATTTGAGTCCCTCAGTATGGTTCAGTATATTTCATTTCTACCATGGCTTATTTATCTGATAAAAGGTTTCAGCGGTAGTGTTTATGTAAGGTGTGGGGCATAGACCTATCAGTAGCTCAGCAAAGTTCTTCTATGAAAGCTTCTGATCTTTCACCCCAGAAAGTGGAGACTGCTATGGAATGAGACGAAATATATAAGTGGAAACATCCATAAAAGTGTATGGAGTACTAGAGAATCCAAACACCACTTCAGGCTTTCCTGGACGGCCTGGGAAATCAGTGGTTTTCCCAAATGGGAGTGATCCCATGAAAAAGGCTTGTAACTGCCAGTAGTGAAGTTACGGCCAGGTAATTGCCGGGATGTTGTAGATCATAGACCCAGGACCAGGGATGCAACTATGGGGGGGCAGAGGTTGCGGCCGCACTGGGACCCATAAGGTCAGGGGGCCCTATGATTGTTTTGCTGCCTTATTTCTTATATATGTTATCTTATTCAATCAAGTTCAGAAAAAAGAAGCATCATTTTTATGTCTCCAATTTAGCTGAATGACAGGGAAAAGGTTACTGTATGAGCCATGATGTGGGGGGCATTCAACGTTCTTACTGAGGCCCCATCACCTTAAGTTACGCCATTGCCCAGTACCATCAAGATCCATGTGGCAATGGCGAAATCTTCTGTTGTGTGCTGTCTAGGTATAGCCCAGAAGTCTGCACTCTCTGGATGGAACCAAGTTCCAGAGTGAGAATGAGAGAGATTGATTCTCTTGCAAGATCGCCTCTGTACTGGCTAATAACCGGAGGTCATCTAGATAAGGCATGAGGGAAAATCCTCTTGACCTCAGACAGCCCATTGCCCTTGTCAAAATCTTCTAAAGGTTCCGGGGGTAAAGGATATGCCAAAAAGTAGTGGCCCCAGGTGGTCTCCCATCCAGGTACTGACCAGGCCTGACCCAGCTTAGCTTCCAAGATAAGATTAGATCAGCTGTATCCAAGGTCGTAGGCCATAGGTTGTGGCCGTAGGCCGCAAAAGGCCAAAGGCACATGTATGTATGTACTCCCGCAAACATACAGGGTCTCTAAGATTATAATCAATCAGGTTTCCCTGCTTTTAGTGGGGACTGCACTACTTTGAATAACCGGTGCTGGGGCGAGACCTGAGTGTTTGGTTTACAGATTGGGCTTGGTCTCAAACACCCACTCCTTATTTGGTTATCCATGAGGATCAAGAGTGTGTAGCCTCAAATTCAAACCAAACAAAGAGTTTCATTTGGAAAAGGAAACCAACTACATTTTATACATTAAGAAGCACTTTGATATAGTGCTAGTATATCACCTCAAGGATGCAGCCTCTAAAAAAGGAGAAAGGACCAAAACATGTATGGTAGCATGCCTCACAGGGAAGGAATAGACGTTACTATTTGCCACTGTAGCCATCCGGTCTCAGAGTAAAGCCCCGACTGGCTATAATCTGGCGATACAAAGACAAAACAAACAGGAGTAGGCCAGGTTCTGCAAGCACCAGACCTGCTCACCCCCCTTGAAGGTTGCTACGAGGGTGACATTGTTCTGGCGTACATGGACATACCTTTCCTAAGAGGGTCTTTCTAGGGTTGTATACTAGAAGTAACCCCTAAGATTGATAAATGAAGCTTCTAGGTGAATACTCTGAAACTAGAGAGGTTTAAATGACAAGGATGAAACATTGCATGACTTCTAATTACCGATTACCCGCAATTTGGCAAAAGGTTTTATTGGCTGGGCAAGTGACAACATGCTTAGCCTAAGCACACCCACCCTATGAAACTGAATGGTTTCCAGTAAGAAAGGATGTGCAAGCTGTGGCGCCCATAGCCCAGGGACATAGAAGAGAGTGAAAAAAGACTCCAGGAACGTCCAAACTCTCTGGCCATCCGCCATTCATGCATGCATAATAGATTGCTGAGACTAACTAGGTACCAAAATCTATTCAGATTGTCTGGAAAGGTATGGAGAGGGGTAAACAATCTACCAATCCTCAGTGTATTAGGCAAATGCGAAATTGCCCGTGGATTGCACCCGGCCACTAACTTTTAATGGAGCTAGGTAAAGAGGTAAAAATATGGAGAAAGTCTGTATAGGAAAAACTCTTATCCTTGCTGATAATGCAGCTATGATCCAATGCATCAACAGGGCAAACGTTATCAGAACCCCTGTGTTCTATAGATTGGTTGCCCTTTTCATCTTAAGCTTTTATATAATCCATTATAAAATCTTTGATAACAAAGAAAAATATTTTCTGTAGCAACTTAAACCAAAGTGGTGTTTTGGAGGTATATATCAGAGATTTGGCTTGCTAATCCTTTGATTGGCTGTGGCAGAGACAGGTTTAACCCCTTCTGTATTACATTTAAGAACAAATAAATGCAAACCCCCAAATAACAGCAGATGTATACGTCTCACCAACTTTCCTGAAGAGGCATGCTCATGGCTTGGCTCTTCCACTGTAGATGTCCTGGGATATGCACCACCGCAGCCCTTGTTATTTTGTTGCAGATAGAAGCAAGCCAGCTGCACATGTTCCATTCTGCTGCAATGTACAAGTGTCAAGGCTATGGGCCAGAAGCAACCCCTGGACTGCGTCCAGACTAGTACTGCCCTCCGATTCCTGGCCCCAAGGGCCACTCAGAGTGTTGCTTGAGCCAATGCACTCCCCCCCTCGGGAAAAAATCAGAGGGGAGACTTGGGAACACAATACCCCCCATCCACACTGCCACCAAGATGAAGGACCACACCGACTGGACAGCAAAGCCTGCTAGAGTCCGAGTCCCGGGATTACCACATGCCCGGCCAGCTTCTCCCCGTCCTTCGACAGCAAACATCTAGGGCGCACCAGTCTACCCCTGGAGAAACTGAGGGAGACCTGCGGACACCAACCAAAGCACCAATGCCGCCAGTGCTGGTACCAAGAGGGAGGCTTATGCCGACCAGACAGCAAGCCTGCTAGCTACTGAGGGGGTTAGGAGCCAGCCAGGGTAGGTGATGGGGTTCTCCAGCAGATCCCCTGGCCACAGGTACCCTGGCCTGTGGAAGTATAGCCGGGTTGGTGAGCACCTCCTGGGATGGAAAAAAATAAAAAAACAAACTGGATGATGAAAAAAGGTCCCAGGTTTCCTAGGAGAGGAAACACAATACTGAGGACTGGGGAAAGGGGTGGGGCTTTTAAACCTGTCCCAGTTTGTCTTTCCTCTGTAGGGGAAGGAGCCTCTCTCGCAGTGGCCGTCCTGAAGGATGATGGGAAAAAAATACCATTTTGTGAATACTCACCTGTAAAATGGGTATTATAAGTATGTCACACACCCCGCTTCAGATAGTCATTACACTTGGGTTATACCGACCTGTAGAGGGTGATCTTGCAGAGATGTCATGAAAAAAAGTGAGCCCCTCCCAGTCCATAAATACCTGGTACCTCCCACTCATTCCCCAGTATTAAGACAGTAGTAAAGGGACCAGGAACAGCCAAAACAACCAGTAACAGTAAAAAAGGTTCACCATAGAAAGGATCCAGAATACCAAAGGGCGGGGTGAAGCGGGGTGTGTGACATACTTATAATACCCATTTTACAGGTGAGTATTCACAAAATGGTATTATTCTAAGTATGTCACACACCCTGCTTCAGATAGTCATTACACTTGGGACATCCAATAGCAGTGTCCATAAAGGGCGGGGATCCAAAACAAGGCAACAATACACAAACTTAAACCACTGCAGCTTGCAGAACTTTGCGGCCAAAAACAGCATCCGCTGAGGCCCGCACATCAACCTTGTAAAACTTGGAAAAAGTGTGAACAGAAGACCAAGTAGCAGCCTTACAAACTTGCTCAACAGAGGCCTGATTCTGGAAAGCCCAGGACGCCTCAACAGCACGAGTAGAATGAGCAGTAACACGAAAAGGGGGAATCTTCCCCTTGGCAGAATAGGCCCCAACAATGTCCTGGCGAATCCATTTACTAATGAAAGACTTGGCGGGAGCCAAACCTTTCCTAGGCCCGTAGGGCACCACGAAAAGGGCGTCAGTCTTACAAAAAGAAGAAGTACCCACCAAATAGTACTTCACACAGCGAACCACATCCAGAGAATGCAAGACCCTCTCCTTGTCATTGCTGGGCTTAGGACACAAGGAGGGTAGAACAATGTCCTGATTAAGATGAAAGGCAGAAACCACCTTAGGAAGGAAATCTGGCTTGAAGCGGAAAACAACCTTGTCCTGATGCCTCTCAAAGTAAGGAGCCTTAATAGACAAAGCCGCCAACTCCGATACACGCAGAACGGAAGTGATGGCAACCAAAACGCAACCTTCTGAGTAAGCGTAGAAAGAGCAATATCCTGCAAGGGTTCAAAAGGAGGACCCTGAAAAGCAGAAAGAACCAAATTCAAATCCCAAACTGGGAGCAATGGCTTCCTAGGAGGCTGCACATGCATAACCCCTGGAAAAAGGTCCGAACCAGAGGATGAAGTGCAAAAGACCTTTGAAAGAACACCGCCAGGGCAGAAACGTGCCCTTTCAGTGTAATAAGCTGCAAACCCAGGTCCAGACCATGTTGCAGAAATTTCAAAACCCTAGGGATAGAAAACACCCTGCAAGGCAAAGCCCGGACCTCACACCAATCAATATAAGACCTCCAAATCCTATAGTAGATGGCAGAGGAAGACTTCTTTCTAGCCCTAACCAGAGTCTGAATGACAGCATCAGAAAGACCTTCCTCCTTCAAGATGGAGGTTTCAGCCGGCACACCGTCAAAGCCAGCGTTGGTAAATTGGGGTAAAGCAGTCCACCCTGAGTGAGCAGATCCAGCAGAAGGGGCAGATCTAACTGATCCGCTGCCAACCTTACCACGCCTTGGCCATCTTGGAGCCACCAGGATTGCTGACGCACCCTCTAGGGCCAGCTTGCGCACCACTTTGCCCACCATGGGAAACGGAGGGGACAGATACAGAAACCCCAGATCCCTCCAGGTCAGAGACATGGCATCCACTGCCAGAGCCAGCGGATCCCGCGAGAGAGACAAATGCCGGAAGCTTGTGATTGTGACGAGAGGCAAAGAGGTCCACCTCCGGAGTCCCCCACCGGTGGCAAAGCGACCGAAACACCTTGGGGCTGAGATGAGCACCTTCTCAGGGAGCCTCCGTGTTCTCCACTCCCAGAATGTACACCGCCGAGATGCATGGGACATTTCTCTCTGCCCAAGCCAGGATCAAAGACACTTCCTTGAGGGCACGCCTGCTGCAAGTCCCTCCCTGGTGATTGATATAGGCGACCGCCGTCCCGTTGTCCGACCGAACCTGAACCGGTAGGCCCCGTAACAGATGAGACAAGTGAACCAGAACCAACCTGATGGCTCTCAGCTCCAAGCTCTCAGCTCCAGAACATTGATGGGATCGTGAGCCTCCTGAGGCCCCCACAGTCCCTGAAACTGAAGATCCTTCCAAACCCCCCCCCAACCTGACAGGCTGGCATCCGTGGTGACCGTCTCCCAACGAGGGGTCAGAAAGGATCTGCCCCTCAGCAGATTGCTCGGTTCCAGCCACCACCGAAGGGAACGCCGAACCCGGGGGGACATCAGAAAAGACTGATCCAAAGACAAGGGAGACCTGTCCCAGGCCGACAAAAGATGGAGCTGGAGCATCCTTGTGTGAAACTGGGCAAAGGGAACCGCCACGAACGAAGCCACCATCAATCCCACCAGTCGCATCCCCAGCCGGATGGACGGACGAGGGCTGGATAGGAGAAGCTGAGCCAATTCCTGAATCAAAAGAACCTTGGGCCGGGGGAGGAACACCCTCGACTGAGAAGTATCCAGAGACATTCCCAGGAACACCACCACCCTGGACGGAGAGAGGGAGGACTTGGGATAGTTGATCACCCAGACGAATCCAGAGTGGCTACCACAGTCCTGGTATCTAACTCCGCCTGGCTGAGAGAGGATGCCATAATAAGCAGATCGTCCAGATAAGGCACGATGCGGATACCCTGGGCTCTGAGGAGGGCCATCACCCCCGCCAGCACCTTGGTGAAAACCCTTGGAGCCGAGGTAAGGCCAAACGGAAGAGCCACAAACTGAAAATGCCGATCTTCCACCACGAACCTGAGAAATCTCTGATGTGCCGGGAAGATTGGAACGTGCAGATAAGCATCCTTGATGTCTATGGACATCATGAAGTCCTCCTGCCGAAGTGAATTTATGGCAAAGCGCAGAGTTTCCATGCGGAGCTTCCTGGGACGGATAAACCTGTTGAGAAACTTCAGATCCAGGATGGGACGAACGGAGCCATCCTTCTTGGGCACCGTGAACAGATTGGAATAGCATCCCAAGCCCCGGTCCGAGGGAGGCACCGGGCAGATGACAGCCATGTCCAGGAGATCTTTTACTGCCGCCCGGAGCCCCTGCGCTGCCAGAGGATCCAAGGGCACCCGAGACCTGAAGAATCTGGGAGGAGGCCGGATCTCGAACTCCAGTTTGTAACCGGAAGACACCACTTCCCGAATCCATCTGTCCGAGACCTCCTGGTCCCAGACCTGAGAGAAGTGTCGCAGCCATCCCCCCACCCGCGAGGGTGAAGACGCCCCCTCATTGTTGAGCCAGCTTAGCAGCGGCTTTGGGCTTGGAGCCCCAGCTGTGACCTGGACGGGCACGTCCTCTTCCCCTGTTCCAGGAATCACCTCTGGAGGAGAAGACAGCCGATCCCCGTCCAGGTCTGGCCCCACGAAAGGAAGGGGTAAAGGAAGCCGCCCCCCCCGAAAGGGACGACGTTGCTTCCTTCGCTGAGGTAACCTACCTCCTTTTGCGACCGTATCCAATTTCTCTCCAAAGAGCCACAAGCCCAGAAAGGGAAGAGCCGTAAGCGACTTTTTGGACACAAAATCAGCCGCCCACTGGCGCAACCAAACCGATCGCCAAATAGCCACCAGCAAGGCCGAAGTTCTACTACACATCACCATGGTGTCATCCAGGGCGGCTAGCACAAATGACAAAAACAATTCGCACCGCTTAAGGGCGGTGAACTCATCACTAGCCGGGTCAAGCCTGGAGGTCGACAACAGGTCCCTGACAACCGACCTAGAAGCCACTATTAAAAGCGCTGAAGCAAGGCCGACCCGACACTGGCAAAACCGTGACAAGCCATCTGGTCAATGCGTTTGTCCTCACCGTCCTTGAGAGTAGAACAGTCAGGAGAATGCAAGACAGAGGTGCTAGACAGCCCCAAAACAGGGGCGTCCACCTCGGGAGGGGACGACCAGCGCTTCACCGCATCCACCGGAAAGGGATATTTCTTATCCCAAACCGGAGGGACACCCGGAAGCCGAGTAGGCCTCTCCCATTCCTTAAGAATAATGCCATCGAAATGCCTTTGATTAGGGAAATTTAAGTGCGGCTTAGCCTCTTCAAAGAACTCCCCCTTCTGTGGAAGGGTCACTTCAGGAGGAGAGATTGCCAAAACCTCAAACATATGAGTCAGGACCTTAGGGGTATCCAAAGAATCCCCCTGACCCCGCTTGGCATCAAACTGCTGATCGTCAGAACCATACGACTCCTCAAAAAGCTCCCCTTCCTCTAGTGGGGGGGGTATCAGACCAGTCCAGTGAATCAAACTCCTCAAGATCAGAAGCCTGCGTGGCTGGAGACAAGTGCTTTCTCTTAGCCGGGGCCTTTCTGGCCACAGCGCTAGAAAATAATTTTTCAAGATTGGACAATCTGGTACACACCTCAGATTGCGACTCCCCACTCGTGACAACATCACACGGGGTATGGATCAGGCGGGGAGGGGTAGGAGAAGGGACCGGCGGCGCAGAACCAGACGCATGGGATCCGGACTGCCGCGTAATAGTCTGCTGTGCACATGGTATGCAAAGGAATACATCATCCCCTGTAAGGGATGCCCCACACCCCAAACACTGCCGGGGTTGCCCCGAGGGGAGCCTGAGCCCGGTATCCTGGGAAGCCTCCATATGGTGATTTTATTGCTAGTCGCAATACCCAAGGGAATTACGCAATATAAGCGACCGGGGATGCCCCTTCTGTGTCCCGAGTGGGAGGATTTATAGGGAGTTCTAAAATTAAACCAGGGACCCTAGGACCGGGAGGACCCCTTTAGGATCCAACAAGGGTCCACCTGGAAGACAGAATACAGGGCTATTCAGCACCTCAATCATGCCCAAGCACACACAAAGGCAGACATACTGATATGCAATAACATAAGAATCTATATGTATAAATATATGTATAAATATATATATAGGCATGTCATGAAATAATGAGGCCCCAAGGGCCACTCACGGAGGAAGATGGCGTCCGTCCAGCCGGAGGCGAGAACACGAGAAGCAGAGGGAGAAGAAGGGCGGGCCGGCGCGGTTCGCGCCCGGCCCCGCACCTCACCCCTGACAACGATGCCGCTCCCGGCCAGAGGCCAGGCTCCGCAGCGGCGCCAGGAGCACGGGGGGAGGGCCTTAGGCGATCGCGCCGAGCGCCCGACCCCGCCCCCCTGCCAACCGCTCCTGAGGGGGAAGAAGCTCCCCCACCGAAGCTGCCACAATGGCCGGCGTCGCTGCACGCCCGGCGCCGGCTGAGTCCTCCATAAAAGTGCACCCAAGGAGTCACACATACACACATTAACAGCAGGTACAGCTGCACAATAAAAACGATAACACTAAGGGAGAAAGGCCCCCCCCCTCTAAGGAGCAAGGGCAATCCGGGAGAGGGGGAATCCACGCTGGAAGGTGGAAGGGCAAGGGACGGGGCATCCCTAACCGGGATCACCAACCCGGAAAACCGCCTACCCCTTAGTATGCGGTCTCACGGTGGAGCATAGCTCCTAAGCACCATTAGGTGCCGTCTACCCTTGCCCGGACCAGCAGCCTAGGCTGGGAGGCAAGGTGAAATACTAAGAAGGGGGTCCAGGCAGAAATAGACTAACAAGCAGGCCGGGAGTTACCCCGGCTACCTGCAAGGAGGAGACATGCATCTTCTGACTTGCTCGCCGTCTGCAGAGATGAAAGACTGGGGAATGAGTGGGAGGTACCAGGTATTTATGGACCGGGAGGGGCTCACTTTTTTTCATGACATCTCTGCAAGATCGCCCTCTACAGGTCGGTATAACCCAAGTGTAATGACTATCTGAAGCGGGGTGTGTGATATTTGCAAGCTAGGATATAGTAGAGTTCTTCCAAGTTTTGCCTAGAGGAGTAATTTTAAACCAGTGGGTGTTAGCGGACCATGGGAGTATTTATACTGCCTTTTATTTTTAGATGGGGATTTTGTCCTCTGTGAGGAGTAATAGAGCCCTTCTGCATTTAAAGGAACAGTATCGCGAAATTTGCATTAAAAAAGATAAATAATTAAATAGCCACACAATAGCTTCTAACATGTGTATAAATAATCTGGCGATAGAAAAAGGAAAAAAAATATGCCTCTCTTTTAAATTGTATAATTACAATGGCTCAGTCCATTTGCTGAATAGGGGGATCTGCTGGGTTGTTTTTAGTGAGCTGCTTCATTTAGCCCACTGGTCTCCTAGCATCACTTTACCTCAGAGGCTGACACTGTAATCAGTGGTAACGGCTGTGTGTGTGTGAGGTGCTGCTTTTGTTATGAGACCAGGTGACTCAAATGTGTAAAATCTATACAAAATAAACTAAACTGACTGAAAATAACTGAAATTCTTCTTTGAATAACTGTGCAGGAAAATCTAAAGGTATTAAAGTGGAACAAAACCCTGAGTTTCCGACCCTGAAGTCTATAAGACCCGGCCATTGACCTTCCCCCTTGGGCATTCTAAATCAGGATGCCCACTGTGTGAAACAACCCCTGGATAACCACAGATCCCCCCATTTTTCTGGCGCGCTCACGCAGATAGTCATTTAGGCAGGCCGGGCGGCCAGGAAGGTTACTGCTCAGGCTCCCCATCTGTGTGCAAACAGAGCTGATTGGATGAGAGCCCGCGCATGCGCTGTGGGACAGGGAAAGGTACGTTTTCACAGGCGAACTTGGGGATTTCACATATCAGGGCATCCCAAGTCGGGATGCCCCTAGGGGCACAAAACAAAACTCCAGATAGTGAAAATCCTGGGTTGGGCTTTGCTCAAAACACACAAAGCTGAAAGAAAGATCATATGGAAAAATGTGTTGAGAAAAGAGAGAGAAAATGGTAAACTGAAAGATTCTGCAGCAGAGCCAACATGAGGGGAAAACTGTCAAAATCAGCTAAATGACTTCTAGAGCTTCTCTCTCTGTTTTCTGCGAGGGGCATAGAGTTACTGCCCATTTTTTGGTATAACATGGCAGGTTAGGGTAGCGTACTGAGGCAGGCATTATTTAGATGTAAGATAGAGTTGGTGTATTATTTGGTCTGCCCACAAGGAATTATTGTAAGGGTTAAGTTTGAAGTCTTGCTTTGTAAGTTTTAATGTGCATAAGAAACTACCTAGTTAGGCATGTAGTAGAGTGCAGTTGCTGGCCTTTTCTTTCTCAAAAAAACACAGTAAAATTCCCTCTATAAGGCCAATTGTGGATCAGTCTGATGTGGGATCCTATAATTGGTATTGGCACAGAAAGCTGTGTAGTTCGTGGTGGAAATTTTGGATTGTGGGTGAGCTAATTAAACATGTCAGATTAAAAAGCAGGATTGTCAATATAGGGTAGAGTATCACTTTCAGAAATGGGTGGCTGACCTGTGTTTTTGTGATTACATTCTTGATTAGTGCAAATAATTATTTTAATAGAGGAGTAAATATTTTGATTTTACTGAATTCTAACTCCATTTACTGAAGCTATGCATCTGGGCTGCTTTATATTAAGGTTTCAAGTCCGTTGCCCCCCATCCTGACAGATATAGTTGGTCTAAGGAGGATCATGTACGCGACCTTGTGTTTTCCGGTTTCGCTAATAAAAATGATTGAGAGCCTTGAAGAGGGCCTTGGAGAGTTCTGCCACTATGGTTTCGCTAACCTTACAAACTGCAAGATTTCTGCTCTGTGTATACCACACTTGACCACTTGGTCACTTGACAAGAGCAATCTCTTACAAAATACATCCTGCCATATAAGGATGGAACAGCTAGTTGAGCTGTGTTTCACCTTGGGCACATGTCCGCCTAAGGCCATGTCCAATATGCCCCAAAAGAACTCTGTAGTGCAATACAATCTTCCAGGGCAAGTCTGAAAAGTTGAAGACCCTTGTTCGAGAAACTAATGTGTGCTATGCAAATTGGTTTGTTTTCTGTGGTGAACTACAGTAATTCTGCCAATAAATAATTTTGCTTATCAGAGGCATATTCAAGAAACCCCCCCCCCCCCCTCCAAAGAACTTGTAAGGGAGAAAAAAAGAGCAGTCAAAAGCAGGCCCACTTGACCAAAGTGCACATGCCTTACTAGCCTAGCGAAAATTCAAAGGAAATGATTCCACAATGTAAAGGAAGAAGCTATAAATGGTTTTAGGGTACTTCACCGGCCAGGTATTCCCTGCCCTAAGCCTGTGAAACAACAAAAAACAACAAGACCTTAATATCTGCATACAAGCAACAAGAAATGAGTAAGTAATGGAAAAGGCAAAGACCTACAAAAGAGAGCCTCAGATTTTCATACCTGTCCTGGACTAGGCAATTAAATTGTAGACCAAGATCAAGCTTTTACACATTCTAGGCCAAACACAGCAGCAAGAAGAATCTTTCACTGCCACATTACAAAAGACAAGGTAAGCAAAACAGTTGCAGCAGACATCCACCTTCTATCATTCACTTGTGTAGACTAAACTTCCTCTACCGAGGACATAGCATCCCTGGTGGTGTCTATATTTATAGTAATGATGTAGATTCTAAAAGAACAGTGGTGTCTGCAATTAGATTACTATGAGTTTTTTTCTTTAAAAGCAGAATCTGTCCAGCCAGGCAATGGCGGTCACGAATGACAGGATATAGTCCTATTAAGGGGCTTTTCTATTTTTCAGTCAAGAGGTTTATTGGCTCAAGAGGCTCCTGCAATCACCTGTTGTTTTTACATGCTGTTGTTACTTCTTATCCTTGTGAGCGTTTATATTTTTTTGATGAAATGTTTGGCACATTTTAAAGTACTGTTGCACTATATTTTATACATTTTATTTACAAGCCACTTCTCTGAGAGTTCCTTGGTAGCAGAGAGTTCATGCTGGGAACAGTTCTTTGGATTTTTAAAGGGATGGTCAAGGTGTTCATAGATACCGGTGGAGGGCACTGATGTGTAGTGATGCATGCACCACAGGGTGACGCCATTTTAAAATTGAACTGTGAAACAAGCTCTGTGAATTCAGATAGACTTTTATTAGAGAGCTTAATTTGGGATTTAATTTAGCACTCCACTTTGAGCTTTTCTCCAGTTGTTTCATTTTAGCACAGTATTCTTTTCTGTTACTCTATTTAATTCTATTATTATAGGTTTTTCCAACTTGAATCACAATTGAACCACACCAGTTTGAGCACCTTGCAATTACAATCCCTAAATCTCTGCCCCTCCATAGACATACAAGCTTACCATACTGGCAGATGTAATCTGTGGCTCTTCTCCTGCAGCAAATCCTTCACTATAAACTTTCCAGAACCCAACAAATACATCTGCGCATAAAAGAGAAAATAAGGAGTAAAGTACAAAAATATCATTCTTTAGTCTTATTTTTCTCTCGACTTCCTGATTGGCCTGACAAACATTTACCACAACATCAGTATTAAATACTGTAGCAGATTTTTTTTAAATGAGGCTTCCCCTGTTTGTAATTTTAGACCAGGCAAGAGGAGTACAGGTAGGGTAAACATAAATGCCACCCCTGTCATATAATGGGCATATAGTCTAAAAACTTCAGTGCTTCATTGCAGCATATGTTCTGTGTACACTGGAAAATATTTTAAATTTTTCTTACGACAGTATCAGGTGCTATGTAAATATTTCAGACAACTTTGCATAACCCTATCATAAGACTAAGTGTATAAGAGCATATGACTACTTTGTGCTGACCGCACAGAGAGAATGTACACATACTCTAGGAGTCACTAAATAACTAAATATTAAAATGACCATATTGCATTACATGATATGGGATTACTTAAAGTGATTGTGCAGGTAAAAGATAAAAGAAAATCTGAATGGAGCGGGACATGTCATAGTTCTTGTGGGGGTCCATCAGGTATTGATGGACGCGAGCTGAAGATGGTGGTGGCGGCTGTGCAAGCAGCATGGGACTTTAATCGGGTGTTTCAGTAAGTGTCAGTGCAGCGAAAGGGCAGTAATTACCTGTAGAGCATTAAAGGGAAGTGCAGCCTGAAAACTCTGTGCCAGGTAGGATCCAGGTCTACAAGCCCCAAATTAAACTTACCATTCTTTGGGGGTCTCAAAGTTGGACAGTTTAAAACAGTTTCTGGGTAATGGGTGTAGTAGGAGTATGGTTTATGGGAGTGGCTTATTTACAAGCTTTTAAGAAAAAATATCCACATCAGTGTAGAATGTGTTTAAGAAAAATATCCACATCAGTGTAGGATACCCATGTGTGTAAGAAGGTGTAGCCCTGCCCCAGGTCACATACTTCAGAGATCTTTGATTCATAAAAGATATTGGTGATTGAGAAAATGCTCATCCAGTCCATACATTCCAGAACCACTATTCATCCAAAGATTCAGAGTATTTGTAAACTGACCAGACATCCTGCATTTTGGATTTGGTGGGACAGTCTTCCCATTAATGCTATAAGGGATACATAGCAGTCTCCAGAGTTTTTGTGGGGACAGTGGGACATAATGCTTCAAAGTGGGACTGTCCCATCAAAAGTCTACTCCATTTACTCACACGCCCATGAATCCCGAATTTGGGGGCGGCATGAGCAAGAGGAGGTGCGGCTGATGAACATATGTCTCTGTAATGCAGGGATTACTGATGGTCTGGGGGGGTAGTTAGGTTGCAAGCAAGGGTCTAGGTCAGCTCCAACTATCTACCACTACAAGAGGGATATTTATCGCTTGACAAATAGTACTAAAGTCTAGTGTGCATTTAAAGGAACAGAATGGCCTTATTAAAGGGGAAATATTATGTTTTGGAAAGCTTTAAATAAGTGTCAAACCTTTTTTTTAATCATTGGTGAGTCAGAATGAGCCACCAGTCAGATTTTAGTTTAACCTCAGTCCCCGAAATAGGTGCCACAAATGCTGGGGGTCCCCCTCTCTGAAAGAAAAGATTTGCTATCCCTCTCTTTCTCAGCAAGATAAAATGTTTGTGCAAGAGCAGAAATATACATTGTGAGGCTGTCAGCACCATGAGGAGAAACAGAGGGAGCAGTGGCTATTCATGGGAGCAACCAGTCCGACATCATTGTTGATAGGGGCCAGAGGAAGGATCTAGCTGATGAGCGATATCGGTTTCTCTTTAGCAGTGTAAAGCATAGTGCTGGCAGACTCACATTCCTATACACTTATTATACTTTATTCTATGGAGAGTAAGAGGGAAAGCAAGTGTCTTCCTCAGGTAAGGGGGACCCACAGCATGTGTGGGATCAACCTCTTCAAGGTGATACAGATTGAGGTAAAATTAAAAACTGAAGGGTGGTTTGTGAGGAGGAGGGGTAAAAAAAAAAACAATGAAGCACCAACCCACAGAAAACCACTGAAGTAGCCTCAAACATGGTCAATAACTAGTAGTAAGCGTTGACTGTGTAAATATTAAATACATTGTATGCAGAGCAGTTCCTAGGCAACATAGCACTCAGTGCAGGAAGGAAAACGTACTGCCCCCTCCTCACCCGTCTTATAATGCTGCTGCTGACCATTACTCACACATTTTGCTGAACTTCTTCCTTAGAAGCAAGCAGTGCCCCCTTCCCATGATTGAGTCCAATATGGAGGCATGAGGGGCTTGTCTTATGCCCCGCACCACCACCCATTACTGCATCCTGCAATGCCTGCATGACGTAATACATGTGTTCTTTCGGGTCTCCATAGGTTACAATGTTAAGTTTGGGTTTTGATCAGCTCTCTGTAAGTCCCAGAAGTGGGGCTCCAATTAGTATAGACGTCAGCAATGTACACACGCCACAGCTTTTGGCAAGTGAAAAATGTTTATGTTTATGTCTGTCTTTTCTCTTAAATTGTAAGGTCAAATATTTGGACAACTTACAGTTCCCTGAGATCGGTCTTTAACATCGTATACAGACAGCTTAATCTGTGTCATTTGATTTATGAGCGAGTCCTGGAAGAAGGCAATGCTACTAAGAAATATAGGGTTGCTTGTTCCCTAAAACACAAGAAAGTGAAAACAAAGACTGCTTTAGAGGGTGTACAGTCACAAAGGACATGGATTGTTATGCAGTATAAAGCCCTGGCAAGTTCAAGAGGAAACATCATCATTTCGATTTTTAGATACACAGTAAAAGAACTGTAAGAAACACAATACAGAAACATAATCTGACAAACTATACCACACATTATGTAGAAGTGTGACAATGAGTCTGGC
Source organism: Gastrophryne carolinensis (assembly GCA_027917425.1). Classification (NCBI taxonomy): domain Eukaryota; kingdom Metazoa; phylum Chordata; class Amphibia; order Anura; family Microhylidae; genus Gastrophryne; species Gastrophryne carolinensis. The sequence continues at coordinate 202,385,529 of CM051236.1, forward strand.
ATCAGCCACAACACTAGGTAACTATGTATATGTAAAAAGTGCCAGCAATGGCACTGCACCAGTTTAGCCTTTAAGACAGTTTAGCAAGAGAACTGATAGTTTGTGATTAATGTTACGCTACACTGAACATCTCCCTTAAAGGACTGTGTTCTCATAGCGGCAGAAGGAAAATGGTTTTGTTTATGAACAATTTATATGCAACATTTTTTATACTATGCCTTCCAGTGAAAAGACTGTCAACTACTCTTTTCCCTGAGCATGTCATCCCACTGATCAGTTGTATTATCATCCTGAACCCAAAATAGAAAAATAAACTATTGCTCTAAACAAAAAATGGGTGAGAAGAAAAAAAAATACAATTCTGTGAAACTCACCTGTAGAATTGTTCTTGAATATATCCAATCCAGGTCGTCCCAGAAGTAATGACAATTGGGTAATCCACCGCCAGGTGGCGCTCGACTGCAAGATCAAAAGCTGTTGCTCCTCCCGGCCCCTAGAAAAGCAGGTGTCTCTCTATGATTCCCCAGTGGTTAGGCAGCAGTAAGAAAAGAGACAGGCCGGGAGGCCAAGAAACCATGTTATTTCACATAGATTCAGCATGTACTCTCTCCAACAAAAAAACAACGGTCCAATACAAAAATGGTAATCACCATAACAGGCAAACAGAGATAATGAAACAAGGGCGGGGTGGGAAGACCTGATATATTCAAAAACAATTCTACAGGTGAGTTTCACAGAATTGCATTTTTCACTATATCCAGTCCAGGTCATCCCAGAAGTGATGACAATTGGGACACCCAAAAGCAGTGTCTATTAGGGCGGGATCCCCAGTGCGGAACAGCATGTAGTTCATTTCACCACCACCTGAAGGACCTTTCAGCCAAAGACAGCATCAGCTGAGGCCCTAACATCAACCTTGTAAAACTTGGTAAAGGTATGAACAGAAGACCAAGTCCCAGAAAGCACCAATAGCTCTAGTAAAATGAGCTGTAATACGAAAAGGGGGTTCCTTCCCCTTGGCAGAATATGCTTGCACACCACCTGTCTGATCCACTTACTGAGCGTGGACTTGGCAGGTGGTAAACCTTTCCTAGAGCACTCTGTTAGGACAAAGAGCAAATCAGATTTCCTGAAGGATTCAGTTGCAACCAGGTAATACTTAATGGCTCTGACCACATCCAAGGCATGGAGGGTCCTTTTCTTAGAATAAGTCGGTGCTGGACACAAGGAGGGCAAGACCACTTCCTCATTAAGATGAAAGGGAGAAGGAGGCTTCACACAAAGCGCGGCCATCTCTGACATGCAACACACCGAGGTGATAGTCAAAATAGACAATGCAGCATTGCACAAAGGCTGAAAGGGAGGACCCTGTAGAGCAGAAGGCACCCAATTCAAGTCCCACACCGGTAATACAGGCTTACGCGGTGGACGTACATGGTAACTCCTTGGAAAAAAGTCTTGATCAGTCTATGATTGGCAAAGGATCTTTGGAAAAAGATGGCCGAGACCTGGCCCCTGAGGGTGCTCAGCTGGAGACCCAAGTCTAAGCCGTGTTACAAAAACTCCTAGAGTCCTACAAAATCCTAGAGATAGAGAATGTGCGACAAGGAAAACTCTTGGACTCCCACCAAGCAATGTAGGTATGTCAAACTCTGTAGTAAATCACGGAAGAAGACTTCTTCCACGCCTGAATCATGGTCTGAACAACCGTGGCAGACAGCCCCTTCTCAGTCAGGATTGAGGTTTCAATAGCCAGGACATCAAAGCCAGTCTGTAAATTGGGGTGCTGCAGCGACCCCTGAGTGAGAAGCCCCATGTCGTCGAGCATGATGTAGCGATTGACTGACATCTGAACTATGTCCGCAAACCAACTCCGTCTTGGCCAGCAAGGAGCCACCAGGATGGTTGGTACCCCCTCCTGGGCTATCTTGCGCAGCACTCTGCCCAGGAGTGGAAACGGAGGAAATGCATACAGAAATTTGAACTCTGTCCAAGGAATCGCCAGAGAGTCTGTGGCAATGGCCAGAGGGTCTCTTGAAAGGGAGATGAACCTTGGAAGCTTGTGATTGTGTCTGGACGCAAACAGGTCCACATCCGGCTGACCCCAGCGAAGACACAGGGCGTGAAAGATCTTGTTGCTGAGAGACCATTCCCCCAGACGAGAGGCCCCACTGCTCAGGGAGTCTGCCTCCTGGTTTTCTACCCCAGGGATGTAAACTGCCGATATGCAGGGAACATTCTCCTCTGCCCAAGTCAGAATCTGGGTCACCTCCTTGAGGGCTCGCTTGCTCCGAGTCCCGCCCTGATGATTGATATAGGCGACCCTGACCCTGGAACTTCTGCGTTTGCCAAAAACCTCCCCAGCCGGTCAGACTGGCGTCCGTGGTAACAATCTCCCACCGGGGAGACAGAAAGGACTTGCCTACCAGTAGGTTTCTGGAGTCCAGCCACCACAAGAGGGACCGTGTGGGAAGGGGAAACAGGAAAAACTCCTCCTGTTCCAGGGATTCCTGCGTCCGGTCCCAACCGGTCAACAGATTCAATTGAAGAGGTCTCATGTGGAATTGGGCAAAGGGCACTGCCTCGAAGCAGGACACTATCAGGCCCACCAGTTTCATCCCCAGACGCATCGATGGCAGCTGACAAGACAGTAAGGCCTGCGCCTGCGTCTGGAGGCCCGTCACCTTCTGCTGGGGCAGGAATACCTTGCCCTGTGAGGTGTCAAACGTCATGCCGAGAAAGGACCTCACCATTGAGGGGGTGATAAATGACTTGGGGTAATTGATTACCCATCCGAAATCCTCAAGAGTGGATAACACCGTCTGGGTGTCGCCCTCATCCTGCTGAAGGGACTGAGCCGCAATCAGCAAATCATCCAGATATGGAAGTACGCGGATGCCCTGGTTCCTCAGGATAGCCATGACGCCTGCCAGCACACACGGGGGGCTGAAGATATCCCGAACGGCAGTGCCACAAACTGGTAATGCTGATCCTCCAGCACAAACATCAGGAACTTCTGATGCCCCTGAAATATCAAGGAATGCTTATCTGCACATCCCAATGTCTACCGTGGTCATGAATTCGCCGGGTCGAAGCGAGCTCACCGCGGATCGTAAGGTCTCCATGTGGAAATGTCTGACTCTGACAAACCTGTTGAGACCCTTCAGGTCCAGGATAGGTCTCAGCGTTCCGTCCTTCTTGGACACTGTGAACAGATTGGAGTAGAAACCTTGACCCTGTTGCTGACGAGGCACGGGACAAATCACACCTGACATCAGAAGGCGTTGGGCGGCCATTCGCAGGCCCTGAGCGGTCAATGGGTTCTGGGATATCCGCGACTGAAGAAATCTTGAGGGGGGCCAAACTGCCAGCTCTATTTTGTAACCGGAGGAAACCACCTCCTGAATCCACTGATCCAAGACGAGCTGTCTCCAGACATGAGCAAATAGCAGAAGCCGTCCCCCCCCTGGTAGGGGCCTTGGACTTAGATCCCCAGGAGGGATTGGGTCGACCGCGGGACCTACCTCGTCCCCAGGAATCTCTGCGAGTACCTGAAAATGAAGAGCATCTTCCTCCTCGAAAGGAGCGATAGGCAGGTGAACCCCGGAAGGGCCGCACAGGCTTCCGTCGCTGGGGGAGTCTACCGTTCTTAACCAGGAGGTCCAGACGCTCCCCGAACAATCTGTGGCCCACAAAGGGCCTGTGGCCCACTAGTGGCCCACTAGTGAGCGACTTTTTGGCCGCGGTATCAGCCAACCATTGCCGCAACCAGAGGGAGCGGTGAAGCGCAACAAGCAGGGCCGAGACCCTGGCCCCGAGCAGGACACCATCATCCATGGCAGAGACAACGAAGGCAATAAATTCCACATAAGCCTTGAGGTCCTTAGACTCCTCCGCCCGCTTGCGAGACTTAGCAATATCCACAAGACGTTTCATCTTCTTTCTGATGGCCAGGGAGTCAATAGCCACGGCACACACAGGGCGAAACCAAGCACCGGCAAGGTGAAGGCATGACAGACCAGCTGATCCATGCGCTTGTCAGCTGGATCGCGTAGGGAAGCAGTATCGGGTGAAGGCATGACCGTAGTGTTGGATAGACCCGACACGGGGGCATCCACCTCGGGAGGACGGGACCATAGCCGGACCAGCTCCTCAGGAAAGGGATACCGCCTGTCCAGGCCCTTGGGCACCGACGGTAACTTGTTAGGCCTTTCCCATTCCTTGAAAATCATGTTAGAAAAATGGGCCTGCTCAGGAAAGACAAGTCTCTGTCTCTCAGGCCTGAACAAATCACCCTGCTTCCGCTTAGCTGCTCTAGGAGGGACAATGTGCAGCGTCTCAAAGACCGCAGTGAGAACTCCGTATCATCAGGAAGCCAGGTATCCGCATCCGAGGAAGAACCGGGCCCGCTGTCTTAGCCGGCAGAATGATCCACTGTGGAAATGGAGTCCTCATGCAACTCGCCCTCCTCCACGGAGCCGGGGCCTCCAAAAAGATCAACATCATTATCGCCATCATTATCAGAATAAACCGGCTCAATATGGCGCCTCTTACTCGTGGCCTTCTTAGGAGCCGGGCGAAAGATCTGTCTCTCAAGGCTGGCCAGACGACAAGCCAAGTCAGCTTGGGACCCCTACTGGCTTCCCCCTCGCTGGGGGCTGAGTGCAAAAGCGGGGGGATCTGGAGAGGCCGCAGGCAATAACGGGCTAGGGGCAGATACGCCCGCCAGATCATTCTCCAAAATAACATTTCTGGTGCAAGTGACACAAATCGTGCTGAGTCTGCCCAGAGGGCTAGCACTGCACATGGGGCAGAGCTTCACCCGCCCAGATAGGGCCCCTAGCTCACTATCCCCAGAAGCCTCCATTATGGTGATTAGAGCAATGATATGCAGGTTACAAGGCACTGACGGCCCAAACCTGACCCAAACCTGGGAGAGGACGTGGAGAGAGGGGGGGGGCGGAGGTTAGGAGGAACCACAACCCTTAATCTATCAAGGAGCTCACCTAGACACAAACAGAAAAAAAACATAAGCATCCCACAGCACATGTACAGCAATCCAATAAAAAAGTTTAGCAAGAGGGACTCACGACACCGACCACGATGGCTTTAGCTCGGGGGGGGGGGGGGGGGGCGGCCAACGGACGTGCAGTAAGAGCAGGGTAAGATGGCGTGGAGCAGCAGCCGAACACGTTCCTTGAGGGGCGGGCCACAGCAGCAGTGACTCGAAAAGAGTCAGTGCGCGGCCCCGCCCCCCGACGGTGTGAAAGACGGCGCCCGCCCCCAAGATGAAGGGGGGGCCTGGAGCTAAGGAGATGCAGGGCGGCCTACGGAGGGGCCCACAGAGAGCACCCGGCAGCGGAGGCCGCGCCTCATAATAAAAAGCCTTCCGCCGAGCAGCGCCGTCCCCCCTCACAGCGCTGCAGCAAGATGGAGGGGGAAGAGGAGAAGGAGCCTCAAGGGAGCGAAGGAGGTACGTATGTAAACAGGGAGCCGCAAGCAAAACAGCGAAAGTCAGATCACTAAGGGACTCCTCAGAGTTCAAAAAGTCAAGCATCAAGTGAAGTACACCAAGCACAACATGTAATAAAGCATGTGGGGCAGGGAGGGCATGAAAACCCTGTGGGCATGAGTGGTTCCCCCCCCCCCCCTATAGGCTCACCATCAGCCTATGGCCGGCTACCCTTTAGGTAGTGTCTGCGGCCCAGAGCCTAGCTCTGCCATTGCCTGACCCCGGCGTTCACCCTACCTTCACCGTCCAGATCAGCCAAGGCTGGGAGGCAGTAGTGGGTCCACGGGAACAGTGGGAATAGGTTGCAGCAGCCGACGGGCTAGGAGGCCCCGCTCAGCTGCAGTATACAGGAGAGAGTATCCAAACGATCTTCAGCAGCAGACTGCAAGATGAACACTGGGGAATCATAGAGAGATACCTGCTTTTATAGGGGTCGGGAGGAGCGACAGATTTTGATCTTGCAGTCGAGCGCAACCTGGCGGTGAATTACCGAATTGTCATCACTTCTGGCATGACCTGGACTGGATATAGTGAAAATACACCTTTTTAATATTTTAATAAAGTCATTTATTGAGCATAACAGGAAAGCTAGCTCACAATCTAATACACGTTGCAAAGCACAAACACTTTGCTTGGTAAAGCAAACCTATAATCAAAAATTAATTTAAGTCCCCCATTTGAGATACCCCCATTTGTGAAACCCCCGGGTGTCTTTATACCTTCCCAGCAACCCCATGGTGCATGCATATGCTCTTGTCCAATCAGTGTTCTATGCTGTGCCTATATACTAATGGCATAGAACAGGAGGTTATGAATGGAGCTGGCATAGAGTGTGGAGAGCAGCCAACATCCATTCGGCCGCTCCCCTCTTGCTGCACGCTTCATTCAGATAAATGGCTGGTGCGCACAACGGACTAAGGGTAGCAGGGAATGTGGTGCAACCCCCACATGTGCTGCGGGATTGGCTCATGAGAATTGTAGGTGATCCCAGGGGTTTCACACAGAAGAGCATCCCAAATTGGAATGCAGTGGGAACAGCAAGTCGCAGTTTTGGTCCACTTTAAAGCAGAATGACAATGGGCTAGTTGCCTAAGGGAAGCCTAGCCAACTGGAAGTGTGTACACCTGTTTCTTGTCCCTGAGGGAAGAAGCAATCTAGAAAAAAAGCAAGTATCTTGGCAATGCGTGTTTGGGCGGGCTGTCAAAGATGATTTGGTTCGCATTATAAGCTGCAGGACCACTTTAGAATGCTGCCATAATCAGCACAGTAAACTAAACCACTGCAACACAGGAAGTGCAGCAAAATGCACCCAACGTATTGCAACCCAGTCACTCTAATAAGGTCACAACAAATGACAGGACATACTGATTTGTGCCTCCCCCACTCCTTCTAAGATCAACCACACTGCCCCATGCACTCACTGTTGTGACCATCAGCCTGATGCTGCCCGGGGCTAGCACATAAAAATCAGATTTGTGTGCCCATCCCCCCACGACTGGCTGAATTGCTGGCCCCTGGCTGCTTACCAGTTCTTAGTTCCTTCAGCCCAGGTTCAGGTGTGTAAAAGGAATGGGATCCCAATGACTATACCTGTAACAGTTTGAAGGGTAGAGCATCCTTCAAGGTGATGGACCTGTTTAGAGGAGCATAGTGGTTGGTATATTGGTAGGTACATGGGCTAGTTCTTCATCCTCTGGGCTACCAGCCCCTATGCCTGGTGCACTGGTTGGCAAGCACAGGGGAAAGGGGGTGCATGCTTCTTAGGTAAATTAAAAAAAAACACTGATCCGAATCTGAAGATATTCACTATCCACGGTGCTACTTACCTATTTCTTATGTGTGAACTTATAATAAAAGGGATGCTGTGGCAAGCCAACACTGAGGCATTCAGCATTATTATAGCTGTTAACAATGACATTTAAAGCAGACCAACACCCTGGCTGGCCGCCGCTTGTATAGAACACTCTGGGGGGGGCATCCAAAACGCTGGAGCCCCCCGTACATAACCCCCCAGAATGCACGTAACCTTACCTTTCCCTCGATCCCCTGCTGGGAATACAGCTCTGTGACTGGCTGCCCGGTGGCCAATCACAAGGTACTTAAACACGTTAACTAGCTACCAGACCACTTTACCTGCAAGCCTCACTGGTAAAGAGAGCACACATGATGCAGTAGCCAGGCTTAAGACTAGGGGTGAACTTGTTAGCCATGTCCGTCCTATATAGCCAACAGATCATATTCAGAAAAACTGCGGAAGGGGGTTGGCGACAGGGTACTCTCTGGCCATGTTTTAGGGCCTTTGGGTACTGATACGCCAGTTAGGCAAATTTAGAAAGATGCGGTGCCAAGAAAACAAAACACTCACCTCTATGATCTCTGTTTGGGCATGCTTTGTCCAGAAAGCCTGGGGTGGGGTTGTGACACTAACAGAAACAAAACTATTTGGCTTCCGATCCAATGATGGGGTAGTAAGTTCACTGCATGCTGTATAAAGACACAAAAATTGATTTTTAAAATTATTTCATGCACCACCTGTTGCTGACATTTCCGGAAGGGTGTAGGTCAACTTATAAGATGTACAAGCTCTTCAAGTGCCCAAAATGCTGGCAAGCAGGTTGAATAACAGACTAGCATTTTTCAACATTTAAAGTGGACCAACACTCTGGGGGGGGGGCACCAACAAAGAGAGGATTTTTACAAGCATTAACTCACTTTCCTGTATAATCAAGAGTATGTATTTAATAATTTTTTAAATGAACCCAAGAGTGCCAGATTGGCTAATGACACTGTCAGGAAACCAGTTGTGCAAACTCTAGGACAGTGTTTCCCAACCGGTGCTATGCAAGGTCTTATCAGGTGTACATGTTGCTCCTGCAGCTTGATTTCTATTCCAACCCGATCTGCTACCATCTATACTTTATCCAAGCTCCATAAATACAAAGTCTCTCAAAATGGTGATAAAAACTATTTATGTTCATGTCTCTGAGTTCATACTTTTTGCAATAAATGTTTCACTACACCGCAGTGGAACATATAGTTACATGTGTTAGTGTACTTTGTGCCAGTAGTTGTGCCCTTTTGTTTATTATTTAGATGGCACAGTAGAACAATACATATCCATGTATCACAGTACCTTCATTTAAGACAGAAGAGTGCAAACAAGTTATAGTGAACCTACGACAACAGAGGGGCAGGTAGGGTCCAGGTCTGCAAAGATCCTAACCAAGCTACTCCTGATGAATGTGAGACCCAATTTTTACAGTTTTCCTCATAAATAGTTGTATGAAGGAGGGCAGGAATCAACTATTGGAGGAGGAGTGACTGCTGCACGTGTGCAGTTGTTTCCTGCTCCCTATTTAGTGGAGCTCTAATGCAGGGCTCACTGAAGTGAGGGGCATAACTAGGACCCTGTCTGGCACAAAGTTGCGAGGGAGGGTTTAGATATCCTTTAAAATAAACACTACTTGGTTTCTTAACTTTTGTTTCTAAAGGTATATGTTGGAGGTGGAGTGGACCTGCTTGTCACTTTGTGACCAGAATAAAGCTTTGGTCAAATAAAAGAAAACACCGGCTCTAGAGAATATTTATTTGATATGTGAAACAGATACCATAGAGCGGGGCTCCTGTGAAGTGCGTGTATGGCACCAGTTTGTTGGATTTGTTTACCTCTCATGGATAGCCCAAACCTATTTACGATTTAAAGGCTAATGTAAATGAAAGGCCTCTCCCACAAGTTAATGAAACGAGCACCATTGAGCTTGTGTGGCATCTGACTCCTATAAAAGACTATCATCTGTGGTGGTCTGTAGTAGACATGCCGATGCAAAGCAAGGACTAAAACATCAGAAACCTGATTGTCCAGAGGTTAATAAGGAGGCGTGCTGCACCTGGAATAAGGGGGTGGTATCATGTGTGGGTTTTGGGGTATGATGACTAATTATAGTGGAATCTAGAACCCTGAGGTATGGTCTGCATTGAATAGTATTTTTTAGCCTGTCATTTACTATTTTATTTGTGTTACTCTGTTTCTTTTTTTATCAAAAAAATAGGACTTAGCAGCTAATTACTGTTTATCAATTGTTCAGAACTAGAAGAAGCTGCAAAAAAAAAAAAAAAAAAAAATACAGTATATAACTGTTATGTTATGGGAAGCTGCTAGTTAATGACTACAGAATACAAAAAAAAAGGTACAGTCAGTCATACGCACTTACCCAAACTAAACTCCAAAATTGGTTCATCTGGGTCTTGAAAGTTCCCTGCAAATGACATCAAGGCATTCATTTAGGTTTCATTTAGCAGTGGCTATTTTTTTTATTATGTGAAAGTCTAAAGTACAGTGCTCCATAAAATGGTGCTTTTATACTCACACTATTAAACCCAACTGACAAAGAGAAATCACTGTTACAAATGAGCGTTTCATGTATGACACCATTCCCTTTCCAGAATCCACGTACCCCTGCTATGTCCAAAACAACTAAAAAAAAAGGATCTTACCATTTAATGTAAAGTGCTTATGATCTATCCCAAATACCATTTGGGAGAGGCAGGCAGAGTGTGATGTCCATCCTCTTTCTCAAAAATTAATGGAGATCAGCAGAGTTATGGATAAGCCGCTGGAGCTGGGAGTGCGACATATTCCAAAATGGGTAAATGTGGCGAGCAGCAGCTGAAAAAGGTGGGACTCGAGGGACACGATCAATGTTGCAGAATAAAAAGCTGTACCAGAAGAACTGTGTGAACAGCACACATAGCTTGTACTTCCACATTCCAGTTTAACTTGGAATGCAAAAAAGAAACACTTCAGAAGAAAATACTGTAGCGTATCCCAATAACACACATTATGCAAAGACTAGCTTTTGCTATTCAATTACTGGTAGCATGTCCAAAATCATAGGCTATGTAAAGGAGTAAACCATGTAAACTATTACCTGCCCCCCCCAAAAGTGTTACTTTTGCCAAAAATATAGGAGCAGCACTAGGGCCGCTTTAACCTTGTTTCTTTCCCTGTCTCACTGTTGGCATTGGCAGTGACACCTGGGGGTTGGTTGGTCCCTTTTGGGGACTGGGTTTCTTGTGCTATTCAAGAGCAGCGTTCGGAAATATTTTTTTTACAGAAAGAGTAGTAGATTATAACAAATTAGCAGAGGTAGTTAAAAAAACAACAGTAAGTGAATTTTACATTATTATGTGGCAAAATGATGTCTTCAGTGTGCTGCGTCTATCTGTTATTTTTTACATTTTTTATTTGGAACTCTGTGTTATAAAAGACAACAGTTTTCCACAGTGATGTAAATGTGTTTACCTTCGCTATATACAGTGGTGATACTGAGTACATAGACTTCCTCACTCTAGCTTTGCTAATCATCTGACTGGCTAAAGCATGGGTGACAAGTTTAACCCATTCTGCTGAAATTCAACTCCTTCAGTTTGGAAGGATCACAGCCTTGTGTTCTAGTAGCAATAGGGTTAATGGCAGGGCTCTCAGCTGGATAGGTAGTTAGGGTGCTTAAACTTAGCCAAAGCTGCTAAAGGGTTCACCTAATACTTTGGAATTGTGGGACTTGTAGTCCATTTTCTTTACACAAGGCCAAAAAAACACTCCCACTGTAGCAAAACAGAGTCCCAGGAATATGCTGACATGTAAATTAAAGGTATGGGGGCACAATCCTAAAACAAATGTTAATTTTACATTCCAGAAAAGGAAAACAATAAAGGTGGAACACCAAAAACATGGCAAAAAGGGAGTTTTCCTTTAAACATGCTTGGGATAAGCATACAGCTATTCTAAAATAAAGAGAACATACATATACACATAAGGGCAGACTAGATGGACCATATAAGTATTAATTTTACTCCCCCTTTTTTGTTTTAAGAGAAAATGCTTTTTTTTCACGGTACAATTGAGCACCGTATTTAGATAAACATTTGCACCACTAAATATGGTGCTGAATTGTGCCGAGAAAAAAAATCATGAGAAAAGTGAAGAAAAAAATTACTGTGCTAAATCAATCAATCCTTCTATGTTTTTTGTTTCTATACCAGACAGTGATGTCCTAAATACGATTCCCCTGCCACCACTGTCTCAAGCTGCTGTATAGATGCAAAGAGAACTTGTTTAGCAATAAGCACCAATTCCCACCCACAGCAATTTCCTCTTCTTCTATGAAGCAATGACAACAGAAAACAGTAATAATGCATTATTCTCATCCACCATTAGCAAAACTTTCAAAAGGCAGGAGGCTGCAAATAACAGGTAAAATTTGTAAATTGGTATAAAAGGGGAAGCGCTAACAAAATATACTTACCTGACCTTTCAGGAAACTTAGTCCCCTGCAACCATTGCAGAATAGTTTCCTTTATTCTGCTGTCTGCTTTACTCTACAGTTCCATGCATTATACACACGAATGTGCAGGGTTGGTATATAAATAATATAAAAACAAAAAGGCAATTATATATTATTAACAAAAACTGGCAGTGCTCCAGTTCCTACTGCAAATGGATAAGCCATGCCTCTCCACTGTTTATAGATGGTCAAAATCCCATCCTCCATATCTGCTCTAGATGCCCCTAGCAGTCCTGGCACACCACCACCAACCTCTGGGGAAATAACAATGAGCCTTTATTCTCCCACAGATCTAGGTCCGACTCATCTGAGAGGATGGCAACTCTGTAGAAAATAAGTGAAGGAAAACTTTGAAGTGAAGGCCCTAACTCTACCACAGTATTTACCCAGTAAGAAGGCAGGGTCTGGTAAAAAATGATCTTCCACAACCGTGGATTTCCTGGGAGTCCAATGATTCCCTGTGGTTATTATTGTGGCATTTCCAAACACGGTAAATGCATCAGGACTGCATCAATGCAAATGCAGAAATTATGTCTTCTGTCCTGGGAGGGTGGCAGATGGTAGCAGTATTAACATGGGGTTCAGCCCTTGACACAGCATCAAACTGAAAAGATCTACTGAGAGGAGGCTGAGCAATTTCAATAGTAAAGAACAGTCACATTCAGCTTAGGCTGATGCCTGCAGACCTTAATGAAGCTGTTAAAGACCACAAGTACAGAAGAGACTAAATAACCATCACTTTCAATATATTTGTGTTCCAATTCAGCACTCAGGCATCACAAACATTCTTCTGAGATGTCAGGTTGGGAGAAATTCGCTGTCTGGGAGGTAAATCATGTATTATTTGATGTTTAACTCTGCCTTTCAAGGTTCTTTAACCCTTCTAGTGCCAGCTACGCGAGTCTCACGTAGCAGCCTCTACTCCACTTAAGTGCCAGCTACGCGAGACCCCTATACCAGTTCACAAGGCTGGGGGCTGGCAAGTCACCTGCGGCTAGCGGGTGACTTGCCATTAACCCTCGCACCCCCAATTACCTGCCTCCCCAAAGCCCATGGGGGGAAGAAGAGCCCGGGCCCACACAGGGTATGTGGGCTTGTAGGCTGCAGGGTGGGGGGGCACAAAAGCTGGCCCCTGCACCCTGCTCCTACAAGTCCCCATAGCTGGTCCCGCGCTGGTTATGACGGGTAGGGGGGACCCTATGTCATTTTTTGGGGATTTTTAAGGGTTAGGGTTAGCCTAACCCTAACCCTTAAAATTCCCCCCAAAAATGCCCCCCCTATGTTTTTTTTTTATTAACCCCTTATACTCTGTCACCCAGCAGTTCAGCAGCTATTGAAGGCTTCGAGCAGAAGCCAGACTGATCAGCGTGGGACACAGTGCCCACGGATGGATGGGAGGTTAAGTATAAAAAAAACAAAAATAAAATATTTTTTTGTGTCTCCTTGTGTCTGTGTGTTTTTTTTTACATTTAACCCCTTGTGAACTGGTAAGGGGTCCCATGAGACCCCTATACCAGTTCACAAGGCTGGGGGCTGACAAGTCACCTGCGGCTAGCGGGTGACTTGCCATTAACCCCCGGCACCCTCAATTATCTGCCTCCCCAAAGCCCGAGGGGGGGGGGCAGAAGAGCCCGGGCCCACAGAGGGTATGTAGGCTGCAGGGTGGGGGGGCCACCAGAGCTGGCCCCTGCACCCTGTTCTACAAGCCCCCATAGCTGGTCCCGGGCTGGTTATGATGGGTAGGGGGGACCCCATGTCATAACCCTTAAAATTCCCAAAAAAAGGTCATTTTTTTTAAATGAACCCCTTATGTTTATAGTGTGGATAGTAGTTGTATTTTATTTGAAAATGTTATAAAGTGCTCTTTTCAGTTTGAGGGGTCTCCTGGGCAAGAATGGGGGGGGCTACCAATACATATGTGGTACCGTTGGAATCAGGAGAAATGGGGCTATCACATGCAATATGGTTTTCATTAATAAAACAAATGTTTTATTTAAAATAAAGGAGACAATTGTCTAAAAAATATTAGATATTTTTATCTAAAAATCTAAAAAATATTATTTTATTTATTTTTTTGTGTTTTTATGCAAAAATATTCAAAGAACAGTAAAAAAATTACAAACAAGACATTTCATGTTAAAGCCTAAACTATGCTGCAAAAAATATGTATATAAAATTGTTCTGGAAATTCCAGCAAAAATCACGGCGTAAAATGGGGAAAAAATGACCTGTCAACAGAGGATGACAAAACTTCAAGCAGGCTGGCAATTAAAAGGGTTAATAGTACCTATGCATGTTGGGTATTGTTCTGCTCAGAGGACCTTGCACTTTCAGATTTAGCTTGTTTTTTCTTGTTTGCATATTGATATTTTAGGAAAACCTGTTTTTTATTCTGCTTTTTTATCATTTTTTTTTTAGGGAAACCCTGTGCAACCTAAGAATTCTTCAAGGGATTACTTCCAAAAGGATGAGCACACTACAACAAGCTCAGTACGCTTAGAAAGCTTAACATGTGTACTTTCAGGGAATATATGGTTTATCAGGGATATTCCAATTGTAAAGGGTTGTTTTGGTTGAAAAATTGCAAGGTGTGCACTTTCTCTGCAGAGCTGAAAATTTCAAGTATAATTACCGTTATGCGCATGCTTTACTTTGGGGTGTTTGTCAACTCTACCCTTGAAAGTACCTATGCATGTTGGGTACCGTTCTGTTCAGGGGATGTTGCTTTTTCAGATTTTACTTGTTTTTTCTTTTTTGCATATAGTTGTTTTTAGGAAAATGTGGCTTTGATTCATTTTTATTCTTTATTAGGGAAACTCTGTGCAACCAAAGAATTGATTGAGGGATTACTTCCACAAAACTACACCCACATAAACAAGCCTGGTACACCTAGAAAGCTTGAGGCGAGTACTTCAAGAGAATTTATCATTTGTGTGGCATATTTCAAATGTAAAAAATTGTTTTTCTGGAAAAACTGCAGGGTGCGCTTAGCGCGTAGCATAGTTGTATTTTATCTGAAAATCTCCCAAAGCGCTGTTTCAGTTTGGGGGAGTCTCCTGGGCAGGTAATGGTGTCTACCAATACATATGTGGTACCGCTGTGACCGAGAGAAATTGGGGTTTCACACGCAATAAGATTTAATTGAAAACGTACATTTTTTATTACGAAAAACAATACAAATTGCAAAAAATACAATTCTGTGATTACTCACCTGTAGAATTGGTATTATATGTATACAACACGTCCTGTTGCAGAAGATATTCCTTACACTTGGAAATATACATCCAGTAGATGGCGCTGGACTGCAGAGACAGAAAAGTGGCTCCTCCCGGCCCCGTATATACCAGGGTCCTCCCACAAAACCCCCAGTATTGAAAAGCAGTTAAAATGAGACCGGGAGAACTATAACCATTATATGAAAATTTGAACATAAGAACAATCACCATAAAGAGGTAACTAAAGATAATAATAACAACAAGGGTGGGGTGGAACAGGACGTGCTGTATACATATAATACCAATTCTACAGGTGAGTAATCACAGAATTGTATTATTCTAAGTATACAGCACGTCCTGTTCCAGAAGATATTCCTTAAACTTGGGACATCCAATAGCAGTGTCCGTAAAGGTAGGGTGGGAACCCCAAAAGTAAAAGCAGACAGTTTAAACCACTGCCGCCTGCAGAACCTTGCGGCCAAAAGCAGCATCAGCTGAGGCCCTAACATCAACCTTGTAAAACTTTGAAAAGGTATGAACAGAAGACCAAGTAGCGGCCTTGCAAACTTGTTCAACAGAAGCTTGGTGCTGAAAAGCCCAAGAGGCTCCAATAGCACGAGTAGAATGAGCAGTAAGGTGGAAGGGAGGCAACTTTCCCCTAGCAGAGTAGGCCTGTATCACAGCCTGACGTATCCACTTGCTGATAGTGGACTTAGCCGGAGCCAGACCTTTCTTAGGTCCAGACGGAAGCACAAAAAGAGCATCAGTCTTCCTGAAGGATTCAGTAGCCACCAAATAGAACTTCAGAGTTCTGACCACGTCCAAAGTATGCAAAACCCTTTCTTTAGGGTTACTGGGATTAGGACACAGAGAAGGCAAAACAATGTCCTGACTGAGATGAAAGGCAGTAACAACCTTTGGCAGAAAATCTGGCTTAAAACGAAACACCACCTTGTCCTGGTGTCTCTCAAAATAAGGAGGCTTGATGGAAAGCGCCGCCATCTCAGAAACACGCCTAACAGAAGTGATAGCCACCAAAAAGACCACCTTAAGCGTAAGAATGGACAAAGGAGCCCCTTGCAAGGGCTCAAAGGGAGACTCCTGCAGGGCAGATAAGACCAAGTTCAAGTCCCAGACTGGTAACATAGGCTTACGTGGGGGACACACGTGAGTAACCCCCTGGAAAAAGGTCTTGACCAGGGGATGCTGAGCAAAGGATCTTTGGAAAAAAATAGCCAAAGCAGACACATGGCCTTTCAGAGTACTGAGCTGAAGACCCAAATCCAAACCATGTTGGGAGAAACTCCAGAATCCTAGGAATGGAAAACACACGACAGGGAAGCGAGTGGGACTCGCACCAGTCAATATAAGTACGCCAAACCCTGTAATAGATGGAAGAAGAGGACCTCTTCCTAGCCCTGATCATGGTATTCACCACCGAGGCAGGCAGCCCTCTTTCCATCAAGATGGAGGTTTCAACAGCCAGGCCGTCAAAGCCAGCGTTTGTAAATTGGGGTGCCGTAGGTGTCCCTGTGTGAGCAGATCTGGAACCAGTGGCAGGGCGTACTGATCTACTGCCAACTGCACGATGTCTGCGAACCACACTCTTCTTGGCCAACAGGGGGCCACCAGGATGGTTGCCACCCCTTCCTGAACTATCTTGCGCAGCACCCTGCCCAACAGTGGAAATGGGGGGAACACATACAGGAGCTGGAACCTAGTCCAAGACATTGCCAGGGCATCTGTGGCCAAGGCCAGAGGATCCTGGGACAGAGAGACAAAGACTGGAAGCTTGTGATTGTGACGGGATGCAAACAGATCCACATCTGGCTGACCCCAGCGGTGGCACAGGGAGCAAAACACCCTACTGCTGAGGGACCACTCTCCCAGACGAGAGGTCCCCCTGATGAGGGAGTCTGCTTCCAGATTCTCCACCCCCCGGGATGTACACAGCTGAGATGCAGGGAACATTTTCCTCCGCCCAGGACAGTATCAGGGACAATTCCTTGAGGGCCCTCTTGCTCCGGGTCCCTCCCTGATGATTGAGGTAGGCAACCGCGGTCTGGTTGTCCGAGCGGACCTGAACAGCCTGACCCCTCAGGTGTGGGGTTAAGTGGGCGAGAACCAACCTGATTGCCCTCAATTACAGAATGTTTATAGGAGCATGGGCCTCCTGAGGGCCCCACTGACCCTGGAATTTCAGGGACTTCCAGAATCCCCCCCAAACTGTCAGACTGGCATCCGTGGTGGCCAGAAAGGACCTGCCTTATTATTCATTATTATTCCTTGAGAAAGGGGACGTGATCCCCGGAACGTGGGAGGATTGCCCCCACCTTTACTATATGCTATACGCATTTGGGTAATATGCTGTTTCTTGCGATGTATACCGCTGTTGCATGACATGTATTTATGAACTTATGCTTAAAGTTCATTTGCTTAAACTTCTGTTTGTATTTATATATGTGAGCTATATGAGTTATTACATGACACGCTAACCTCACCTCTATAGAAGTGTGCAGGAGAAGCGCTCTGATGAGCTTATGTATATAGATTGGTAGAAATCATGCCTTTGATGTCTCCTTGTATGGACTCTGTAATTGTATATAATTGCGCTGATGATTTCCCCACTGTGCTGTGAACAGATGGGTTTGTTTAGATGCTTATGGATTTATACTGAGTTTATACTGGAGACGGCCCTGGATAAACATGTACATACTTTTTGTAAATATATGACCTTGTGATTATGTATCAATTTTGTGTATGCCTTAATGAACTTAATAGCATCATTGAAAAAAATATATAAAAATTTTTTAGTAGTATTGGTGTGCGCCTGAATCTTTAATTACAGAAAGGACCTGCCCCCCAGCAGGTTCCTTGAGTCCAGCCTCCACACTAGAGACCGCCTGACCTAGTGGGACAAGACAAACACCTGATCCAGGGACACAGGGTCCCGATCCAATACTGACAAGAGGTGAAGCTGAAGAGGCCTCATGTGGAACTGAACATATGGAACCGCCTCGAAGCAGGGCACCATCAGGCCCACCAGCTGCATTCCCTGCCTGATGGATGGATGAGGACAAGACAGCAGGAGCTGAACTTTCTCCTGAAGGACCTCCACCTTCTGCTGAGGAAGAAAGATCTTGACCTGAGCTGAATCCAGAATCATGCCCAGAAAAGACTTCACCATGGAAGGAGACAGGGAAGATTTGGGGTGATTGATCACCCAGCTGAATAATTCCAGTGTGGACACCACCCTCTGAGTGTCCAGCTCGGCCTGATGGAAGGACTGAGAAGCGATAAGCATGTCGTCCAGGTAGGGAAGAATGCGAATGCCCTGAGATCTCAGCAGGGCCATCACTCCTGCCAGCACCTTGGTGAATACCCTGGGGGCCAAGGTGAGGCCGAAGGGCAAGGCCACAAATTGGTAGTGCTGATCCTCCAGAGCGAACCTGAGGAATCTCTGATGACCTGGAAAGATAGGTACGTGAAGGTAAGCATCCTTGATGTCTACAGAGGTCATGAAGTCCCCTGGGCGTAGGAAAGTCACAGCTGAGCGCAGAGTTTCCATGCGAAAGTGTCTGAATCTGACAAATTTGTTGAGAAGCTTTAAATCCAGGATAGGCCTGATGGACCCATCATTTTTGGGCACAATGAAAAGATTGGAATAATAGCCTTTGCCCCTTTCCTTCAAGGGCACCCGGCAGATCACACCTAAGTCTAGAAGGCCTTGGACAGCCAGGGAGAGACACTGAGCTGAAAAGGGGTTTTGAGCTAACCAAGATTTGATGAATCTTGGGGGAGGGCCAGGCTGCAAACTCTATCTTGTAACCGGAGGATACTACCCTCTGAATCCACCGGTCTGAGACATGACGCCTCCAGACGTGAGCCAAGAGCCGAAGCCGTCCCCCCACCTGGATGGGTGAGGGCGCCCCTTCATGCCTGAGGGGGCTTGGGGGAGGACTTAGTCTTGGGACCCCAGGTGGGGCCAGGGCGGCCACGTCCTCTGCCCCTACCCCAAAAATCTCCACGGGCTTCAGCAAAGGAAGCTCCCCATCCAATTCTGGAGCCCCTGAAGGAAGGAGAAAAGGCACCTGAACCCAGAAAGGACCGGGGCTGCCTTCTACGCTGAGGTAACTTGCCTCCTTTAGCAAACAAGTCCAAACTTTCCCCAAAGAGGCGCAGCCCCTTGAAGGGAAACCCAGTGAGAGCCTTTTTGGCAGCATTGTCAGCTGCCCACTGGCGCAGCCAGACCGAGCGGCGTATCGCCACCAACAAGGTAGATGCCCTGCCACTCATTCTAATGGTATCATCCAGGGCAGAGAGAACATATGCAACAAATTCCTCAACGCATAAGAGCTCTATACTCTTCACTACCAGCATCATCAGGGGCCCCATCTAAGAGACCCCTGAGCAGGCTTTTAATAGCAACAGCCGTGATAGCAGAGGCACAGACTGGACGGAGCGCGGTCCCAACACAGGCAAAGGCATGGCAAGCCAGCTGATCCATGCGCCTGTCCTCCCCATTCCTCAGTGTAGTAGAGTCAGGGGAATGCATGACAGATGTGTTAGACAACCCCATAACTGGTGCATCCACCTCTGGAGGACATGGCCAACGTTTAACCATCTCAGCAGGAAAGGGATACCTCTTATCCCAACTCTTTGGCATCTCGGGAAGCCGGCTAGGCCGTTCCCACTCCTTGAGAATCAGATTATTAAAGTGAGTTTGTTAAGGAAACTCCAAACGTGGCTTAACAGTATGAAACAGCTCCCCCTGCTGCCGCGGGGCCACGGCAGGAGGAGAGATACAGAGCACTTCAAAAATGTGAGCCAAAAGTCTGTCAGTATCATCTGAAGCCCATGGGTCAGACCCAGACTCAGCATAACCCCTAGGCTGATCCTCAGATGATTCTGAATCAGAGAATAATTCCCCTTCTTCCAGGGGGTATATCTAGTAATATCAAAAAACTCCTCAGCTTCCACAGGAAAGAGAGTAACACCGGGTGCTAGATGCCGCCGCTTAGCAGGAGCCTTACACGGACCAGACCCAGCAATATGCCTTTCAATACTGGCTACCCGGGCAGCCAAATCAGGTTGAGACTCCCCACTGGTATGCACCTCACTGGGAGTCAGATGTAAGCGTGTGGGGGTAGGCGAAGCCAGAGGGGGCGCAGCACTAGGCCCAGCCGCAGGTAACTCATACTGCAGCGCAAGTACCTGCTGGGCGCAGGGTACACACACCCTGACATCATCACTTATAGGGGATACGCCACACACAGCCGGGCTTGTCCTGAAGGAACCCCGAGCACATTATCCTGAGAAGCCTCCGTATGGTGATTATCACGGCACAACAGGCCAATAGGGATTGACGCTAATAGCAACCTAGAATTCCCCAATAACCCGCTAGGGAAGTGGGAGTAATGGTATGAAATAGCCCTCCAATAAGAGTTAACACTAAATAGAGGGGATAGGATCGGGAGAAACCACAGTTTGACCCGCCTGCAAGACATAAGCAAAAGATCCCGTAAGCAATATGCAACACAGAGAAATATATAAAATAAATCAGCCCGCAGGGGCACTTACAGACTGCGATAGGGAGACGCCAGGCACACGCAGCAGAGAACTAAAATGGCATCCGCATATACCTCGAGGGGCGGGCGCGGAGACAGTGATGCAGAACGCGTCAGCCCGTCTCCCCCGAAGAGCGCGAAAACGCGCCCACCTGACAAGGCCAGCCAATGATGGAGCAGCAGCGCCTGAGGCGATGTCACCGCCGACCGCGGAGCGTAGTACAAGCGTGCGGCAAAGAAACCAGTGCAATCAATTCATAAGGGATCAAAACACAACACACAACATATAGTAAAGACATGCACCCCCCCCCCCCCCCAAGATCTACAAGGGAGAGCGAAGGAGAAAGCGACGGCCAGCCTAAAGGGAAACAACTGCGGGGACAGGGGGCGAGGGGCATAAGGTGCGGGAGGGGCATCCCATAAGGCTCACCATGGGCATATACCGCCTACCCTTTGGTGGGGGACTGTGGTTGGAGCAGCGCTCCTTAGCACCTGACAGCGGTGCTGCCTACCCTCACCCAAACCAGCGCAGCCTGAGCTGGGAGGCAGTAAAAGGAAATGGGTGGGAATAGTCCTACAGGGCCGCAGGCTAATAGCCCTGCTCACCTGTGAGTAGAGAGAGCCATCTTCTAGTCATCGCAGCCAGGACTGCAGAGAAGAACTGGGGATTTTGTGGGAGGTCCCTGGTATATATGGGGCCGGGAGGAGCCACTTTTCTGTCTCTGCAGTCCAGCGCCATCTACTGGATGTATATCCCCAAGTGTAAGGAATATGTTCTGGAACAGGAAGTGCTGTATACTTAGAATAATAGATTTTTTAAAAATTTTTGGCACATATTTTACCCAAAGGTATTGAGAATACACTAAAAAAAGGCCAAACAAGACATTGCATGTTGAAGCTCAGACTCTGCTGAAAAAAACAATATATAATTTTCCTGGAAAATCCCTGGAAATCCCTTCAAAAATCAAGGTCGAACATATGTAGCGCCGTATAGTGAAACATGGTCTGGCAACAAAGGGTAACAAAAATTCTAGGAAGGCTGGCACTTTAAGGGTATTTTAAGGGTAGTCTGTCACAGCTCCAAACACTGTGCACCTGAGGTGGGTTGCATCTGTTACCTCATTGAACTACAACTATCTAAAATAGAGAGAACCGGCATCAAAACAAGCACTGTCCTTAATATCAAGGACTCACCACCAACCAACACAGCATAATTTAAAGTATACACCAAAGGACATAAGTTATATTTTAGGTTAGGATATATTTGTTTTCGTACATTTCAAGCCTTGGTCATAATAATACAATTCTGTGATTACTCCCCTGTAGAATTGGTATTATGAGTATACAGTACGTCCTGCTCCAAATAGATTACTTACACTTGGGTATTACTCCGTCAGATGGCGCTGGACTGCAGAGACATCGAATACAGGCTCCTCCCAGCCCCTCAAATACCCAGGGACCTCCCACAAATCCCCAGCATTGAAAAGCAGTTAACGAGAAGCCGGGAGAATTAAACAACCCAAACTAGTAACTATAACAATGATAACAATCACCATACAGGGGATCCAAGATAATGCAAAACCAAGGGTGGGGTGGAGCAGGACTCATACTCATAATACCAATTCTACAGGTGAGTAATCACAGAATTGTATTATTCTTAGTATATAGTACGTCCTGCTCCAAATAGAATGCTTACAATTGGGACATCCAATAGCAATGTCCATAAAGTAGGGTGGGATCCCTAAAGCTCACATTAGAGAGTTTAGACCACTGCTGAGGCCCTAACATCAACGTTATAAAACTTTGAAAAGGTATAAACAGAAGACCAAGTAGCGGCCTTGCAAACTTGTTCAACAGAAGCCTGGTGCTGAAAAGCCCAAGAAGCACCAATAGCACAAGTAGAATGAGCAGTAAGGCGGAAGGGAGGATTCTTCCCCTTGGCAGAATAGGCCTGAATCACAGCCTGACGGATCCATTTGCTGATAGTAGACTTGGCAGGAGCCAAACCCTTCCTAGGACCAGAAGGGACCACAAAAAGAGCATCAGTTTTTCTGAAAGGTGCAGTAGCCACCAGATAGTACTTCGGACACCTAACCACATCCAAAGAATGCAAGACCCTCTCCTTAGCATTACTAGGATTAGAGCACAAAGAAGGGAGAACAATGTCCTGATTCAAATGAAAGGCAGACACTACCTTAGGCAGAAAATCTGGCTTGAAACGAAACACCACCTTATCCTGGTGTCTCTCATAGTAGGGGGGCTGAATGGAAAGCGCCGCCAACTCAGACACACGCCTAACGGAAGTGATAGCCACCAGAAAAACAACCTTGAGAGTAAGGATGGCCAGGGACGCATCCTGCACAGGTTCAAAAGGAGCACCCTGCAAGGCTGACAAAACCAGATTCAAATCCCAAACAGGCACCATAGTCTTACGTGGGGGACGCACATGAGTCACCCCCTGGAAAAAAGTCCTAATCAGAGAGTGCTGAGCCCCATCTCCAACCCATGCTGTAGGAACTCCAGAATCCTGGGGATGGAGAAGACACGACAGGGAAGAGACTTAGACTCACACCAGTCAATGTAGGCACACCAAACCCTGTAATAAATGGAAGAAGAAGACTTCTTCCTAGCCTTAATCATGGCATCAACAACAGAAGTAAACAGCCCTTTCTCCATCAAGATGGAGGTTTCAGCAGCCAGGTGGTCAAAGCCAGTGTTTGTAAATTGGGGTGTCGTCGGTGCGCAAATCTGGGTGAGCAAATCTGGAACCCGGGGCAGAGCGTACTGATCTACTGCCAGCTGCACCACGTCTGCGAACCACACTCTTCTTGGCCACCTGGGGGCCACCAGAATTGCTGGCACCCCTTCCAGAGCAATCTTGCGTAGCACCCTACCCAGCAGAGGGAATGGAGGGAAGACATACAGAAGCTGAAAGTCCTGCCATGACATTGCTAGAGCATCCGTGGTCAAGGCCAGAGGATCCTGGGACAGGGAGACAAAGGCCGGTAGCTTGTGATTGTGATGGGGCGCAAACAGATCCACATCTGGTTGGCCCCAACGGCGACACAGAGATTGGAACACCCTGCTGCATAGGGACCATTCTCCCTGGCAAGAGGTCCCCCTGCTCAGAGAGTCTGCCAGGAGGTTTTCCACCCCCGGGATGTAAACAGCCGATATGCAGGGAACATTGGTCTCCTCCCAGGTCAGGATCAGAGACACTTCCTGGAGGGCCCCCTTGCTCCGGGTCCCTCCCTGATTGATGTAGGCAACTGCCGTCTGGTTGTCCGAGCGCAACAGGCAGGCCCTGAAGGTGAGTAATCAACTGGGCAGAACCAACCTGATCGCCCGCAGTCCCAGAATGTTGATAGGTGTGTGGGCCTCCTGACCGCTCCACCTCCCCTGGAACTGCAGGGACTTCCAGAAACCCCCCCAACCTGTCAGACTCGCATCCGTGGTGACCGTCTCCCAGCAGGGGGCCAGAAAGCATCTGCCCCACCAACAGGTTCCTGGAGTCCAGCCACCACGAGAGGGACCGCCTGACTAGGGAGGAAAGCACAAGGACCTGGTCCAGGGACGCAGGATCCTTGTCCCATACTGACAAGAGGTGGAGTTGCAGAGGTCTCATGTGGAACTGAGCATAAGGGACCGCCTCAAAGCACGCCACCATCAGGCCCACCAGCTGCATTCCCTGCCTGATGGAGGGATGATGACAAGATAGCAGGAACTGGACCTGTGCAATCAGACCATCCACCTTCTGTTGAGGAAGGAAAATCCTTGCCTGAACTGTATCCAGATTCATTCCTAGGAATGGAGTCACCAAGGGGGGGGGCAGTGAAGACTGGGGGTGGTTGATCCCCCATCCAAATGACTCCAGGGTGGACACCACCAGCCGAGTATCCACTTCTGCCTGATGTAGAGATTGGGAGGTGATGAGAATGTCGTCCAGATAAGGCAGCACGCGGACGCCCTGATACCTGAGCAGAGACATCACGCCAGCCAGCACCTTGGTGAACACCCTGGGAGCTGAGGTGAGACCGAATGGCAATGCCACAAATTGGTAGTTTTGATCCTCCACCTGAGGAACCTTTGATGATCTGGAAATACAGGAATATGAAGGTAAGCATCTTTGATGTCCACAGACGTCATGGAATCCCCTGGGCGCAGGGAACTGATGGCAGAGCGCAGAGTTTCCATGCGAAAGCGCCTGCTCTTGACAAATTTGTTGAGGATCTTTAAGTCCAGGATGGGCCTGACTGAACCATCTTTTTGGGAACTGTGAATAGATTGGAATAGAAGCCCTTGCCCTTTTCTCTTAAAGGGACCTTGCAGATGACCCCCAACTCCAGGAGGCCTTGCACTGCCTGCAATAGCTCCTGAGCTGAAACAGGGTCCTGGGGAATCCGGGATCTGATGAATCTTGGGGGCGGCCAGGCAGCAAACTATCTTGTAACCGGAGGACACTACCACCGGTCTGAGACAAGGAGCCTCCAGATGTGAGCGAAGTGCTGAAGCCGTCCCCCCCACCCGGATGGGTGAGGGGCACACCATCATGCCTGAGGGGGCTTGGGAGAGGATTTCGCCTTGGGGCCCCAGGAGGAGCCAGGACGACCACGTCCTCTGCCTCTACCCCAGAAATCTGGGGTCCCAGTGAAGGAAACCCCCCTCCCTTGTCTAGCACCACGGTAGGGGGAGGAGAAGAAGTCCTGACCCCGAAAGAGCAGAGATTGCCGTCTGCGCTGGGGTAACCTGTCTCCCCTAGCAAAAATATCCAGGCGGTCCCCAAACAGGCGTAGTCCTTTGAAGGGAAACCCAGTGAGGGCCTTCTTGGCAGCATTGTCAGCAGCCCACTGGCGTAGCCAAACCAAGCGGCGTATGGCCACCACAAGGGCAGATGTCCTGGTACACATTCTAATGGTGTCATCCAAGGCAGAGAGGACAAAATTTACAAAACATCACAACTGGAGATTGCATTGAACACTTCACAAGGCAAATCATCAGGGGCACCATCAAGTATATTTCTGATAATGGTTCTAGTGGCCACAGCATTAATAGCAGAAGCACAGACCGGGCACAGCGCCGCCCCCGCACATGCAAAGGCATGGGACGCCAGCTGGTCAATGCGCCGGTCCTCAGCATCCCGCAGGGTAGTAGAGTCAGGGGAATGCATGACAGAGGTGTTAAGATAACCCCAGGACCGGGGCATCCACCTCGGGAGGGAATGACCAACATTTCACAACATCAGCAGGAAAAGGATACTTCCTATCCCAACTTTTAGGTACCCCAGGAAGTCTACTGGGGTGCTCCCATTCCTTGAGCACAAGGTTACCGAAATGTGCTTGCTCGGGAAATTCCAAATGTGATTTGGCTGTATGGAAGAGTTCCCCCCTTTGCCTGGGAGCCGCAACAGGGGGAGAAATGGACAGAAGCTCAAAAATCTGGGTCAGCAATCGGTCAGTGTCATCCGAGGTCCAGGGGTCAGAGCCAGCCTCGTCATGGCCCCTGGGCCTCTCATCAGAGGACCCTGTGTCAGAGAAAAGCTCCCCTTCATCCGAAGGGGTATAGCCACAAAGATCCCAAAACTCCTCAGCTTCCATAGTAGTGACATTGGGCGTTAAGTGCCGCTTTTTTGCAGGGGCCTTACGCGCCAAGGTATTAGCAATCAACTTTTCAACAGAAGCCAGTCTAGAAGGCACATCAGGCTGAGAATCCCCACTTGTATGCAACTCAGTAGGAGTGAGATTTAAGCTTGGGGGTAGGTGAAGTGATACGAAGTGCAGACCCAGCCACGGGAAGGCCAGATTGTAGTGCAAGCACCTGCTCAGCACAGGGCACACAGACCCGTGCCTTGTCAGCGTCAGCATGGAGGCTGCCCACGCGCTACACACAGCCGGGCTTGTCCCGAAGGAACCCCGGTCACATTATCCTGAGATGCCTCCATATGCTGATTAGATTGGCGCTATAGGTCGATAGGGATTAGCGCTATAAAGGAACCCTGGATGCCCCAATAGCCTGCTAGGGAGTGGGAGTAAATATAACCAGGCCTATAAAAATTAGCAAAGTAAGAGGGCCGGGATAAGCCAGCCTGAAAGACATAATAAAAAGGGGGCCGTAAGCAGACAGTATTAAAAAAATCAGATAATAAAAAAACGCCCGCGAGGGCACTTACAGACCGCGGTAGGTAGGGGACCGTTGCGCATAAGCCAAGCCTGGCAGACAAGATGGCGGGCTGGTAACAGCAATGACGCGGAATGCGCCATAGGCGGGTCCCCCCCCGAAGAGCGCGCAGCCAGCACATGACAAGCAGCCAATGACGGCGCACCGGCGCCTGAGGTAACGCCGCCGCCAAGCGCGCATAGTGACAGAAAAGGCGCGCGGCGGTAATTTTAAATATAGTAAAAGTAAAGCGAGACAGCGCGGCGGCTGGCACAAGACAATGAATAAAAAATAAATGTCTTAAACATGTAAATGCAAAGCATCCATACCGACACCCCCCCCCCTTTTTCCCCCCGAAGGCTACCAGGAGAATGAGGGGGGAAAGCGGCCACATAAATAGGGCCCACCGATGGGCAGGGGCAATATTGCGGGAGGGGCATCCCATAGAGGCTCACCATAAGCCTGAACCGCCTACCCTTTGGTGGGGGATTGCGGTGGAGCAGCGCTCCTAAACACCTGCAAGAGGTGCTGCCTACCATCACCCGACCAGCGCAGTCAAGGCTGGGAGGCATATAACTAATGGAACGGGTGGGAATAGTCCTATAGGGCCGCAGGCTAATAGCCCCGCTCACCTGCGAGTAGAGAGAGACATTTCGAGTCCTTAGCAGTCCAGACTGAGAAAATCTGGGGATTTGTGGGAGGTCCCTGGGTATTTGTGGGGCCGGGAGAAGCCTGTTTTCGATGTCTCTGCAGTCCAGCACCATCTGGCGGAGTAATACCCAAGTGTAAGTATTCTATTTGGAGCAGGACGTACTGTATACTACGTCCTTTTGTGTATACTTAAAATGATACCTCAGTGAGCTGCCTAAGGCGCTGATATTGGGTTTCATTATGGGATACAATGAAGGTAAGGGGATCAGTAATAAGCAGGCATAAGATCTGCAACCGCACATTTGTGGCGGCAGCCCCTTTTTCCCTTCCACTGCCTCTCTGCACGTCACTCCGTGCTTCTGACAGCTGCTCTCTGGCCCTGGTGCCACAGATGTAAATACTTTCTTTGTACTTCAATGCTCTTACATCAGGCCAGAGCTGCATTTGTCATTAGGGTTGCAATGCCTTAGGAAGTGCTCCAAGGTCACCGTCAAACTCCATCAGGCATTGTGTGAAGATCAAGTAATGAGAATCGGGACACAGCTCTGCTCTAAGCATAGCCAGCCTGATTCAAATTTGTGGGGCATAGGTAAAAAACTTACCTAATTTCTCCACATCAACAGTATTTGGACACAGAGGGCCCAGAGTAATTTGCTTCTTGGGTGCAAGGGTGAGTATCCCTTTTTTTTTTATAACTTGCCTATGTTTGATCTTAAACCTCTTGATATTTTTAAAAGTTATCACTTCCTCCTGGATATCTCAGAAAAGAATGTGTGTCACTAAAGACTATCACTTGTACACGCCATTACCAAACCAAAAAAGAAAAGATTATAATAAATTCATTTCGAAAACAAAAGTCGATCAGTTGCTCTGGGCAGAGGTGAAAACCAGCTTGTAGTTGGGGTGCTTGAAAATGGAGGATCTCATGGAAAGTCTAATGCCTGCAATGCCTGTAAGGGGCAGCCATGGCCTAGTGATAAAAGGAATCCAATTGTCCAATTGTAACTGGAAGGCTACAGGTTGAATTTTTGGCTGGAACATCACTGAAGTTTTATGCTGACCTGAGGTCAAAGGTAGGTTTGCTGAACAACTCCTCTTTTACCACCCAGGGCATCCTTAAAGTGACTGACCACCCAAACTAAAAGAAAAAATAAAATAAAAATAGCATACCTTTTATCCCACGCAGCTGGTTGGTCCCACTCAGATGATCAGCAATTCACCTGATTGCATCACTTAATTCCCGAGTCAGAACTTCGCTCGCCGGCATGTCCCTGTTAGGATTGTGCCCTTCCAGCATCAGTCACAGGAGTGTGGCCACACTCTTTTCATTCACCACAATGGAGGGGGTGTGCTGAGGCCGGAAACATCCGCGCCATTGTAGTGAACTGTGACTGAGGGCAGAGGGATGTGAGCTCGACATTGAAGTGCAGGTGAATGGAGTTTCCAACATGACCAGCATTGTTGATCGGGAAGTAGGACCTGTCGGCAGCAGGGGACAAAAGGTGAGTGCCCCTTTTCTTTAGTTGGGTGTTCAAAGTCATTCCATTGTCTCGGCTACACGTCGCACTGTCCCAAACTGCAATCTGTTTTCAAAAACACCTGGCAGTTCCTAAGTTAAAAGTATTAGAGCATTGGAGAAGCCACAAAAAATGAGGAGAAACAATGGTTGTGGGAGCAACAGTGATGTGGTGTAAGAACACTGAGAGGAGGGCAGGGTTTCATTTCTGGGCGGGGGGTATGGGTGTTTCCGTTCTTAGTTCCCCGAAGGTTGATTGGTGTACCACATCGGTGGGAGAGGAATGACAGTGCTGGAGCCAGTCTATGAAAGCTAGCCACCACTCTTTGCAACCAGTCAGAGGGCCACATAAAAAGGCTTGGAGAACTCATTCAGCCCCCGGGACTTGGGTTTGACACATGTGATCTAATATAATCTGATATTTTTATTTTTCCAAAGAAACAATTGTCCTTTTTGTGAATAAAATTTGGAAGTGTTAAAAAACCACTTACCAGCCAGTGACAAACCCAACATTTCTGAGGTAACATCGATGGTGGAGTGAGGCCTAGGGCCATGTCGAAGACTGCGTTGCCTCACTGACATTTCCACATAGGGAGGGCAGAGGAATGACTTGATTTAAATATAGACAACCTAAAAAACAAATACACCACATAAATGCAAAATAATAACCTCTTTTATTATCATTTCTATAAACATAATCTATAATGCTGACGTGTAGGGAAATATGTATTCAAACTATTAAAAGGATATGTGGTAAAGATTCAAAAAGAGCTACACTTACCTGGTGCACCATTTAATATAACCCAGAAAAAAAAGTGACACAATGCTTTGTGTGCATCCCCTGTACAAGGCAAGGGGGTGCACATGCACATAGCTTTTTTTTTTTTTTCTTTACCAGGAAATATCCTCTAAAGACAAAATATGAAACTTAACACCCCTTGGGGCATAATTAACAACCCTGGCAAGCCCTGATCTATTTTTCTTTTACCTGGAAATGCCCTTTTAAAATGAAATATTAAACTAATGCACTGGTTCTATTGCAGTCTTAGTGAATCATTTGAAGCAGGGCCAGCATCAGCACTGGGCATATTGGGACAGATGCCGCCTTGGGAAGGCCCACCTTATGTGACACGGCTCCTTCTAATGATGAACAGGACATTCCCTCTCCTGAAGCAGCCACTATGCAGGACACAGGGACGTACAATAACTGGCAGACTGGCCTTTGGGAGATCGCTTCTTTTGGCATTTTCATTCCTCTGTCATTCCGATCTTTCTTCTCCATATTTTAGTTTTTCTGTCTTTCCTTCTTTTCTTTCTTTTTTCTCTCACTTTTATTCTTGCTTTCCTTGCCATTCCTCTATTCTTTATTTCTGGCATTCCTTCTTTCTGTCATTACATTTATTCCTTCTGTCGTCAATTTCTTTTATGTTTTTTGTCTTTCCTTTCTTTCTCATTTTTTTCTTTTCTTTCTTTGTCATTCCTCTACTGTCTTTTTTGCAATCCATATTTCTTTCTGTCATTGCAGATAGTCCTTCTTTCTGTCATTCATTCCTTATATTCTTTCTTGTTCTTTCTATCTTTCTTTCTGATTTTCATTCTATCACTTCATTCTGTTCTTTCTTTCTAATTATTCTATTATTCTTATTTTTCCAATCTTTCTTTCCTTGCCAGGTAGGCAGCTGTGTCAGGGTGGGGAATTGAAAGCTTCTTAGTGAAAATTTACCTTAAATGGGGAAGTCGACAAAAAGGCCTCAGAGCAGATAGTAGAAAAAATTGCCTACACTGACACAATTAAATCACCCTCCACAAGCATTAAATAACCTGGTCAACTATATACTCCCAGCTAGTTACTTGCTTGAGTCATATCAGCAGCTGCATTGCCAGGGTCATTGCCTGCAGGGACCTGGTTGCTGTCAGGGCTTGGTTGCTGACAGTTTGGCCCTTGCTAGCATGGGTGAAGCATGGGGGCTGGCGACTTGGCAATGGAAAGCGTGGACTGGTTGGTGGCTGCTGGTAGTTAGCAGCCAGGGGCCTGGTTAGTCTGCTGTGTGGTCCGGCTGCCACAACACCCAGTAGAGTAGGGGTGGAACCTGCCTCTTATGTAGGGCTGGTATATTACCAGAGCCAGAGGCTGGGCATAAAAGCACCCAACATCTGGGGATGCCAGTCCGTATGCCTGGTGCACTGGATCTGTAGTCTTGATAGGGGCTCATGTCTTATTTTCCAACAAAGCTTGGTGAATGAACAAAGCATTCTGTATACATACAGTATTGGTAAGTATTTGTAAGCTGGGCCATCACTGTGGCCTGCCCCCCACTATCCTGTCCTGATATATATGTGCCTCATAAAGTAAGTAAAGATTGACCTCTCTGTACTCAGGAAGTTCCTGATACAGATTTGACAAAAAATGTTTCTGTGCCACCAGCACCACAATTAAGAGGAAAAATACTGTGAGAATAAGGGGAGTGTAAGTGGAAAAAGAGTTATGAGTCAAAGAGAAAGTGGAAGAGATAACATTACATTAAGGGAAATAGAGGAGACAGGAGCAAAAGCAGAAGAGAGAGTAGAGAGGAGTTGAAATAAGAGACAAGGGAAGAGAAGTGGGAGGAAAAAAAGGGGGATAGAGAGAAAAGGAAAAATAGATTCAGAGAGGACCAAAACCCACCCTGGAGTCTATGAGACTCCAGGGCAGACATACTGGCTCCCCCCAGGGCACCCCGATCAGAGGTGCCCCGCTGTGTGAAACCCCCCCAGTTGCCCGAAAACTCACCTTTGCTCCCGGTCTAATGGTGCATGCACAAGCTGCGAACGCATCCCCACTATCCCTTTAGTAGGACGCGTGCCAGCGCCAGCGCACTCAGATCCAATTGCGTTAGATGAGCTTCTGGATGAAGGGGCTCGAGCGGATCTGAGCCTGCTGCCATGGCCTCCTGCCATGCGTCGTAGGACCGGGAAGAGTTTGTTTGGGTGACCTGGGGGGTTTCACACAGTGGGGCACCCCCCCCCCAGATGGCTGCTTTTGGTCCACTTTAAATGACCTTTCCATTCTCACTGGAGTATGCTCTTGCCAAAATCAAGGATCCAGAAATTGAGTGACTTTGCCCAGAACAGCAACCTGCCAGAGATGATCCAGTATGTGAATTCCATTTTTTCTCCCGTTTTTTCTCATCTTAGGAAAGTGTAGTCCTGGAACCGGTGACTATCCAAAATAAATACACCCATATGGGGATGGTATTGCTATGACATATTAATTCTCAACACCAGCCATCAGAGCGGTCTCTGGCTTCCCAGAGCTATTTTGTATCCCGTCGATTGGAGAAGAGCTTGTGCATGCTGTATGGGATGGTCTACGAGGTGCTGTAAACTAGGCAAACCCGGGGTTTCAATATAGTTAAAATCCCTTGTTTTAGTCCACTTTAAAGTCTAGGCCACATAAAAGAGAAAACATTTAACAACTGGCAGGTGTTGGTTATCAAAAAAGGACATTTCTATCATTTTTTGACCTTGCCACCAGGACAGGCCCGTTGTCTGTTCTAAGGAGAAGGAACAATGGTAAACAAAAATACATGTGTGGTGCACATGGAATCAGGTTTACAGATGACTACATGAGCATACCTTGATCATCTTGATAGAGTTCCACAAGGGTGCTGCAGTTCCTTCATGCAACGATCTGTAAATGTAAAAGAATGTTTTAGCATGGATGACTATAACAAAAATATACCTATAGTTTATTAATCAAGCAGCGACATAATGGTCAATAACAGAAGATAGTTTTAGCGAGGCTGACAAACATAGCCTGTATAATGTATGCAATGATGCAAATCACAGACAACTGAAAGACTTTCCAGTCCATAGAATTACAGAAGGCTTCTCATGCAAGCCAATGTTCCACTAAATTTTAGGTCTATTTTTAGTTGCTCTAATTTGCACTGCAGTGGATAAAATGTCCCTCAGCACTTATTAGTTTATTACACAGGAAATAACACAGAAGTGGTCTACATTCTGAAAGCAACTAGGCAGACATGCAGCTTTCTAAAAGGACCTGCCTGCTTAATTGAAAAAAGTATTCAGTTTCCATGTCTTTGGTACAGGAAATGTTTGCTCGCCCTAGGCAAAGGGGCAGGACCAAGCACCGTAGGATCGTGGAGAGGTGTTTGTTCAGGTGACCTGGGGGGTTTCAAACTGTGGGGCATACCCGACTGGGATTTCCCAGGGACAAGGACCAAAACCCAGGATAGTCAAAATCCTGGGTTTTGGCCCACTTGAGGGTTTAGAGTCAAGATTATGTATGTTATGTAAAACACTGAGCTTTACAATTACCATAATTAATTATAATGTTATAGTCCAACTATACAAACCCCATAATATAAAGTCCAATGTAGCCTAGTATTTTTTCAGAAGGTAACAGAAGACATGCAAAGAAGCTTGATTAGGCAGGCTTTAATGGTATACAGTTTTGTTTAGATTTTTCTATGACTGCTCAAGCAGGTTGGCAGTGTAGATTGCTCAATGCTCAAAACACTAAGCAAACTGGTTGTTTAATTACTTTCCATGATGGGTACTTATAATATAAAGCTTTTGGTAAGATTTTCCCGGTAACTTTTTATCCAGCTTACCTAGCATATAGTTAGTTTTAGGTCTTGTTGACACTACTAGTCAAACAGAAAGTTGGTGGAGGACATAACAGACTACCAGGTCAATGGTTTATACCCGTCCAATCAAAGCTTTACAATTAAACCTGAAACCTACATCAATTTTTCTAATGAAAACAGGACCTAAGGCAGGGGGTTTCCTTCACTGCTTATTTTTGGGTTCTCAGTGGATTCTGCCACACAGCCTGTAATGGGGTTGTTGGGGGGTGGGAGTGTCTGCACGCTGCCTGTTATGGGGTTTGGGGGTGTCCTGCTGCCCTTTTTGGATTTTTTGATTGGGGGTGCCATGCTGCACACTTCCTGTTATGGAGTCGTTGGAGAGGATTCTGCACATGACCTGCTATGGGGTTCCTGGGGGGATGCTGTACACTGCTTGTCATGAGGTTCTTGGAGAGGATTTTGCACATGCCATGTTATGGGGTTCTTGGGGAGGATTCTGCACGTCATGTTATGGGATTCGTGGGGGGCTGCACACTGCCTGTCATGGGGTTCTTGGGGAGGATTCTGCACGTCATGTTATGGGATTCGTGGGGGGCTGCACACTGCCTGTCATGGGGTTCTTGGGGGGGTGCTGCACACTGCTTGTTATGGGGTTCTTGCAGAGGATTCTGCACGTCATGTTATGGGATTCGTGGGGGGCTGCACACTGCCTGTCATGGGGTTCTTGGGGGGGTGCGGCACACTGCTTGTTATGGGGTTCTTGGAGAGGATTCCGCACATGCCATTTATGGGGTTCGTGGAGAGGATTCTGCATGTCATGTTATTGGGTTCGTGGGGGCTGCACACTGCCTGTCATGGGGTTCTTGGGGGGGTGCTGCACACTGCTTGTTATGGGGTTCTTGAAGAGGATTCTGCACGTCATGTTATGGGATTCGTGGGGGGCTGCACACTGCCTGTCATGGGGTTCTTGGGGGGTGCTGCACACTGCTTGTTATGGGGTTCTTGGAGAGGATTCTGCACGTCATGTTATGGGATTCGTGGGGGGCTGCACACTGCCTGTCATGGGGTTCTTGTTTGTCCTACAGAGAAGTTCCTTCAGCACAGCAATAAAGCAGACACAATTTTTACTCTACAGTAGTTGGAAGATGCTGCAATCTTGAGGTCTAAGATAAGTCAGTAACGTCAAGCAAAAAACTATTGCCAGGTATAAAACAAAATGCAAAAAAGGGTTTATGCAGTCAACTAGCGACAGTATATATTCAAGAGGAGCAACAGTCAAAAATGACTTAAACCATACCAACAGAACAAACAGTGCTTATATGCATCCGTAAAAACAAAATGGTGGCTTATGGATCTGCAGGCCGTCTGCAAACAGGAAGTGCTGCTGGCTTTTCTGTTACTGTGCAAAGTCAGTTACGTCAGTTGAATCCAGGCAGCAGCATGACTGAGATGCTGGGAGAGGAAGCTGCAAAATGGCCACTACCACTAGAAAATGTGTGAGATAGTGTTTTAGCTTTGAGGATCCAGACGCAGTGGTAAGTGCTGACAATGATTCATTATCATGCGTGCAGATTGGGCAAGTGAGTTTGGGGAGTTTTCTTTTCAGCTGTGCCAGGCTATTGGTCCGGTTTAATTACATTCAACTGCAAACATCTATTAAGCTTTACAAATACTTTAAGCTATTTAAAGATACTATGATCCTCTAAAGAAAAATATTCTGGGAAAATAGTTACAGGAAAAGATAGATCCAATCATGAACTTGTCAAATATGTTTCACACTACTGAATCAGAGATATTTATAAAAAGGAGATTCTTTTCCCCTGAGTGTGACTTGATTTATATTTAACATTTGAAGCAACAGCTATGTCTAGCTGGAGCTAATGAACAGGCAACATAAGCAGCAATTAGCATACATGATAAATGAATGGCATCACATATCATGGTGTCATTGTGAAGTTGGAGTACTAACTCAGATCACCGTAACCAAGCTATATTTTATCCACACATTGATTCCATAAATAAACGTGCGAGCTTAAACCAGACCTTTACCCTGAATAAGAGCATATCGTATATGTTTTCCCCACCCTGCAATGCAAATTGCCCACATTAAAAATCATCCTACCTGTATCTACTGCATTTTCTGAACCTTTAAACATCCAAGATGGTCTTTCCGCCTTAACTCACCTCTTCCCCTTCCTCTCACCTCTGCTCAACTCACTTCTCTCTGGCATATCCCTGTCCATGGCAGGTGTCAGCATTGGGCATACTTGGGCAGGTGCAGGGGCCTTTGCACCTTGGGGGGGGGGGGGCACCTCATTCCCTCTACTCTATGGGTCTATGCAGGACACAGGGCTGTGCAGTAACCAGGACATTTTTCTTTAGTTCTCTCCTTAATTTTTTTTTAATTTCCATCTATCCTTTGTGTCTTTAATCTATTGTCCTTTTGTCATTTTCATTTCTGTCATTAATCTATCCTTACTTTAATTTTCTTTCGCTCTGTCATTCCTTCTATTAAGTCATCCATTTTTTCTTTCTGTGCCTCTATTTCTTATTTTTTTTTATACCTTCTTTCTTTTCTTTTCTTTTTCCTTTCTATTCTTTGCCAGTATTCAGCATACATGCAACTTTACTACCATGTATGGATTGTCATATCACACTGAAAGGGGCCCGCTGAGATGCTATCGTCCAGGGGCCCACATAAACCTCTACCCACCTAGGCTCACATGTTCCAGTTTCAGTTCCTCCTACCTCTTCACCTTTACCACATATAATAAAGCATATGCGAAGTTTTAAGTTAAAAAAATGCATACATTTATTTTTAGAGCTTACATTTTATTGTGGAGCAATAATACAATGCAGCCCTTAGACCAAAAAATGTTTTAAACCTTATCTAAAAAGGATTGGGTAACAATCGTCTCGT
Organism: Gastrophryne carolinensis; assembly: GCA_027917425.1. NCBI lineage: Eukaryota > Metazoa > Chordata > Amphibia > Anura > Microhylidae > Gastrophryne > Gastrophryne carolinensis. Next base: position 202,421,999 of record CM051236.1, read on the forward strand.
ACAATCTGAGACGTTTGCCGGACTATGTCATGTGGTGAAAGGGCTCTGAGAGGCTTCAATGAGCGAGAGCAGCCGCATCCCCAGAGGCACTCAGATCTAAATGGCTGTAGGAGCACGTGCACAGCCCAAGGATGCAGGGGATGTGGGCGCTCTCGCTCCAAAGCTCTCGCTCTCGCTCCAAATTGAAAACAATCAGAGCAGTTTGCTGAATTACATAGGCACGGCAGCTCTGATTGGACGAGACAGAGCATGTGCTGTTGGACCGGGGAGAGATGAGTGAATATCGTCGACCTGGGGGGTTTCACAAAGCGGGGAATCCCAATTTGGGATGCACCCAAGGAAGGACAGTGGCCAACCCTGGAATCGTTTTAAAATCCAGGGCAGGCCACTATATTTTGTGGAATTAAGAACGACTCTGTGTCCGCTTCCTGCTTGCTCAGACCAACTAAACATTTCTTTGATGAGCAGATGCAAAATAAAGCAAGTCGTGCTTTGCAAAACAGTTTATATTCCTGAAAATAATATACTAGTAACTGACCAGGAATGCTGGAGAGCAAACAATCCATCAGCGGCACTCTGATGCTACCGCCACCCAAGGTTTTGTAGACACTCTAGCTGTGACACAGTATATAAGAGTATTATTAGAGGATATATGGGAAATGAAGCAGAACGACACTGTACCACTCAGCTGAAGAATAGTCTGGACAGCAAACAGCCACCTCTGATACCAAGACTTACCTTCTACTTCTCCAGCAGCAGCCAGTCACATAAAAAGAGAGAGCCATTGGCAGCCTCATGGAAGGGCTAGTCAGTAATTCATATTCCTCTCTTTTTTTGGGGGGGTGGGGGATAGATGGTCATTGTATGCTGATAAAAATGAGGTACAATTTACCAGAGAATGTGCAGTTTCAAGTTTGCCATGAAACAAATATGGTCATAGAAACACATACAGTACAACAATATGATAACTGTAAAAAAAGTGAAACCCTAAACAAGGAAGTGAGCTGTTCTAAGGAACATAATGTAGAAGTAAAGTCATTCCGAGGATGAAAATATGTAAGTACTATATTCATGGCTGGTTCCTGTGAATCGGGAGATGGTCAGAACAAGACATGATGTCTGTCAGTGTAGTACCATAGTAATGGTCACTTCACCTAAGCACATTCAGTCCACATAAACAGCATTTTTTATATAATATATATATATATTTTACCAACAAGCCCAATGCAGAACAGAAGAGAACTTCAGTTACCAATATACAGTAATTGCTATCAGCAGAAGACTTAAACAAGGAGAAGGAAAATCAGATTGGAGAATCTATAAGTAAAAGGGTCACCAGCTAGGGCCCCTACTGATTTTGTCATGTTGAAGTAGAAATACTCCAACGTACAGTAACACGATTGCAAATTGGCTTTTTCACATCATCCCACAGGGTGGTTTGGTTTGGGGGAGGGGGGGGGCACCAGAGACAGGGGAAATGGAAAGCAATAACCTCTTCCTTGGGGCAAATGAAGGCCAGGAGCTAATGCAGTTAATAGTAAGCCGCATCAGCATGCATTCATTATGAAAGGCTGGCCAATCCCTTTAATAATATGAAATAAGTTATTACAACCTTGACAAGAGGACACTAGATGGAAGCTTAACACAGTGCTGGCATAATGCACAATACAGAGAATAACCCTAATGGTAATAAATATTAAGATAATATTTATTTTTCTTAGTTAAAGCAGCTCAAAACCCTGGCCGGCAGGCCGACCCTGGAATCTAATAAGACTGCAGGGCTGGGTGCTAGCCTGTCCCTAGGGCATCCTAAATCAGGATGCACCGCTGTATGAAACCCCCGGGGTCATCGGTAAACTCACTTTTCCCGGCGGCTTCTGAGACACTGTGTATGCCAGCGGCCACATACCCAGCATCGCTGTAGCTGAGGGCAGGAGCAAGAGCACTAATAGGGAGCGTGTCTGCACCGGCCATTCACAAATGCCTGGCATGGGCACGTGCCCTGCTAGAGGGATAGCAGGGATGCGGACGAGAATTGCGCATGCACCATTGAACCGGGAAACAAGGTAAGTGTATGGGGCGGCCTTGGGGGGTTTCACACAGCGGAGCATCCGATTTTGGATGCCCTGGAAAGAGGCAATTGATCGGCCCGGGAATCTTATAGATTGATATAGATCGGTGTGGGTTTTGGTCCACTTTAAGCCCTATTTTGAGACTTTGCAGCAGATAACTGATAAAACATTTGAAGGGTCACAGTCCATGTCATTGTAGGCTGTAGGCAGCAGTCATAGTAGTTGGACAGTGGCAAAGATATGTCATCAAAAGAAGACTATTAATTTCTTGATAAAACGAATGACCAAAAACGGTATCAAGCAAAGAGCCAAATTGTAACTTTTTAATTTACATCTTCTTCTTCTTCCACCCTCGCTCCAACTGTAAACAGTAAATTACTGATGTATCCCCAAAGAGATATTTGATTTTCACGCCACAAGCCTTGATTTTATGGGTTTGTATGAATCTTATGAATACTTAATAAAAGCAACACTTCCTCGGGGTGGAAAGGAACGTTTTAATTTTCAGTGAGCAGTTTCAATTTTCTCTTCTGAGCTACAGATCTGCTGGGATATAACATCTTCCATTCGGAGAGGAGTTTAATAGTCACCCGAGAGTCACTAAACGAGGGCAAATCATATATAATAAAAAAAAAAAATACAATTCTGTGATTACTCACCTGTAGAATTGGTATTATACGTACACAGCACGTCCTGTTCCAGTATATTCCTTACACATGGGTAATACATCCACAAGATCGTGCTGGACTGCAGAAAACAGCTTGTGGCTCCTCCCGGCCCTATAAAAGTCAGGGACCTCCCACAAATTCCCCAGTATTGACAAGCAGTTAAAAAGAAGCCGGGAGAACAAAAATAACCAGAATTAAAAAATGAACATATGAACAATCACCATACAGAGGTAACTAGGAATAATGATAACAAGGGTGGGATGGAACAGGACGTGCTGTATACGTATAATACCAATTCTACAGGTGAGTAATCACAGAATTGTATTATTCCAAGTATACAGCACGTCCTGTTCCAGAATATTCCTTACACATGGGGCATCCAATAGCAGTGTCAGTAAGGCAGGGTAGGATCCCCAAAAAGAAACAGCGGGCAGTTTAAACCACTGCCGGTTGCAGAACTTTGCGACCAAAAGCAGCATTAGCTGAGGCCCTAACATCAACCTTGTAAAACTTAGAAAAGGTATGAACAGAAGACCAAGTAGCGGCCTTGCAAACTTGTTTAACAGAAGCTTGGTGCTGAAAGGCCCAAGAGGCACCAAAAGCACATAGAATGAGCAGTAAGGCGGAAGGGAGGCTCCTTACCCTTAGCAGAATAGGCCTGTACCACAGCCTGATGAATCCACTTGCTGATAGTGGACGTAGCTGGAGCCAGACCCTTCTTAGGTCCAGACGGGAGCACAAAAAGTCAGTCTTCCTGAAGGATTCAGTAGCCACCAAATAGAACTTCAGAGTCCTGACCACATCCAGAGAGTGTAACACCCGCTCCTTAGGATTACTAGGATTAGGGCATAAAGAAGGCAAAACAATGTCTTGATTGAGATGAAAAGCAGACACAACCTTAGGCAGAAAATCTGGCTTAAAACGAAAAACCATCTTGTCCTGGTGTCTCTCAAAGTAAGGGGGTTTGATGGAAAGCGCCGCCAACTCAGAAACACGCCTAACAGAAGTGATAGCCACCAAAAAGACTACCTTAAGAGTCAAAAAAATGGACAAAGGGGCCTCACGCAAAGGCTCAAAGGGGGACCCCTGCAAGGCAGATAAAACCAAGTTCAAATCCCAGACTGGTAACATAGGCTTACGTGGAGGACGCACGAGAGTAACCCCCTGGAAAAAAGTCTTAACCAGAAAATGGTGAGCAAAGGATCTTTGGAAGAAAATGGCCAAAGCAGAAACATGACCTTTGAGGGTACTAAGTTGATGACCCAAATCCAAACCATGTTGCAGGAATTCCAGAATCCTAGGGATAGAAAACACCCGACAGGGAAGCGACTTAGACTCACACCAGTCATTGTAAGCATGCCAGACCCTATAGTAGATGGATGACGAGGACTTCTTCCTAGCCCAAATTATGGTATTAACAACAGAGGCAGGTAGCCCCTTTTCCATCAAGATGGAGGTTTCAGCAGCCAGGCCATTAAGGCCAGTGTTTGTAAATTGGGATGGCGTAGCTGCCCCTGAGTGAGCAGGTCTGGATCCTTGGGCAGAGCATACTGATCTACTGCCAACAGCACGACGTCTGCGAACCATACCCTTCTTGGCCAACAGGGGGCCACCAGAATGGTTGGCACCCCTTCCTAAGCAATCTTGCGCAGCACCTTGCCCAGCAGAGGAAAAGGAGGGAACACATAGAGAAGCTGAAAGCTCTTCCAGAACATTGCTAGTGCATCCATGGCCAAGGCCAGAGGGTCCTGGGACAGAGAGACAAAGACTGGAAGCTTGTGATTTTGAAGGGACGCAAACAGATCCACATCTGGCTGACCCCAGCGGTGGCACAGGGAGCGAAACACCCTGCTGTTGAGGGACCATTCTCCCAGACGAGAAGTCCCCCTGCTGAGGGAGTCTGCCTCCAGATTCTCCACCCCTGGGATGTACACAGCTGATATGCAGGGAACATTCTCCTCCGCCCAAGACAGTATCAGGGACACTTCCCTGAGGGCCCTCTTGCTCCGGGTGAGGGCCCTCCCGGATGGTTGATGTAGGCAATCGCCGTCTGGTTGTCCGAGCGGACCTGAACCGCCCGGCCCCGAAGGTGTAGAGTCAATTGGGCGAGAACCAACCTTATCGCTCCCTCAATTCCAGAATGTTGATAGGGGTGTGGGCCTCCTGAGGGCCCCACTGACCCTGGAATTTCAGGGATTTCTAGAAGCCCCCCCCCCAACCTGTCAGACTGTCATCTGTGGTGACTGTCTCCCAGCACAGGGTCAGAAAGGATCTGCCCACCAACAGGTTTCTTGAGTCCGTCTGGCCAGAGGGGACAGAACCAACACCTGATCCAGGGACCGAGGGTCCCGATCCCAAACTGACAAGAGGTGACGTTGAAGAGGTCTCATGTGAAACTGAGCGTATGGAACCGCCTTGAAGCAAGACACCATCAGGCCCACCAGCTGAATCCCCTGCTGGATGGAGGGATGAAGGCAAGACATAAGGAACCTGGCTTGGGCCTGAAGGCTCTCCACCTTCTGCTGAGGGAGAAAAATCTTGACCTGAGATGTATCATGCCCAGAAAGATGAGTCATGCCCAGAAAGGACCTCACCATTGAAAGTGACAGGAAAGACTTGGGGTGGTTGATCACCCAGCCGAAGGACTGCGGTGTGGACACCACCAGCTGAGTATCCAGCTCGGCCTGCTGGAGGGACTGAGACGTGATAAGAATGTCGTCCAAGTAAGGAAGGATGCAAATGCCCTGAGATCTCAGCAGAGCCAGTACGCCCGCCAGCACCTCGGTGAATACCCTGGGAGCCGAGGTGATACCAAAAGGCAAGGCCAGAGCTGAGTGCAGAGTCTCCATGCGAAAGTATTTGAATCTGACAAATTTGTTGAGGCACTTTAAATCCAGGATAGGTCTGATGGACCCGTCTTTTTTGGAAACAGTGAAAAGATTGGAATAGTAGCCTCTGCCCCTTTCCCTCAAAGGTACCTGGCAGATGACCCCCAACTCCAGAAGGTTTTGGACAGCAAGGCACAGACCCTGAGCTGACAGGGGGTTTCGAGCCATCCGGGATTTGATGAATCTTGTGGGGGGCCAGGCTGCAAACTCTATCTTGTAACCGGAGGACACAACCTCCTGAATCCACCGGTCTGAGACGTGAAGCCTCCAGACGTGAGCAAAGAGCCGAAGCCGCCCCCCACCCGGATGGGTGAGGGCGCCCCTTCATGCCTGAGGGGGCTTGGGTGAGGATTTTGTCTTGGGGCCCCAGGAGAGGCCAGGACGGCCACGTCCTCTGCCCCTTCCCCAGTGATCTCCGCGGGCCCCAGTAAAGGAAACTCCCCGGCCAGTTCTGGAACCACGGAAGGATGGGAGAAAGGCACCCATCCCCCGAAAGGACCGGCACGGTCTCCTACGTTGAGGTAACCTACCACCCCTGGCAAACAAATCCAAGCATTCAAAGAGGTGCAGGCCCTTCAAAGGGAAACCAGTGAGAGCCTTCTTAGCAGCATTATCAGCTACCTACTGACGTAGCCAGACAGAGCGGCGTATAGCCACCAACAGGGCAGAAGTCCTACCACACATTCTAATGGGATCATCCATGGCAGACAGAACATATGCAACAAATTCATAGCAAAGCAGGAGAGATCTATACTCTTCTCCTCCCACGTCATCAGAGGCCCCCTCTAAGAGATTCTTAAGCAAACCCTTAATAGCAATAGCTGTAATGGCAGAGGCACAAACCGGGCGTAGCGCGGTCCCCACACAGGCAAAAGCATGGCAAGCCAGTTGGTCCATGCGCCGGTCCTCACCATCCCTCAGGGTAGTAGTGTCAGGAGAATGCATGACAGATGTATTGGACAGCCCCAGAATGGGCACATCCACCTCAGGAGGACATGACCAACGCTTAATCACATCAGCAGGAAAGGGATACCTTTTATCCCAGCTCTTGGGCCCCCCTGGCAGCTTGCTAGCCCGCTCCCATTCTTTGAGCACCAGATTATTAAAGTGCGACTGCTCCGGGAATTCCAAACGTGGTTTAACCGTATGAAAAAGCTCACCCTGCTGCTGCGGAGTCATGGCAGGAGGGGAGATACAGAGCACTTCAAAAATATGAGCCAAAAGCCTGTCAGTGTCATCTGAGGACCATGGATCTTCCCCAAAGGAAGACCCTGTACCACCATAACCCCTAGGCTGCTCCTCAGATGATTCTGAATCAGAGAACAATTCCCCCTCCTCCAGGGGGGGAATAATCAGTAGTGTCAAAAATTCCCTCCACTTCCACAGGAAAGAGGGAAACAGCGTGAGATAAATGCCGCTTCTTAGCAGAAGCCTTACGCGAGGCAGACCCAGCAATATGTTTCTCAATGCTGGCCCCCCGTGCAGCCAAATCAGGTTGAAACTCCCTGTTGGTATGCTCCTCGTAGGGGGTCAGATGTAAGCGTGGGGGGGTAGGCGAAGCCCGAGGGGGCGCAGGCCCAGCAACAGGTAACCCAGACTGCAGTGCAAGTACCTGCTGGGCGCAGGATACACATACCCTGACATCATCACCGATTGGGAATACCCCACACGCAACACATAGCCGGGCTTGCCCCGAAGGAACCCCAGGCCCATTATCCCCAGAAGCCTCCATATGGTGATTTGAATGGCACAGTAGGCCAGTAAGGGTTAACGCTAAAGAGCTACCTGGGATGATGCCCCCAATAAACCGCTAGGGAAGTGGGAGATAATGAGGGGAAAAGGCCGGGAGAAATCAAAGGACCGAAGCTTTCACCCGCCTGAAAAACATAATCAAACATTCCCATGAGAATAAGGCATAAGAAAAAAACTGAAAAAAAAATCACCCCACCGGGGTTACTCACGGACCGCAGAGAGCCAGCAGCACGCAGCAGGAGACAAAATGGCGTCCACAGACCTCGAGGGGTATGCCGTGGAGATATGAGGTAAAATGCCCACGTGATCCGGCCAGTAGCGGCCCGGCATCTCTGAGGTGAATGGGGCTGCCAGCCGCGGAGCGCAGTACAAAAGAGCGTGCCGCGTTTTAATAAAAGTGACAAAGCACAACATATGTATACAGTCTTAAACCACTGGCCAACCCCCCCCCCCCCCCCCCCCCCCGGAGATCTCCCAAGTGGAGAGTGAGGAGCCTATCTTCACCCAAACCTTATCAGCCGAGGCTGGGAGGCAGTAACTGGGACGGAATGGGTGGGAATAGTCCTGTAGGACCGCAGGCAATAAGCCCCGCTCACATGCGCCACAAGAGAGCTGTCTTCTATCTTCTCAGCGCAGACTGCAGAAAAGAACTGGGGAATTTGTGGGAGGTCCCTGACTTATATGGGGCCGGGAGGAGCCACAAGCTGTTTCCTGCTGTCCAGCGCCATCTTGTGGATGTATTACCCATGTGTAAGGAATATTCTGGAACAGGACGTGCTGTATACTTAGAATAGTCACATTTAATGTGTGTGACTGAGCCAACATGAATTCAAGCAAGATACCAACGCAGCTGGTCAGACACATAGAAGGCCCTTTATAAATAATCTATATAACCTAGTTTCTTTTTTCTATGTAATGGTAGGCAAGCTCAGCAAAGAATATGGTATAGAAAGAAAAAAGTACTTGCGCAGTTATAAATAATTCAAGTGCAGTGTGATAGGCAGTCACAGTAAATAGATGTGTTTAATTATTGTTGGGAAAGACGAATTGAGAATAATGGTTGTAGATCACTTGCTGCAGGTTTTCACAGTTCTGCACAAAAAAGCAAAATGGTGCCTCTGAATAGCTCAGTTCCAGTGGTGTGGATCCTATCAGCCTATGCAGCTAGTCACTTTCTGCTTTTCAGCAGGTTCTGACAATATGAGAAGATCTAATGGTGCCAATAACCCCCCCCCCCCCCAGGCAGAATCTGAAGGGTGACTCTGCCTCTCAGTGGTGGTGTAGCTGGCTAAGGCCAGGACATAAAGGGTAACGTGACCTCACTCCCCTGCTTGCCTCCCAGCACATGTCGAGCTGTCAGAGCTCTCAGAAACGTCCCCTTTCTCCTTTGCTCTTGGCCAATGCCGGGAGCGAAGCAGCAGTGCCCCCTTCCTCCACCTCGAACCAGCATCCCCCGCCAGAGTGAGAGGAGTCTTCACTCAGTTCCGCTGCCCTCTGCTGGAGTAGCTGGGGGGGTTGCTATCAGTAGTCCAGTGTACCTACCCACCCACCAAGCCATCCCTACCCACCCTCCCACCAACTTACCCTACCCACCTACCAAGCTAACCAACATAAAGCCACCTACTTACCCGAACCCACCCAGTCACCTACTTACCTGAACTCACCCACCAAGTGCGCACATGTGTATTTGGGAGTGCCTGCATGCACTTCAAAAAGCACCCAAAAAGGACTTTACGGTATATGTATTACCTGGGTAACACCCAGCACTCTGAGATGGACATTTGTGAATATGTATATATGAACATGACCACTGTATATATGTAAATATTAATTACTCACAGCTAATAAAACAGGCATAATTGCTGAATGAACAGAGTGCCCCTGACCAAAACCCACTGAAAGGATTGCCACACATCCACCCAGTGGGCAGAGACCCCCAAACCTTCTCCCCCCCCCTATTTCTAGGTTATAAGCTTGCCTGAGGAGGTGAGTTTTAAAGTCAACCAAAACCCAGGATTTTTACTATCCTGGGTTTTGGTCCTTGCCCCCCAGGCAACCTGTCTAAGGATGCCCTGCTGTGTGAAACCCAGGTCGCACGAACGAATTCACCTCTACTCTGTCTAACAGCACATTTGTGGCCTCTCGTCCAATCATCGAGATCCGCTCTCGCCCCTTTTCCTAAGGCGAGCAGATCCAAGTGCGCTGGCGGCCGCATCCTTCTCTACCCTTTAATAAGGAGCATGCCTGCACCGACCATTCACAAATGCCTGGCACAGACACACACTCTGCTAAAGGGATAGTGGGAATGCTGCCGCCGCTCACGCATGTGCCGTTGGACCGGAAAAGAGGGTGAGTTTCTGGGTGACCCGGGGGGTTTAACAACGGGGAGGGAATCAAGTGGTCCTGGAAACTTAAAGACTCCAGAGCCATTGGATCATGGGTTTGGGTCTACTTTAAGGGCACTTTTAAAGGCATGGCGTGTTGGAGAGTGACGGATTGAATTGACTAGTCTGCACCTATTAAAGTGGACTAAACTGTGTGATGGACACTCTCATTGCAGATGCCCCCTTGTACATACACTAGGGCCGCTAGGGACTGAGCCTGCTGGAGGCCAGGTACGTATAGTCTGTTTTAGAAATGCCCAGACAAGCTAGTTTAATATACATTCAGTGTGTCTCTTGGTAAATATAATGCACATGATTTACGTTGATTGAATGGCTGTCGGTGGCACTCTGGAGATCCTGCACTCATATCTTGCTTAATGTACTGGAGACAAATGAGTTGCCATAAACAGAGCAGTATGGTGCTAGAGGAGGTCACAGAGCAGGCTGAACATTTTCCAGCTGCTCCATTTAAAGGATTGCTTTAGTGTTCTTATTGCTGTTGGATTCAGAGGCGAGCTGTCAGATCAATACAAGGGAAGGCATGACTAGTGAACTAAAGGCATCTTTTATACAGAAGTATTTACTCCTGAGCCAATCTGGGTTATGGAACATTAAACAATTATCAATACAGATTATATTAATAATGTAGAATTATACAATCCTTTTGTTCTCTCTCCCTGTAGAAAAGGTATAAACTAAATAGCTAATAGAAAAGCTGGCTTATTAAAAGCTTTTAATGTGTATTGTGACATTTACACATTTATAGCACTTATAATTGCCATACAAAATGCTAGTTTTTTAATTCACTTGCTTTACATACAGGATGCAGATAATGGTCAATTCAAATCTCTGGTGTAAGAAGGCCTGTTACTCTAAAATGGATAAAAGAGGCTACCTAAAACTGCAACTACATACATAAAAGCACCAAAACTTCTTATTGCACTTTTAAAGCAGAAGTCCAGTCTCTGTAACCACTGGAAAGAACTGGGGGTGGGGCTGCTCTGCCAGGGAGCAATATGGCCGACCTCATCCAATTCGTGTTTCTATAAATATTGGGCAAAGGCTTAAAGCGGACCTTCACCCTGAATAAGAGCATATCTTACATGTTTCCCACACCTTGTACATACAGATTGCTCACATTAAAAATCATCCTACCTGCATCTACTGCATGTTATGAGCCTTTAAACATCCAAGATGGCGGACATCATCATGGGACATCAGGCAGCCTGCAAACAGGAAGTGTCTTCTGACTGTGTCGCTCTGCATTCTGGGATTGCTGTCCTTTCCCTGACCCTAGCTCTGCTCTGTCTGTGCAAACTCAGCTATAAACCTAAGTGACTAAAAACTTAAAATATATTCATTTTAGATGCTGGGGAATAGTTATTTTAGGGTTTAGGCTTTTCATTAAATCATGCTGAAGGTCTGGTTTAAGCAAAAAAAAGAATCACAGGCTGTTTTGGGTAACTGGGCTGGGGATGGAAGGTAACAACATAAACTTCCTTTCTGGGTATAGGATCGCTTTAAAATGGAAAATTTAATTTCATCTAGGATTAGAAGGGTTCACATTAAAGGTATAGAGGAAATGGTGGTATACTTAAGGATCTGAATGATCTAAAAAGCGTCCCTATACTCTAACATTTGTAAAGTACTCCTTTCCATATAAGAGGACGTTTTTTTTTTTTTTAAATCTATGTTTATCTAGATACAGCACAGTAAACAATTCCATAATAGAGGACTTTTTAAGCTTTTCTAGTAAAGGTTAAATTTCATCCTTGTACATTGCTGCTGGATCCACCAAGTTTATAGAGGAAAAACATTGTGGTATATATGAAAATTCTGGGATATGTATATAAAAGAAAATAGTGCAGTTCGATATAACCACAATGATAAATATTATACTGAATCCCCTCCCCTAATCATATATGGTATATTCTGAAAAATAAGGAATTAAAGTGGGACTTAGGAGCTGAGGCAATAATGTAACAAGTTTGACATGGCGACTACTTTCCTGTGTAGATGTGTAAGTAAAATACACAGGGCACCCCGATCGATCCCCTATAACGGGTAAAAGTAATTATCAACAAATACTCACCAATAGCCCTACGCAGCTTATCAGCCCTATTCCAGGAGTTTGAATCTTCCCTTCAGCAGAGATCCAGACCATGCCAACCTCGCTCATGATCATGGTCGCCTTGCTGCCTCCCAGCATCACTCACAGCGACTGGCAATAGCAAGGCCTGGCATGCCCCTCCATTGTAGTGAATAGAGTGAACGAGGCCAGTCACTGTGACTGATGCAAGGGGACAGCCGCTTGGCTCCGGGATGCCTGAGCAGAGACCATCTGTGCCTTTTAGTTTCAAAATACCGGTATCGGGCAAATCAGCTAAACGGGGTGAGTACTGGTGGTTAGTCTGTCACACCAGGGACAGCAAATATCGTGTATAACCGAATCCATCATCCACACCTAGGCTGTAGGAAGAAATCGGAGCTACAATATTGGTTACCATTATAAGGCAACATATATAATTATATATATTAAATATGTGACAGTTGAGTGAGAAGCTTCATATCAATAATGAAATAAATACACATTTCATTTTAAAATCTAGGCAGTTGTAAACACAAAGCCCACTGAAAATAGGTCAAAGTCAAGCAAGGTTACAGATAGTATGAGGAAAGCCTCCTGTAGGCCCTGTGCTATGTTTCACTGCAGATAGATAAATAAGGACGATTACATATGGTGATAAGGTCACCCAGTGTCAGTGAACCCTGGATAGAAAAAGGAACTCCCTCCATCTGCTTTGTCAATGTGCGTTTCATCTGCAGCTCAAAGACTAAGACTAAGACTTTCACTGAAAAAACAGATACCATATTTACCAAGTACAGGTCATGGTATATCAGTAGAATAGAAATATAGAAAGTGACCACTACACCAGGGGTTCCCAACCTTTTTTCATCAAGCACCACTTTCCATCTTTGGGTTATATCAAGTATCACCTGGGTGCTCCGTGAGCATTTCCAGTCACCTAAAAACGTAATTAAAACACACAAAACAGCCATTTAAAGTTAATGAATCATAAAAAAAATTGGCCAGTTCTCTTATTTATGGTGCAAATCACACCTGAGTGAAGTTTAGATGGCAGCTGATCAGCTTGGGGCACAGAAAAGTATGCAGCCTTGTCGAGTACCACCTGATAGGATCTTGAGCACTACCTGTTGGGAACCCTTGCTCTATACTACAGTGGCTCTGGGGGCCAATGTGTTCCCTGCCCCTCGGGCATACTTATTAGGCATAAGGGCATCTGCAGATAATAATATAATATCAATTAGGTGTGGCTTGTTGATGGGATTTGGGCCACATAGACATAGACACAGAGTCAGACTAGGTGTTATCAAAACCAAAAAGTGGTGTCCTATGCGAAATACACACTTCATATGCCAGTACAACCCATAATTCTTGGTCACAGCAAAAAGCTACATCTGTACAATCAGAATCTCACACATTATTCATTCACAACCATAAAGTTTTACTTTTGCTCCTGCAACTGTACAAAGTCAAAGAAGGCAGGAGAATCACTTTGTGTGGGCTTTACATTGGGAGGAACCCCTGTTACAGTGGTGCTTGATGCCATGCTTGTGTCCTCCATTAATGCTGGACTTCAACTGTACTGCAACACAAATTGCAGTGCACTTTAGCTGCACCACAAAACATTCTACTCATTACTTTAAAATGTAATAAAAAGGTGCATGGAAATAATTGCGTAAGGACAGTTATGTGGCAGGACGTTAATCAAACAAGGGGAGCAGACACACACTGGCTCTAGGTAAAATAGTGTGTAGTCAGGGTGCTTGTTTAGGACAATGAACTAGTGTTCACATGCAAAAAACAGCCTGTATTTTACTGGCCATCCTACAAGCAGCCCATGAGTTGCTAAGCTCCACCCCCAAGGAGCATCTGAGCCAGGTATAGAGCATTGCAGGAATGGATTGTGGGCCAGGGTGGATATAGCCTCTCTTATGGTAATGAAGCTTTAATATTGTAGAGGCAGATAATGTGACGTGGTGAGTAAGGTCTAACACAGCCATAATGCTGAGGCAATAGCAATGTAAGAGAAACAATGGGCTGGGATGTGTTAGCTGGATACTACATTAGTGCCTGGTGCCGAGCTTTCTCCAGCAATTCTTTATTCCCCATCGTACAGACCTTCATGAGGAAAATTATTATGCCATAAATTGGGGGCTCACAGGCAGTGGACGTAGGTGGGTTAGTGAACTTACATGGCACAAAGTTATGCGGGGGGGGTGCATCTGGTTCTAATGTGGGACACCAAGAAACCTACTAAAAAAAGTGAAAGGAGTGCTTTTCTTTTTTGCAACGCTGCGAATCCTAGGGCGTAATATTATTAGACTGATCCCTGTGTAATTATTACTAGGTTGTTGATTATTTTTAGTTTTTTTTAGCTACTCTACCTAACAGGATATTCACTGTCAATACTAAGGAACAATAGAAGCAGTGTGGGTCGGGCCATCCTACAAGCAGCCCATGAGTTGCTAAGCCCCACCCCCAAGGAGCATCTTAGCCAGGTATAGAGCATTGCAGGAACGGATTGTGGGCAGGGGTGGATATAGCCTCTCTTATGGTACTGAAGCTTTAGTATTGTAGAGGCAGATAATGTGGCAGGGGATGGCATTTACCACCATTTCCTCTGACTGACCCGTGTGTAATTATTACTAATTGTTGATTATTTTTAGTTTTTTTTAGCTACTCTACCTAACAGGATATTCACTGTCAATACCAGAGGAACAATAGAAGCAGTGTGGGTCGGGTGGCAGGGTTACTCATCATTGTGTATGGAAAATACTTTTTTGAGCCTTTATGACCGTGATGCCTTTAATGTATGGTACATTAGGCGGTAGGTCTGCTCTTAAACCACAAATGAAAGCACATGTGGCCATAAAGGAAACAGTCAGAGAAAAGGAACTATTACTCACAGCATCCAGCAATATACTTCTAGATGACACTTCCCCCAGCACTGGTACAAGAAAACCTAAGGCCACTTCTGCTTCTTGACACATACAAGGCATCTGCAAATAATGCAACACACAGGCCTCTAGATTAGGGGAGATAACCCTCTTTTGCCAGCATTTTTAAAAGCACACTCCGCTGGGCCCGGGATAAACAAAGATGTGGCTCTTCCTCAGCTAAAGATTCTGATTAAATAAAGTAAGTGCATTTAGCCGCTGCCAATGTGATCCCCTGGGAGTGTAGAGATTACTTTCTAAGTACTGTGGGCAGCCTAATAGCACTGTGATGAAGAGGTAGTATTACTGTGACAGGTGTGATATCACAATAAGAATAAACTACGGAAATGCACAGAAACAAAATTTAAAGGCCAGTTTCATTATCAATGGCATTTTTCAAATAGTGTGCATGTGTTAAAAGTAGGTCCTTTCCTTTTTTTATTTGTTTGCAACTGTGTTTTAAAAGAAATTGTTTTCTCTAGCAACAATGTGTTTACCATAACAACAGTACAAGCACTATTGTGCTTAGTGTATAAACAGAGACTTCCTGACTCTGGCTTGATAATTCTGAAACCCTTCTGCTCTAATTCAGCCTATTCAGATGAGTGCGTCACAATTTTGTGTTCCAGTAGCTTAAGAGTTACCTGCAGCATTCTCATCTGGAGAGAGAGGTCTGTCATTACAGCTGTAGGAGCTCACCCTTGTCAATGGAAGGATTCTGGGATTTGTAGGCAAAGCTACACGAAAGGCTTTACTCAAGGTCAGGAAAGCCACTCCTACTTTAGCAACACAGAGCCACAGGAATATAAGAAACTTGGAAATACCATTCTAATAAGTAAATCACAGTTCTGGGGTCATAAAACAAACACAGACTTATTTTACATTACAGAAAAACAAAATAATAAGCCTTGATCACAGTCCAATGCAGCGTGTGAGATGGGGGGGGGGGGCAACCTGACTGCTGATTACTTACCTGCTCGAGCTGGATCCCTTGCTCAGCTCCCAACTAGATGTGGCTAGCTCTTAGTCCTAGCAAATCAGGATGCCAATAGAATACATTATGCGTACCACCGTTGGTACATGAGATTCTAATAGGCAGTACAGGGCAAATTGCTGACTAGCCTGTACTCCAAACTGATCTGCTGCCATTTATGCTTTACCCAGACGATTTGGAGCAGTTTTCTATATGCTCCAATAGGTGATGAACACTATTTGTGTGCATTTCATGCACTTTAAATGGTTGCCTTGAGTGTACAGTCTTTGGTGACTGATAACCCATATGGACCACCTGGGTGGTGCATGAGAGAATTAGAAAACGGAAAGTGGTTCTTGATGAAAAAAAAAAGGTTGGAAACCTAGAGGATTAAAACCCTGCTAAATGGGTGGTCTAAGTACAATTCTGCTCTAGGGACATTCTGATTTGGGAAGCCCCACAGTGTGAAACAATTCTATGTTTGCTGTATACTTACCTCATTCTAGGATCCTGCAGACCACAACCTGCTCTGCAGCAGCTTTCCCACTTTGCCAGCCCAGAAAGACCCTGTGTTCTGCTGGCAGGGTGCACAGGTCATGGTCACATGGTTCCATGTGGTTTTACACTGCGGTACATTACAAATCCAATTGCCTCCTAGGGAAGGATTTCACATAGCCCCTTTTAGACTCCAATTCAGGTTTTGGTCATCTTTAAGAGAAAGCAGCTATTTACTGGTGCCAGCATATAGGGTTTAATGCATTCATTAAACAATAGACTATAAATAACTACCTACAGCTGTGATGAAAAGACAGGAGAATGTAGATCTAGGCATACATCTGACACGTGTTTAACTATGTATGTGCTCAATTACGGTTCACGTAGATGCATCCTCATTAATAACGATAGTGCCTCAGTGAGGTAACTAGTTTAAATTGACAAGCTGAATAAGCATTTGAGTCATCAGAATGGATTGCTCAATACAATGTAAGAGACATTTGGCTAAATTACACTGGAACGAGAGATATGCGACCCAGTTAGACATACGCCTTCCTATAGAATTACATCCAGACAAGATCACTCGGTTTCATTTAATTAGACTTAATTAGATGAACGTGTGACGGAACAACCTCCAAAGGCATTTTTGTGAATGTAAATGATAAAGCTTGATACTTGTGAAAAATGACATCTATTATGGTTTTACTTTAAGCCAGAGATGCAGTGACTTGAAACAATTGACATCATTTTAAAAGTTACAGTCACAAATGTAAATGTATTTTATTGATATTTTATGTGACAGAGCAACAAAAAGTAGCATGTATTTGTGAAGTGTATAGAAAATGATACATGCTTTTCCAAAAGTGTGGCGTGTGTCACAAAACCAGTGTGACCAATTGCCTTCAGAAATCACTTAATTAGTAAATAGAGTCTACCTGCATGTAACATATTTTCAGTATAACAGCTGTTCTCTGAGATTTGTTAGAGAACATTAGTGAACAAACAGCAGCATGAAAACCAAGGAACACACCAGACAGCTTTGGGGTAAGGTTGTGGCTAAGTGTATTGCAGGGTTAGGTTATTTAAAAAAACTAGCCCAAGCTCTGAACATCTCACAGAACACTGTTCACTCTATCATCTGTAAATGGAAGGAGTATGGCACATCTGCAAACCTATCAAGACATAGACACACACTGCCCACTGACAGCTCAGGCAGGGTGTTCACAAATCAGAGAAGCCACTATTTTAATTTACCCCCCCAAACACACCCTTATAATGTATATAAAAATAGATACACCTGATTTTCCTTGCATACAGTTTTTTTACATATTAACAAATGGATAGAAAACAATCCATCATTCAATATATTAAAAGATAATTGCAATGACCAAACCGGTGAGGCTACATGTTTAGTGTGACATCCTGGCATCTAGCATTATTAGAATTCCAAGTTCCAAAGAAAACACACCAGAAAAAGGGAGGGTGGTAGGCACGCCATTAGTTAGCTTTCTCCTTCTTAAATGTCTACCAGTGAGAAGACAGGTGATGATGATGGAACAACACAGCCCTGGTACAAAGGATTGTAAACAAGCATGCAGGCCTTAGATCAGGGTCCCAACCTGTGGCTCGCAGGCCTGTGCAGTGTGGTTCACTGGCTGCCTGGGGTGATACAGATAAGCGGAGCGAGCCTCTCATGTCTACCAGTGAGAAGACAGGTGATGATGATGGAACAACACAGCCCTGGTACAAAGGATTGTAAACAAGCATGCAGGCCTTAGATCAGGGCCCCAACCTGTGGCTCGCAGGCCTGTGCAGTGTGGTTCACTGGCTGCCTGGTGTGATACAGATAAGCGGAGCGAGCCTCTCATGTTTCTCATTGCTGGGCTCCACAGAGTGGCATAACTAAATGTAACGGAGACTTAGGTACGGTTTTTAAATGGGGCCCTTTCAAGGCTCATACAGTAATTTTTTTTCCATTTTTTAACGCAATTGGATGCAGACACCAAAAGAAAACAGCATATTAATGACGCTTTCTTCTAAATGATGGCAAATGAGCACAAATATGATTTAAAAAAAAAAGTGGAGAAGCAGCAATGATGGGGCCCCTCTGACATCCAGGGCCCCAGTGTGATCACACCCCCTATAGTTTCGCCCCTGGCTCCACACAGGATAGAAGCTCAGAAAAATGGAGTCAAATATTAAAGGAGTCACAGCACTCAAATCCTGCCCATGTTACTGAAGCCGAGCGGGAAAGCTTCCCAAATTGCTGATGGTCTTCCTCTATCTTGTTTCTGGCTACCGATGGGTCCTGGAAAGTGACAATGGCCACATGCGGGGTATTCACATCAAGTGTTCTAAGCAGTAATCTACACAACCTGTTTTCAGCTCAAGAACAGGATAGCAGGATAATGGCTGTAAGTTTGAGCTTATTTAGTATTTTTTTTTATTTTTTATGCTGGCAAATGTGTGCTTTACGGAAGCAGTTTTTACTACGTGCAATCAATTTTTACTGGCAACTGTACATAAAGTCTGTACACCAAGATCTACAAGAAGATAGAAGTGACCCTGCACAAACAGAACACTGCTGAGGTGAGGGAGCTCACTCAACCTTATACATGACCAGCAGCAGTGTTCTGTGTGTAAATGTTGCTAACATAAGAAAAAAAATACTAGATAAGCCCGGAACCTTGAAGACATCGGTTTAGCGCAAAATACACTTTCAAAAAAAGGCCATTGACACACAAATAAATGGCTTAAAATATTCCACAGAAAGTGAACTTTCCCTTTAAAGTGGATCAAAATCCAGGATTTTAACTATCCTAGGTTTGGTTCTTTCCCCCAGGGCATCCCGCTGCGTAAAACCCCCCAGATCGCTGAAGTCAACTCACCTCTTCCAGGTCCTGCAGCGCGCAGGACGTCCAATCAGCACGCTCTGAGCCGCTGAGGTCATGTCGTCTAAGCCTTCATCTAAGGCAAGCGACTCAGCTTCCCCTTAACAGGGAGCATGCATGCGCCGGCCATTTAAGAATGCCTGGCGCGGGCATGTGCCCTGCTGAAGGGATAGCGGGGATGCAGCCGTGGCTCGCTCATGCGCCATTGGACCGGGAAGCAAAGTAAGTGTATGGGGCGACCTGGGGGGGTCTCACACAGCAGGAGGGAATCTGATCACATTGGCTTTTGGTTCGCTTTAAAGACTCTGTCCAGTAAAATTCGAAGACGTATACTCTTCTCTTTCTTCCCCTGCAGCTGCCTTGCTAATGTTCAGCTGTCTAATACTCACCCAATCCCACTGCCTTGTATAGAGAGTGGATGTTGAGGCAGTTGCTTGACACTCCCCCATTGCTGCAGTGAACAGAGCGTGGCAGGCTCCAGTCACTGTGATGGAGGCCAGGTGGGGCAGAAAAATCACCAGGCACACGAATGAGAACAGGTAAGTATATGAAAGGTAGATCTAAAGTAGCATTTGCAGGGGAGAAAAATTAATTATCTTTTATCTTTGCCCAGACTGTCCCTATAGATTATATTCATTCTTATCAGCTCTGACAGTGTGTCTGAGATAAACGTAGCTGTGTCATAAATTTAAAAGGATAAACACACAGGACAGACTGGGGGCTTGTGCAATCTTTTTCTGCCATCAACCTTCTATGGACTTTCATGGGTTTTGTTTTGTTCTGTGCCCCAGCGATGTCCAGCTGTGTGAAACCCCCCATATCGCCCACTAAACTCACCTCTTCCTTGTTCCAAAGACGCATGTGTGGGCTCTCTTCCAATCAGAGCTTCTTGCCTCAACTGCGTCATTCGGCAAATGGCTCTGATTGAAATCAAAGGGGAGCATGCGCTGCTGCATCCCCCATATCCCCAGCAGCACATGCCGCCGGGGATGCAGCAACACACAGGCTCTGATTGGAAGAGAGCTCGAGCATGCGCCGATGGAGCAAGGAAAGGTGAGTTAGTACGGGTGCCCTGGGGATCCAACATAGTGGGGTCTACCGATTCGGAATGCCCTGGAAAAAGCCAGCAACCAACCCTGGAATCTTTTAAATTCCAAGTTGTCCACCGGTGGGTTTTGTTCCTCTTTAAAACTTCCCACCTCTCCCCAGCGATAAGCCCAATTAGCACATTAAAGGAAAAAAACACAACCCTCCAGGGAGTGGTGTAACTAAATGTGATGTGGGCCCTGGTGCAAACTTTAAATGGGGCTCTGTTAAGGCTCATACAATAACATGTATTTTGTTTTTTAACTCAGTTGGATGCAACTAGACAAATTGGATGCAACCGGACAACTAGGCTAAAACAGCAGAGACAAATGGAGCTTTCCCTTCTCTAAATGATGCCAAGTGAGCAGAAATCTGCTAAATAAAGAGTAGCAACAATGAGGGGACCCCGGTCACTTCCCCTATAGTTGCCCCCCTGCCGGGCGTCCGATCCCCTAGCGAGAGCAACCCTACTGGATTCCCAAGCAGATACCCTGAGCTTGAGTGACTGCTTAGTCAGCCAATCAGTGCAGCAGCAGGGTGGTCACTGTGCAGTGATTAGGGGACTAAGAGTAACTGAAGTGGTCTGGGAGAGCTCTACCAGCAGCAGTCCAGGGAAAGCTGCCATGGAATCTTCTATTTTAACCCTAGGTTATATTGCTGGGGGCAGCGGTGAACTATAAAATGGCGCCCCCACCAGGGAATGCCGCTGCACTCCTCATTAAAGTGGACCAAAATCCAGGATATTGACTATCCTGGGTTTTGGTCCTTGCGTAAAACCCCCAAAAAGTTTACTCACCTCTTCCCGGTCCTACGGTGCATGCTGGCCCGCTCGTCCAATCAGCATGCTCGGAGACTCTGACGTCACGTCGTCTAAGCCCTCGTCTAATGCCAGTGGCTCCTACTGCGCTGGCGGCCGCATCCCTCGCTTCCCGCTAACAAGCGCTGGCCATTCACAAATGCCTGGTGCAGGCACGCGCCCTGCGAGAGGGATAGTCGAGATGCAGCCATGGTTTGCGCATGCGCCGTTGAACCAGAAAAGATGGTAACTGTATGGGCAACCTGGGGGGTTTCACATCTTATAGATTCCCAGGCTGATCGCAGTGGGTTTTGGTCCACTTTAAAGCAGTGTGCAGCTCCACCTGGCTCCTTCCTATGATGGGGGCTGTTGCAATTTGATGCTGGAGCTAGGAATCGGGACCATAAACCTTGAGCCACCAATAATTGACTGTAAAAACATGACAAATTGCAGTGGCGCACCCAAATTTTAGATGAACCACGAATGCGATAGTAAAACAAATAAAAACAAGTCCTGCAATTGATGCAGTGCTGCCTGAGGCGGCTTCCTCACATGGCCTCATTATAGGTGCAACACTGACAGGTGGGGAAGGGTGCATATTTGAGCCAATTTATAGCAGGACTCGCTTTTAATTCAGTGCACATATTTATAATAAATTCATAACAAATAAACTTATAAACATTACGCTTGGCACACATTACTCTTATTTCTGTCCTAAAAGCTTTCTGCTGCCCCCTCTCATGTGCATATGCGACCATACAAATGCTGCGTTTGTCTGAAGGCATAAAAATGAATAACTTGATTTGAAGATAGATAGATAGATAGATAGATAGATAGATAGATAGATAGATGCAGGCCGTCATGAATGACGCCTATTTATTACACTGATACAGAGGTCTGGCCTAGATCTGCACAGGCAGAGTGACAGCTCCCCATCTATGCAGTGCAGGTGGCCCATCATGGTCAGGGGTAGGTGAGCACAGAGGCAGGCGAGGTGCCCGGCACAGGATCATCATCAGGACCAATGGGAGCAGGCCCGGGGCTCTCCAGTATGGGGTCAGTGTGACCCCTCCCCATAGGGGGAGATGAATCAGGCGCACATCACAGTGACCGCTGCAGACATGACAGCACCCTATGGGGAATGAATGGGTGGCGGGGGGGTTGTCACGTACCATGCAGAGGGGTCCGCCATTGATGCCCCTTGTCTCCGGGGTCGGGAGGGCAGCCGGTCTTGCAGCACAGATACCGCTGCCACTCCTTGCAGCTTGATGACGCTATCCTCCAAGCAATACACACAGACACTGCACAGATTCCTGCCCCCGCCCACTGACGTCACGCGCCCCGCCCCCAAGTCAGCGGGGAGCTGCTGTGCTCACGTTGAGAAATGAGGTCAGCGCCGGTGACAGCCGTGACACCCGGGAATAGGCCGCCCCGCCTCCCTTCCCCAGCCTGGTGTCTCTATGAAGACATTGCTCTCCTTTATTTAGGACCGTCCTCGTATGGAAAGAGGATTCTTTCAATTGTCTTTCACCTCAGTGAAAAATGACCTAGGTTTGGTGGGTTCACCTGGCAAGGTGCGTTTATGGGCAATCCTGGTGATGTCACACATCTGGGCATCCCAAATTAGGGAGACCACCTACCCTGGAGTCTAGCGAGATGCGATCCTGGTGACATCATACATCTGGGCATCCCAAATTAGGGAGATCACTTACCCTGGAGTCTAGTGAGGTGCCTTTATGGGCGATCCTGGTGGCGTCACACATCCAGGCATCCCAAATTAGAGAGAGCACCTACCCTGGAGTCTAGCGAGATGCGCTTATTGGCAATCCTGGTGGCGTCACACATCCAGGCATCCCAAATTAGAGAGAGCACCTACCCTGGAGTCTAGCGAGATGCGCTTATTGGCAATCCTGGTGGCGTCACACATCCAGGCATCCCAAATTAGAGAGATCATCTACCCTGGAGTCTATCGAGGTGCGTTTATGGGCGATCCTGGTGGCGTCACACATCCAGGCATCCCAAATTAGGGAGACCACCTACCCTGGAGTCTAGCGAGATGCGCTTATTGGCAATCCTGGTGGCGTCACACATCCAGGCATCCCAAATTAGAGAGAGCACCTACCCTGGAGTCTAGCGAGATGCGCTTATTGGCAATCCTGGTGGCGTCACACATCCAGGCATCCCAAATTAGGGAGATCAGCTACCCTGGAGTCTAGCGAGGTGCATTTATGGGCGATCCTGGTGGCGTCACACATCTGGGCATCCCAAATTAGAGAGAGCACCTACCCTGGAGTCTAGCGAGATGCGTTTATTGGCGATCCTGGTGGCGTCACACATCCAGGCATCCCAAATTAGAGAGAGCACCTACCCTGGAGTCTAGCGAGATGCGTTTATTGGCGATCCTGGTGGCGTCACACATCCAGGCATCCCAAATTAGAGCACCTACCCTGGAGTCTAGCGAGGTGCGTTTATGGGCGATCCTGGTGGCGTCACACATCCAGGCATCCCAAATTAGGGAGATCACTTACCCTGGAGTCTATCGAGGTGCATTTATGGGCAATCCTGGTGGCGTCACACGTCTGGGCATCCCAAATTAGGGAGATCACCTACCCTGGAGTCTAGCGAGATGCGTTTATTGACGATCCTGGTAGCGTCACACATCCAGGCATCCCAAATTAGAGAGACCACCTACCCTGGAGTCTGGCAAGGTGCGTTTATGGGCGATCCTGGTGGTTTCACACGTCTGGGCATCCCAAATTAGGGAGATCACCTACCCTGGAGTCTAGCGAGGTGCCTTTTTGGGCGATCCTGGTGGCTTCAAACATATTAGCATCCCAAATTAGGGAGACCACATGGGCGATCCTGGTGGTTTTACACTTCCGGGCATCCCAAATTAGGGAGACCACATACCCAGGAGTCTGGCCGACCCTGGTGGTTTGACACATGTGGGCATCCCAAATTAGGAAGTCCATAAGACTCCAGAGCAGGTGGTCTTCCTAATTTGGGATGCCTAGATGTGTCAAACTACCAGGATCACCCATAAACGCACCTCGTCCGTTGATCACACAACACATGGGCGGACTGTGGCCACATCCTAGCTATTCCTACATGTGGGGCACATACCTGGGGCAGACGTTTCTAATGCTCTCCATTCAGCTATAATTGCTGCTTTGAGCTCAAAGCGCCAGCAAAAACCAAATACAAAGTGAGCTGGTGATTGGCTGGAGGCCAACGCATGTGCCTCGGGATCAAAGTGAAGGGGAGTTCATGGGTGATCACGGTTTGGAATGCCCCGCTGTCTATCCCCTCACCTTTCCTTTCAAGGAACAAAACCCAGGATAGTGAAAATCCCAGGTTTTGTTCCAGTAACTATCACCCCCGTGGGATTCGGATTTGAGATGCTCCTCCAGTTTAGGAGGACCAAAACCCATTCTGGTGACCCCCCTCAGCACACACAAAAACATTTTAATCAAGATCTGGGATGTCCCACACTGAAGCCTCCCAGAGTCCCCGAAAATGTACCTCCATCCCATTGGCATGTGTGAAGAGAACAGGGATGCCACAGGTTAATCTTAGCTGTCCCTACCTTGGCCTGCAATTCTGGCTTCAGCCAAGAATAGCCCTATTGCTGATAAAAAATATTCACAAATACCTTCCCAGCCAGTCCAGCCATTAGAATTTAAAATGGTGCTGTAAAGGGGCGACAGGTGATATTTAACTTGCAATTTGGGGTGCCCCCAGGGTGAATCCCTGCCCCCCCACCCTGCACACACCTGCTAGCAGCCAGTCAAGTCTTCAGAGCCAGAATGAAAGATTCTATGAATGGACAAAAGATATGTAGAGTACCTATATGTTTCTATGAGTAACACTTTGCCCTCTATCTCTGGGGTCTTTCAGAGTAGTGTGTGGGTGGTTATTTTAATAATTTTGCCTAATTAGGGCTTTTGATTCTGCAATGATATTACCATTTAATCTTATGGTCTGAACATGACTAGAACCATATGTATAACTAAATAGGAGAGCCTACATCTGCGGATTATCCACATCATGGTCATGAACATCATATGTAGATTGCACACAGCTATAGTCACTAACTGGAACAGCTGCTTTTGCTCCCCCATTGAAGTCAATGAGAGCCCTTTCCCAAATGATATAAACACAGAAAAGGGCTCTGATTGGACAAGAACATGCACATGTGCCACTGGACCCAGAAAAGGCAAGTTTTGCTAGGGGTACTGGGTGGTTTCACACACCCAGAGGGATATCCAAATTCAGGATGCCCCAAGGGCACAGTACAAAACCCAGGATAGTCAAAATCCAGGGTCCCATCTGCTTTAAAGTGTACCAACACCCTCCATGATCAGCCCGGGAATCTATAAGATTCCAAGGCCGATCCAATCCCTCTCCGCGGGGCATCCAAAATCGGGATGCCCCGCTGTGTGAAACTCCCCCAGGACGCCCGCAAACCTTACCTGAATCCCAGTCCAACGTGAATGGCCGGCGCGCTCCCTGTTAGAGGGAAACGCGAGATGCGACCACCACGGAGCCGCTGAACCAAGACGTTGCTTTGACGCACATAGCTCAGCGGCTCAGAGCGCACTGATTGAACAAACAGCCGCGCATGGGCCGTGAGTTTTATCAGGAGATCTGGGGGAGTTCACATAGCGGGGCACTCCGATCGGGGAAGTGGACCAAAACGTGTTGGTCCACTTTAAAGCGTGCCTGTTTTCCCTTTATATCTTTGAGAGTTTACAGCTAACCACCAATAAAAGTATACAGAGTGTACCTGCTTGGTTGAACGTAGTTATTATGCAGCTGGGAGTCATGGCGTTTCCAAGAAGCCCAGAGCTGGCCATTTGTATGATCAGCTTCCTTCACATGGCCACTTTCCAACAGACCAACTGTAAGGCGTTAACTGACACAGAAAGACCTAAAGCGGACCAACAGCCTGGCACAGTTGGAAAAGAAAGGTATCGGCCATTTTTGAGCTGCCTCTTCCAGCTTTAAAGCGGACCAACAGTCTAAACCAGACCAACACAGCAATCAGTGCTCATATACATCCCTCCCCTGATTAACATAACATTGATTTACATTTTTCTAACTCCTGCTGTAGTAAATTTTAGACACAAAAATACAATTCTGTGAAATACTCACCTGTAGAATTGGTATTAGACGTATACAGTACGTCCTGCTCCAGATATAATACTTACACTTGGGTTATCCTCCGCCAGAAGGCGCTGTGCAATGCAGACATGCAAAAAACAGGCTCCTCCCGGCCCTTCATATACCCAGGGACCTCCCACAAATCCCCAGCATTGAAAAGCAGTGAACCAGAAGCCGGGAGAAACCAACCACCAAAAACAACTGGTAATGATAACAACAACAACAATCACCATACAGGGGATCCAGAAGTAATGCAGACCAGGGTGGGGTGGAGCAGGACGTACTGTATACGTATAATACCAATTCTACAGGTGAGTATTTCACAGAATTGTATTATTCTAAGTATACAGTACGTCCTGCTCCAGATATAATACTTACAATTGGGACATCCAATAGCAGTGTCCATAGAACAGGGTGGGATCCCCAACAAAAAAGGCAACAGCAGACCGTTGAAAGCACTGTCACCTGCAACACCTCACTACCAAGAGCGACACGAGCAAAAGCTCGAACGTCAACATTAAAACAACCTTTGAAAGGGTACGAACAAGAAAACAAGTAGCGTTCAAGCAACCAAGGCACCAGTGTAATCAGTACAGAAGTAGCCCAGGAAGGAGCCAAGCCTTCCCCAGGACCAGAAGGGACATCTTATCCAAGTAAAGGCTAGGCCAAAGGCCGCCTAACCCCCTAGAGGCAGACGAGATCAGGCACATCCAGATGTAGGTGCCCACAACCCCAAGGAGCATCAGTCCCCTAAGGGACAAGAGACAATCCAGGAAGAAAATTCCTGCACCTATTGAGGGAAATAGGTTCCCTTGCCTCAGCATTACAAGGAACGAATCCCAAAGAAGGATGATGTCTTAATACCTGAGCCTAAGACACCACCTTAGGCAGAAGAACCGGCGTAAGGCAGAACACCGCCTCATCTCGGTGAATATACAGTAAAGAAACGAGGGCTAGCTAGACAGAGCCACTCGCTCAGGCACACAGCCGACTGAGGTAACAGCCCCAGAAGGGCAACCTTAAGGATAAGAACAGCCAGACAGCATCCGGAGTAGAGCCAAAGGGGAACACCCCACAAGGCAAACCTAACAGAAATCAATCCCAACAGGGACCCTAGAACTACGATGGGGATGTCACTGAGCAATCCCTGAAAGAAAAGTCAACCCAGGCAAGGAACTGAGCAAAGACTTCTGCCAGGCAGAGCCTGAACCACCAGGACACCGAGTAGGAGAGCCAGGAACGCTGTCCTTCACCCGGATCAGGATCAGATACCTTCCTGGGGGATCATCCTGCTTCCTAGCCCACACAGATAATTAATACAGGCCACTGTCGTCAGACAGACCAAGGGGCCCCCAAATAGCCTGATCCCGCAAGGGAGGAGTCCAGCGATATAGAGCCAACCTGAAGGCCTGCTGCTTCAAAATTAGACAGGTGGATGAGCCCCTAAAGGTCCCACCTCCCCCGGAACCACAGGGGGATTTAGAAGAAAAAAGTCCCCCCTCCGTCGACCTGACAGATTTGATATCCAACTGCAGGAAGACGCAATGGAAGGGGGCACCCCCTGACTGGTACCCCTAGTACAACAGTCTCAGGGTAAACCACCGTGCCAAGGTGGAAGGGTACACAGACCCATCTCCAGGGAAGCTGGAACCCAGTCCAGCATTTACAATCAGAGTAGCAGAAGAGCCCAAGGGCTCTAAGCACAAGGGACAACCTTGGAACAGCCACCAACGGGCCCACCAGCTACGATCCAGCCTGGTGAAGAGACGGGAACAGCAAGAGGGACAGAGCCCATGCAACCAGATTGTCCCAGTATAGGCAGGGAGGCAGGTTCCTGTCTGAACTGAATCCAGGTCCAACCCTAGGAACGGAGATACCACTAGGGGAAAAAGAGGAATTGAGGTGATTGAGCACCCATCCAAAGACTCCCAAAGGACACCACCAACCGAGTAACAACTCGGTCTGACGCAGGAATTGGGAAGCAAAGAGGGATGGCCCGGCAGTTCCTCGCGCGGACGAACCCCTAGGTCTCAGTAGACATATCACCCCCTGTCATCGCCTAGGCGATCACTCCGGGAGCAGAACCAAGGCCAGATAATAAGGCCACAGCAGCAGTGTTGGAGCACCAACAAACTAACCTGTAAGGTCCTTGGAGCCCGGAAGGCACAATGGCCATGAAATAAGTGTTTTAGGACCCTACCGACGGCAAGAGGTCCCTGGACACAGGGCACTGGCTGCCCAAAGCAGAGGAACCATGCAGTAAAACCGCCTGTGAATGTAAGTTGCCTCACCTATGGAAGGCCATAATAGACAGAGTGTCTCATCCGTATGGAGGAATGTGGAAAGGTTAGTGTAGAGGCCCCTGCCTCTGTCTGTTAAGGGCACCCAGCAGGTGACCCCAGACCTCGCAGATCACGCGTGACCTGCTCCAACACAAGAAGAGAGGCAGGGACCAGAAGCATCCTGAATATCTCGGGAAGGGGCCGCCCAGCAGACATTATCCTGCATCCAGAGGAAAATTCCTCCTGACTCCATCAGAACGAGGCATGCAGCCTCCTGATAGGGGCAAGGTGCTGCGGGCATCCCCTCATGCTAGGGGGGTTTTGGTAACAGGCTTGGACTTCGTCCTACCGGAGGGACCAGGGCATTGTCTGCCACTCCTGGGGCAGGGATCTATACCAAAAAGCTGGAAGGACACCACTGGTTCTGGTTTGACGCTAACATGGGGGGTGGAGGGGTGCCCCTGCCTCGAGAAGGCCGGGGCCGCCTTCTGTAAAGGGGTGTTTTGCCCTTTTTTCCAAACAGGTCCAGACGGGCCCCGAATAGGCATCGCCCTCTAAAGGGAAGCCCAGTAAGAATCTTTTTTGTAGCATCATCAACACCCCACTGTCGCAGCCAGACCAGTCGGCGTATAGCTACGGCAAGGGCGGAAGTTCTAGCACACATGCTGATGGTGTCATCCAGCGGCAAAAGGATAAATCTTACAAATACATCACAACTGGAGAGTGCATTAAACACCTCCCAAGGGAGATCCTCAGGTTGATGATCAATCAGCTTTCTGATGAGGGTCCTAGCGGCCACTGCAGCGATGGCCGCGGCACAGACCGGACGCAGAGTCGTTCCTGCACAAGAAAAGGCATGGGAAGCCAGTCTATCAATGCGCCGGTCCTCAGCATCCCGAAGGGTACGATAACTAGGGGCCGCAATAAAGGGGGGGTTAAGAACCCCAATGATCGGTGCATCCACCACGGGAGGTGATGACCAGCAGTTAACCACCTCAGGGGGAAAAGGGTATTTCCAATCCCAGTCCCCTGGAACCCCTGGAAGTTTGCTAGGGCATTGCCATTCTTTGAGTACAAGAGCCTGGAAGTGATCCTGCTCCAGAAATTCCAAACGCGGCGGCGCTGTATGGAAACTCTCCCTTCTAGGCCTAGAGGCCTCGCCAGGGATAGAGATAGACAAGACCTTGAAGATCTTTATCAGTAATTCGTCGGTGTCACACAGGCCCCAAGAACCGGGGCCCGGATCATCATGACTCCTCAGCCCCTCGTCCGATGAGCCCGAGTCAGAGAATAGCCGACCTTCATCATAAAGAGCAAAACCCTGCTCAGTAGTGAACTCTTCAGATTCAGAAGGAATGGGCGAAACCGGAGGCGTCAGGGACCGCTTCTTACCAGGGCCCAAGCGCTCTGCCAACCTCGAAATCACCTGCTCGGCCGTAGGCAGTCTGCGCGGCACGACTTGCTGGTCATTCCCGCTCGAGTGCGACTCATCAGGAGTGAGATTTAAGCACGGGGAGAGAGGTGTATTGAAACAAGGCGCAGCCACTGGCAACCCTGATTGCAGGGCCAGTGCTTGTTCAGCACATTGTCCGCAGACCCGTGCTCTGTCCGCATTAGCGTGGGGCAGTCCACACGCTGCACGCAGCCGGTCTTGTCCCGGAGGGACCCCGGTCACATAATTCTGAGATGCCTCCATATGGTGATTGTTAATGTAATATACCAGTAGGGATTTACGCATTAGGCCACCCTGGATGTCCCAAAGACCCGCTAGGTTAATGTGGGAGAATTTGTAAGCCCGCTACAATATATGTTAGGCCGGGAGAAGCCACCGGAATCTTCAAGGTCTGAAAGACAGAAGGGGAACAAGGGGTGTCAGGGCCATGCGCCACAGAAGAGTACTAATAATGAAGACGCATGTGAGGGCACTCACCGACCTGGGGAGGAGAGAGAGACCACCAACACGCGCGCGCGGATAAACAAAATGGCGCCAACCGAACCTCGGAGGGCGGGTCTAAACTGGGCGTGACGCGGAGCGCACCACGCCGGGTCCCCGCCTCCCCCAAAGAGCGCGAAACTCTGAAGCAGCCGTGTAAAGGCTCGGCAAGCTAAGCATAGAGTGTGTCAGTAAGGACATCTGCTAGTGGATACTCATGAAGTCTCAATACACCGCCACCATTCTAACGCCCATAGGCGTACGAAAAATCAGTTTCCTGCCCAAGATGTAGCATAATAATGCAAAACGTGCGGTAGACTATTGCAAGTAAAAATTGAGAGGGTGAAACTAGAAAGGCAGTGCGGCTCTGACACCCAGTTGCCGATCAGGGGCAAAAGCAAGGCCATAAGCGTGACAATACTGTACACTGAGACCGCCAACGGACTACACACACCCCCCCCCCTTCTTTTCCCCCGAAAACGGGGGGAAACGAGGGAGGACGGCGACCCTTTACACAGGGTCCACCTCTACACGGGGCATGGGATAAGAATGCGGGAGGGACATCCACTATAAGGCTCACCATCAGCCTAAACCGCCTACCCTATGGTGGGGGACTGCGGTGGAGCATGGCTCCGTTAAGCACACATGGTGCTGCCTACCTTCACCCCACCAGCGCAGCCCAGGCTGGGAGGCACATCATCAAGGAGGACGGGTGGGAATAGTCCAACAGGGCCGCAGGCTGTAATAGCCCCGCTCACCTGCGAGAGAGTGATACTTCATGTCTTCGCAGTCAGCACTGCAGAGAAATCTGGGGATTTGTGGGAGGTGCCTGTGTATATGAAGGGCCGGGAGGAGCCTGTTTTTTGCATGTCTGCAATGCACAGCTCCCTCTGGCGGAGGATATTATATCTGGAGCAGGACGTAGTGTATACTTAGAATATAGTGGATTGTCAGTAATGTCAGAATCCAGGCTGCTGAGATGCTGGGAAAGGAAGCTCCAAAATGGCCGCTACCTTTCTTTTCCAACTGTGCCAGGCTGTTGGTCTGGAATCTAAAAGATCTCCCTCCATCTTAAAGATTCCAGGGGCTGCCACTGGCTTCCCCGCCAGGGACATCCTGAAGCGGGATGCCCCACTTTGTGAAGCCCCCCACCCCAAGTGGCCCGTACACACTCACTTTTCTGAACTGATGCAATCCGTCAGACGGCTCTCATTTTCAATGAAGAGCGCACGCTGCCGCATCCCCGGCATCGTGTGCGTTCCCCTGCCAGCCATTTAGATGGCTGGGATGGCAGCAAACACGCAGCACAAGCTTTCCCATTATAGTCAATGAGAGTTGTTTGCCAAAAGACGTAAACATAGTAAGCAGCTCTCATTGGCCTGCGCATGTGTTGTTGAACCATGGAGAGGTGAGTTTTACTGGGCGAATTGGGGGGGCTTCCAATCGTGATACCTCAGGGAACGGAACAAACCCAGGAAAGTCAAAATCACTGGTTTTGTTTGGCTTTAAGTGGTGGCAGGAAATTCCACACACAATGCACACCAGCCCCGGACAGCGCTCCCCAGAGTGATCCTATTGCAGACCAGCCTGTTCATCCTGCCACCACAGACAAGGGTAAAAGTAAGTTTCTACTAACTGTATGTTTGTACCTGTATAGGCTAAAATCAGAACATAGGGTAATGCTTAACCCTCACTAGCTTTCCCAATAGATCAATTTGGTGTGGATCATACAGCCCTTTTTCTTATGAATACTGAACCTACTTACCTGAAAATGACATACTGCAAACCTGGCATGCCCCCCCCCAATAGACACTGGGTCCTAGTCCAACACTCTGACACTCACTGGATCACCTGGTTCAAGCCCTGCGCTGATCACCCGCCACTTCCATGATGAAGTGCTGCCCCAAGCCTTCCGTCACAGGTCTTTACACGCCCACTCCATTGCAGTGAATTGCATGTGAGAGATGGGGTGGTCCATCATCAATACTACAAAAGTGGCGGACAATCATTTTCATCTGACGCAGATACCAGATCCTGCTGTCTATAGAATATCCTTACTGATTAAATTCCTAGCCTAAGCTTCCTAGTGAGGCTACAAGACATTTGTGTTTACCACAGACGATTAGCTTACACTTGTTGTAAAACATTTCTGCCATTGTGTACAGATCTCAAATGAATAAAAAGGCAGAGAAAAAAAAACACAAAATGTTTAAAAAGTCTACAATATATTCTCTATTGAAAGCTCAAGTAAATGGTTACTGAAGACAAAATATTCTAATCACCATGTACGCTGCATTTTGATATTCCAGTGCTTAATCTTGTATATTAAATTTAATTTTGCTTGTTCCCAAAAAACACAGCTTTTCTGCAGAACACCCTCTCCTGAACACGGCAGTGTTTCTGCAAGCATCGGAGTACAGTGCAAATCGTCATCTGAAATAACATCTTCTATGTGAAAACTCTCCAAATACGGTGTGTGGCTTTCATCTTCTATGCCTCAGTAACCTTTCTTTCCCCGAAAGCGAGCTCTGGTGTCTAACTGAAAATAAGCAGAAACACAAAGTGTCAGAGGAAAAGGATACATTTACATGAACACCCCTCACCAGGTTCAAGGTATGAAGGCAGTGTCCACACCAATGCATTCTGACTGTAATATAGCACAGTACTATGCTGCTGACCTAACCTGCCAGGTGAGTTTGTAATCAAGAATGGCATTAATGCATGCAGCAGTAGGTAGACCCCGATTAAAAGGGTCAGGCAAAAAAAAAAAAAAACATACTCACCTTTTGGGCCCCACAGCAGGTCCAACTCCAGCTGAACAAAAAGATTCCAGAGATGTGCAGGCCTGTCCTCCACTGACATTGGGAACAATCAACCACCCCCAACATCCGTCAACGTATCTGGCTAAAACATGTTCTGCCATTCATTGCAATGAAGGGGATGTGCCAGGCAATAACTGCAATTAGAGGGATCGATTTAGTGATATATGTGTTTGGGTTCTCCTTAATTACAGCATAAAATATTCTTCCTCTGATCACATCTAAGTTAGTCCTCTTTGACCCCCACCCCCAGCTGAATCCTCACTCCTATAGCCCATGTGCTAAGCGACATAGGAATAAAGCAGATCACCCCGTAAAAGTAGAATGGTATGCTCAAAAAACTGCCCCTTCCCCCTGGATTTTATTCCTACCAGGAGAAGGAAACCATAAGCTTGGTGGGATTTTTTTCGCCTGGTACATATAAGCGACTCCTCCTCTCATGATCTAGCATGGTTAAACATTTTTTTAATATTACGAGATTTCACAATACAGCTCCTTTCATGTTTTAAGGGATTTTTCAGGTAAATGATAAAAAAAAAGTCAGAGCGACAGCATGCCTTTTGATGCTGCTTCTCCATAGTGCGTCAGCTACCTGGGCCCGGGGCAGTAGGAGAAACATGCTGTACTTCCCATGCCACCCATACCAGCACATTGACATGCATCGAGCAATCACAACTCGTCATTTCTCGATACGTGTATGCCTATGTGTAGCCCGTCCCCCTTGTGTTTGGAACGCGGTTGGCAGAAAGTGTGGACATGATTGGCAGAGTTGATGTATATGTGTAGGTGTGTGGACACGATTGGTGATGTATATGTATGTGCATGTGTCGACGCAATTGGCAGCATTTGTATCGCTACAGGAAGGATAATAGCACTTGGGAGGTTTGCTGGGTGTGCATTTGTTGTAGTGTGCATATTCATCTTGGGAGTGCATACATGCGTCTTCGGGTGTGCATATATGCCTGTGGGTGCGCCCATGCACATCTGGAACTGTGCACATGTGGGTCTGTGGGTATCTGTGGGTGTGCACACGTGTGTTTGGGAGTGCATGCATGTGGATCTGGAAGTGTGCGCCAGCGAGTATGCTTATTCATGCATCTGGGGGTGGGTGCATGTGTGTTGGGAGTGCAGGGGGTGCTGATGTAGGCTGCAATGTTGCCTAGCAACAGGGTTAGAGGGAAGGAGCACAGCCAGGGTCTGAAGCAAGTTCTGGGGCTCTTACAGACCCTGCCCATTAGGCTGATTATTATGCAGCGTTACAGAGCCAAATTGTTTCAAAAGAGAAATCACAAGGTGAAACTGTAAACCTAGTTATCTCTGCCATTATTCCTTCCATTTAAAAAGGAAAAACTGTATGGCTGTATGCTGGTCATGCTATTCCTGACCTGCAGGTGCGTGTGTGCAAATAGGTAGGTCAGCTTTCAGATGTGACAAGCTGCACATTCCTGGATGCCTAGTACCAATCTCTATGCACTTCACTTGAACATGCCTTTGGCATGTTACATCATACAGAACAATGGGAATACTAAAGTGAACTCCTTATAGGTCTATGATGTCCTTGGCAAATAGAAAACCATTATATACTCATTATTACATTATATATTTGTGCGCTGCTGGTCTGGCACGGCTCTAAAAACAAGATTGCCAACAGCACTATTTCATCAGAATAAATATTTCAGCTCCCAAATAAAATTCTCCTCTGAGAATGGAATGGCTAAAAAATACTTCCTTGTTTGGTAGCAGACTCACCACTGCGTATATATATATATATATATATATATATATATATATATATATATATTTATTTTCACCTTTTTTGGAGTTTTTCTCTTTAACAATAGAACAAGATATTTGAGAAAGGAGAAAAGCTGGTCAGTCACAAAATATCGCCATCATGACATCAAGTATAGGGAAAGCCTCGGGTGAAGTTGGCTGGCAAATACATTTAGAAGTGTCAAACGTCTCTTAAAATTAAAGTTGAAAAAATTAAAATTCCAGTCAAAAAATAAATAAATAAAGTTTAGTTTAGTAAATTGCTTAGCTTACTCCATTCAGTGGTGTATGCTGTCAGAGTTTAACGCCATGCAAAGGTTATGGAAGATATATGTAGATTCTGCAAAATTGGGGCAGCATCCCGGTCATGCTGCTCATACACAGGCACACTGAATGAACAGCTGGTGGAGGAGAAGCAAGCTGTGTGTGAGGGAGGCTGTGTTACTATATATCTCCATGTATCTTTATGGGCTTAACAGCCACTGTGAATCTAAACAGATGAAACAATGTATTTGGAAGCTCCCTGCTCTGAGCAGATCAATTATGAGTCATTACAACTGATGGCTTTCTACTTCTATGAGAAGAGATGACTGAAAATAAATGTAAAGTCCCTGACCAGGCACACACACTATCTTCCTCTCAGCTTTATCCCCTGGAAACAATGTAAAATAAACAATTTCAAAGCATCTACACATGGCCAATTAAATGTAAATACATTATATAGTTTAAGCAAAACTGCTTTCACGTCACTTCAATTTCTCGGTCGTCGCTAAGCTCCGAAGGTCCTGGAGGAATGAAACCGAATCGAGTTCTAATTTTGAAGCCTGGCTGGGGCGGAAGTGCATGCACAATGCTGGGGATGCGGCAGCGCGCACTTTCCATTGTAAGCAATGAGAGACACCTGCCAAATGACTTAGTCATAGCATTGGGATGCCCCACTGTGTTAAACCCCCAAGAAAGCTTATAAACTCTTACCTTCCCTGGCTCCAGCTGTACATGTGCGGGTTCTTGTTAAATGAGTTAATCCTATGTACTGCTTCTACTATGGCTTAGTAAAGCCTAGGTCTATGGCCATAGCAAAGAGAAAGGAGGGATAAAGAATAGATGGGAACATGAAAGAAGCATGAAAATGCTTAAACATGTTACTAAAGTCTGATTTTACAATAGAGAATAAGCAAGGAGCCTGGACTTACGATTGATCTTTTACATTCAAAGAAGGTGACCTGGAGCGGCTTGCAGTGGCCTTCTTTCAGGCATTCCCTGGGAGACTTTCCTTCCTATAGGAGACAACAATAATAGTTATGCAATGGAGTCAGCGGGAAAGGAGGTGTGCCAGGGAGACTGGTCTAAGTAAGACTCTCAGCTCACAGGTCAAAGGCAAGCAATATTTATTACATTAGCTCAGAGATACACTTTTATGCTGGCCTACATTAAACATTAGACATGCCCTGATAATAACCCAATATGTTTTGGATACTGATAGCTCTCATTATTTCTTGTGCGTATGTGTATATATAGAT
Organism: Gastrophryne carolinensis; assembly: GCA_027917425.1. Classification (NCBI taxonomy): domain Eukaryota; kingdom Metazoa; phylum Chordata; class Amphibia; order Anura; family Microhylidae; genus Gastrophryne; species Gastrophryne carolinensis. Next base: position 202,458,516 of record CM051236.1, read on the forward strand.
ATTAGTCTAGTAAGTGTATAAATAAATAGATAAACTCCTCAGTGTTGCAACATGCACATAGGAGTCGATTCAGAGCCAGGTGAAAATTCTCAAGTCTTTCACCTTCATTGTCTACCAGGTGTAAATTTACAACTGGCTGAATCGCCCCCATTGTTATTTCTATCTATTGCAAGACGCTCTGCCACCTAATAGATGTCAAAACTAACTCCATGGTCTCAATTCACTAGGAGTTAAAAAAATTCTCATGGTAGTAAATAATTCAATTCATGAGAAAAAAGCATGAAAATGTCATCATCGGATGAAAGGCAACGGCATTGGTAAAAGGGAGTAAAAGGTGCCATTGACTTGTATTGTCCTATCTGGCGATTCACTAAAAGTGAAATTCTCAGGCTGGCTTTTTTCTAATGAATTAAATTTTTTACTACCATGAGAATATTTTTTTAAACGCCTTTGTATGTAATGTAACTGTCAACCAAGATACCGAAGTGCCTTTAGTAGGCAGCAGCAACCACAGCACAGACATTACCCACCCAACGCATGGAAGGTCTTTAAATTATTCTTTTTTTTTTTTTTTTTTTAAATTGTACATTTTTATTGCAGAAGCATGGAATAAAACAGATCACGTTCAGCACAGATATACATCGGTTTACAGTGGAAATAGGTACAAATAGGTACAGGCACATCAGGCAGATAATGAAACAGCCCTGGACAACACCAAGGGCACGAATCCCAACGCACCCCGGTCTAGCTTGCGGAAGGTGATAACCGGGACCGTGAAGAGGAACAGTGAAAGAGAAAAGACTATTATCCTTGTATAAGGCCTATCCCCATCGTCCCGCAGAACTATAAACTAGAGGGGTGCCTATTATCAACCTAATTTCTTAATAGACATCAACTTATAATAAAATGTGTACTCTGCCTACCACGCTTCCAAACTTTTTCTTTTAATAAACATGAACTTAACTCGTATGAGTCAACTACATGAATAGCAACCGAAACATAAGGGGGGTGAGACAGGACAACATAGAGACAGACAAAAGGTGAAGGGGGAGTAAAGGGTAGATGGGGAGGCAGAGAATGGGAGAAGAGGGAGGAGGCTGAACACATCAAAAGAAGGATGCTCCCCGGCCGGGGGATTATCTTCTACTCCTGCAAGAAGTTAAGGTAGTCAGCCGAAAAGGTGAAGCGGTCCCATTTCCGCCACTTCTCTCTGTGTTCATCCATCCTCACTCTCAATGAGGCCGTCATCTCCTCCATCCTGTTAATATCGCCAACCCTGGTAAGCCACATGGCTGTTGTGGGAGGTGTAGTCGATTTCCAACAGGTAGGGATGCAAGTCCTGGCTGCATTCAAGAGGGGAGCCAATAAGGTCTTGGTCCTCATCCTGATAGAAGTGGGAGCTAAGCCAAGGAGGTAGCACGCAGGATCCTCGCCCAAGTCTATTATCAGTCAGCGTCAGAACTATCTTTCTGACATTGCTCCAAAACCCAGGCCAGAGCCCCATATTCCTAGAAGATGTGTATCATTGTGCCCCTAGCCCCTGAACATCTCCAGCATAAGGGGGAAGAGAAGGGGAATATTCTCGCAAGTCTAGATAGTACCAAGTACCAGCGTGAGAGAACTTTATAGGAGGCTTCCTGGTATCTACATGACATTGATGACTTGCAAGCTACCTGTAGCATGGCCTGCGTTTGCTCTTCCGTGAATCTCCTATTCAGTTCCCTCTCCCAACCCTCGACATATGGCGGTTTGTAGGAGTCTGGAGGGGTGATCAGTAGGGAATATGCGTAGGACAAGGCTCCTCTGAAGTGATCGCTACTTGTGCAGGTCTGCTCAAATGGGGTAATGGGTCTCACGACTTCCATTATCTTGGTCAGGGAACTCTGATAATGTGTAAGCTGCAAAGTCAGCCATGTATTCAGGGGGGTAAGGGAATATCTCGTCGCTAAGACCTCCGCATTAATCCAATTCGGTCCCTCCCGCAAGTGCATAACCCTAAAGTGGTCCTGTTTCGTCCATGAACGGAAAGTGCCATCCGAAAGGCCTGCTGGAAAGTCCGGATGCCCCAATACGGGGGTCATGGGCGAAGTGAAAGGTAGAATGCCCGGCTTCAGGAAAGATCTACCCACTATTTTTCAGGGGGGGCCTATTGTGGGGTGTTTGTTCAGGGCAGGGGCTCGATCCAACGGAACCCATGGGAGCCCCGGCAGGGGGATCTCCGAGGCCTCCTGTTCGACAAGCGTCCACTGCTTCAGAGAGGAGTGTCTACACCATGATAAGTGAGCCGCTGCGTGGTATGCCCTCCAGTCCGGGAGGCCCAATCCTCCCTGCCCCTTGGAGAGAGCGAGGAGGGGGGCCGCCAGCCGATGCGGTCTCCCAGCCCAGACAAACCTAGAACAAATTCCCTTTAGCCGTTTGAAGAAAGTGTGTGGGACCTCGATCGGGAGAGCCTGGAAAAGATATAACACCCTAGGCAGGATGTTCATCTTAATGATGTTGGACCTGCCAAACCAAGAAAATGCATTTTTGTTCCATTTCTGCATGTCCTCCTCCACTTTCCTCAGCAACGGGGGGAAGTTCATGTTGTATATTTTTGGGGGAAGAGCCGGTATCTGTGTCCCCAGATAAGTTATGTCTTCCTGTTCCCATTTAAAAGGGAAATTTTTGGAGATCTGCTTTAATCTCTTAGGAGGGAGAATGATGGATGTCTCTGGTCTAGAGATAAAAAATATCAAGTAATCGGCGTAGGCCGCGACCTTGTGTTCTCCTCGCCCTACCCCGATGCCAGCAATGTCACGGTTCCTCCTCACATTGCGCAGGAAGGGTTCCAGTGTCAGAATAAATATCAGGGGGGAGAGAGGGCATCCCTGACGGGTCCCGTTTGCCAACTTAAATATTTCCGAAGCCATCCCATTTACCACGACGGACGCCGAGGGGCATGAATAGGAAGCCATGACCCAACGGGTTGTTCTCTCCCAAGCCAACCTGACGAAGGGTAGCAGAGATAAAGTCCCAGCTCACCCTATCAAAAGCCTTCTCGGCGTCCGTCGAGAGAAGCATCGCAGCAGGGCCCCTCAAACGCGCTTGATGAATCAGGTTGATAACCCTAGTGGTGTTATCTCTTCCCTCTCTCGAGGGAACGAAGCCAACCTGATCCCAGTGTATAAGGGACGGGATAAGAGGGGCTAGCCTATCTGCTATTATCTTATTAAACAGCTTGATATCGCAGTTCAGCAGAGATAGGTCTATAACTCCAACACTGCGCCGGATCTTTCCCAGGCTTAGGGATTATGGTAATGTGTGCTCTTAAGGTATCTCTAGGGGGAGGATTCCCGTCCCTCAAAGAGCCAAAGGATGTGATAAACTGATGGCCGAGAATCCCAGCAAACTCCTTGTAGTAATCTAAGCTGAAGTTGTCAGGGCCCGGAGCGCTTCCCGGCTTGGTGTTCTTGACGGCTCTCGTAAATTCTTCCAACTCTATGTCCCCCTCAAGAGCCTCCGCCACCTCACGCTTAAGGCGAGGGAGACCGGATTCTCGAATATCTCTCTCTATGTTGATAACTGAGGGAGACGGATGGCCCAGAGGTAGATTATAGAGCTTTTCGTAGAACTCCCTAAACACCCTAGCTATTTCCTTTGTCAAATGGAGCTTTCTACCCCCCTGGTCTTGAATGTGGGAGATGAAATTTCTGGCACGCTGCACTTTCAGGGCTCTGGCCAGGGCCTTACCACATTTATTGCTGTATTCATAAAAAAATAGTCGACACCTAGCCGCCAAACCTTTGGCTTCGGTAAGGCAAATGTCTCTGAGGGATTCCCAAAGGCGTGTCAGTTTGGCGCCAAGCGCCGCATCAAGGGAATTCTTGTTTAAGGTCTCTGTCTCAAAAATCTCTCGAGTCAAGAGGTCAATTTGTTTATTCTTTTCCCTCTTGAGACGGGCCCCATGATTAATCAGCATACCCCTCACCACGCATTTGTGGGCCTTCCACAGAGACATCCGCGAGACCTCTCTTGTGTCATTAGTTGCGAAATATTCCACGACAGCCTTATGGATATCAGCTTTTACCCGCGGGTCTTGTAAGGGGGAGCTATTTAACCTCCATTGGCCTCTTAGGGGGACCGAGTCGGGGATGGAAATGGTCAGGGAGACTGGAGCATGGTCTGAGATAGTGATCTGCCCGATATCCATGTCGGCAACGAGGTATAGGAACTTATGGGGGACCAAGAACCAGTCAATGCCTGAATAAGAGTTATGGGGTGCTGAGAAAAAAGTATAATCTCTCCCCATGGGATTGAGAAGCCTCCAAGCGTCCATCAGCTGGTTCTTGTAAAGCAGTGTTCTGAGTTTTTTCAGGGAGGAGAATGGGGTATGGGAGGACCCACGGGAAGTGTCCCAAGCCGGATCGAGAACCATATTGAAATCACCCCCGAGCAGGAGAATCCCCTCCGCAAACCCATCAAGTTTGATCAGAGTGGAGCGTATAAATTTGAATTGATTGGTGTTGGGGCAATAGCATGTTGCCAGCGTCACTTTCAAGGAAAAGAGGGTGCCCTGAACACACAGGAACCTACCCTCTGGGTCCTGAAGAGTCGCCAAATGTGACCACGGCAAAGATCCCGCTAAGAGGATGGCTACTCCCCGAGATTTAGAGTCTGGCGAGAGGGAGTGGTATTGGGTCTTATAGTAGCGGTTGGTGACATTATGTGTCCTCCCCTCTTTGAGGTGGGTCTCCTGCAGGAAGGCAACTTGCGTTTGCAGACGCCTCAGCTCCCTGAGGACTACAGCTCTCTTCAAGGGGGAGTTGAGACCCTTCACATTGAGGGATGTACACTTGACCTTAGACATAACAACGGGACCCCCTCACCCTCACCTCCCGTAGTACTGGGGTAACACCACCCAATGCGTCAGCCGACAAAAAGTCAGGGCGGGAGAGAAAAGGTTGGGAATGAGGTGAGCGGAGAAGGGAAGGTGGAAAGGCACAGACAGACAACGGGGGCGTCAGGAGACGAGACAGGAGGTGAGGGGCAAAGGAAAAACAAAACACTTAATTAAGAAACAAAAACTCACAGACTAAACCGAGTCGGAGGTAGACAGAACTTGAGCGAGGTGCGGTTCTCCTCTGTCGTGGCCTCTGCGGTTGACCATTCACCAAGAAGGCCTGGGGGGGCAAGGGGGAAGGATCCAACCAGTCCCGCACCTCCATTGGAGGAGAGTCCAGAAAAGTGAAAAGCTCCGGAAGGTCAGCGCGGGATCTGAGGGCAAACACCCTCTGATTCTTGCGGATAAGCAAGTGAAAGGGGTACCCCTAACGGTAGGAGGCTCCGCACTCCTGGATTCTGAGAAGGAGGGGTTTCAGGCAGAAGAAGTGGTCTTCTTGAAACATCCGGAAACACCTGGATTGTTGCCCCATCGAAGATGATTCTCTCTCTGTCCCAGGCTTGTCTGAGGATCTCCTCCTTTACCGCGTAATAATGTAGGCGACATATCACACCTCGCGGGCGGATGGGGTCTGTTGCTCTAGGCCCCAGGGCTCTATGGATACGATCGATCACTATTTCGGTGTTAGGCGGGCGGCTGAGAATCCCGTTAAAGATGCCCACGACCGTGGGAAGTAGTTGATCTTGGCCGGTTGCTTCTGGTAGGCCCCTCACCCTAATATTGTTGCGTCTGCTCCTGTTCTCAGGATCATCCAAATGAAGGACCGTGGCTTGAGATATAGCTTGTTGGAGCGACAGGTTATTTTCCAGGGCTTCGATCCTTTGTATGGTCGTAAGATGAGATTGTTCTAGTCCGGCGACTTTAGAGTCCAGACCTTCCACCGAGTTTTGCAGATCTGACATATCTTTCTTAAAAGAGTTCTCCACCCTCAGGATAAAGGATTCAAGGTCTGCCTTAGTGGGGAGTGCTTTAAGTTCGGCTCTGATATCAGCCAAAATTGGATCGTGAGAAATGGTGGCATGTGGTTGGAGTGTAGCTCTGCTGGTCGGCAACTCTCCATCAGCCTCCGGTCCCTCGCAAGAAACGTTAACCCGACTGACAAGGCAGCAGGCCCCAACTTGCCATGGGAGGTCTGGATGGACCGACGATGTCGCTCCCCTGTTGACGATCCCCCAGGGGTTTGGGTCGCAGCCCGCCATCCGGTGTGGGCGGGGTCTGTGGGATAGGGCATGCTGAGCTTTCTCCTCTCCACGAGGCCCCAGCGGAGCTGCTTCTTGAGAGCCACAATGGGGAACGACGTGTCTCGCCTCGGGCCCCTGGTGAAAACCAGTCCCTGGAGAGGCTTATCGAAGGTCCGGACATCTCTAAAGACTCTGGGCTAGGCGGGGAAATTCTGGGGGCAGCAGCGAGATCTGGGCTCTGCCCGGTAGATGATGAGGGGGGAGATGTCACCCAGGAACCTGGCGGGGCTTCTCCCACGGGAGGTGGGGGAAGGGCTACCTCCTGTTGCAAGGGGTCTCCCAGCCATTGATCTGGGATCCCCTTAATGGGACAGGTCTCACGTTCAGCGAGGAGGCTGGTGTGTCACTGAGGGGGCTCAAGGGGGCGATCTCCCCCCCGGACATCGCTCCTGTATGTCCCTTTAATGTTCCTTGTATATGCCCCTTTAAGCTCTGCTGCCCGGGGATCTCAGGACCTTGGCCTGTTTGGCACGACAATGCCCCCTCCGCCCCCCCCCGCCAGCGCCACTGTCTTCTCCCACCTGTCTCACCTCTTCAGCTGGCAGGAGGGCATCTATGCCAGGCCAGCTCGCTCCATCAGAGCAGCTGGTCATGAATGTGTCTCGCCTGTCAAGGCGCCAATCCTTATCGGCTGCTTTCGCGGCCACTATCACGCCGCCGCCTCTATCTTCGGGAGCCGAGGGCTGTGTTTGCTTCTCAGCGCCGGCCTTCTTCCCTCCAGCACCGCCGATGGGAAGCCCCGACCTGCTGGACGGGGGTCGGGCTGCCTCCCTCTCCTCCGCAGCCCCCGCCCTGGAAACTTCTGCTCTCTTCCTCTCCTGCTCTGGAGACGCTGCAGGCTCACCGTGGGTCGTGGCCCCACCATCACCGACCACCGCCATCTTGGGACCTTCTTTACCTCTGCCCCCCCGAGCGGCCCGGGGCCAGGTAAGAGCTAATCTTTCCATTTGAGGGGGGTGAATTGTTTTTAGCCCCCTTCCTCTTCTTAGCCAACTCTTTTGGCAGCTTGTCCGAGTGGGATAAACGCCTCTAAAATGCAGATAAATGGGTCAGCCGGAGGGAGCTCAGAAGGTGAGCGTCCTCACGCCTTCATCGCCGGCCAGGCCCCCCTTTAAATTATTCTTAGGTCAAGAGGTTGCTAATGCAAAAAATATCTGCCCTAGCTTTTTTTTATTATTATTCCAGCAGCATTATTAACGCTCCAAATGATAAAAAGACCCTTTAAAGCTGAGCGCGATCGGCCTGGGCCGATAAGATTCCTGGGCCAATCGATTCCCGTAGGACCAGAAAGAGGCGAGTTAGAGTGGACGATCTGGGTGGGGTTCACACAGCAGGGTGCCCCCGGTGAAAGGACCAAAACCCAGGATGGTCAAATTCCTGGGTTTTGGTCCACTTTAAGCTGATAACCTCTGAAGGCAAACTTTTGCTTTTTCTTCTCTGTCGCATAGAAGTGTAAGATAATTTGTCTTTGTTGTGTGGGACTCATAGGTGTGAAGATGAGCACGCCTTAAACCACTGTTACTCATAGGTGTGATTGTAAGCACGCCTTGAATTACTGTTTAATATGGGAAGAATGATAGCAAATCTAATCCTTTGATAAAGGGGAAACTTGTAAGGAATTTGTAATTAGAATATCAAAGTCTGATTATTATGTAGATCCATGGGTAGCTCCAGTCCATTCCCACAGGTTGGAGATAATGACAAGTTTCACATGGATATAATGATTAAAGTTTTATGTTTGGGTGTTCAATAGGCGTTCCCCTATTATCAAGGTATGGGATAAAGATTTTATGAGGAAGGGAGGTGAAAACTGGCTAGAATATACCCCCTATTGGTTTAGAAGGATGACTAAAAGTGCCAAAAAGACATCCAATTCAGGAGACAAAAGAATCCCCTGGATTTCATGCCCTGGAACACAAGCTAGGAACAAATTTAAAGTGTAAACAAAAGTCTAGGCCTAAAACTAAGGTCCCCACTGGCCTTATGTACCACCTAAGAAAAACAGCCTCTATCCTGGAGTCAGGAAACAAATGGGCAGTGATACACAGAAGCTATTGATCAGCTTATCAGCTAGGAAAATAGGAACCCAAAGAGTAAAAAGAGCTAGGTGAAAGTGAGCCCCTTTCCCAACTGCCGAAAAAGGTCAGGATACAATGAGGAAGAATTAGAAAAGTTTGAGAGTGCTTTTCCACATAAATCTTCTCTGTCTACTGCCATAGCTGGTAAACAGAAAGGGAGAGTATCTATCTCAGATTTCTTTAAAAGATTCATAGATGTATGGGCTACCGCTTTTTATTCAGACCTTCCTGGGTAATCTGAATCCGAGATATGTTTTAACTGTAAAACAAACAAATCATAGATGCTTTGGTAAGATCCACATAAGTTTGGAATTGGGATAATGTGAAAATGATTTTAGAGATATGCCATGCTGTGGGAAGCGTATGGGTTAAAAACACGCAAACTGTCTGGAACGAAATGTGTGTGTGGAAAAGGGTCACAGATGGAGATGAAAAGTGCAGAAATGTACAGTAGCCCGAGCTACGTGATGATAATAGAGCAGCATCAGACAGAGTTTTTTTTAAGGAAATTAACCCCTATGCTGAGGAAGAAATAATTAACCCTGCAGCCCCTGCGCGGCAGCCGGTCAGCTCTCCCTAGCATGATGTCAGATAACCTGCTTAGCTGGCAACAACACCGCCCTTACTGATTTCTGACCCCCTCCAGGCTAAACTGGGAATCAGACAGTTTCAGACTTATTCCAGAGTGTCCTATTAGCATCCTGGGCAGGGACATGCTAGGCAAATCGTGAATCACAATAAAACTTAACAGGAAAGGGGGGTTGTATGCAGACTTAAACCAGATAAGCATATAGAAGGCTTGGATTTCTTGCCTCTTGACAGATGACATGGACATAGATTCGCAGCTGTGGGCTAAGGGCTCACTGGATGTGGGATTTTTTCCCTGCACACCTTAAAAAGCCACATTGAAATCAGGAGATTTGTCCAAGACCCCAGACCCATAAGTGGTCTAGTGACACCAACTGACCCAGTAGTGTCTGATGGTGTCTGTGCCATTTCTTCTAACCTCCATTTCTCATGACACAGGCTGGTAAGCGTCCCAGTGGACGAGACACAACACACCTTTCATTTCAGGTCACTTTTGCCCCAGGGCTATGTGTATTGGCTAGTAGTTTTTGCAATAGTCCTCCAAGCTACTCTTAAGGCCTGGACACCCGGCATGGTTCCGTCCTACTGCAGACAGCCTTCTCCGCTGCAGTTTTGCATCGGGAGACCACCCTGGGGAATGAGAGGAATCTTGTTAAATGTCTTTTTGAAAGTGGTCATAAAGGGTCTAAAGAAAAGTTGCAATGGTGTCAGGAAAAGGTTGAATACCTGGGTTTTGTGCTTTCCCAGGGAATACGAGAAGTGAGCCATGAGAGAGTAGCTGTTGTTGTGGGTCTGCCCCGCCCACTTACCAAGAAGGACACGCTAACCTTCCTTGGTATGATTGGTTACTGCCGCCAATTTCAGATTGTTCTAATGTGACAGCATATTCAGGGCTCAGACGCATGCTGATAAACCTGACACCCTGAAATGGTTAAATGAAATGTGCAATGTGCAATGCTTTTGTGTATTTGAAAAATGCTATGGTGACAGCCCCGGGGTTAGGTTTTCCCGTTTATGGCAAGATATTTCACTGATTTGCCAAGGACAAAATGTAAAACCATGGCAGGTGGTCCTAGCACAAGCGCATGGAGGTGCCCTGTTTTTTTTTCTCGAAGGTGGGCCCTAGGCAGGTACAGGGCATGTGTGTCTCAGAGCCCTGGCCTCGTGTGCAATGGTGGTGGAAAAGGCCACCCCCTTTACCTTGGGACATGTAAATGCCCATGTTAGCACCAGAAATACCCCTCCCTGACTAGACCTTGACTGACTTACAAAAAAAAAAAAAAAGAAGAAGCGCCACTGACTCACCTCCTCGCCCGATCCCTGGCCCGCCGTCTTCTCTTCACCAGGGGGGGGTCCGATCCCCCCCTGGGCTCCGCAGGCTTCGGTGAGGACCCTCTTCCGGGGGACAGCGACGTGGGACCCAGGATTGGAGGTGAGTATAGTGTAAAAAAAAAAAAATAATAAATGTCATTTTTTTAAATATGTGTCTGTGTTTTAATTTTTTACTGCGCTAGCGGGTGGCTTGCCATTAACCCCTGGCACCCCCATTACCTGCCTCCCCAAAGGCCAGGGGGGGCAGAAGAGCCCGGGCCCACGGGCTATGCGGGCTTTGTAGCCTGCAGGGCCAGGGGCCACAAAAGCTGGCCCCTGCGCCCTGTTCCTACAAGCCCTGCATAGCTGGTCCCGGGCTGGTTACTTCGGGTAAGGGGGACCCCATGTCGTTTTTTTTTTGGATTTTTAAGGGTTTTTAACCCTTAAAAATCCCCAAAAAAATGGGGTCCCCCTCCCCTGGGAGGGGGGACCCTATGTCGTTTTTTTTTTTAATTAACCCTTTGTTTTCTGTCATCCAGCAGCTATAAAAGGCTTCTAGCAAGTGAGCAGAAGCCAGTGATTGCGAGGGACAGAGTGATCCAGTATGGATGGGAGGTAAGTAAGTAAAAAAAAATAATAAAATATTTTTTCTCTTTGTGTGTCTGTGTTTTTTTTTACATTTAACCCCTTGTGAACTGGTAAGGGGTCCATGAGACCCCTATATCAGTTCACAAGGCTGGGGGGATGGCAAGTCACCTGCACTAGCTGGTGACTTGCCATTAACCCTTGGCACCCCCATTACCTGCCTCCCCAAAGGCCAGGGGGGGGGGCAGAAGAGCCTGGGCCCACGGGCTATGCGGGCTTTGTAGCCTGCAGGGCCAGGGGCCACAAAAGCTGGCCCCTGCGCCCTGTTTCTACAAGCCCTGCATAGCTGGTCCCGGGCTGGTTACTTCGGGTAAGTTTTTAACCCTTAAAAATCCAAAAAAAAAATGGGGTCCCCCTCCCCATTTAACCCTTTGTAGTGTGGATGGTAGTTGCATTTTATTTGTAAGTGTTAAAAATTACTTGTTTCAGTTAGGGGGGTCTCCTGGGCAAGAATGGGGGGGCTACCGATAAATATGTGGTACCGTTCTAATCGGTAGAAATGGGGCTTTCACATGCAATATGGTTTTCTTTAATAAAATACATTTTTTTATGTAAAATAAAGGAGGCAATTTTCTAAAAAAAATTTTTATTTTTATTTTTTTTTTTACTTAATAATATTGTAAAAAACAGAATAAAATTTACAAACAAGACATTTCATGCTAAAGCCTAAACTCTGCTCCAAAAAATATATTTATATAATTTTCCTGAAAATTCCAGCAAAAATGTCGCAAAACATGGCGCAAAATGGGGAAAAAATGACCTGTCAACAGAGGGTGACAAAATCTCAAGTAGGCTGGCAATTAAAAGGGTTAATAGTACCTATGCATGTTGGGTATTGTTCTGTTCGGGGGACTTTGCGCTTTCAGACTTAGCTTGTTTTTTCTGGTTTGCATATTTATATTTTAGGAAAAGGTGTTTTTATTCAGCTTTTTTACAATTTTTTTTAGGGAAACCCTGTGCAACCAAAGAATTCTTTGAGGGATTAATTCCAGAAAGATGAGCCCACTACAACAAGCTGGGTACGCTTAGAAAGCTTAACATGTGTACTTTTAGGGAATATATGGTTTATGGGGGATATTCCAAACGTAAAGGGTTGTTTTGGTTGAAAAATCGCAAGGTGCGCACTTTGTCTGCAGAGCTGAAATTTTCAAGAAAAATTACCGTTATGCGCATGCTTTACTTTGGGGTGTTTGGCAACTCTTCCCTTGACAGTAGCTATGCATGTTGGATATTGTTCTGTTCGGGGGATGTTGTTTTTTCAGATTATACTTGTTTTTTCTTGTTTGTAAATAGTTTTTTTAGGAAAATGTGGCTTTGATTCTGCTTTTTTATCCTTTTTTAGGGAAACTCTTTGCAACCAAAGAATACATTGAGGGATTACTTCCAGAAAACTGTGGCCACATCAACAAGCCTGGTACAAATAGAAAGCCTGAGGTGTGTACTTCCAGAGAATATATAGTTTGTGGGGGGTATTTCAAATGTAAAGGGTTGTTTTTCTGGAAAAACTGCAAGGTGCGCATAGCGCATATCACAGTTGTATTTTTTCTGAAAATCCCCTAAAGCGCTGTTTCAGTTTGGGGGAGTCTCCTGGGCAGGAAAGGGTGTCTACCTATATATATGTGGTATCGCTGTAACCGGGAGAAATTGGGGTTTCACACGCAATAAGATTTTATTGACAAACTTACATTTTTTATTACAAAAAAACACTACAAATTGTAAAAAATAGATTTTTTTTTATTTTTTTGCACATATTTCACCCAAGAATATTGAGAATACACCTAAAAAATGACAAACAAGACATTTCATGTTAAAGCCCAGACTATGCTGAAAAAAACAATATATAATTTTCCTGGGAAATCCCTGGAAATCCCTTCAAAAATCACATATGAACATGGGGAGCGCAAAATAGTGCAAAATGGTCTGGCACCAAGGGTGACGAAAACTTCAGGTAGGCTGGCAGCGAAAGGGTTAAGGTTGGAAAATCTAATAAGATCGAGAAAACATGTGCCCAATCCTAGTTTAATATCTCTAAGCCAACTGAGAAAGGTGGGATCTATTTTAAAATGAATAATGCTCAATACAATGCAATTGGCTGGAATATAACGCTAATCAACCCACTCCTGACTATTTTCTCCATAAGATTTCTGGTAGAGAAAGATATTTTGCCCAAAAATGGAGAACTTTTGGTAATCTAGGTAATTTTGGAGGAATTTTCAAATGGTTAAGAGATATGGCCATCAATGTTCTTGTAGTCATTTTTGTGATTATTATGCTTTTCATTTCCTTCAAACTTATTATGTGCCTGATTGCAAGCTGTAGGACAGAGAGCCCAGCTGCTACATATATGGCTTACCGAGCCCATAGGCACAGAACGTGAATTAAGGAGATCATCCAGAGATGATCTAAGAGGGGATTGAAGGGTGAAATGCTTAGCCTAATGGCAGCCATGTTAAAAAGAAGACTCCATTTTGTATTCTATAATTTGATATTAAACTTAGTTATATAGATATACATGTGATATGTTAAGTTCTGCACATAAAGCCAACAGACATTTTAGTGTGTAGGAATGTCCTTCTCTCAGTGATTTATCTAGATGTAGGTCACGGTAATCCCTTGAACTATCATTATCAGCAGACATATAGGAAAATAGTTCACGTAGGAACCACAAGATTTATTGCCAGCTTTATGTGTGAAGGTTTTTAGTTACGTCACAAAGGTGGGGGCTAAATACTCCTTTTTTGGCGTGACATTCTTTATACAGTCAGGGCCAGAAATATTTGGACAGTGACACACGTTTTGTTATTTTAGCTGTTTACAAAAACATGTTCAGAAATACAATTATATATATAATATGGGCTGAAAGTGCACACTCCCAGCTGCAATATGAGAGTTTCCACATCCAAATCGGAGAAAGGGTTTAGGAATCATAGCTCTGTAATGCATAGCCTCCTCTTTTTCAAGGGACCAAAAGTAGTTGGACAATGGACTCTAAGGGCTGCAATTAACTATGAAGGCGTCTCCCTCGTTAACCTGTAATCAATGAAGTAGTTAAAAGGTCTGGGGTTGATTCCAGGTGTGTGGATTTGCATTTGGAAGCTGTTGCTGTGACCAGACAACATGCGGTCAAAGGAACTCTCAATTGAGGTGAAGCAGAACATCCTGAGGCTGAAAAAAAAGAAAAAATCCATCAGAGAGATAGCAGACATGCTTGGATTAGCAAAATCAACAGTCGGGTACATTCTGAGAAAAAAGGAATTGACTGGTGAGCTTGGGAACTCAAAAAGGGCTGGGCGTCCACGGAAGACAACAGTGGTGGATGATCGCCGCATACTTTCTTTGGTGAAGAAGAACCCGTTCACAACATTAACTGAAGTCCAGAACACTCTCAGGGAAGTAGGTGTATCTGTCTCTAAGTCAACAGTAAAGAGAAGACTCCATGAAAGTAAATACAAAGGGTTCACATCTAGATGCAAACCATTCATCAATTCCAAAAATAGACAGGCCAGAGTTAAATTTGCCCAAAAACACCTCAACAAGCCAGCTCAGTTCTTGAAAAGTATTCTATGGACAGATGAGACAAAGATCAACCTGTACCAGAATGATGGGAAGAAAAAAGTTTGGAGAAGAAAGGGAACGGCACATGATCCAAGGCATACCACATTCTCTGTAAAACATGGTGGAGGCAACGTGATGGCATGGGCATGCATGGCTTTCAATGGCACTGGGTCACTTGTGTTTATTGATGACATAACAGCAGACAAGAGTAGCCGGATGAATTCTGAAGTGTACCGGGATATACTTTCAGCCCAGATTCAGCCAAATGCTGCAAAGTTGATCGGACGGCGCTTCATAGTACAGATGGACAATGACCCCAAGCATACAGCCAAAGCTACCCAGGAGTTCATGAGTGCAAAAAAGTGGAACATTCTGCAATGGCCAAGTCAATCACCAGATCTTAACCCAATTGAGCATGCATTTCACTTGCTCAAATCCAGACTTAAGACGGAAAGACCCACAAACAAGCAAGACCTGAAGGATGCGGCTGGAAAGGCCTGGCAAAGCATTAAGAAGGAGGAAACCCAGCGTTTGGTGATGTCCATGGGTTCCAGACTTAAGGCAGTGATAAATATTAAGAAAATAAATATTTTGTTTGGGTTATGTTTAGTTGTCCAATTACTTTTGAGCTCCTAAAATGTGGAGTGTTTGTAAAGAAATGTGTACAATTCCTACATTTTCTATCAGGTATTTTTGTTCAACCCTTCAAATTAAACGTTACAATCTGCACTTGAATTCTGTTGTAGAGGTTTCATTTCAAATCCAATGCGGTGGCATGCAGAGCCCAACTTGCGAAAATTGTGTCACTGTCCAAATATTTCTGGCCCTGACTGTAAATATGCATTCATTTCTGAATAAACTTAGATCAGTCTTTGAACCGTACCTAGTGTACAAGCTCATGGTTCTTAGTATCTGATCTCAAGCAGCTGCTGACGGAACACTGACAGACCTTGGGCGAGAGAGGCCAGACAACCCTTAGAAACCCCAACAACCTCAACTTTTTCTTTACTATTAGGCTATTAGTTCAAAACTACACCCACCCAATAAGCCTAATATTGTGCATGCCAATTCTTAGCACTCATTACCATTACTCTCATTTCATTCCAATGATGGCAGCCCCAACATGTGACTGGTAACAGCCAAACAGGTGTGGCACGCAGGCACACAAAGATGTACAAAAACACCCGGTGAAGGTGAATGGTTGCTGGCGGGCAATCATTTGGATGCCATCTCTGGAATGTGAACGTGGCGAGTACTGGCACAAACGGGATAATTATTATTATTGTTTATTTATATAGTGCCATCAACTTCCGTAGTGCTTTACAAGGTATGATTACAGACAGGGTAAAACGTATAGTACAGAGAACAATACAAAATTAGATGCCACAGGTTAAAACCAAGTGTTGTGAGCACAGGAGACAATAGGGAAGAGTGCCCGGGATCAGGCTTACTAGGCAGAGTAGCACATCCTAATTTGGGATGACCTATGCTGCATGTATTAGAGGGAAAGTAAGTATTTTAGACTTTACTTTCTCTTCAATGCACTTGCAAAGCTATATAATGCATAGCCAGATAGGCTCTCGTCACACTGCATCTCTATGGGGAGCCAGAGCAGAGTTCCTCTGCCCTCTTCAGCTCAGGGCAAGCTCTTTAACAAGCTTGCAGATTCACTAGCTGATTAAAGGAAGGTGTGTGCACACCGATTGCAAACATTGATCTGAACGAGAGGGCGGCAGCAGGAAAGCACAACTGGCCTGATGCAAACTCCAGCAGAACTCAGCTGCTCAGGGTCAGCATTAAAGGAAATACTTTTCCTGCATATTTCAGGGCCTGTCAGTGCCAGAGGGAAATAGGAGATCCCCTTACCTTATCACTGCTTCCACACAGAATGTCCTCCCGTAGCCCTGGTTTGTGATGCCAGGACCTCCATGTACAGAGGCCTCCCTGTCTTCAATAAGAGCTAGCCGTACACAGGCCACGCCTATCTGGAAGTGCAGCTCCCAGCTTTAAAAACTGGGGCTACAGGAGGATGATTGACAGGAGAGTAAACAGATCTTGCATTCTCTTTGGGAAAGAGGAAAAATAAGCAAGGGGATACAGAAAGCAGAGCATCCCAGATTGATTTGCCCCAGGCAACATAAACAAAAAAAAAAACATACCTTTCCCTTGGTCCTACAGCGCATGTATAGGCTCTCATCCAGAGCCATGGTCGTGCATATTAAAGCTCGATGCACGGAAATTGGGAGCGAGAGCGGCTGCATCTCCTCCCCAGCCTATCTGAATGGTGCACCACAGGCCAGAGACACTGGGAATGCCACTGCAGATATTTACATTGGTGAGGGAGTAAGGAAAAAGGTGAATTTTGTACCGACACAGGGTGGGGCATCCTGATTAGAGATGCCCCAGGGGAAGGCCAGCGGCTGACCGTGGAATATTTTAGACTCCAGGGGTGGCTCTGTTGGGTTTTGTTTCCCTTTAACCACCTAAAAGTAATCTCAGGTTTTGTTCTTCTTTAGCCACAAAAAGACAAAAGAAAAAAAAATTACTTGATTTGGGATGCCCTACACCTTAAACCAGACTTTCACCATGATTTAATGAAAAGCCCAAACCCTTAAAAAAACGATTCCCCAGCATCTAAAATAATATATTTTATGTTTTTAGGGGGCGGGATAAAGTACAGGGGCGGGTTATAGCTGTGCTTTGCTCAGACAGAGCAGAGCTGGGGTCAAGGAAAGGTCAGCAATCCCAGAATGCAGAGCAGCACAGTCAGAAGGCACTTCCTGTTTGCAGGCTGCCTGATGTTCCATGAGCCGCCATCTTGGATGTTTAAAAGCTCATAACATGCAGTAGATGCAGGTAGGATGATTTTTTAATGTGAGCAATCTGTATGTACAGGGTGTGGGGAACATATAAGATAGACTCTTATTCAGAGTGAAGGACCGCTTTAAGCCTGCATACTTAGATACTTTCCAGACTACAGCAGCAGCCTGTCTGTTCATTAAGGTCAATCAGGTAGAATGAGCAGATTGCCAAAGAGTGTGGGGCATCCCAGCTTGGAATGCCCCCCGGGGGAGGGGGAAAATGGCCGGACCAAGAGTCTCATAGAATCTAGGTCCATCTGCACTGCAGTTTCAATTCACTTCAACTTCCCAAAGCAGGCTGGCTGAATCCAGCTGTAATGAGTTGAGCAGTCTTCCCCTTTAAAACAGAATGTCACCCCTGATTCTTCTTCCCTTCAGTAACAGAAAGAGACAAGCCTGACTGGGTCTGTGTTGGTTCAGGGTAAATGTCACACCTCCTCTTGTTATCTAGCGTGTTTATCTGCATTTTTTATTATTGGAGAATTCTTTATAAATCAGATGGCTGCAGTGATCACTCGGGTCGCTGTGTCCATGGCCGGTCACTGTTGCTAGGGGCAACATCCAGGTGTCAGTGTGAGGGCATACCTGCAGTACACAGGCGCTCTCCAGCAGGCAGGCCTTCAGGTCCTCCTTCACGCCGGCACAGGGGTGCTTATCCTCCACCTTATCCTCATAATACTTCGGCATGGCGGCCTCTTCTTTTTCCAAACAAGCAGCACTAACAGGACACCTCCACAGACGCCTCTACATGGGCAGCGCCATATTTCACCCACAATGCACAGCGCGTAAAGGCATCCAACTTCCGCCCACTGTCGTCCTTGGCTTCAGGCAGAAAAGATGACGTCATCGTGCTGCGGCCAGCGGAACTAGTGGAAAGAACTACATGTACCGAGAGGCCTTGCGGCGAGCAGAAGTTTCCGGGTGCTGTGATGTCAGCAGACGCTACGTGTTCGGGGTTGTGTTAAAGGAAGCAGCTCGGGGAGCGAGCTCCGGAGGTGAGGTGATCCCCCTGAACTAGGTGCCTCCACATTATCCGCTCTGTGCTGCCGTTACTGAGGGGGAAGCCAGAGCTACCATGGTGATTGTAGCCACAGAGATCTGTTCTAATGCATTACACCCTGGGGCTGGGGGAGAGTGGGGTGCCCACCGGTGTCCCAATCCTCATGCTGGTGACTCACCCCAATAAAGCTGTATATATCTAACCTGCACCATGCTAGAGTCACTGCCATCAGCCATCCAGAGAGAAGACTACATGGCATACATGGATGTCACCTAGCACAAGGCTGGGAAAGCAGACCTAAAGCAGCCCCTTTTAACAGTCACCCAAAATGACCCCAAACCCAGAATAGAGTCTAAAAGAATCCAGTCCGGGTTACATGTTTCCCTAAGGGGTATCCTGATTTGGGATGGCCGCAGTATGAAATCTCCTGGTTTTCCCGTATAATCACCTCTATCCTGAATCCTACAGTGCATGTGCAGGCCTGTGTCAGCATCCCTGTTCTGCATGCTTGCTGTGCCTGTTACACTCAAAGGCCATGCAGTACTCTAGCCTGTCCCGGGGCGTCCGTAATCAGGATGCTCCGCTGTGGGAACCCCCCCCCCCCGCACGCTCCCACAATATGCTGTCTTTGCCGGCAGTTGCATTCCTGGATTCCTTGTAGCATTCCCAGCCATTCAGATAGGCAGCAGGCTGGAGCACCCCCCCCCCCCCCCCCCCTTAGGGATCCTGGAGATGCAGCAAATGCGTGGGTCATTTCAGCCAGCACCAGAAACCGGATGGAGCACACACCGCTGTCCACTCCTTTGTGTGCCTAGGCTAAAATTATATCAGGGATGTTGCCATGGCCCAGGGATGCAGTGTGGGATTGCTGGCAAGTTGAGTGTACTGGGGATAAACACGGCCCATAAAAATGGAACAAAACTCACTAGCGGCCAGCCTGGAAACCTCCCAGGGCGCCCGTACACGCTCACTTTTCCCCCGCTCCAACGGCTCATGTGTGGACTCTTGTCCAATGAGAGCTGAACTGACAGCAGGCAGCTCTCCTTGTTGTCAAGGAGAGCCGCCTGCCATTAAAATAGTGAATTAGAGCCAGCTAATTTAACCCTTAGCCTGGGATGATACTTAAATCATGCTACAAATGCTTGCTGTGCTGTACCAGCTGACATGGTCCACAATCCTTTGGTTGTGATTTGACAAATCACACAAGTTAGTCCCTTTTTACCCCCCTTCTTACAAACAGGGGTTGATGGGAGAGAGCTGCAGGCCGTGGTTCTTCATGTTGCTGTAGCTCTTACCTGTGCTGACATGAGCGGCATGTGTACACCTGGGACAAGCAAGTTACGGGATATCTGGTCATTGTCAACACAACACAGTAATAGGAAAAACAATCTTTAATTGGAGATCTAAACTTTCCTTCCTCCATCTAAAGTTTTATGAACAATGTTTTGCTGATGTATTTACTTTATTATTTGTCATTATTTATTATTGTTATTGTTATTATTATTATTGTTATTGTTATTTATTTGTCACAGCTTGTTACCTCATGAGCGCCCTGTGAGAGGTGCTGGGAGAAGCTGCTCTTCATACTTCTGGAAGGTTAGTGTGCTGCCCCAGGAAAAGCATTTTCAGATAATCTTTTATTTTTACATTGTATACATACTGTATTTTCCAGACAGAGTGTCCAGACCCCCCCCCCCCCCGACGACACTTGGCTAACTGGTACATTAAAGCAGGCCCAGGTTTCTGCTTTCAATTATGGCCATTTTGGGGCACCTGCACATTTTTTTGCTTTAGTTTTTGGAGCTTGCAATTGTATTAATCTAGGCAATAGCAAGGAGGTTGTGTTGTGTGCCATGTGGGGGTTTGGCCCGTATGTCCTGTAATTTTGTACTTGTGTAAATACTTTACATTTGGTATGTTTGGGCACCTTTTAAACTTTGTATTATCTTTTTTTAATAAACATTTTTGAAACAAAAAATAGCTGGTAATGCCAGTGAGATTTTAAAGGAGCATTGTCGCGAAATTGTGTAATATTAAAAATCCATATAAACACATTGGCTAATAATTATTATTAATGTTTATTAATAAGAGGAGGGGTCACTTATACACCCGAACTGAATAAAACTACCGCCAAGCTTGTGGTTTATTTCTCTTGGTAGGAATAAAATCCAGAGGTGACAGGTTTCTGAATGTATAAGTGATCTCCCGCCATCCAGCATATTTATATGGGTTTTATCATTGGGTCGTTTTTTTGCGATATTGCTGGAGCTGGAGCTTTAGCTGACCCGGGGGGGGGGGGTGTATCCTGTCCAAATTGCACATGTGGCAGCCTATCCTCCCATAAAGATGGGGGGTGTTCGGTTCTAGAGTAGACCCATTTCCTGGCCCCCCATTGGTTGGAGCTCTGAGAGTAACAGAGAGCAATCTGTTATTGGTGGTGAGTGACGGTGCCTTGAATCTGGACCTCTAGCAAAAAGTAGCTAGAGTATTAAAAGTCTCCAGGCCAGCCGACTAGGTGTCCCTGGAGCATCCCAATTGGGCCACAAACGGGAAAAATCTTACCCTTCTCGTTCCCCCAGAGAAACCTAGTGACCAGCCACATTGGTCCAAGTGCCGTTTTTTTCTGGGTAAGATTTCTCCTGTTTGCAGCCATTAAAGTGGACCAAAACCCAGGATTTCCACTATCCTGGGTTTTGGTCCTTGACCATGCGTGGTCTCCATTACAATCAGTGTGCTCACATACACTAACGCAAACTTGTCTAGGCTCATGAACCTGGATGCCCCAGGGAGGGGTGAAGCAGCCCTGGAATCTTATAGCTCTCATTATTACAGCTCTCATTATTATAGACATGTATATATATTTCTTTGGCTTACAAGCTTTGCCTTTATAGCTAAACTTACATTGACATTTACCAACTGTCTTTTGGATTAAACCGGACCTTCAGCGTGATTTAATGAAAAGCCCAAACTCTTAAAAAATGGTTCCCCAGCATCTAAAATTAATATATTTTACGTTTTTAGTCACTAACTTATTATTCTTTCCCCCACTGGGCTGCAACTCTGTTCAGGAATTTAGGATACGGGCGCCGCCATCTTGACTCAGAAGCATCACACTTACTGAGGAGAGGAGAGTGGGATAAGGTACAGGGGGGCGGGTTATAGCTGTGCTTTGCTCAGACAGAGCAGAGCTGGGGTCAGGTAAAGGTCAGCAGTCCCAGAATGCAGAGCAGCACAGTCAGGAGGCACTTCCTGTTTGCAGGCTGCCTGATAAGATGGCGGCTTCCATAAGCCGCCATCTTGGATGTTTAAAGGCTCATAACATGAAGTAGATGCAGGTAGGATGATTTTTAATGTGGACAATCTGTATGTACAGGGTGTGGGAAACATATAAGATAGACTCTTATTCAGAGTGAAGGTCCGCTTTAAATTACCCAGTAGATAATTGTCAGACACTCCCTTGGGGGGGGGGCTGAGGTAGCAGGGAGTGTCACACAGTTGCATAGCTTTTACTGCCCATTATTGTGCAGCTTGGGCTGGAAAGCTGTAAAAACTATTTTCTTTCTTGTTATCTTTGCTGTCAGTTGGAGTTTCAGATAAATCCGCCTCACTCTGATGATAATTTTGTTTTATATCATACATTTGCTGCTTGCCAGTGAATCGATGTATCCCCTTTAATGAAGAAGCTATCTCATTTTTCACAGCCCTTGACACCATAGCCTATGAATAATATGTTTGTATTTCCTTCAGGCTTTATGTGGCTTTATTAATAACTCCACAAAATGCTGCCCACCACGTTGGTGAATTCTCGGACACAAGGCAATGGCACGCTAAGCTCGCGGGATGCGGCAAGACACACAGCTGGGGCAAAACGCTACAAGTATCTGAGGAGACTCATCCACTTTAGGCATATGGACTTTGAGTTTGCCGTGTGGCAGATGCTGTATCTCTTAACATCACCTCAGAAAGTCTACAGAAACTTCCAGTACAGGAAACAGACCAAAGACCAGTGGGCCAGAGATGATCCGGCATTCCTGTTCCTGCTAAGCATATGGCTGTGTGGTAAGTGTTATGGCAGCAGACAGTATTGTTTTAGGAGGTTATTGGGCAGTTCTTGCCAGCTGGAACCTTCTTCTAGTCTCACTTATTTACTGTTGACAAGCTGGGTACTGGCGGTCTGTCCGTGTCTGTTTCTAATATTTTGGTATTGGGTATTGGTTGTATTTGGATATTCAGAAAAAGCCCAATTCATGTATACCTAATACCTCACTTTATATTCACGCACTCATCAATATTTAAAGCAGACCTCTACCCCACAGCAGCTGTTTTGTACACTAAGCACACCACTGGCACACAATAATGGACATTTTTTTAAATGCCATAGAAAGAGGAAAGACCCATTAAGGCCACTGCACCCCCCCACCCTCATTGCACCATTCTATGTCTCTTTGGCTGGCCACATGACATGCAGTTGTCCCATGGGTTAACAGCAGGTCACATGACCACCAGTACTGGAGTTGTGGGAGCATCGAAAGGTGAGTAATAGGAACCAGGCAATTGGGAAATGTAAGAATAAGGGTGCCTTATAATGATAGAATGATGTAGAGAAAACTCATTCAGAAAATAATAATGTTATCACTATTCTTGGGAATCATTAGGTATTAGATCTGACTTCCTGCAGGGTGTGGGGTCAAACCAACCTGCCTAGACTCATTGGATTAGTGCTGTTGTCATTTACTGTTTTTTATTTAAATCATTACAAGGATGGATTGTGGCAATTTCCATCAGAAATAGTAGATGTAAGCTTTTAGATGTAATCTTAGTAACTGAGTGAGCTGTTACTGACCAGCTTTCCAGAACTTTCACACAGTGGGGCATTCCTAATGACATACCCATTAGGAAAGGATTTACCCCAGAATTGAGTCTTTGAGACTGTGTGGAGGGGATTCTTGAGCCTTCTGGTACATCTGATCTAAGGTCTGTCTGGACTTTTGTTTTAATGTGGAAGTCCAGTCTAAGTGTAACCCACCTGCCCTGATTTTCTGGTGTATAGTTTGTATGGGGATATCAGGTGTATGATGGAAGTGGCTATGCCAATTTTAGCTACTTGTAGTATAATTCCTAATTTTCGTATTTTGACAAAGATGTAATGGGTTCCTCCAGATCCAGCTCCCATCTAGTCATGGAAACTTTGATGTAGGAGTTGTAAGGGACACATATAGCAAAGATATCCCTCCTGCCTTGCCTGGGGACAAACAACGATAGGATTCAAATGTTGTCCTTTTTGTGATCTTCTCTGAGATTCCTTTTAATTTGGAAATAGTTTAAAATTTGTGATTCTGAGTTTGGCATTTGGTATTTCTCCTTTATGTTATTAATCGATCTCATGCCTGTATCATCTATGAAGTTACCGATAAATGACAACCACTTACTAAATCACCATTTAAATTCAACCAACCTATTGCCTGGAAAGAATATAGGATTGCCATATATAGGAGCCAGGGGTGTGGGGGCGGTGGCAAGCCCGCGAGACTTCATGAGAGTATCACATATGTTAAAGAGGAACATTACAGGTATCGGGGAATTATTAAAAACTCCCCAAACCTGGCTTGCTCGGTCCCCCTGCACCTCTGGTTTCACATTATACAGTAGAGAAGGGTTTAGGCCAGAAGACCATTGTTACATTGTGTTGCACTTGGGATAGACTGGGGGGGGGGGGGAAATGGAGTTGTGTATGGAGTTTATAAAACAGTAACCTCTTTTGTTTTTCAGTCTCCACCATAATATTTGGAATTGTGCTGCAGATGGGATTTGTCCAAATACTGAAATTGCTTCTTTGGATCGTGTTTATTGACTGTGTCGGTCTGGGGTTACTAATTGCAACTCTAATGTGGTATGTTTCCCACTTCAACACTGCGTTGTAGTGTGTAATAGTTGTGGTGCTGCATTTTTACTGAAACTTTCAGAAGTCTACCTGCTCTGCATTTTCATTTAAAAGGACAGGGCGCTCTTCTGGAGATGATTGGTTTATCACGCGTGTCTTGTGTTTCAGGTTTATTTCTAACAAGTACATGATGAAACACCAGGGGAGAGATTGCGACGTGGAATGGGGCTACGCATTTGATGTGCATTTGAATGCCTTCTATCCACTCTTGGTGATCCTGCATGTCATCCAGCTGTTTTTCTTAAAATGTAAGAGAAATGCTTGTAATCTGTATAGGTTGAAGCTACAATGGAGTTCAATGGAATTATTAATCAATAGCAAACTTTTCATCTTTTCTTTAGTATAAACTCACTACAGAATGGTGCTATAAAAGATTGAATCATGACTCTTTCCTGCATTGGGAATAATATTCAGTAGCATACGCTTCATCTTGTTTTGTTTCAACTCACTTCTCTACTTACAGTGTAATGCTATGGAAATAATCACAATGACATTTTTCTGGATTAGGAATATTATTCCATAGCAAACATTTTTTTCATAGTTTCTTTCCCTCTTCTATTTTTCCGGGGGGGGGGGGGGGGGGGATACTGCTGAACTTATAACTGCTTTTTGTCTGAGTTTACGAAATGGTGTTGATTGCCATCTAGCTAGTTTGTGGGGCCCAATGCCAGCCCAAAATAATCTTACCTGCTCCATGTACCATTGGGAAAAATCAGCCCTGTAATTGGCTGCCAGACCGGCAGGTATGATTTTTTTTTTGAGACAGTGTATGCTTATGCTTGGGGAGAGGCATAGGCAACTGGGATGAACAACCCCCCCCCCCCCCCCCGCCATCCTGGGACTCCCTTTAGTGTAAAATGGTTTTGGTCTGCTTCAAAATGGAGCAAAACCCTAAAAGATTCCAGGGCCGACCGCTGGCTTTCTCCCAGTGTGACTGACTTCAGAGCAAACCCCCCAAGCACCCCCCCCCCCCCCCGTTCGCTCAGCCAATCAGCTCGCTCACTGTCACTCGGCTCATCGCTGCCGATGGCAGCTTAGCAGCCTGGGTGGCGCCGCTAGCCGCATCTCCCACCCACCTGGCAGCCATGGCGTGACAACTCCGCCCATTCAGGAAGGTCAGGAGCGTGCATGTCTAGGGGTGAGCGGGATGCGGGGTAGAGGGATGCGCCCGGAACACACAGCCGCTGTGAGGGCTCTGGGAGAGTGTGAGTGTTCTGGGGGCTTCACACATCGGTTTCACACAAGGACTGGAACTCGGGAGGCCCTGGAGTCTTTTAGATGTCATCCTGAGTTGTCGCTTGGTGGAAAGCTAAAGACCATACTTGCATTTTTCTCCCTCTAACTGCCATTCACATAACTGTCAGTGGCCATCAGGTTTGCAGGCTCAGCGGACGCACAACACAAACGCTGTGCAACCTGTGGGTTGGTGGTGGTCATGTAGGGGAGCAAACTGTTGAAAACCATGGAGTAAGCATGGGCAGTCTGGTCTCAGTTTACCTAATAAGGCATCCCAAATCGGCATGTCCCTGTGCTAACAGGGTGTGAGAATCTCCAGTCAGTTCATCACTATTGCAGTTTTACTATGTGGCTGCTTTTACCCATCATTCAGTGAAGTGCTTTGTGCAGTCAGTAGTGATGATGTTTCCCACAGGCTGACTCAGTGAGCAGTCCTCTCTGTTTTTCTTTCTACTGCCGCTTTTGTTGCTGTGCTTGCCTCTCCTCTTTTACGGTTACAGCAGTTTCGATCCAAATGGTGTACTTGTCTAGCTTTTGTACGTAAATGAAGCATGCTGTGAAGTTTTACAAAATTCTCTCATTATTAAGCTTTTTTTTTTCATTTTTACAGTTGTAGTGTCTTCTGAAATGTTTCTTGGATATTTTGTGGGGAACACATTCTGGTTGATAGCGATTGGTTATTACATCTATATTACATTCCTCGGATACAGTGGTAAGCACTAACATTATCTGGCTGGCTTGCAGTTACTTTTTTCTGTGACAGCTTATTTGCTTCCGGTTTTCATTTGAGTTCATTAAATATTTTCAGTAATTTAGTATTAAAATGTTTCAACACGACATAGACATTATCCAAATTTAAGTGAATAGGTAATATAGGAGGCACAAATGGTAGACATTACAGAGACTAGACATACAGAGACTAGACATGAGAACCTGGTAGACAATGAAAGTCCATAACAATTTTCTCTCCTAAAAAAAAAAGTGAGAATTCTATACCTGGCTCTGAATCTTCGTTGCATCCTTTTATAAGACTTTGTTGGTGCAAAGTCTTGTATCAAAGCATTATGGTGTACAAGCATCAGCCATATATATATATATATATATATATATATATATATATATATATATATATATATATATATATATATATATATATATATATATATATATATTATAATATAAACAACATCAAAGTTAAATCAAACTATCTGGGGAAACTATCACGTCACTCAGATCCCGATATTGCATCTGAGGGAGATGTGAACCTAGTATACAAAAATAGAATTAAAGAGGAAAGCTAGAGTAACAAGAGAAAGGGTTTGTCAGTCACAACAGTAACATCTAGGAAACAGAAGTAAACAGTTACTCCTGGTGCAGCCTCTCTGCACAAGAAGCAGGATTTGCACCAGCCTGGTGCCATGCACATCATCAGACTTCGGGAGATGAACTGTAAGGCTGTAGTAAATGGAACGTGTTATTATGAGTACGGCATATGTGTGCGATATAGAACAGACATTGTTGTGTAAAAATATTGTGCACATGTGTTTTTAAAATGTCCTTTTAATAACTTGTTCTCGTTTCTCTCGCAGCGCTGCCATTTTTGAAAAACACAGTAATCTTACTCTACCCATTTGCAGTGCTGACTCTGCTGTACATCCTCTCCCTGGCCCTGGGCTGGAACTTCACAGGCATGCTCTATACGTTTTATAGATACCGAGTGGATTAAACCTATTCTGAGATGTGCTATGTTTAACATGTTTATTTTGTATAAATTGTAAATATCTTTTTCGTTGTATAATACGATATGGCTTAAGACCAATTAATAAAATCATTTGGTTGTGATTTTATTTAAAAAGAAATTACAGTATTCCTATTTTTAAGGGTGTGTGTGTATATAATACTTGTATTGATAAAAGCATACTGGCAGAGGGCCTGATATGATCCTAATAGGATCATAGTATATTTATCATGCATTTTAAGAAATAATCCGGTTCATTTGTGTTGTGAGAGCAAACCACCATTATATCCCATATCACAATTGTCCCTTAATAATAAACATACTTTGCTAAACAAAACTGTATAAACTTTGATAAATAAGTCTGGCAAACATAGGAACTGCAAACATGAAATGTAATTTAGTAGTGTAGCATATATGCCACTACAAGTGGACAACCTATGTGCTCTTCAGCCGTTGTAACTAAAAGTCCCCAGCATTCACTGGGTAGCAAAACAGAAACTATTTTGCCTCATATCTTCTATCACAACCTTTTTTGTCAAAGGGTCGCATTGTTTTATTGTTTCACTTTAAGGTGCCACAATAAAATACAGAAAAAATGTTTAGTGTAGGAAAGCTGTAACCTTAAAGCACTGTATATTCTATTATGTATGTAGCCAGCAGGCGATGAGCATAGGTGGGTAGAGGTAGGCATATAGGATGAGGTGAGAAGGTGAGATTAGAAGAGGTTAAGTGATCAGAAGTGATGCAAGTAGAGGTGGGTGAATGGGGTGGAAAAAAGGGAGCAGAGGCCATGTGGACTGAGTTAGGTAAAAGTGTAATGGGCAGCCGCGACTGTTTGCAGGTTGTGCATCTGTGCTCTAACATAAGGCTCTGTGGCTGCCAATGCATGCTCCCAGCAGTGGAAAACCTAATTCAGTCAGCACAAGAATTTCCCATACAGAACCATGATGATCCAGTTTCTGACATACTTTACAACAAAAAGAAAACTGCAGATAGGAATTTCCACATTGGACCCCAGAGTTCAGCAAACAAGCTATACACAGAATTGACCTCCACTATCCAGAAGGAGCTGCACAAAATGATACTTTGCTCAGAAAATTCCTCAGCAATGTTGGACTGGGATATGGGGGAACTCTCTGACCCTCTGCAGCACACATGGGATAGCGAGATAACCGGTTACCAACAGAAAGGGGGTACCTGCCACCCAACCCATTTTACTAGGTATGTCCGAACAAAACAACTGGTCTTTCTGATAACTTGATGTACTGGCTGCTCACCTAATGCGTGGAGGCATCTAATAATGATGACAGCTCTAGTGGAAGGCAACAATTTTTTATTGAGCATTGGATTCTGAGGCTATGGCACCCATGCCAATATAAGAGAATATTTCTGTACTGTCTGAGTACAAAAATAAAAAGCCTAGCTTGCAGGAGAGTTACTCTTCTTCAACACACCCAGTATGAGTGCAAATATGCAACACCTGAGGGAGAGTGACAATAAGGGAAAAGGGTCAGGAGGAGAAAATAAGTAGCTAGGTAAATGTACATAGAGGGAGTAGAAAGGGAGCACAGAAAAGGAAGGCAATACCTGTGCACCCTATCAAAATTGCCAAGTTGGGTAATGATGCAAGAGTGTCCGTACCAGAAATGGCAGTGAGCAGATGGTTTTGGCAGGTAGGATTAGACAGTTAGTGGTAATAAGGGATTCTATTATCAGGCGGACTGAATATTTTGTCACCAAGACCACCTCAACCAAATTTTTTTTGGTTTTTTTTTCCCACTCAGTGTTGATCTCGGTTTAGAAAGTCTGAATCATAACGGATTCATCTTGTATATGAGATCTTATCAGCGTCATTGTGGGTCAGTTTTGAGAAGATGTATATCCATACCGAGAACCCCTTTTTAATTTTTTCTCTCTCCTTCCCCTTCCCCCTCCCTCCCCCATCTCCTTCTCTCTCCTTTTCTTCAGATCCTACCTCCCACCCTGTGCCTCCCTCCCTAGTGCCACTGTTAGGTAATAGAAGGGTGTAAAAGAAACATTTCTTTTATCATCTTACTAAGACGTTCAAACTGCTTCTTCGTATCTTCCTGCTTAGTTACAGCGATTTCTGTTTCTAGAATGCCTATCATCTTGTAACCAAGAGTCTATGTTAGGGGGATTTGGCTTTCGCCAGAATTTGACAATATGGTATTTAGTACCTAGTAATATAAGGTTTATCAGAGTCTCTTTTGCTACGGGTGGGTGCGTACATTCGATATTTAGGAGGATTTTAGAGTTATTTAGTGGTATGATTGTTCCATCCTTAATCTTGATAAACTCTGCTACGTCCTTCCATAGGCGTTTAATATGTTTACATTCCCACCAAATGTGCTTCACTGTTGCTTGGTGTAACTTGCACCACCAACAAGAGAAGGGGGCCATCTTTTTATTATGATACGCGGTTAAGTAGTATCTTGTTAAAAACTAGAAACCAAAGATCCTTAGAGGTGTTGATTGTATGAGAGTGTTTTTCTTATATATATTTTGCCAATCTTTGTGAGTTATTGATAATTTGATGTCTTGTTCCCATTTTTTTTTGTATGAGTCTGGTTTACTGCCTGTGATTCTGTTATAGTCGAACAGCGTCTTGTAGTAAATGTTCAGCTGTTTTGGGGGTGATTCCGGAAGAAAGAATAATAATTGAAAGCTAGTGAGTGGTGTTAGTGTGTCAGGCTTTTTATTGTTGAGAATATTGCGTATTTTGCTGACTTTCAGGATGGTGTTCAAGTCTTTTTCAAAATGGTCTCTAGGATATAATAAATCTAGGTCTTTTTCTTTGGACCATAAATCTTGCACGCGGATATAATAATTTGTGGGCTGCGGGTTTGTGTGTTGAATTCCTTTTTCTGCTTCCCTCGCCTTGTTTTTGTTTAGGCTTATGAGACGTGGGTGTGGAGACAGAGCATGGTGGAGTATGAGTTTCTTTAACGTGTTGATTGTGGGCAGTGTGAGAAGGTGCGAAGTGCGTTTAATGATATCTGTCAGTATTTTGGGGTTTAAAGAAAATATCTTGTCTATTTTGATCAGGTTTAGCTCTTTTTGTGCCCAGCCTTCTTTGAATGATTGCTGCTTCCATCTGAATATTCTTTGAACTTGAGCTGCGTGATAATATTATTTAAAGTCAGGGGCACCTAGGCCGCCTTGTTCCAGAGGGCGGGCTAGGTAATTGTATTTAGTTTTATGCTTTTTTCCTTGCCATATAAATTCGGTCAAAATTCTAGTTAGTTCAAGGAAATATTTCTCAGGTATAGCTATCGGTAGTGCTTGGTAAATATTAATTTTGGGAGGAAGAACATTTTTATTAGCGAGATCCTGCCTATGATGTTCATTGGAATTTTATTCCATTTTTTGTGGACTCTTTTAACTGGCGAATAAGAGGGGTGTAGTTTGCCTCCAGTAGTTGCTTTTGGATAGTTTAATTTAATCCCTATATATTATTTAATGCATTTTTCTTCGATCTGAAATTTAGTCATACGTTGTAGTTCGTGTATTTCTGGCTGGGACATATTCAAGGGCATGATTTTCGATTTTTCGCTGTTTAGTTTGAAGTTGGAGTATTGACCAAAAGTTTCTAGTATCTGTATGCATCTCTGTAGGGAATCCTTAGGATTTTCTAGTAATAGCAGGATATCGTCTGCGTAGGCTAAGGCTTTTATTGTATTGTTGCCTTTTGCTACTCCCCTGATCTCTGTGTCGGTGTTGATTTTTCGGATTAGAGTTTTTAAGCATATATTGAAAAGTGATGGAGATAGAGGGCATCCTTGTCTTGTTCCATTTTTAATCTGGAAGGGTTTTGTTAATGTGCCGTTTTATGGTTATTTACGCGCTCTGATTTTTGTAGAGGCTCATTATCTTACTAATATATTCCGGGCCTAGGCCAACGCCTGCTTCTAAGAATCCCCATGAGACCCGATCAAACGCCTTCTCAGCGTCTAGTGCTACTAAGATTGCTTTAGTTTTGTTTTTTAATATTTTACCTCTGTTGGGCATAAAGCCTTTCCTGGTTTGAAGAGATGATGTTTGGCATGACTTCCTCAAGACGCTTGCAAATTACTGTAGCAAAGATCTTAAAGAGGACCAACACCCAGGGGTGATCGGCCCGGAAATCTATAAGATTCCCGGGCCGATCACCTCCCACCCCGCGGGACATCCGAGATCGGGATGTCCCGCGGGGTGAAACCCCCCAGAAACCCCAAAAACACCTTACCTGATCCGCCGCCGCTTCCGCCGCCGCCGCCTCCCGCGCGCCCCTCCAGACGTGCGCGCGCCCGCGCCGGCCCTCTGTGAATGGCCGGCGGGGGCGCGCGCGCGCCGAGAGTGACGCGCGGGAGGCGGCGGCGGCGGCGGAAGCGTCTTGGACGTTCCTGATCCCCGCCTGGACGTTGGCGGGGATTGGCTGCGGCGCTCACGTGGGAGCGCTGAGAGGTGAGTTTTTTGGGGTTTCTGCGATCGGGGTGCCCCGCCGAAGTGGACCAAAACCCAGGATAGTCAAAATCCTGGGTGTTGGTCCACTTTAAGGTCAACATTTATCAGCGAGATGGGTCTATAGTTAGCACATTTAGATAGATCTTTATCAGATTAGTTTTATAACCGCATTGTTCATTTGTGTACTTGGTGGTGAGCTTTTACCTAGTGAGTTCAAAAGTTTCAATAATATAATAATAATATTCTGCGGGGAAACCGTTGCTACCTGCAGATTTTCCATTTTTTAAGTTATTTATTGCTTCAATTATTTCCCTGATATCAAAGGGCTGATCTAATCTTTCCCTGAGTTTCTCAGAATTTTTTTCGAGATTTGTATCTTTGAAAATTGAGTCATAATTTTGAATTTTTGGTTCTGCGACATTATAAATTTTCTGATAGAACCTATAGAAAGTGTTTTTTATGTCCTCTGTTGTGAAATGAACCCTGTCATATTCATCTCTAATTTTTTCAATGAAATTTTCAGCTCTGTTATCTTTGGCCATGTCTGCCATGCATTTTCCACTAGTATTCTGTTCGTGTAATCTTTTTAGTTTTTGTTCTGGTTTCTCTTGGGCTTAAAAGAGCTTTAACCCTTTTGTTGCCAAGCACTGCTAGTTTAAAAAATAAAAATGAAAAATACTCAACTGACCCCTTGTTGGATCCGGCCGGGTCTCCTCTTTAATTTGGTGCCATCCGATCCCTCGTGGGGGGTCGGATGGCTCCAGGAGAGCCCCCGGAATAGGCCGCCCCCCCCCCACTTCGGCAGCAGCAGCTGCTAACTGTAAAAAATGACATTTACTTACCTGTGGCCGTGCTGCCTCCCGCCGGGTCTTCTCTTCACTGGGGGGGGGGGGCCTCCGATTGCCCCCCAGCCTCTTCGGTGGCGAGGAGAGGGCAGAAAATGCCCTTTCCCCCCACTTCCTGGATCGCAACTGCTAGCACCGCCCCTGGGGGCGGGGCCAGGTGACATCATTGTGATGTCACCAGCAGCCGGAATTTTAACTCCAGCACCTGAGACTATGAATCAGTCTGCTCGGTGCTTGGAGCAGAGAGCAGAGGAGGAGGAGAGGGCTGTGATCGCCCCCCCCCCAGGCTCTCTCTTCCAAACAGCGAGCAGACTGTCAGCGGAGATCGCCGGGGAACACAGAATCGGAGGTGAGTAAAGTAAAAAAAAAAAATAATAATAAAGATCATTTTTTTAATTTATGTTTTTTTTTTCAACATTTAACCCCTTGTGAACACAAAAGCTGGCCTCCCCACTCTGTGCCTACAAGCCCCCATAGCTGGTCCCGGGCTGGTTACTTCACATCATTTTTTTTTGGAGGATTTTTAAGGGTTTTTATTTTTTTTTTTAATTAACCCTTTGTGTTCTGTCATCCAGCAGCTATAAAAGGCTTCCAGCAGGTGAGCAGAAGCCAGTGATCGCCGAGGGACACAGTGCTCCAGGATGGATGGGAGGTAAGTATTAAAAAAAAAAAAATAATAATTTTTTCTCTTTGTGTGTGTCTTTTTTTTTTTACATTTAACCCCTTGTGAACTGGTAAGGGATCCATGCCCCCTATACCAGTTCACAAGGCTGGGGGAGGTGGCAAGTCACCTGTGACTAGCGGGTGACTTGCCATTAACCCCTGGCACCCCCATTACCTGCCTCCCCAAAGCCCAAGGGGGGCAGAAGAGCCCGGGCCCACGGGCTATGCGGGCTTGTAGCCTGCAGGGCCAGGGGCCACAAAAGCTGGCCCCTGTGCCCTGTTTCTACAAGCCCTGCATAGCTGGTCCCGGGCTGGTTACTTTGGGTAAGGGGGACCCCATGTCAATTTTCTGGGGGGGATTTTTAAGGGTTTTTAACCCCCCGGGAGGGGGGACCCTATGTCATATTTTTTTTTTCTCGATTTAACCCTTTGTAGTGTGGATGGTAGTTGTATTTTATTTGTAAATGTTATAAAGTACTTGTTTCAGTTAGGGGGGTCTCCTGGGCAGGAACGGGGGGCTACCGATAAATATGTGGTACCGTTCTAATCCGTAGAAATGGGGCTTTCTCATGCAATATGCTTTTCCTTAATAAAATACATTTTTATTAATAATAAAGGAGTCAATTTTCTAAAAAAGTTTTTATTTATTTATTTTTTACTTAATAATATTGTAAAAAAAAAAAAAAAATTTACAAACAAGACATTTCTTGTTAAAGCCTAAACTCTGCTGCAAAAAAATATAAATATAATTTTCCTGAAAATTACAGCAAAAATGGCGCAAAATGGGGAAAAATTACCTGTCAACAGAGGGTGACAAAATCTCAAGTAGGCTGGCAAGTAAAAGGGTTAATAGTACCTCTGCATGTTGGGTATTGTTCTGTTCGGGGGACCTGGTTTGCATATTTATATTTTAGGAAAAGGTGTTTTTTATTCTGCTTTTTTATACATTTTTTAGTGAAACCACCCTGCGCAACCAAAGAATTCTTTGAGGGATTTATTCCAGAAAGATGAGCCCACTACAACAAGCTGGGTACGCTTAGAAAGCTTAACATGTGTACTTTCAGGGAATATATGGTTTATGGGGGATATTCCAAATGTAAAGGGTTGTTTTGGTTGAAAAATCGCAAGGTGCGCACTTTTTCTGCAGAACTAAAATTTTCAAGTAAAATTACCGTTACGCCCATGCTTTACTTTGGGGTGTTTGGCAACTCTTCCCTTGACAGAACCTATGCATGTTGGGTGTTGTTCTGTTCGGGGAATGTTGCTTTTTCAGATTAAACTTGTTTTTTCTTGTTTGTATATAGTTTTTTTTAGGAAAATGTGGCTTTGATTCTGCTTTTTTATACTTTTTTGGGGGAAACTCTTTGCAACCAAAGAATACATTGAGGAATTACTTCCAGAAAACTATGGGCACATCAACACGCCTGGTACACCTAGAAAGCTTGAGGTGTGTACTTCCAGAGAATATATATAGTTTGTTGGGGGTATTTCAAATGTAAAGGGTTGTTTTTCTGGTAAAACTGCAAGGTGCGCATATTGCATTACATAGTTGTATTTTATCTGAAAATCCCCTAAAGCGCTATTTCAGTTTGGGGGAGTCTCCTGTGCAGGAAAGGGTGTCTACCTATACATATGTGGTATCGCTGTAACCGGGATAAATTGGGATTTCACACGCAATAAGATTTTATTGACAAACTTACATTTTTTTATTACAAAAAAACACTACAATTGTAAAAAAATAATTTTTTTGAATTTTTTTTTAAATATTTCACCCAAAAATATTGAGAATACACCTAAAAATTACAAACAAGACATTTCATGTTAAAGCCCAGACTCTGCTGAAAAAAACAATATATTATTTTCCTGGGAAATTCCTGGAAATCCTTTAAAAAAATGACAGTTGAACATGTGTAGCGCAAAATAGTGAAACATGGTCTTGCGACAGAGAGTGACAAAAGCTGCAGGTAGGCTGGCACTTAAAGGGTTAAGCGCTGCCCTGGTCCTCATTACTTCCTGGTAGGTGGTTTCTAGTGGGTGCAGTTTATGTGCCCTCTCTAAAATCTCAATTTTTCCTATTAGGGTTTTAACTTTTTGTTGGTAAATTCTTCTATTTTGTGCAGTGATGCCAATATATATATAACTTTTATGTGCTTCCCATATAATGCTTGTAACATAGTCTGTATTATTGATCTTAAAATAGTCATTCAGTTCTTTTTTGATCTTGTTATAGTCTTATCTTGAGTCTAACATGCTTCTGTTCATTTTCCACTGATAGGGGAAGCTAGCTGTTCCTATCTGAAATGATCTAACCTTCCTGGCTGCTGTTAAGATTTCCTCTTTTTCTCTAAAGTCTGGGAGGTGACAAAGTACGTCCTGCGTTATTCCATCTTTAGTATTTTTTCTTCCCCCGTCTTGATGGTATCGGTCTATGTTTATGGTTTTGTCCTTGTTGGTAACATTCTTAAAGACTTCATTAATGAAAGACATTAATTCGTTGTGTTTTATCTCTATGGGGATACCTCTGATTCTAAGGTTATTCCGTCGGGATCTGTTTTCTAAATCGTCAGTTTTTATTGTCAGGTCTTGCAACATTTCGTTCATTACAGCGATTGTTTGAGTCTTATATTCTAAGTATACAGCACGTCCTGTTCCAGAAGATATTCCTTACTCTTGGGTTATACATCCAGTAGATAGCGCTGGACTGCAGAGACAGAAAAGTGGCTCCTCCCGGCCCCATATATACCAGGGACCTCCCACAAAATCCCCAGTTCTTCTCTGCAGTCTGGGCTGCGATGACTAGAAGATGGCTCTCTCTTCTCGCAGGTGAGCGGGGCTATTAGCCTGCGGCCCTGTAGGACTATTCCCACCCGTTTCCTTTTACTGCCTCCCAGCTTAGGCTGCACTGGTTCGGGTGAAGGTAGGCAGCACCGCTGTCAGGTGCTAAGGAGCGCTGCTCCAACCTCAGTCCCCCACCAAAGGGTAGGCGGTACAGGCCCCTCCCGCGTCTTATGCCCCTCGCCCCCTGTCCCCGCAGTTGGCTCCCTTTAGGCTGGCCGTAGCTTCCCCTTCGCTCTCCCTGGTAGATCTCGGGGGGTGCATTTCTTGTCTATATGATTTATGTGATAATCCCTTTTGAATTGGTTGCACTGGTCTCATTGCCGCCGCCGCCACCGCACGCTTGTACTCCGCTCCGCGGTCGGCGGCGACATCGCTTCAACGGTTGTCATGTGGGCGCTTTTCGCACTCTTCGGGGGGGCGGGCCTTGCGGCTGACGCGTTCTGCATCGCTGTCTCCGCGGCCCGCCCCTCGAGGTATATGCGGGCGCCATTTTAGCTCCGCTGCGTGTGTCTGGCGTCTCCCTATCCCGGTCCGTAAGTGCCCCTGCGGGCTGATTTATTTTGTATTTCTCTGTATTGCATATTGCTTATGGGATCTTTTTGCTTATGTCTTGCAGGCGGGTCAAACTTTTGTGGTTTCTCCCGGTCCTATCCCCTCTATTTAGTGTTAACTCTTATTGCAGGGCTATTGTATTCCCTTACACTCCCACTTCCCTAGCGGGCTATTGGGGCATCCCGGGTAGTCTTATTGGCGTCAATCCCAATTGGCCTATTGTGCCACAATAATCACCATATGGAGGCTTCTCAGGATAATGTGCTCGGGGTTCCTTCGGGACAAGCCCGGCTGTGTGTGGCGTGTAGGGTATCCCCTATAAGTGATGATGTCGGGGTGTGTGTTCCCTGCGCCCAGCAGACGCTTGCGCTGCAGTGTTGGTTACCGGTGGCTGGGCCTGCGCCCCCTCGGGCTTCGCCTACTCCCCCCCACGCTTACATCTGACTCCTAGTGAAGTGCATACCAGTGGGGAGTCTCAACCTAATTTGGCTGCACGGGTGGCCAGCATTGAGAGACATATTGCTGGGTCTGGTCCGCGTAAGGCTTCTGCAAAGAAGTGGCATTTATCACCTGGTGTTTCCCTCTTTCCTATGGAGGCTGAGGAATTTTTTGACGTTACCAGTTATACCCCCCTGGAAGAGGGGGAATTATTTTCTGATTCAGAATCATCTGAGGAACAATCCAGGGTGTATGGTGCCGATTCTGGGTCTGACCTATGGACTTCAGATCATACTGACAGGTTTTTAGTTCACATTTTTTAAGTACTCTGTATCTCTCCTCCTGCCGTGGCTCCGCGGCAGCAGGGGGAACTGTTTCATACTGTTAAATCACGCTAGGAGTTTCTTGAACAAATTCATTTTAATAATTTAGTGCTCAAGGAGTGGGAACGGCCTAGCTGGCTCCCCGGGGTGCCAAAGAATTGGGATAAGAGGTATCCCTTTCCTGCTGAAATGGTTAAACGGTGGTCATGTCCTCCCGAGGTGGATGCACCAGTTCTGGGATTGTCCAACACATCCGTCATGCATTCCACTGACTCTACTACACTGAGGGATGAGGAGGACAGGCGCATTGATCAGCTGACTTGCCATGCCTTTGCCTGTGTGGGGACCACGCTGCGTCCGGTCTGTGCCTCTGCCATCACGGCTGTTGCTATTAAAAGCCTGCTCAGGAGTCTCCTAGATGGGGCCCCTGATGATGCTGGTAGTGAAGAGTATAGAGCTCTTCTGCGTTGTGAGGAATTTGTTGCATATGTCCTCTCTGCCATGGATGATACCATTAGAATGTGTGGCAGGGCATCTGCCTTGTTAGTGGCTATACGCCGCTCGGTCTGGCTGCACCAGTGGGCAGCTGACAACACTGCTAAGAAGGCTCTCACTGGGTTTCCCTTCAAAGGGCTGCGCCTCTTTGGTGAACGTCTGGACTTGTTTGCTAAAGGAGGCAAGTTTCCTCAGCGTAGAAGGCAGCCCCGGTCCTTTCGGGGTTCAGGTGCCTTTTCTCCTTCCTTCAGGGGCTCCAGAATTGGACGGGGAGCTTCCTTTGCAGGAGCCCGTGGAGATTTTTGGAGCAGGGGCAGAGGACGTGGCCGCCCTGGCCCCTCCTGGGGTCCCAAGCCTAAGTCCTCCCCCAAGCCCCCTCAGGCATGAAAGAGCGCCCTCACCCATCCGGGTAGGGGGACGGCTTTGGCTCTTGGCTCACGTCTGGAGGCGTCATGTCTCAGACCGGTGGATTCAGGAGGCAGTATCCTTCGGTTACAAGATAGAGTTTGCAGCCTGGCCTGAGCTGGACACTCAGAGGGTGGTGTCCACACTGGAGTCATTCGGCTGGGTGATCAACCACCCCAAATGTTCCCTGTCTCCTTCCATGGTGAAGTCCTTCCTGGGCATGATTCTGGATTCATCTCAGGTCAAGATCTTACTTCCTCAGCAGAAGGTGGAGAGTCTTCAAGAGAAAGTTCAGCTCCTTCTTTCTTGTCCTCATCCATCCATCAGGCAGGGAATGCAGCTGGTGGGCCTGATGGTGTCCTGCTTCGAGGCGGTTCTATATGCTCAGTTTCACATGAGGCCTCTTCAGCT
The DNA here is from genome assembly GCA_027917425.1 of Gastrophryne carolinensis. Lineage (NCBI taxonomy): Eukaryota > Metazoa > Chordata > Amphibia > Anura > Microhylidae > Gastrophryne > Gastrophryne carolinensis. The sequence continues at coordinate 202,497,083 of CM051236.1, forward strand.
TCACCTCCTGTCAGTATGGGATCGGGACCCTGTGTCCTTGGATCAGGTGTTTGTCCTGTCCCCTCTGGTCAGGCGGTCTCTATCGTGGTGGCTGGACTCAAGGAACCTGCTGGTGGGCAGATCCTTTCTGGCCCCCTGCTGGGAAACTCACCACGGATGCCAGTCTGACAGGTTGGGGGGGCTTTTGGAAGTCCCTGAAATTCCAGGGTCAGTGGGGCCCTCAGGAGGCCCATGCCCCTATCAACATTCTGGAATTGAGGGCGATCAGGTTGGTTCTCGCCCGCTGAACCCCACACCTGAGGGGTCGGGCTATTCAGGTCCACTCGGACAACCAGATGGCGGTTGCCTACATCAATAATCAGGGAGGGACCCGGAGCAAGAGGGCCCTCAAGGAAGTGTCCCTGATACTGTCCTGGGAAATGTTCCCTGCATCTGAGCTGTGTATATCCCAGGGGTGGAGAATCTGGAGGCAGACTCTCTGAGCAGGGAGATCTCTCGTCTGGGAGAATGGTCCCTCAGCAGCAGGGTGTTTCGCTCCCTGTGCCACCGCTGGGGACAGCCGGATGTGGATCTGTTTGCGTCCCATCACAATCACAAGCTTTCAGTCTTTGTCTCTCTGTCCCAGGATGTCTTGGAAGGGGTTTCAGCTTCTGTATGTCTTTCCCCCTTTTCCCCTGCTGGGCAGGGTGCTTCGCAAGATAGCTCAGGAAAGGGTGCCAGCCATACTGGTGGCCCCCTGTTGGCCAAGAAGAGTGTGGTTCGCAGACATTGTGCAGCTGGCCGTAGATCAGTACGCCCTGCAGATCTACTCACTCAGGGGCACCTACGCCACCCCAATTTACAAACGCTGGCTTTGACGGCCTGGCTGTTGAAACCTCCATCTTGATGGAGAAAGGGCTGCCTGCCTCGGTTGTAAATACCATGATCAGGGCTAGGAAGAGGTCCTCTTCTTCCATCTACTACAGGGTTTGGCGTACTTGCAATGACTGGTGCGAGTCTAACTCGCTTCCCTGTCGTGTGTTTTCCATTCCTAGGATTCTGGAGTTTCTGCAACATGGTTTGGATCTGGGTCTTCAGCTCAGTACTCTGAAAGGTCATGTTTCTGCTTTGGCAATTTTGTCCAAAGATCCTTTGCTCAGCATCCCCTGGTCAAGACCTTCTTCCAGAGGGTTACTCACGTGCGTCCCCCACGTAAGCCTATGTTACCAGTCTGGGACTTGAGCCCTTGCAGGGAGCCCCTTTGTCTATTTTTATGCTTAAGGTGGTCTTTTTGGTGGCTATCACTTCTGTTAGGTGTGTTTCTGAGTTGGCGGCGCTTTCTATCAAGCCTCCTTATTTTGAGAGACACCAGGACAAGGTGGTGTTTCGTTTTAAGCCAGATTTTCTGCCTAAGGTTGTTTCTGCCTTTCATCTCAATCAGGACATTGTTTTGCCTTCTCTGTGTCCTAATCCTAGTACTTCTAAGGAGAGGGTTTTACACTCTCTGGATGTGGTCAGAACTCTATCTGGTGGCTACTGAATCCTTCAGGAAGACTGACGCTCTCTTTGTGCCCCCGTCTGGACCTAAGAAGGGTCTGGCTCCGGCTAAGTCCACTATCAGCAAGTGGATCCGTCAGGCTGTGATACAGGCCAACTCTGCTAAGGGGAAGGAGCCTCCCTACTGTCGTACTGCTCATTCTACTCGTGCTATTGGTGCCTCTTGGGCTTTTCAGCACCAACCTTCTGTTAAACAAGTTTGCAAGGCCACCACTTGGTCTTCTGTTCATACTTTTTCTAAGTTTTAGAAGGTTGATGTTCGGGCCTCAGCTGATGCTGCTTTTGGCCGCAAAGTTCTGCAGGTGGCAGTGTCCTTACGGACACTGCTATTGGATGTCCCTAGAGTAAGGAATATCTTCTGGAACAGGACGTGCTGTATACTTAGAATAATACAATTCTGTGATTACTCCCCTGTAGAATTGGTATTATATGTATACAGCATGTCCTGTTCACCCCACCCTTGTTATCATTATCTTTAGTTACCTCTTTATGGTGATTGTTCTTATGTTCAAATTTTTATATATTGGTTATAGTTCTCCCGGTCTCATTTAACTGCTTTTCAATACTGGGGATTTTGTGGGAGATCCCTGGTATATATGGGGCCGGGAGGTGCCACTTTTCTGTCTCTGCAGTCCAGCGCCATCTACTGGATGTATAACCCAAGAGTAAGGAATATCTTCTGGAACAGGACGTGCTTTATACATATAATACCAATTCTACAGGTGAGTAATCACAGAATTGTATTTTTTCCGTTCCTTTGCCAGTATTAATATGTCTGCCTCTATCTGATCTATACGTTCTGTAATTGCGTGCATTGCAGATTTGGATTCGCAAAGTTCAGATGCTATTGTTTCTTTAACTGTATCTAATATTTGGTCAGATATTGCTTGTTTAAATTCCCCTAGCATTTCTGCCATTGGTTTCTTCACATCTGCAAGGTCCTTTTCCTTTATAGTATTTTTTAGTTGGTTTGTGGTAATTTCACTGTACTCTTGGAGCGTGTCTGTTATTTTGTTTTTAAAATCTATCAGTTCGTTAGAGAAACCTTCCTTCAGTTCCTGAAGTCCTGCACGCAGTTCCTGTTTTAAGGATATGTCAGAAGTGCTGTCTTCTACTGCAAGGGCTTTTTTTTTTCCTGTTTTGGTAATGTGTTCCTGTTTTCTCTATGGTGGTTTTGGGCCTCTCTCCTCCGCTTGTGTTCTCTGTTTTCCCATTCTCATTGGGAGTGTAGTCTATTTCTGGTTCGGCTGATTGCTCTCATTGCAGTCAAAAAGTTCTTTCTGTATAAAGTCAGCGTGAGCTTTACTTATCTGTTTGTAATATTTTGTGATGTCTGATAGTGTTGGGGTTCCTTGCATGACGCTAGGTAAATCGTAGGCGGATGTTGGGGTAGCTGGTCTGTTTGTAGGTGTCAGTTGTAATGGTTCAGCTGTGTTGTTTGTACTGTTACATTTAGATCTTGTTGATAAACAAGAGTTGTATGAGATGAGTGTTGTTTGCTTAGGTGCGTTTTTTTTTTCTGGCTTTGGACCATGTTTTAATTTTAGTGTCTCTAAGATGGGTGCTTTGAATTTTTATTTTTTTATATGTAAAAAGTGGTACCTGTTGTTGCGCTCTCTTGGTTATTATTTTCAGCGAGCGGCATGCCCACGAAGAGAAAGTCAGGCCAACTTGGAGAGGATACACTGTTTAAGTTCTGTAATGACCACTACCCCGGTGAATGTTGCCGGGTGTTGCTCGATTGTCCTCTATGTTTAAAACAGAGATTTTAGTCCACGGGGACGTTGTTGATTGTTGGAGTTAGGCAAAGGTGGGTCTTCTGTGGTAGGCCAAGGGTCCAGCTATCGATGTTGCGTACTGGACTTGAGGGAAAGAAATTTGATCTCTGTACAGTGATGCTCTTCGCACCATGAACAGTACATCAGTAACAGTAGGAGTCCAGGCTATTGTAGTTGAAAGACTGGTTGCTGGAGCTCCCTAAGCTCCTGTGTCATGTCAAGTGATGCCCTGCGATCCCTGCGTGATATACGTAGCCCGTCAGCGGAGGGCAAGTGACCGCTTACAGGCGATTAGCGGATGAAATGGTTTGGGAGGCTGATTCTCGCTGCCTTGCGCGTTCCGGAGTGGGTAGCAGCAGGCAGGAGGCCTACTGCGAGACGATATTATCTGTCTGTGTTCGGCAGGTAGCAGTATTGATAGAGATTTGTGGTCATGTTGCTTTGGTTAGCATGCACGATCCTGCCAGTTTTTTGTTTTATAGTCTGTCAGCCCTCAAGCTAAAAACTGCGGTGCCGGCTGTAAGCCCGCTGACTTGCGACGGTCGGTCGCGGGAGCTACCGCGAGGGGGTTAGTCCAGACAGCGGGCTGCAAATTGTCAGTCTGGTGCAGTCTTGATGCCCAGGTATCGTTAGCGTTCTGCGGGGAAGTCTGGAGCACCGCGGACGCGATCACAGTTTCCTGCGGTGACCGAGGTTAGTGTTTTTCGGCCGGTAATATCGAGCGGTGTCTCAGCTGTGCAGAATGTTACAGGTTGACAGCCCACCGATCCGGAACAGCTGTTACTAACTTTCGACAAGCTCCGGGGACGCCGTAGCTCAGTCCGGCGAAGTGCTTTGCGCGGTTGTCGAAGTCCCAGGGGTCACGATGGGACAGTCTGCCTCAATCAGGCAATAGCAGCGATCGCTGTATTGTGGCCGCAGGTAGCATGCGATGAAGCAGTTGAATAGCGTGCTGGCTGGAAGCCCGGCAACTAGCAACAGCCGAGCACGGCTGCCGTCTCCGGGGGTGGTTGGCAGTGGCAACGGATTGTCTGGTGTGGGCTGGTATGGTGTTATTGCCCGGGTATCTGGCCTGGTTGTGTTCTGCAGGAGAGCCTCCGGATGGCCCGGTGGGTCAGATGGAGGGTCACGGCATCAGGAACGGCTCCAGGCGGCAGGGGCGTAGTTTCCTCCTAATCACTCACTCGCGCATGCCCATCATTCTCCTAATGGTTTGCTGTCTCCCTGGTGCCAGGGTTTGGCATGTGGAGGAAAGAGTGTATAAATTAGTGGGAGGGGTTGGGGATCCATGTGTTGCAAACTAACAGTGAAAAATTAGGCGGATGCATTGCTGCAGAAGCTAATACTAAATCTCAATGTGTCAAACTAGATAGGAACTTAAAGTGTATGCTCACAAATGCCAGAAGTCTGGCAAGTAAAGTGGGGTAGCTTGAGACTCTGGTACTCGAAGAAAATATTGATTTTATTGGTGTGGCTGAGACATGACTGGATTCTCTTTCGGAAAGACAGAGCAAATAGGAAAGGGGGCAGGATGTCTCTATGTAAATCAAGAATTTAAAGCATATATTAATGAGGAGGATACTAGCAGAAGATTGTGAGGATGTAGAATCCTTGTGGGTAGAAGTGCGGGTACAATGTAAACAATGTTAAAATACAATTTGGTACAATCTATAGACTCCCAAACATAACTGAGGAAATAGAGGGTCAGCTGTATAAACATATAGAGCGGGCATCACAGGCTGGTACAGTTGTGTAGATGGGGGACTTCAACTACCCAGGTATCGACTGGAGATGTGGTTCTGCTTTTACTACAAGGGGGAGAGCATTCCTCAGCTTGCTTCAAGATAATTATATAAATCAGTTCGTGGAGGCACCTACCAAGGGTGATGCTCTATTAGATCTGGTAATATCAAATAATGATGACCTGATGGGGACAGTAACAGTCTGTGAAAATCTTGGTGACCACAATATAGTTGTATTAACATAAACTGTAAGAAAGATTTCCTGTCTGGGAAAACAAAAACACTGAATTTTAGGAATGCCATCTTCCCCAGGCTCAGAGCCTCCAGGACATAGACTTGGAGAATCGGTTGAGGAACAAGGATACAGATGCCAAACGGGAGTAATTTAAAGTGGACCAAAACCCAATTTTGACTATCCTGGGTTTTGGTCCACTCCCCCGGGGCACCCTGGGGCCGCTATGTGGAACCCCCTTAGATCTCCTGCATCAACTCACCTCACCGTGGTCATACGGTGCATGCACGACCGCTTGTCCAATCCGCACGCTAGGAGCCGCTGAGCTATGCAGGTCTGAGTGACGTCTTAGCTCAGCGGCTGCAAGCGCGCTGGCGCATCTCGCGCTTCCCTCTAACACGGAGCACGTCCGCACCGGCCATTCACAAAGCTACCGCGGGGGGGGGGGTTAGTCCAGACAGCGGCTGCAAATTGTCAGTCTGGTGCAGTCTTGATGCCCGGGTATCGTTAGCGTTCTGCGGGGAAGTCTGGAGCACCTCGGGCGCGGTCACAGTTTCCTGCAGTGACCGAGGTTAGTGTTTTTCGGGCGATAATAGCGAGCGGCGTCTCGGCTGTGCAGAGTGTTACAGGTTGACAGCCCACCGATCCGGAACAGCTGGCCGGCATGGGCACGCACCCTGCTAGAGGGATAGCGGGGATACGGCCCGCGCATGTGCCGATGGACCGGTATTAAGTTAAGTAGCGGGCGACCTGGTGGGTTTCACACAGCGGATGCCCCGTGGGGAGGGGATGGATCGATTTCTGGGCAGATCCAGCTGGGTTAAATCAATTGTGAGTGCCAACTTTGCAATATTTATTCCTATGGGTAACAAATGTAAGCGCCTAAAATTAAACCCCTCATGGCTGACACTTGGGATTAAAAGGGCTATAAAGAACAAGAAAACGGCATTTAAATATTACAAAGACTGTAACCCTTGAAAAGTATAAATTGGTAAATAAATCATGTAAGTAAGAAATTTAATCTCTGGAGGCGACAATCATTTTTTATCATAAGAACTATAAATCTGTGGAATAGCCTCCCACAAAAGCTTGCTACAGGATCAACCGCTGACAGCTTCAAAAAAGGATTAGATGCTTATTTAGAAGAAAATAACATTAACAGTTACTATTAGCTGTTATTAGTGAAAAAAAAATAAAAATAACTTACCCCAACACCCCCCCTACCCCAACACCCTTGGTTGAACTTCATGGACATGTGTCTTTTTTCAACCGTATTACCTATGTAACTTTATTGTTCGCTTGCTGGTTTGCCCTTTGCCCTACAATTCAAGTCAGTGTCCTGGCACATTCAAAAGTATTCCCATTGTGTAAGGCTACACATGGAAATGTTTTTCCATGTTCAATGTCTTTTTATTTTTTTTCCTTTTTGAAAACAAAGCTTTAGCGCCAGAGTAATTATAAAAGCTCACTTCATGTCCTCTCTGATAAGAGTAGCAGGGCTGAATGGTGTAAGCACACTGTGTGCACCGTATTGGAGTGAGCTGGGAGCTGGGCTTGACTGTGTGGAGGACTCCTTTCTAGCATATCATTAACACAGGGTTTCAGCTAGGCACAAGCCTCAGGGATGTTTTTGTAATCTGGATGGGGAGGAGACGCTGGCGGCAGAGGAAGAAGACATTTTCCTTCCTTTCTGTGACCAGAGCAAAGACACAACATGGGAGCTGCAAGGCAAATTATTTTATTATATTAAGTTTGACTGGTCAATACCTTTAATCTTAAAAACCTTTTCTATATAAGCAATATACAATATCACACACACCGTCCGTCATCCAGCTTAAAGCATTTAACATTAACTGAATATGAGGAAATTAAAGAAATAAAATGTCTTCCTTATATGGCAGGGTAAGATGTGATGACCTAAAATATGAGGCAGGATAATACATTGTACCCTAGTATGACTTGTTTATTCTAAGTGTGTCATACACCCCGCTTCCACCATTCATGACATCTGGGTAGTCTCCAGTAGAGGGCGAACTTCTGCAGAGATGAATGCAAAAAAGAAGCTCCTCCCGGTCCATAAATACCTGTTACCTCCCACTAATCCCCCAACTCCTTCTCTGCAAGAGCGACGAGCAAGTCAGAAGATGAAGACTTCTATTCCTTGCAGGTAAGCAGGCTCACGCCCGGCCATTCTTGCCCCTATTTCTGCCTGGACCTTATTCCATTGTCCCGTATGAGCCTCCCAGCCTTGGCTGTAGGACCTGGTGAGGATAGGCAACACCTTTGTAGGTGTTTAAGGAGCATTGCTCCTCCGTGAGACCCCATTGCAAGGGGTAGGCGGTGTCCGGGTTGGTGACCCCGGTTTGGGATGCCCTGTCCGTTCTACCGTATCCGTCCACCAGACTCTGGTTCCAGATCCCCCACCTTCCGGGTCCCTTCCTTAACCCTCCAGCTGGGGGGGGGGGGCAGGCTTGTCCCTCACATTTCTTTATTGTGTGGGTGCTTACAGTGTGTGTGTGTGCTCGCATGTTGCGGTGTACTGTCACTTTGCTGTGGGTCTGCACCATGCTGTGCAGCGTTTAGCAGAGGGAGCTTCTCCCCCTCAGGCTGCGTGTTGGGGGGGGGGTGGCCGGGCCCTTGGCGCGGCCGTGGGCCGCCCCTCCCCCTCGTTTTGGCGCCTTGCTGAGGCTCAGCCCACGGCTGGATCCGCATTGCTGGACTTGCGGGAGGGGGGCGTGGCCTAACGAGCGCGCGTTCTGCGCTGACCCGCCCCTCTTCTTCTCTTCACTCCCTCCAGGCAAGGCTGTGCTGGGCTCCGGTGGCCATCTTGTTCCTGTTGCTGCTGCGGACTCCGCTGTTTTGTGAGTGCCCTGTGGGCCCCCTCTCTTCCAGTTGTGGCAGCACCCCTCTCCGCAGGGGGCTGCGCTGTCTTTTTTGTACATATTGTGTATATAGATGTATCTATATAGTTATATATATTATAGTATTAGGTAATGTATGAGTGTTGGCTGATGGGTCCCCTTTCATTCATATCTTTCAGGAGGACTCCCTGTGTTCTGCATGTTAGGGGGTTCTCCCGGTCCTAGGGTCCCTAGCTTTAAATTACACCTTTTCCAAATCCTCCCACTGGGACTTTAAAGGGGCAACCCAGGGTCACTTACCAGCTTAATTCCCTAGGGTAATTGCGACTACCCCAAAATATCACCATATGGAGGCTCCGCAGGATACTGGGCTTGGGCTTCCTTCGGGACAATCCCGGCCGTGTGTGGGTTGTGGGGTATCCCTTATGGGGGAGAATGTGCTAATTTGTATTCCATGTGCACAAAAGGCCATATCGCGGCAGTCTGCTTCCCAGGCTTCTGGGTCAGCATCGTCCGCTTCATCGCCTACCCCTCCCCGTCTTATCCGTACCCCAAGTGACATCGTCACTAGTGGGGAGTCACACTCTGATGTTTGTGCTCGCCTGGCCAGCATTGAGAGATTTCTTTCCGGCGCAGTGGGCAAAAAGGCCCATGCCAAGAAGAGACATTTATCGCCGGTATGGCCGGCTTTGGATTTTGATGAGGATGAGTGGTCAGATTATTCCCCGTTAGAGTAGGGGGAGTTGTTTGAGGAATCCGAATCTGACGATGTGCAGTTGTGTGATAATGGTGTTATGCAGGCGCTGGGGGATTCCATTGACACTTCTAAAGTTCTGGCCCATCTCCTGGAGGTTTTGGACGTTGCCCCACCGGAGGCGGCCCCTCTCAAAAAAGGGGAAATTTTCGGGTCCTCTAAGCCCCACTTGGAGTTTCCTACGCAAAGTCATTTTGATGCATTGAGCCTTAGGGAATGGGAGAAACCGAGTCGGCTTCCCGGCGTTCCTCAGGGATGGGATAGGAAGTATCCCTTCCCGGTTGATGCGGTAAAGCGCCGGTCTTCCCCTCCCGAGGTCGACGTGCCTATTTTGGGGTTGTCCAACACCTCTGTGGTCCACACCCCTGATGCCACTACCCTCAAAGATGGTGAGGATAAGCGCATTGATCAGTTGGCTTGCCATGCCTTTGCCAGTGTGGGTTCAGCCTTACGGCCTGTGTGTGCATCTGCGCTCGCGGCTGTGGCTAATAGATCCCTTGTCAGGGAGTTTTTAAATAGTACCCATTTTGATCCGGCTAGCGCTGAGTTAGCTGCCCTTAAAAGATGTGAATTGTTTGTGGATTTTAACTTGGCTGCTATGGAAGACACTATTGTTATGTGTAGTAGAACTTCGGTCTTATTGGTGGCCCTGCGCCGATCGGTCTGGCTTCGCCAGTGGGCGGCGGACTTTGCAGCCAAGAAATCGCTTATCTCTCTTCCCTTCCTGGGTACGCGGCTGTTTGGAGATAAGTTGGATGCGGTGGCTAAGGGTGGTAAGCTACCCCAGGGTAAGAAGCAGCGTCGCTCCTTTCGGGGGGCGAGCGCCTTCAACCCTTCTTTTTGAGGTGCCAGAGCCGTCAGAGGTTTCGCCTACTCAGGCGTCAGAGGTTCCTCCTGGGGCAGAGGCAGAGGACGGGCCCGTCCAGCATCTGCCTGGGGCTCCAAACCTAAGCCCCCTGCCAAACCAACTCAGCAATGAAGGGGCGCCCTCACCCGTACGGGTGGGGGGACGGCTGCGGCTCTTCTTCCAGGTCTCGGGTGCCCAGGAGGTCACAGACAGGTGGATTCTGGAAGTGGTCTCGTCCGGGTACAAGCTGGAGTTCGAGTACTGGCCCCCTCCAAGATTCTTAAGGTCTCGGGTGCCCACGGACTCTCAGGCTGCACAGGGGCTCCTGTTGGCAGTCCAAAATCTTCGGAACATGGGAGTCATATGTCCTGTGCCTCCCTCGGAGAGAGGCAGGGGCTACTACTCCAATCTTTTCACGGTCCCCAAAAAGGATGGATCCATAAGACCCATTCTGGATCTAAAAATTCTCAACAGGTTCATCAGAACCAAGAAGTTTCGCATGGAGACTCTGCGCTCTACCATCGGTTCCCTTCGTCAAGGGGATTTTATGACGTCCATAGACATCAAGGATGCTTACCTGCATGTTCCAATCTTCCCAGTGCACCAGAGATTTCTCAGGTTTGCGGTGGAGAATCTTCATTTTCAGTTTGCGGCCCTCCCGTTCGGGCTGACCTCAGCACCAAGGGTTTTCACCAAGGTTCTGGCGGGCATAATGGCCCTGCTCAGGGCCCAGGGCATTCGCATTGTGCCGTATCTGGACGACCTGCTGATTTCAGCTTCTTCCTTCCGTCAGGCGGAACTGGACACCAAGACTGTGGTGTCGACTCTGGAGAGGTTCGGATGGGTGATCAACCACCCCAAATCCTCTCTTTCTCCTTCCAGGGAGATTTCATTCCTGGGCATGAATCTGGATACCACTCAGGCCAGAGTGTTTCTACCTCGACCCAAGGTGCAGGGGGTTCAGGATCTGATTTGCCTTCTTCTGGCCATTCGTTGCCCCTCTATCCGGATGGGGATGAAACTGGTAGGTTTGATGGTGGCGTCCTTCGAGGCAGTCCCCTTTGCCCAGTTCCACATGAGGTCGCTCCAGCTTCACCTGTTGTTGCATTGGGACAGATATCCGCAGTCCTTGGATCAGTCCTTCCGGATGTCTCCCAGGGTTCGGCAGTCACTTCAGTGGTGGCTGGAGCCAAGCAATCTGTTGAGGGGCAGGTCTTTTGTGGCCCCTTGTGGGGAAACGGTGACCACGGATGCCAGCCTTTCGAGCTGGGGAGGTTTCTGGAAGAGTCATCAGTTCAGGGGGTTGTGGGGTCCTTAGGAGGCTCACACCCCCATCAATGTCCTAGAGCTCAGAGCCATCCGGCTTGTTCTGTCAAGGCTGACACCTCACTTACAGGGCTTGCCGGTTCAGGTTCGATCAGACAATCGAACGGCGGTGGCCTACATCAATCACCAAGGAGGGACTCGCAGCAGGAGTGCCCTCAGGGAAGTCTCTCTGATCTTGACTTGGGCTTAGAGCAATGTCCCTTGCATTTCGGCAGTTTACATTCCGGGAGTGGAGAACACGGAGGCGGATGCCCTGAGCAGGGGCTTCTCTCGCCGAGGGGAGTGGTCTCTCAATCTTGGGATTTTTCGGTCCCTGTGTCACAAGTGGGGGATAGGACCTCACGGCACAATCACAAGCTTCCATCCTTTGTGTCTCTATCTCAGGATCCTCTGGCTCTAGCGGTGGATGCCTTGTCTCTTGCCTGGAGGGATCTGGGGTTCCTGTATCTGTTTCCCCCCTTCTCCATGGTGGGCAAGGTAGTTCGCAAGCTGGTTCTGGAGGTGGGGCCAGCAATTCTGGTGGCCCCAATGTGGCCAAGACAGGTTTGGTACGCAGACGTCGTAAGACTGGCCATAGGGTCAACTACTTTACCCCAATTTACAAACGCTGGCTTTGACGGCTTGGCTGCTGAAACTTTCATTCTGAAGGAGGAAGGTTTGTCTGAGGCTGTCGTTCAGAATTTACTATAGTAAATTGGCGTTCCTATATTGACTGGTGTGAGGCTAGGGCCTTACCTTGCAGGGTGTTTTCGATTCCTAGGATTTTGGAGTTTCTACAACACGGTCTGGATCAGGGTTTCCAGCTCAGTACTTTGAAGGGTCAGGTTTCTGCCCTGGCTGTCTTTTTTCAAAGGTCTTTTGCTTTGCATCATCTGGTCAAGACTTTTTTCCAAGGGTTCACTCATGTTCGGCCCCCTAGAAAGTCTTTGGTTCCCGTTTGGGACCTAAATTTGGTTCTGTCGGCCCTCCAGGGGCCTCCTTTTGAACCGATGCAGGATGTGGCTCTTTCTGTGCTCACTCAAAAGGTTGCCTTTTTGGTGGCTATTACCTCTGTTCGGCGTGTCTCTGAGTTGAGAGACACCAGGATAAGGTGGTTTTTCGCTTTAAACCAGATTTCCTTCCTAAGGTGGTTTCTGCTTTCCATATCAATCAGGATGTAGTTCTCCCTTCCTTGTGTCCTAAGCCTAGCAATGACAAGGAGAGGGTTTTGCACTCTTTGGATGTGGTTCGTTGTGTGAAGTACTATTTGGTTGCTACTTCTCCTTTTCGTAAGACGGACGCCTTGTTCGTGGTGCCTTCCGGGCCCAGAAAAGGTTTGGTGCCCGCCAAGTCTACCATTAGTAAATGGATACGCCAGGCCATTGTTGGGGCCTATTCTGCTAAGGGGAGGACTCCCCCTTTTAAGATCACTGCACATTCTACTCGTGCTGTTGGTGCGTCCTGGGCTTTTCAGCACCAGGCTTCTGTTGAACAAGTTTGTAAGGCTGCTACTCGGTCTTCCGTTCATACTTTTTCCAAGTTTTTGTTTCAATATATCTTTATTAAGATTTTACAAATTATACAGAACAGAAGAAAAAAAACAATAGCAAAGAGGGTCACAGGGTGAGAATGACACGGCAGCTCAGCAAATGGGTCGCTATCTCATTCGATATAGGAGGGTCCGGGCTAGCCTCGTACCCATCAGGGTACACTGAAAGATCAGGCACAGGGTAATCGCAGACAACCATCAATAGTGCCCAGCGTATCAACCGGGTCGCCCCCTCTAAAAGAAGGCACTCCCCTATCCACAGGCCCGTCCCCTCATCTAATTCCAATGTACAGCAACCGTAGCCATCCCCCCGCGGTCCGAGAGAAGAAAGTGGAAATGGAGAGAAAAAAGGAAGTAACGAACAAGGAGAAAGAGTTTACATAGGAAAGATTTCAAAGGGAAGAAATGGTAGAAAAAGACAAGGAAAGGGAACGAAGCACCTGGGCTTCAGGAGCCCATCGGCCCCATCCCCAACCCCCCCCATCCGGCCATACCCCATTGCTTCCACTAAAGGGTCATACCCTCACTCAAGGCCCCCCCTCCCCCTCAGCTCAACCACGCTCCAGCAGTATCTGAAAGTCAGGGGAAACCCGCGAGACCTCCCCATACCACTCCACCAGGGACGGGACAACATATCACCGACCTAGCGGCCGTGAGTAAATGCCTCAGTAGCCCCTTCTTATTTGTTGACACCGATCCAGGGATCATCGATAGGAGGGTAACCTGCGGAGTGTGTGGGACCTTCTCAAGTGTCAGGTGTTCATATATTCCCAGTACTCCCTCCCAAAAGGCCTTCACCCTTGGGCACTCCCACCAGATATGCAACATGGTCCCCGGGGCCCCGCCGCACCTCCAGCAATCCCCAGTGTCCGCTCCCCCAAATTTCACAAGATCCGATGGGCATCTATACCATCTCGCCAGGATTTTGTAGTTTCGTTCCTGAGCTCTGGACGCCACAGACAATCTGTGAGTAAGCGCAAAGGATTTTTCCCACTCGCCGGACTCGAATGTTTGTCCCAGGTCCTTCTCCCACCTCTTACAGTACCGGGGCAACTCCCCTTCCTCTTCCCCGTCCCGGAGAATCCTATAGAAAAGAGATATCACGTGCTTAGGGGGAGAAGGGTCCCGCAGGACTCTTTCCAGAGGCGTGAGAGGGCAGGAGAGGCTCGAGACCGGCGTAAGAGACTTGATATAGGCGACCAGCTGAGCATGTAAAAACCAGGAGATATTCCCATGTTCTCCTCGGGCCCACAAATCAGAAAGGGAGGGGGGACCCATCCCTGATACTATATCACCCAACCTGGTGTCTTGAGATATATCCCATATAAGGAAGAACTTAACATTCGCCCCTGGAGGGAAGGACGGTTGTCAAATAGTGGGGTGAGGGGACCCGGTCTGCGTGACAGTCTTCCCCGTCTCAAGAACCTATCCCAAATCTTCAGCAGAGGGCCCACCAGGTAGGGTAAACCCTGAATCCCGAGCCTGCGTGAGGGGTCCACCCAAGGCAAGGCCACCAGACCAAGGGGGGAAACGTCTCCCTCGATGCCAACCCAGCATTTATCATCTTTATGATGAAACCAATCTGAAAGACGTACCAGCACCGAGGCAGCGTGGTAAGTCCGAAGGTCCGGAACTCCAAGCCCCCCCCCCCCAATTTAGATCTGAGAAGCGTCTCCCTCCGAATCCTGGGTCTCCCGCTGCCCCAGACAAATTTGAAAAAGACCCGCTGAAGGGATTGGAAGAAGCCCCGTTCCGGTGCTAAAGGGACTGCCTGGAAAAGATAAAGAAACCTGGGGAGGATATCCATTTTAAGGATATTTATACGGCCCAACCATGAATACTGTTTCTTATTATATGAGTTAAGGCCAGTAACCGTGGAGTGCCGAAGCGGGGCATAGTTAAGTTTATATAGCTTCCCCAGATCAGAAGGTAACTGAACACCTAAGTATTTTATAGCTTCTTCCTGCCACTTAAAGGGAAAGTTTACTTGTAAGAGACGTTGAGTCTCTGCGTCTAGCGAGACATTCAGGATCTCTGTTTTGGATAAGTTCACCTTGAAATTGCTCAATTCGCCAAAGCGCTTGAACTCCGCCAGAACAGAGGGCATGGATGTGTGAGGTGAGGTTATATACATGAGCAGGTCATCGGCAAAGAGAGAGAGCTTATGTTCCCTTCCCCCGCAGACGACCCCTTTGATATTCGGGTTAGCCCTCAGCGCATTGGCCAGGTGCTCCATTACTAGCGAGTAGAGCAGCGGAGACAGGGGGCACCCCTGCCGAGTGCCGTTACAGATATGGAAGGAACCAGACAGGGAGCCATTCACCTTTACCTTTGCAGTAGGTTCCTGGTATAGAGCCATGATTCTCGCTAACATAACCGGGCCTAAGCCCAACTGGTCCAATGTAGCTCTCAGGAAACCCCAATGCACCCTGTCGAACGCTTTTTCTGCATCCACCGCCAGCACGCACGCTGGAATAGCCTGCGACTGTGCGTAATGCATTAGAGAGATCGTTTTGATGGTGTTGTCTCTCGCTTCCCTTCCCGAGACAAACCCCACCTGGTCGAAGTTAATCAAAGAGGGAAGCAGCGGCTGCAGCCTAAGAGCAATAATTTTGGCATATATCTTCAGATCTACATTGATCAATGAGATTGGCCTATAGCTGCCTGGCAGGGTAGTGTCCCTGTCAGGTTTAGGTATGACCGCAATGTGCGCCTCTAAGGCCTGTCTCGGGAAGGAACAGTCGCTTGAAATCGAGTTGAACACCTTAACTAGGAAAGGGGCGACCAGAGCCCCCAATGTTTTATAAAATCTGGGGGTGAACCCATCAGGGCCTGGACTTTTACCCGCGGGGGCCTCTCCTATTGCCTTAATTACCTCTTTCAAGTCAAAGGGGTCTTCAAGCAAATCACTGTCCTCAGCGGGCAGGGCTGGAAGAGCTGTGTCTCTAATATACTCTACTATCGGGGCGCCCTCCATCTGGAGCAGGTCCTGGGCAGGAGTGGATCCAAGGTTATAAAGCTTGGAGTAAAAGGCTTGAAACTCGCCCGCTATCTGGGGAGTCTTGTGGAGCTCCGATTCCCCCCCCCCCAATCATAGGGACAAACGTGCCACCCTGCCTGGGATGGGGAGACCTAGCCAGCATCTTACCACACTTATCGCTGTGTTCGTAGATATGGGCCTTAAATCTGTCACGATATTTGAGGAAGCACTGGTCGTACAGGCCCTTCAGACCCTGTCTAGCGTCCAATAACTCCCTCAAAACAGCTTGCGTGGGGGCGGTCTTGTGCGTCTCCTCCAGTTCCCCGATACACGCCAGGGCAGCCCCAATCTGTTTCGCCCTGTCCCTCTTGAGTCTGGACCCGTGCTCAATGACGACCCCGCGTAGCACACATTTGAGGGCCTCCCACTGCAATGGAAGTGGGGTTGGGTCGTTCACATGGTCAGACTGGAAATTAGTTATGGAAGTTTTAATTTCAGCTAGACACCCAGCGTCTTTCAACAGGTTATCGTTCAGACGCCAGCTGTATTGCCTAGGGGCGACTTCCGGGATCGGGAGGCTCAAGAAGACAGGGGCGTGATTCGACCACAGTATCTGTCCAATAGAGGTATCAGGATCACGCGACAGCGCGTGGTGGCTAAGGAAGATGTAGTCCAATCTGCTATATGTGTTGTGGGGGTGGGAGAAGAACGTGTAGTCCCTTGCCCCTCCATGCTGAACCCTCCAGGTGTCTATTACCTGAAGAGTGCGGAGTGCATCACGGAACCTATGCAGTTTAGAGAAAGGTATCCCCGATTTACCCTGGGAAGAATCAAGATGCGGGTCAAGGGCTAGATTGAAGTCCCCCCCTATTACCAGGGTGCCCTCTGAAAACTCCTCTAGTATACGCAATATCCCAAGACCAACCTCCACCTGGGCCTGATTTGGTAGATACAGATTAGCAAGAGTGTACCTGGCCCCATAAAGTGTGAACTGGAGAAAAAGGTATCTGCCCTCTGGATCTACTTTCGATTCCAATGGCTCCAGAGGGACACCCCTATGAACTGCAATGGAGACCCCCTTAGATTTGTTTTCTGGATTAGAGCTGTGGAACCATCTGTCATAGTATTTATTCCTAAGCTCCGGGATTTTCCCCTGACAAAAGTGTGTCTCCTGTAGCAGAACGATATCCACCCTTTCCCTATGGAATCCGTACAATATTTTTGCTCTTTTCTCAGGGACGTTCAACCCTCTAGCGTTGAAGGTGCAGATCTTAATACCCGCCATGGCAGCTCAAGGCTGCAGCCACAGCTCGGGGAAGGGTACACTGCGGCGGCCAAGAGGGTCAAAGGCCAAAGGGGACGAGTCTGAGGGGTCAGAGACGAGGACCGAGCTCCAGGGAAGACAGCAATAGATATAAAACAGTTGACAGGAAAAGAAATTGGAAACTCCAATGGGGTATAGAGACAAAAGAGGAGATAGAAAGAAGGTAGAAAAAACCCAAATAAGCCCTACCTTACAGAGGAGGGCAAGTGCAAATGTTGAGGACGATGTCCTCGAACGCCGCGCACTACCTACCGGACAAAGTCCAACAGGACGGCGCGGAAAGGTTGTTGTGGAAGGTAGCCTAACCACTCAGGAGCCAACCCCAATTTGCTCAAGGATACTAATTAGGCTCCCCATCTCCCGCTCGTCTATAAGGCAGTAAACCTCCAGTATCATCAAGGGAGTGCACACAGCATCTCTCCAAGAACCCCCGAACTCCAAAACGAACTCAGAACTAGCTAACATAAAAAACAACAACAAGAAACATTAACCTCAGAATGGCCCCCAAGCGGAATCCACCCCCCATCAGGTCCAAAAACAACCAGGGGTCACCTCCCCTTCCATTGAAACCAAAGACAAGATGTTACACTGTACCCGCTCCCCCGGTCCCAAGACCAGCGGACAGGCAGGCAGCCCCCTCCACCACCGCCACAACGTGCGACGGATAGGACGGGGGGGAAGCCAGCCCGCCCACAGAACCCGAGAGGGGGGGTATGCCCATGCACCCATCCCACTCCCGACCACCCCCTAGCAGCCCAAACACATAGTCAATGTGAATCATAAAAGTCACTCTGGAAGTCCTTGTTAGAGGATCAATGGGATACAGAAAGCGGGGGGCGGGGGGGGCACAAGGGGAGGAAAACCGTCATCGGAATGGAAGGGGCGGCTAAGCGGCAAAAAGGGAGGATGGGGGATGGAAAATGGGAGGGGGGGCTAGCGATCGGCCCAGGAGCATCTCTCCTCCGGCCTCTGGCTATCCGTGGCTTACGAGGCTCCCTCTGCGGCATGGGAGGTGGGGGGGTCAAACCCCAGCCAGTCCGGGAAAGGGTCCAATTCCAGGAAAATAAACAAACCCGGGAGGTCCGCCTTGCTTCTGAGGGCGAACGTGGAGTTGTCCTTGCGTACTACAAGGTGGAATGGGTGGCCCCATTTGTAAGAGGCACCAACTTCTAGTATCCTGTCAAGGAGAGGCCGCAGCACTCGTCTCATCTGCAGGGTGCGACGCGACACATCCGGCAAAATCATAATTTGAGAGCCCCTGTGTCCAATCCTTCCCCTTTCCAATGCCAAGCGCAAGATTTCTTCCTTGACAAGAAAAAAGTGAATTCTGCATAAAACGTCTCTGGGGGCCTGAGGATCCCCGGCCAGGCGCCCGGCTACTCTGTGAATTCGATCAATAATCATCTCGGCGTCTGGCGGCTTTCCTAGCAGACCGTTGAATAATTCTGTCGCCCATAAACGCAGGTCTTCCGATCTAATTGATTCTGGGATGCCTCGGAGCTTCAGATTGTTTCGTCTATTTCTGTTCTCTTGGTCGTCCGTCTGGAGCCTGATTTCTACCAGCTGTTGATGATGTAGTGCTTGATTTATCTCAAGAGTCGTCAGACGTGTGTCATATTCTGAGCGGGATTCTTCAAGCGAGGCAACTCTAGTATCCAAGGCAGAAGACTTTTGCTACAGGTCCTCGATTTCTCTGCGCAAGGCTCGTTCAATTCTGGTAGCCAATGCCTCCAGGTCCGCCCTGAGCTCAGCTTTAGTCGGGAGGCTTTGCAAAAGATCCCGAAGACTAGGATCAACAGGGGACTGCGGGAAGAGCTGTCTGACCGGGGCCTGGGCCGGGGGCATCCCATATCAGGGGTCGCGGGATTCCGCATCAGGAATAAATCGTCGGGCGGGACCTGGGCCTCCTGACTCATCCATGAGGTCGCATAACTGAGACAGGTCACCTGGCATGTAGAGGTCCGGGCCCGGCGACCACTCCAAAGGTGGGGTCCCCATGGGGGGATGATGAGGTGCATGGTCGGTCCCAGAACCCCCAGGGGCCGGGTGCACATCCGCCCTTATAATCTGCGGGCTCCGTTCAGGACTGTCCCCCCAGGTGCGGGGTGTGAGCGGTGACTGGGCCGGTGATGGCCACTCAGGGGCCGAGGGGTCAAGCTGTGGGGAGGAGACCATGACGGTGTGGCCCTTTAAGTCTCTGTGTTTAAGGTGAAGGCCTTCATCAAGACTTTTATCTGGACTGCCCTCATTTTTATTCACACTGTGTGGCAAGGGAGATTTAGAGGCAGAAAACGCATGTTGGAGAGAGGGTGGGGGCTCCACACTGCCCGTTCTCTGAGGCTCCAGCCTCTCCTCTGCAGCAGCACAGCGGTCTCCCGGCGCCCTCACCGAGCATGCGCCGGCTGAAACAGTATAATTCTCCGGCGGGGCTGCAGGGCGGCCCCCGAGCCGCGGCGAAGCTCCCCGCCGCTCATCCGAGCTTCCCCGGCACGCGCGCCCGGTGACGTCACCGCAGGCTCCGGACAGGATGCGGCCACATCTTCCACCGCAGCAACAGCCCCAGGAACGGGCACTAAGGTATGCTGGGAGTTCCGCCGACCACGGGGCCCCCCGCAATCCATCGCCGCCCCTGTCACCTTGCGGCGACTCGCGATGCGCGCTTCTCCCTCATGAGGCCGGCTGGGCGCCATCTTGGGCTGCTGGACTCTCTGCCCTGTCGGATCCCGGCGGCCGAAAAAACTGCCGATGTCCTTCTTTGGGGGTCTTTTGGCAGACCCCCCAGCTCTCTTCTTCCTCCCGCTCCCCATTACGCCAGATCAGGGGGATTTAGGGGGCCTCGATCAACTAGTAGATAAGGGGTAACGGCAGAGCTCGTAGCCTCGCGTCCTCACTCCTTCATGACCAGGCCACGCCCCCAAAAACCTTTTTCCAAGTTTTACAAGGTTGATGTGCAGGCCTCAGCGGATGCTGTTTTTGGCCGCAAGGTTCTGCAAGCTGCAGTGGTTTAAGTTGGTGCATTTTTTTCCTGTTTTTTTGTCGGTTCCCACCCATGACGGACACTGCTATTGGATGTCCCAGATGTCATGAATGGTGGAAGCGGGGTGTATGACACACTTAGAATAATACCATTTTGTGAGTACTCACCTTTAAAATGGGTATTATGAGTGTGTCATACACCCCGCTTCACCCCACCCTTGTTGTATTCCGGATCCTTTATATGGTGAACCTTTTTTATTTTTGTTGTTATATTGGTTCTTCCTGGTCCTCTTACTGCTATCATACACTGGGGGATTAGTGGGAGGTCCCAGGTATTTATGGACCGGGAGGAGCTTCTTTTTTGCATTCATCTCTGCAGAAGTTCGCCCTCTACTGGAGACTACCCAGATGTCATGAATGGTGGAAGCGGGGTGTATGACACACTCATAATACCCATTTTAAAGTGGACCAACACCCAGGGGGGATCGGCCCGGAAATCTATAAGATTCCCTGACCGATCAGATCCCTCCCCGCGGGGCATCCGAAATCGGGATGTCCCGCGGGGAGGAACCCCCCAGGAGGCCCACAAACCTTACCTCAGCCCCGTTCCATCGGCGCATGCGCGAGCCGCGGACGCGTCTCGCGCTTCCCTCTAGCAGGGCGCGCACCCGCGCCGGCCGTTTGTGAATGGCCAGTGCAGGCGCGCTCCCTGTTAGAGGGAAGTGCGAGACGCGGCCTCCAGCGCTCAGAGCCAGCTGAGGCGGCCTTGGACGCGCATACCACAGCGGCTCTGAGCGCTGTGATTGGCTGGCGCGGTCACGTGGGAGCGGGGAGAGGTGAGTTTTTTGGGGCTTTCTGGGGGGTTTCAGACAGCGGGGCACCCCCGATCGGGGTGCCCCACCGAAGTGGACCAAAACCCAGGATAGTCAAAATCCTGGGTGTTGGTCCACTTTAAAGGTGAGTACTCACAAAATGGTATTTTTGTCTTTAAATTAAAAGTGGTCAGCATTACCTAATTTGCCCAGTAGAGGGCCATCATTTCCCTAACTTAACATTACTCATGAAGTTTTAGTTTTCCTTTATATGGCTACTTCCAATCTACAGTTCGAAACTTGGCATTTTTAAGAACGTGGGTGTTAGGAGCCAAAGTAGCGGGGCAACCAGATTGCTACAAACCCTAAAATCCTGCCCAACAATTGTCTATTGATGGTCTTTTGTTAAAGCGGAAGTGACGCAGGGAATTACAAATTAAAAAACACCTCACCTTAGCCTCGGTCCATCACTGCTCTGACTGTGGTCACCACACAGAAAGACACAAAGCAGCATCTCCCGGTTCTGTGAGCAGAATGCCGCCAATGGTGGGACTCCTTTCCTGGCATTGGCTCGTTATGATAGTATTCTGAGGAAAGTGCAAATCTTGGGTTTTGGTGCCACTTTAAGGTGTGAGAAAAAATGAGAAAACTCAGCATACCATCGTCCAGTATCTTAAGTGTCTCATTTATCAAGCACCATCTGCAAGAAAATGCCACATCAGTGAAAATTAACATTTAGAATTTGCTTTTTTCACTACTCTAATTGGCAGATCGTGGGTTTTATTTTTAATATAAACTTCATGGTGGTCAGTTAAATTATAAAAACATAGTTTATCAGTGTTGTTATACCTATCTTAACTGTATTATGCTTAGACAGTACTGGTTTCTGCAAGATACAGTACTGTCAGACAGGCTATTTCAAAAGTTACTATAGTAACATATTATGTTAGGCTAAATAAAGATTTTAGTCCATCCAGTTCAGCCTGTTTATCTCCTTCCAGTGGTCTAGTAGTTATTACATGCCAGGAAGGCATCCAGGACACTTTTGAACTCTTTTAGTGTATCCTTCATAACTACCTCCTCTGGTAGAGAATTCCATAGCCTCACTGCTGTTACAGAGAAGAATCCCCTCCTATGTTTGTGGAGGAAGCCCCTTTTCTCTAACCTTAGTGGATGCCCTTGGGTTACGGTTACACTCCAGGGTTTAAATAGATCATGAGCAGATCTTTGTAATGACCCCAAATATATTTATACATAGTTATTAGATCATCCCTCAGGCGTCTCTTTTCTAAACTAAATAAACCTAACTTTGACAATCTTTCAGGGTACTCTACAATTTATTAACTTAGTGCCCCTCCTTTGAATGCGCTCCAGTTCTGATAAGTCCTTCTTACTCATATGGTGTCTGACCAGTGACTTGTTCGGTTGCAAAATGATGCTCTGGTCATGGGCATTTATGTCCTTCTTGATGCACCACATGACCCCGTTTGTTTTGGCAGCTGCTGCCTGGCATTGATTACTACAGTTAAGTTTATAATTAACCTAAACTACTGGGACCTTTCCCATTGTAGTTTTACTAAGCATTTCCTTATTTAGTGTGTAATGATGGCACAAATTTCTCCTTCTTACATGCATAATTTACTTTTATCTGTATTAGTCTTCATTCGCCATTTTACTGCCCATGCTTCCAATTTATCTAAATCTGTTTGAAGCTGCCTGCTGTCCTCTTTAGTGTTAATTACTTTATACAGCTTAGTATCATATGCAACGATTTAGACTTTACTGTTTAATCCATACCCTATGTCATTAATATATATATATATATATATATATATATATATATATATATATATATATATATTTATTTAAGAGAACTGGTCCCAGAACTGACCCTTGTGGTACTCCACTAGTAACGACGACCCAAACTGAGTATGTACCATTGATAACCACCCTCTGTTTCCTATCATTAAGCCAATTTCTCACCCATGTGCACACATTTCACTTAGGTACTCCAGGATAACCATCAAGCAGCTTGCCCACCATAGATGTTAAACTTACAACCTTAGACCCCTTTTTATTATTACTTTTATATACTGGCACCACATTCGCTAAACACCAATCTTCCAGAACAGCCCCCATAATTATTGAATCAACAAATATGAGAAATAATGGCTTGTCTATTACTGTACATAACTCCCTTTAAACACAGGAATGTATGCCATCTGGTCCTGGGGATTTATCAATTTTATTCTGCGTGAGATGGCTCTGAACTTCTTACTTGGTTAGACCAGTGACATTTAATGGAGAGTTTGGGTTATTGTTTCGCATTTCACCTGGCATGTCACGTTCTTTTGTAAATATAGAAGCAAAGAAAAATCACTTTCTCCTCATTTCCCTCTATAGTTGCCCCTCCTTGCTTTTCAGGGGGCCCACATAGGTTTGTATCTTTTACAGTTTATGTAGCTAAAGAACACTTTGTGGTTAGTTTTACTCTCTTTGTCAATCTGTCTTTCCTTCTCCAGCTTTGCTGTCCTTAACTGTTTACATTTCATTCATTCGTTTATTTTCTTCTTTATAGTTTTGTAACTCTTCCACAGTCCTTTCCTGCTTTAAACATTTAAATGCTTATTTGTTATTTATTGTTCCCCTAACCTTTTTGTTTAGCCACATAGGTTTACTCTTTATAACCCTTTCATTCCTGTAAAGTATATATCTACCACAATGAATATTGAGGATTTCTTTGAAAGTATCCCATTTAGTTTCCATGCTTTTGATTTTAAGGAGATTGTCCCCAGTCAGTGCAGTTTAGGGCATCTCTAAACTGGTCAAACTTTGCCTTCCTGAAGTTCTGCATTCTTGTGGCCCCTTGATAAGACACCCTAGTGACTGCTAAGTGGAAATTAATAGTATTATTATAATTGTTTCCATGGTGTCCCCTGACCTATACCTTTGTTACTTTATCAAGTACATTGGTTAGTATTAAGTCCAATATGGCCTTTACTTGTTGGGAAAGGTAGCCATCTTTTGTTTTAGACCAAAAAAAAATGACTTTATAAGATCCACAGGTTTCAGCATCCCAGTCTATATCTGGGTAGTTAAAGTCCCCCCTAATAACTACCTCATTTAAATTTGGTGCCAGGTTTCATAGGATTGCTACTGTCTACTGGACCAATAACAAGCCGATCGATATAACCTCCATTTGGTGCATGGGAAAGATATAGAACATGTGAATGAGCTCTTAAAGAGGGTTTTTTTTAATGAAGGCTGATGATTAATAGATAAGTAAGTTGGAGAAGGGTTATTACCGTATTTATCGCCCCTATAAGGCGCACTTATTTCTCCCCAAAAGTGGGGGAAAAATGTCCGTGCACCTTATCGGGCGAATGTAAAAAAAAAAAAAAAAAACTCACCCGTTACCGGTGCTCCCGTGTTGCCTGCCACACTGATGCAGCCCAGAAGAAGACAGAGGAGCTGCGGGCTCCGTCCCCGTCCCTGCCGCTGCTATTGCTGTCTTTTCTGGCAGCGATAGCAGCGGCAGGGTCCAGAGACAGCGCCTGCCGCTCCTCCATCTGCTGCCTCTTCTGGCTGGGGCACACGCGAGCACCCAGGTCCGGAGCTGGCCGCTCAGCGGAGAGGTGAGCTTTACTTCTGCCACACTGCCTATGATAATGGGGGAGGGGGGATGCCGTACTACCTATGATAATGGGTGGAGGGAGGATGCCGCACTACCTATGATAATGGGGGAGGGGGGATGCCGCACTACCTATGATAATGGGGGAGGGGGGATGCCACACTGCCTATGATAATGGGGTGAGGGGGATGCCACACTGCCTATGGAAATGGGGGGCCACACTGCCTATATGGGGAATAGGAGGGGGGGGATGCCACACTGCTTATATGGGGAATGGGATGGGGGGAATGTACACTGCCTATATGGGGAATGGGAGGGGGAATATACACTGCCTATATGGGGAATTGGATGGGGGGAATGTACACTGCCTATATGGGGAATGGGATGGGGGGATGCTACACTGCCTATATGTGGAATGTACACTGCCTATATGGGGAATGGGATGGGGGAATGTACACTGCCTATATTGGTGAAATGGGAGTATGGAATGTCACACTGCCTATATGGGGAATGGGAGGGGGGGAATGCACACTGCCTATATGGGGAATAGGAGGGGGAATGCCACACTGCCTATATGGGGAATGGGAGGGGGAATATACACCGCCTATATGAGGAATGGGATGGGGGGATGCTGCACTGCCTATATGGAGGACGGGATGGAGGGGGATGCCACACTGGGTATATGGGGAATGGGAGGGGGGGAATGTACACTGCCTATATGAGGAATGGGATGGGGGGATGCTGCACTGCCTATATGGAGGACGGGATGGAGGGGGATGCCACACTGGGTATATGGGGAATGGGATGGGGGGAATGTACACTGCCTATATGAGGAATGGGATGGGGGGATGCTGCACTGCCTATATATGGAGGACGGGATGGAGGGGGATGCCACACTGGGTATATGGGGAATGGGAGGGGGGGAGAATGCCACACTGCCTATATGAGGAATGGGAGAGGGGAATGCCACACTGCCTATATGGGGAATGGGAGGGGGGAATGTACACTGCCTATATGGCGAATAGGAGGGGGAATATACACTGCCTATATGGGGAATGGGATGGGAGGAATGTACACTGCCTATATGGGGAATGGGATGGGGGGATGCCACACTGGGTATATGGGGAATGGGATGGGGGCATGCCTCACTGCCTATATGGGGAATGGGAGGGGGATGCCACACTGGGTATATGGGGAATGGGACGGGGCATGCCCCACTGCCTATATGGGGAATGTGATGCTACACTGCCTATATGAGGAATGGGATGGGGAATGCCACACTGCCTATATGGGAAATGGGAGGGGGAATGCCCCACTGCCTATATGGGGAATGGGATGGGGGGGATGCTACACTGCCTATATGGGGAATAGGAGGGGGATTCCACACTGGGTATATGGGGAATGGGATGAGGGCATGCCACACTGCCTATATGGGAAATGGGAGGGGGAATGCCCCACTGCCTATATGGGGAATGAGATGGGGGGTGCTACACTGCCTATATGGGGAATGGGATGGGGGGATGCTACACTGCCTATATGGGCAATGGGATGGTGTGTTTTTGGTTTAAAATATATTTTTTTCTTATTTTCCTCCTCCAAATCCTAGATGCGTCTTATGGGCAGGTGCATCTTATAGGGCAAAAATACGGTAATCGTTTAAAGTCATATTTCAGCCAAAGCCGATTTTTAGCCTTTCGTGTCAGGCTACATTTGGCACTATCCTAATCTAAGAAGAAATGGCCGCGATATCAAGGTTTACAGTTTTGCCTAACTATTTCTCTTCTGAAGCATTTGAGCATGGCCCATGGAGCTGTGATGCTGCATAATGGGAAGGGACCAAGATTCTGCTTCAGACACAAGCATTCTCATCACCTTGGCTGTGCTCATTCCCTCTCTCCCTGTTCCTAGGAAACATTGGACCCCTAGACCAGCATTCCCAGAGGCACATGCGCGCACTCCCACAGGCACATGCATGTATGTTGGTAGATAGGTGGGTCATTGCGTAGGAAGGTGAGCAGGTAAGTGGCCAAGTATGTGGGTTGGTAGGTCAGTAGATGGCAAATAGGTAGCTTGGTCAGTGGGCAGGAAGGTAGGTGGGCAAGTAGGCAGCTGGGTCAGTGGGCAGGTGGGTGGCTGGGTAGGAGGTAAGGTAAGTAGTAGGGTCAGAAGGTTGGTAGGTGAGTGGGTAGGTAGCAAGTGTGGCCAGAGAACCTTCAGCAGCACCTCCAAGCTGCCTGGCCTGTGGCTCCAGCTCTGGCTTTCAGGTTGTGTGCTGCACTTAACCACTTCTGCTCCAATTTGCCAATCTGTCTGCGGCTGCAACTCCAGCATCCGGGGGGGGGGGGGGGGGGGGGGGGCGCTTAACTAACATCCTCTGCTCCAATCCACACAGCCTGGGGCCAGCTCTGCTTAGACTGGAGCACTTTCAGCAGGGTTGACCGTGTGCCGGGTGGAAGGAACAGAGGAGGTTAGTGCATCTCACCCACCTCTGCTGACAGCTTAGGAGGCTGGGAGGGGTGGGTGTGGGGTTTAATGGCTCTGAGAGCACCATTCAAGACAACAATAGGCAGGGCATTGGCAGGGGTGGCCAGAGATGGTGGCCTCATTCATGACACTTGGCAAGGTATGCTGCTGCTTATTTTTTTAGTCAACAGGTCTAACTTTAAATAAATAGAGGAGCTTAAGGACCAATCGCCCCCTGCAGCCACCCTGGAATCTATAACAATCCAGGACAGCCAGCTAGCCTGCCCCCAGGCATCCTATACCGTGAGTGTGTGTGAGTATTACAAGCTTAACGTGCTGTTAGCTACGAGGGGGGCTCCAGCATTCTGGATGACCCCCCAAGCTTTTTGCAATCACCACAGTGGGACCAACACCCGTTAAAGTAAAAATGGGTGTTGGTCCGGTTTAAGGTAATCCCAGGTCTATATACTAACCAGGCCGGTATAGTGACAAAAAGCTGTGGTGGTAGCTGAGGGTTTCTCCAGGTTATGTGCCACCAATTAATTGAAAATGCTTTAAGCAGAGAGATAAGGTCACCTATCAGCAAAACAAACCCATTTTGTTTACAATGTAGAATAACACGGCAACAAATCTAAAGCAACCCCACTCCTGCTTATACAACTATTTGGTAGGAACAACAGTTTCTATACTTTCCCAGTATGTTATTGTAGAGCAATGTCCTGCATTCACCACCAAACCCAGTCTGTACACAAAATATATATGATAATATTGAGAAGGATAATGTGCTAAGGAATAGACACTGACTGGTGATGTGTGGGGATGGGGACTATCAAGTACAGAAGCCCTCTGTCTGGATAGTCCTCAGCATGTTGCATACAATGACTCTGAACCCCACTACCCTTTGAACTGGTATAAGGGGCCCTATACAAACAGATAGTGATCCTAAACACACCTCAAAACCCACAATAGACTGCCTCAAAAGACACAAGCTGAAGGTTTTACAAGGCCCTCACAGTCCCCTGATCTAAACATCATTGGATATTTGTGGATAGACCTCGTAACTGCAGCGCATGCAAGGCAAACGAATGGAAGCATTTTGCAAGCAAACATAGAAAAAAATGTAAAGACTCTTGGTCATTACTAGGTACTTACCATGCTAGGTGACCGAAGATTCAGCCTGTTTTGCTTTTTTCATTTTAATATGTGAAAGATGAAAAAAAATAATTTATGCTTAAAAAGGGCCATTTAAATGTCATTCCATCTTCAACTTGCTTAACTGTTTCCAGTAACAGAAATATTGATTTTTTTACATGTCACTTTATATATCTTCTTTTAACACTACCTAAGGAAGGTCATTTGCAGCTTTTGGGCTACAGGCCTGTTCAAGCACTTCCATTACACAAGCCACTTGCATCAGATCCTCATGTGATGATGAAGAAGGATGACTCAATAGCCTATAGATGTCAACAGGCCCAACTCTGAATAAATAGAGGAGCTTAAACCGGACCTTCAGCATCATTTAATGAAAAGCCCCAACCCTTAAACAATTATTCACCAGCATCTAAAATTAATATATTTTAAGTTTTCAGTCACTTATTATTCTTTCCCCCACTTGGCTACAACGCTGTTCAGGACTCGGATACGGGCGCTGCCATCTTGCCTCAGAAGCATCACATACTGAGGAGAGGAGAGGGGTGAAAAGCACAGGGGGTGGGTTATAGCTGTGCTTTGCGCAGACAGAGCAGAGCTGGGGTCAGGGAAAGGACAGCAATCCCAGACTGCAGAGCAGCACAGTCAGAAGGCACTTCCTGTTTGCAGGCTGCCTGATGTTCCATGAGCTGCCATCTTGGATGTATAAAGGCTCATAAAATGCAGTAGATGCAGGTAGGGTGATTTTTATTGTGAGCAATCTGTATGTACAGGGTGTGGGAAACATATAAGTTAAGCTCTTATTCAGAGTGAAGGTCCGCTTTAAGGTAACTCCTAGGTCCGCTTACTAACCATGCTAATGTAACATCAGAGTCAATCAGTTGAGCTCTTTGGCCACATAAGACTGTTGTTGCTGATTTCTATCCCCTTCTATAGCCAAACTCAAGAATTTGTTCTAGTCTGCTAGACCAGTGGTCAAAGATAGCAAAAAAGGCAAACAAAAACAAAATGGAATCTGGTTGTTATGCTGCAAGGATACTAAGCTTAAAAATGAAATAAACAGATAGGCAGAGAGAACCCCCCCCCCCCCCCCCCCCCCCCCGCCACGCACAGACTGTATGTAACAACTTTTTAGAATGGAAAAGTAATGGCTACCTAAATATACCTTAAACGAATACTTTGTTAAATGACCCTTTCAATATATAACACTATTCAGTTTTTTGGGGTAGGGGCCTATCAGTAAGGGACATCTAAGGACTGATTCAGCACATGAGATTTTTTTTCTCACTTTTTTGAGAAATACCTTTTTGTAATAATTCACACAGCTAAAAATGATGCTGAACTACATGGGAAAAAACATTTTTCTCACAAAAATATTCGAGTCCTCTAGACTTTGCAATCTTTATCATTTTCTCCTTGCAAAAGGGTCCCACATCTGTGATAGTCTGTGATATCCTGTGTACAGTGCTTTTCAGGTCTACTCAAATATTTTAACTGGATTCAGTGTGGGATCTGTCTGGACCCAGAGGCATAGCTGGGTTTTCTGGCACCGGGGCAAAAATTTCAAAAGAGCTCCCCGCCCCCCCTACCTTTGGCCTTTCATGCCAGTGCCTATTCTGGAGAATAGGGGTAAAAATAACCACCAGGATTAACAGTTGGATGACAGAAGAGACCTCTCATGACCTCTAACTCAGCCAATTATAGCTGCATCTGCAATGGGCACCAGGAGGGTTGCGTAAGGTAAGTATTTTTTCACAATTCTCAAAATTGCTCATGGGAGGCGAACAGTGTGAGGAAGGCTGGCTAGGAAAGACTGGAGGTTTTCTTTAAAGCAGCCTCCAGAAAATCTAACAAATCTAGTTTCTAAATGAATCTTACCTACCTCTTCAATGAACACCGAGAGGGGTTTTCCTATTGGGTGGAGTGAATTGAAAAAAAGGTAAGTATCTCAGCAATGTCTTAGCTGGCATGAGGAGCTGGGTAAGGTTGATATGGGATCCCCAGGTCCCTGCAGTTTTACATCAAAGCAGACCCTTGCCCTCAGTTTTGTGCTCCCACGAGCCTGTAAGACCCAACACTGAAGAGTCACTTACCCTTTCCTTGTGTTGTTCAAACTGATGTGAACCAAGAAATGGCTGCATGTTGTGGCACCAAAAACGTGCAGCTGTTTCGGAATGTATTCAATTCAGCAATGCAAGACAGGCGGATTTGTCCTCCATCTTTAACCCATCTGTGCAGTCAAACAAGCTGTTAGTGCACAAGACAGGGCAATGCAGGAAAAAGCTGAGCATCACTCTGCTGTGGGTCAGCAAGAGGGGGCGGGTGAAAGTGCCTACATCATAGCACCCATCTCCCACTATTACCCCTGTGCCTAGACCTAAATATAACCTAAATATGAATAAACACAGTGTAAGCAAATTCCCTCAGCAGAGCTCAAGCAGATGCCACCCTGGACCCAAAAATGACTATGAAGAGAACTAGCCCAACAAATAAACAGGCAAAAAAGGGTGAAGACTTTTGGTCTAGTTAAATGTGTCCTGGGGGCCTCCAAATTAGGAAGGTTCCTGGTTGAGGATCAGGTGCCCAGCGCTCAGTAGGAGAGCCTTCTCCTCTACAGAGTTATAAATATGTATGACCATATCTGTCATATATCCCTGCTAAAAATCAATCTGGTGATAGATTTGTTTCTCTGGGGCATCCCAACTTGGGATGCCCTGCTATGTTAAACCCCCCAGATCACCCACAAAACTCACCTTTCCCACTGCATATGTGCAGACCCATGTCCAGTCAGCGCTTACGGCATGAATCGCTGTTCGGAGAACGCGACGCGAGAGTGGTCGGTGTGGTTCACACAGTGGAGCATCCCATTACTGCCCCCTGACCCGCTGCACCCGGGGCATGTGCCCCCGCCTAGCTACAACCCTGGCTGGACCATTCCAAATCTTTAATCTTCTTCTGTTGAAGCCATTGTTTGCTGATGTTGACATATTTCTTCCTTTTCTGCTTTTTAGCAGAGGCCTGAGGGTTTTGTGCCAAAATTGAGACATATAGAACTGTTCATAATTACCTCCACCTTGACTAAAGCAGCAAAACCTCTGCCTCCACCATGCTTCAATGTGGTTACAGATTTTTTCGTGTTATATGCAGTGTTTGCTTTGCACCAAACTTCCCACAAACTTTTGATCGATTCAAAGTAGACTTTGGCAAAGCTTCACCAGGTTTGGATGTTTTTGTTTGTAAGAAATGCCTTCAGCCAGGAGATTGTTGTCACATGCAATACACAACCAGTACTTGCCAGAAATTCCTGCAGCTCCTTTAACGTTGCTGTACAACTTTTGGAAGCCTCTCGGACCAATTTTGTTTTTTTCAACAATTTTTGGAGGGATGTCAAATTCTTGGTAATGTCACTGTTGTGCCATATTTTAGTCACTTTTTGATGTCCACCACTGTGTTCTCTTGTATAACTAATGCATTGTCATTTGTTTGTACCCTTCTCCCGACTGATACTGTACCTTTTAACAATGAGATACCTTGAATTTGTTAGAAGCATTTTACAGCAGAAGCCATGGTCCAGCTTACAAGATATTTTCAGGCAAATCTTACTAGAACAGCTGAACTTGATATGGGGGTTAAATGACTTTAAATAATGGCAAATGTGTACTGACTACTATTTAACATGAATTTAAATGTGATTGGCTATCCTGAACACAATTCCATTCCCATTTAGAAGAAGATGTTCACTGTGGGGATCAGACATTTTCTCCAGACCAGCAATGTATTTATTTTTGTGTAACTTTATTTAACAGTTCTGTAGCAGCCACGAATAAAAAAAAAATACAGAGAAGGGGCAAAATATAGTGAAAGTTACACAAACACAGATGTAAGTTTAAAAGAAAAAAAGCATAACAGTTTCTAAAGAGTTCTTGATTTTTCTAGTATCCTGTTAGCACACACACAAATAAAGTCCAGGTTTACCTGTTCTTAATAACATCTTTATAAGAGGCATGGGTCATTGAATTTACCATAACATAAGGAGAGTAAGCTGCCACCATTAAAACTGAACACAAACACAATGAAACTAATTTTCTGTTTTTTAAATAAATGATGCTCAGTGGAATTGATAAAAACAATCATAACACTGTCAAGGGTCGGGGTGTCCAAAATGGAGAGTAGAGCCATTGGTAGAGATAGCAGAACAGGAACCTGTAGTGAGGAAAGTGGAGAGGAGTGGCATTGCTCAGCTGCTGCTGTTTGCCTGCCTGCCTTGCTGCCCCATTAGCTTCAATACTTGGCAAGTCACAGACAACAAACCATGCAAATAAGCAAGTGAAAATGACATGTTTAGTATAAAATAAGAAACACATACTCACCTATCCTCAGGGTTCAATCCTTTCATTCTCATGCACTCTGAAGATTCAGGTGCTCTAAGGTCTTCTGGTAGCTGCAAACCATTTGCCAGTCATTGTCACCGTGAAAAGAACACACAGCTCATTACATTCCCGGTTTCCCAAAAAATAAGGATTTTAAAAAAAGCCCTAGCATGATTTTTCAGGATGCTTTTTAAGCAAACTCCCAGGGCCATCACAGACTGGAATCTAAAAGATTCCAGGGCCGGTCGCTGTGGGAAAACCCCCGGCAACACTCACCTACTTCCAGGCTTCCTTGCCAATTTAAACATCGGTGGCCACACCCCCTGATTCTTTGAGCTGTGTATGCGCCCAGCCATACAGATAGGATCTAGGCAGGAGCTTGCAGGCGCTGCAGGGGATGTGGCCGCACTCGCTCTGATTGCCATAAACAAGAGCCGTTTGCTGAACATTTAATATGCAAGGCAAATGGCTTTGATTGGACAAGAGCTTGTGCACGCGCTGTAGGATCCCAATTCAGGATGCCCACAGAGCTGGGAACAAAACCTGGGATAGTCAAAAGCAAAAGCAGTAGTTACAGGTCATCAAAAAAAATACAATTCTGTGATTACTCACCTGTAGAATTGGTATTATGAGTATACAGTACGTCCTGCTCCATATATAATACTTACTATTGGGTATTACTCCGCCAGATGGCGCTGGACTGCAGAGACATCGAAAATAGGCTCCTCCCGGCCCCTCAAATACCCAGGGACCTCCCACAAATCCCCAGCATTGAAGAGAAGAATTAAAACAACCCAAACTAGTAACTATAACAATGAAAACAATCACCATACAGGGGATCCAAGATAATGCAAAACCAAGGGTGGGGTGGAGCAGGACGTACTGTATACTCATAATACCAATTCTACAGGTGAGTAATCACAGAATTGTATTATTCGTAGTATACAGTACGTCCTGCTCCAAATCTAATACTTACACTTGGGACATCCAATAGCAGTGTCCATAAAGTAGGGTGGGATCCCCAAAGTTAACAGCAGACAGTTTTAAACCACTGCCACCTGCAGAACCTTTCGGCCAAAAACAGCATCAGCTGAGGCCCTAACATCAACCTTGTAAAACTTTGAAAAGGTATGAACAGAAGACCAAGTAGCGGCCTTGCAAACTTGTTCAACAGAAGCCTGGTGCTGAAAAGCCCAAGAGGCACCAATAGCACGAGTGGAATGAGCAGTAAGGCGGAAGGGAGGATTCTTCCCCTTAGCAGAATAGGCCTGAATCACAGCCTGACGGATCCATTTGCTGATAGTAGACTTGGCAGGAGCCAAACCCTTCCTAGGACCAGAAGGGACCACAAAAAAAGCATCAGTCTTTCTGAAAGGTGCAGTAGCCACCAGATAGTACTTCAGACACCTAACCACATCCAAAGAATGCAAGACCCTCTCCTTAGCATTACTAGGATTAGGGCTCAAAGAAGGGAGAACAATGTCCTGATTCAAATGAAAGGCAGACACTACCTTAGGCAGAAAATCTGGCTTGAAGCGAAACACCACCTTGTCCTGGTGTCTCTCATAGTAAGGGGGCTGAATGGAAAGCGCCACCAACTCAGAAACACGCCTAACAGAGGTGATAGCCACCAGAAAGACAACTTTGAGAGTAAGAATGGCCAGGGCAGCATCCTGCACAGGCTCAAAAGGAGCACCCTGCAAGGCTGACAAAACAAAATTCAAATCCCAAACAGGCACCATAGGCTTATGTGGGGGACGCACATGAGTCACCACCTGGAAAAAAGTCCTTATCAGAGAATGCTGAGCAAAGGACTTCTGGAAGAAAACAGCCAGGGCAGAAACCTGACCTTTTAGAGTGCTAAGTTGGAGCCCCATCTCCAACCCATGCTGTAGGAACTCCAGAATCCTGGGAATAGAGAACACACGACAGGGAAGAGACTTAGACTCACACCAGTCAATGAAGGCACGCCAAACCCTGCAATAAATAGAAGAAGAAGACTTCTTCCTAGCCTTTATCAAGGTATCAACAATCGAAGAAGACAGCCCCTTCTCCATCAAGATGGAGGTTTCAGCAGCCAGGCCGTCAAAGCCAGAGTTTGTAAATTGGGATGGCGTAGGGAGCCCTGAGTGAGCAGATCTGGCACCATGGGCAGAGTGTACTGATCTACTGCCAGCTGCACCACGTCTGCGAACCACAATCTTCTGGGCCACCTGGGGGCCACCAGAATTGCTGGCACCCCCTCCAGAGCAATCTTGCGCAGAACCCTGCCCAGCAGGGGGAATGGAGGGAGGACATACAGAAACTGAAAGTCCTGCCATGACATTGCTAGAGCATCCGTGGTCAAGGCCAGAGGATCCTGGGACAGAGAGACAAAGGCAGGTAGCTTGTGATTGTGACGGGACGCAAACAGATCCACATCTGGTTGGCCCCAACGGTGACACAGAGATTGGAACACCCCGCTGCATAGGGACTATTCTTCCTGGCGAGAGGTCCCCCTGCTCAGAGAGTCTGCCAGGAGATTTTCCACCCCCGGGATGTACACGGCTGGTATGCAGGGAACATTGGTCTCCGCCCAGGTCAGGATCAGAGACACTTCCTGGAGGGCCCTCTTGCTCCGGGTCCCTCCCTGATGATTGATGTAGGCAACTGCCGTCTGGTTGTCCGAGCGCACCTGAACAGGCAGGCCCCGAAGGTGATGAGTCAACTGAGCCAGAACTAACCTGATCGCCCGCAGTTCGAAGATGTTGATAGGTGTGTGGGCCTCCTGAGGGCCCCACCTCCCTTGGAACCGCAGGGACTTCCAGAAACCCCCCCAACCTGACAGACTGGCATCCATGGTGACCGTCTCCCAGGAAGGGGTAAGAAAGGATCTGCCCCCCAACAGGTTCCTTGAGTCCATCCACCACGAGAGGAACCTCCTGACCAGGGGGGAAAGCACACAGACCCTGTCCAGGGACGCTGGATCCTTGTCCCACACTGACAAGAGGTGGAGTTGCAGAGGCCTCAAGTGGAACTGAGCATAAGGGACCGCCTCGAAGCACGCCACCATCAGGCCCACCAGCTGCATTCCCTGCCTGATGGAGGGATGGTGACAAGATAGCAGGAACTGGACCTGTGCAATCAGACTGTCCACCTTCTGTTGAGGAAGGAAAATCCTTGCCTGAACTGTATCCAGATTCATTCCTAGGAATGGAGTCACCAAGGAGGGGGACAGCGAGGACTTGGGGTGGTTGATCACCCATCCAAATGACTCCAGGGTGGACACCACTAGCTGAGTATCCAATTCTGCCTGATGTAGAGATTGAGAGGTGATGAGAATGTCGTCCAGATAAGGCAGCACACGGACGCCCTGATACCTGACCAGCCAGCACCTTGGTGAACACCCTGGGAGCTGAGGTGAGACCAAAGGGCAATGCCACAAACTGGTAGTGTTGATCCTCCAGAGCGAACCTGAGGAACCTTTGATGACCTGGAAACACAGGAATATGAAGGTAAGCATCCTTGATTTCCACAGTCATGAAATCCCCTGGGCGCAGGGAACTGATGGCAGAGCGCAGAGTTTCCATGCGAAAGCGCCTGCTCCTGACAAATTTGTTGAGGATCTTCAAGTCCAGGATGGGCCTGAGTGACCCATCTTTTTTGGGGACTGTGAATAGGTTGGAATAGAAGCCCTTGCCTTTTTCTCTTAAAGGGACCTTGCAGATGACCCCCAGCTCCAGGAGGCCTTGCACTGCCTGCACCAGCTCCTGAGCTAACACAGGGTCCTGAGGAATCCGGGATCTGATGAATCTTGGGGGCGGCCAGGCAGCAAACTCTATCTTGTAACCGGAGGACACTACCTCCTGAATCCACCGGTCTGAGACATGAAGCCTCCAGACGTGAGCAAAGTGCTGAAGCCGTCCCCCCACCCGGATGGGTGAGGGCGCCCAATCATGCCTGAGGGGGCTTGGGAGAGGATTTAGGCTTGGAGCCCCAGGAGGAGCCAGGACATCCACGTCCTCTGCCCCTACCCCAGGAGTCTCCCCTGGCCCCAGTAAAGGAAACCCCCCTCCCTTGTCTAGCACCATGGTAGGGGGGGGGGGGAGAAGGAGCCCTGACCCCGAAAGGGCCGAGACTGCCGCCTGCGCTGGGGTAACCTGCCTCCCTTAGCAAAAAGGTCCAGGCGGTCCGCAAACAGGCGTAGTTCTTTGAAGGGAAAACCAGTGAGGGCCTTCTTGGCAGGGTTGTCAGCAGCCCACGGGCGTAGCCAAACCGAGCAGCGTATAGCCACCACAAGGGCAGATGTCCTGGCACACATTCTAATGGTGTCATCCAAGGCAGAGAGGACAACATTTACAAAAACATCACAACTGGAGAGTGCATTAAGCACCTCACAAGGCAAATCATCAGGGGCACTATCAAGTATACTTCTGATCAGGTTCCTAATGGCCGAGGCACAGACCAGGCACAGCGCCATCCCCACACATGCAAAGGCATGGGATGCCAG
This sequence comes from Gastrophryne carolinensis, assembly GCA_027917425.1. Lineage (NCBI taxonomy): Eukaryota > Metazoa > Chordata > Amphibia > Anura > Microhylidae > Gastrophryne > Gastrophryne carolinensis. The sequence goes on from CM051236.1 coordinate 202,533,881, forward strand.
TTGGTCAATGCGCCGGTCCTCAGCATCCCGCAGGGTAATAGAGTCAGGGGAGTGCATGACAGAGGTGTTAGATAGCCCTAGGACCGGGGCATTCACTTCGGGAGGGGATGACCAACACTTTACCACATCAGCAGGAAAGGGATACTTCCTATCCCAACTCTTAGGTACGCCGGGAAGTCTACTGGGGCGTTCCCATTCCTTGAGCACAAGGTTATCGAAATGTGCTTGTTCAGGAAATTTCAAACGTGACTTAGCGGTATGGAAAAGTTCCCCCCTTTGCCTGGGAGCCACAACAGGGGGAGAAATAGACAGAACCTCAAAAATCTGGGTCAGCAATCTATCAGTATCATCCGGGGCCCAGCGGTCAGAGCCAGAATCGTCATGACCCCTGGGCCTCTCATCAGATGACCCTGAGTTGGAGAATAGCTCCCCTTCGTCCGAAGGGGTATAACCACGAAGATGCCAAAACTCAACAGTTTCCATAGGGAAAAGAGTGACATAAGGCTTTAAGTGCCGCTTTTTAGCAGGGGCCTTACGCGCCAAGGTATTAGCAATTAACTTCTCAACAGTAGCCAGTCTAGAAGACACATCAGGCTGAGAATCCCCACTTGTATGCAACTCAGTAGGAGTGAGATTTAAGCTTGGGGGGTAGGTGAAGTGAAATGAGGTGCAGGCTCAGCCACTGGAAGGCCAGATTGCAGCGCAAGCACCTGCTCAGCACAGGGTACGCAGACCCGCGCCTTGTCAGCGTCAACATGAGACTCCCCACACGCTACACACAGCCGGCCTTGTCCCGAAGGAACCCCAGTCACATTATCCTGAGATGCCTCCATATGGTGATTATAGCGGCACTATAGGCCGATAGGGATTAACGCTATACAGCAACCCTGGATGCCCCAATAACCCGCTAGGGAAGTGGAAGTAATCACACTAGGCCTCACAAGTTAACCAACTAATAGAGGGCCGGGAGAAGCCAATGGATTCGCCCATCTGAAAGACACAATCAAAGGGAGCCGTAAGCAGACAGTAATAAAAAGCCGCCCGCGAGGGCACTTACGGACCGCGGTAGTTAGAGGTCCGTCATGCAGAAGCCGACCAAGCAGACAAAATGGCGTCGGTATACCTCGAGGGGCGGGCCCATACAGGCAATGACACGGAACGTGCCAGAGACGGGCCCCGCCCCCCCAAAGAGCGCAAAGCCAATGACGGCGCGCCGGCGCCTGAGGTAACGCCACCGCCAAGCGCGGAACATAGTGACAAAAGGCGCACGGCGGCGGCGCCAATTTTAAGTACAGACATAGTAAAGCAAGTCAGCGCGGCGGCTGACACAAAACATAAAGAAATAAGCACAAGGCCAATACACGTAAATATATGCATATGCATACACACACACACACACACACACACACACACACACCCTTTCACCCCAAAGGCTACAAGGAGAGTGAGGGAGGACAACGGCCACTTAACATAGGGCCCAGCGATAGACAGGGGCAATAGTGCGGGAGGGGCATCCCATAGAGGCACACCATAAGCCTGAACCACCTACCCTTTGGTGGGGGATTGCGGTGGAGCAGCGCTCCTAAGCACCTAACAGCGGTGCTGCCTACCATCACCCGACCAGCGCAGCCAAGACTGGGAGGCACATTAATAATGGAACGGGTGGGAATAGTCCTACAGGGCCGCAGGCTAATAGCCCCGCTCACCTGTGAGTAGAGAGAGCTATTTCTCGTCCTTCGCAGTCCAGACTGCAGAGAAAATCTGGGGATTTGTGGGAGGTCCCTGGGTATTTGAGGGGCCGGGAGGAGCCTTCCCCACACATGCAAAGGCATGGGATGCCAGTTGGTCAATGCGCCGGTCCTCAGCATCCCGCAGGGTAATAGAGTCAGGGGAGTCCATGACAGAGGTGTTAGATAGCCCTAGGACCGGGGCATTCACTTCGGGAGGGGATGACCAACACTTTACCATATCAGCAGGAAAGGGATACTTCCTATCCCAACTCTTAGGTACGCCGGGAAGTCTACTGGGGCGTTCCCATTCCTTGAGCACAAGGTTATCGAAATGTGCTTGTTCAGGAAATTTCAAACGTGACTTAGCGGTATGGAAAAGTTCCCCCCTTTGCCTGGGAGCCACAACAGGGGCAGAAATAGACAGAACCTCAAAAATCTGGGTCAGCAATCTATCAGTATCATCCGGGGCCCAGGGGTCAGAGCCAGAATCGTCATGACCCCTGGGCCTCTCATCAGATGACCCTGAGTTGGAGAATAGCTCCCCTTCGTCCGAAGGGGTATAACCACGAAGATGCCAAAACTCAACAGTTTCCACAGGGAAAAGAGTGACATAAGGCGTTAAGTGCCGCTTTTTAGCAGGGGCCTTACGCGCCAAGGTATTAGCAATTAACTTCTCAACAGTAGCCAGTCTAGAAGACACATCAGGCTGAGAATCCCCACTTGTATGCAACTCAGTAGGAGTGAGATTTAAGCTTGGGGGGTAGGTGAAGTGAAATGAGGTGCAGGCTCAGCCACTGGAAGGCCAGATTGCAGCGCAAGCACCTGCTCAGCACAGGGTACGCAGACCCGCGCCTTGTCAGCGTCAACATGAGACTCCCCACACGCTACACACAGCCGGCCTTGTCCCGAAGGAACCCCAGTCACATTATCCTGAGATGCCTCCATATGGTGATTATAGCGGCACTATAGGCCGATAGGGATTAACGCTATACAGCAACCCTGGATGCCCCAATAACCCGCTAGGGAAGTGGAAGTAATCACACTAGGCCTCACAAGTTAACCAACTAATAGAGGGCCGGGAGAAGCCAATGGATTCGCCCATCTGAAAGACACAATCAAAGGGAGCCGTAAGCAGACAGTAATAAAAAGCCGCCCGCGAGGGCACTTACGGACCGCGGTAGTTAGAGGTCCGTCACGCAGAAGCCGACCAAGCAGACAAAATGGCGTCGGTATACCTCGAGGGGCGGGCCCGCACAGGCAATGACACGGAACGTGCCAGAGACGGGCCCCGCCCCCCCCAAAGAGCGCAAAGCCAATGACGGCGCCTGAGGTAACGCCACCGCCAAGCGCGGAACATAGTGACAAAAGGCGCACGGCGGCGGCGCCAATTTTAAGTACAGACATAGTAAAGCAAGTCAGCGCGGCGGCTGACACAAAACATAAAGAAATAAGCACAAGGCCAATACACGTAAATATATGCATATGCATACACACACACACACACACACACACCCTTTCACCCCAAAGGCTACAAGGAGAGTGAGGGAGGACAACGGCCACTTAACATAGGGCCCAGCGATAGACAGGGGCAATAGTGCGGGAGGGGCATCCCATAGAGGCACACCATAAGCCTGAACCACCTACCCTTTGGTGGGGGATTGCGGTGGAGCAGCGCTCCTAAGCACCTAACAGCGGTGCTGCCTACCATCACCCGACCAGCGCAGCCAAGACTGGGAGGCACATTAATAATGGAACGGGTGGGAATAGTCCTACAGGGCCGCAGGCTAATAGCCCCGCTCACCTGTGAGTAGAGAGAGCTATTTCTCGTCCTTCGCAGTCCAGACTGCAGAGAAAATCTGGGGATTTGTGGGAGGTCCCTGGGTATTTGAGGGGCCGGGAGGAGCCTGTTTTCGATGTCTCTGCAGTCCAGCGCCATCTGGTGGAGTAATACCCGATAGTAAGTATTATATCTGGAGCAGGACGTACTGTATACTAAGAATAACACTGTAAAAAGAACCCGAACGAGACCCAAAACAAAAAGGGTTGGCAAGTGCAGGGCTCTCTTTGGGGCAAGGGGGTAAAAATACCGTTTTGTGAGTACTCACCTGTAAAAGGGGTATTATGAGTGAGCCATACACTCCACTTCGATCTTAATGACATGTGGGTAATCTCCAGTAGAGGGCGAACTTGTGCAGAGATGAATATGCAAAAAAGAAAGCCCCTCCCGGTCATATATACCTGGGACCTCCCACCAATTTCCCAGTGTAAAAAGCAGTAAGGGGACCAGGAAGAACCAATTATAACCTTAACAATCAAAACCAATGGTTCACCATATAAAAGCTCCAGAATACCTGAAAAAAAAAAGGGGTGGGGCGAAGTGGAGTGTATGGCACACTCATAATACCCGTTTTACAGGTGAGTACTCACAAAACAGTATTATTCTAAGTGTGCCATACACTCCTCTTCGATCTTCATGACATGTGGGACATCCAATAGCAGTGTCCGTCGTGGGTGGGAACCAGAAACAGTAAAGAATGTACCAACTCAAACCACTGCAGCTTGCAGAACCTTGCGGCCAAAAACAGCATCCGCTGAAGCCCGCACATCAACCTTGTAAAACTTGGAAAAAGTATGAACGGAAGACCAAGTAGCAGCCTTACAAACTTGTTCAACAGAAGCCTGGTGCTGAAAAGCCCAGGATGCACCAACAGCACGAGTAGAGTGCGCAGTGACCCTAAAAGGAGGAGACCTCCCCTTAGCAGAATAGGCCCCAACGATGGCCTGACAAATCCATTTGCTAATCGTAGACTTAGCAGGCGCCAAACCTTTCCTGGGCCCGCAGGGCACCACGAAAAAAGCGTCCGTCTTGCGGAAGGAAGTAGTCACCAAATAGTACTTCACACAGCGAACATCATCCAAATTGTGCAGAACCCTCTCCTTGTCATTGTTAGGCTTAGGACACAAGGAAGGGAGAACAATGTCCTGATTGAGGTGGAAAGCAGACACCACCTTAGGAAGGAAATCTGGCTTAAAACGAAAAACCACCTTATCCTGGTGTCTCTCAAAGTAAGGGGCCTGAATCGACAAAGCCGCCAACTCAGAGACACGCCGAACAGAGGTAATAGCCACCAAGAAAGCAACCTTCTGAGTGAGAACCGAAAGAGCAATATCCTGTAGCGGCTCAAAAGGAGGACCCTGGAGAGCCGAAAGAACCAAATTCAAATCCCAAACAGGAACCACAGCCTTCCAAGGGGGCCGCACATGCGTGACCCCTTGGAAAAAGGTCTTAACCAGCGGGTGTAAGGCAAAAGACCTCTGGAAGAAAACCGACAGAGCAGAAACCTGTCCTTTCAAAGTACTAAGCTGGAACCCAAGATCCAGATTATGCTGAAGAAACTCCAAAATCCTAGGAATCGAAAACACCCTACAAGGCAAGGCCCTAGCCTCACACCAATCAATATAGGACCTCCAAGTCCTATAGTAAATGCCAGAAGAGGACCGCTTCCTAGCTCTAATCAAGGTCTGAACAACGGCCGCAGACAAACCTTCCTCCTTCAGAATGAAGGTTTCAGCAGCCAAGCCATCAAAGCCAGCGTTTGTAAATTGGGGTAAAGTAGTAGACCCTGAGATAACAGATCCGGCAACATGGGAAGCCGGTACTGATCTACGGCCAGCCTTACAACGTCTGCATACCAAACCCTTCTTGGCCACCTTGGAGCCACAAGAATTGCTGGCGCCCCTTCTAGAACCAGTTTGCGAACTACCTTGCCCAGCATGGAGACGGGCGGAAACAGGTAAAGAAAACCCAGATCCTTCCAAGCAAGGGACAAGGCATCCACTGCCAGAGATAGAGGATCCTGATAAAGAGACGCAAAGGCCGGAAGTTTGTGATTGTGCCTCGAGGCAAAGAGATCCACCTCCGGAGTCCACCACTTGCGGCAAAGATCCAGAAAAACCTCGGGGTTGAGAGACCACTCTCCTTGGCGAGAGGATACCCTGCTCAGGGAATCCGCCTCCGTGTTCTCCACTCCCGGAATGTAGACTGCCGAAATGCAAGGAACATTGCTCTCCTCCCAGTGCAGGATCAGAGAGACTTCCCTGAGTCCCTCCTTGGTGATTGATGTAAGCTACCGCCGTTAGGTTGTCTGAACGAACCTGAACCGGTAGACCCTGTAAATGTGAGGTCAGCCATGCCAGAACCAGTCGGATGGCTCTGAGCTTCAAGACATTGATGGGGGTGTGAGCCTCCTGAGGACCCCACACCCCGCTGAACTGATGACTTTTCCAATAACCTCCTCAACCCGACAGGCTGGCATCCGTGGTAACCGTCTCCCAACAAGGGACCAGAAAGGATCTGCCCTTCAACAGGTTGCTTGACTCCAGCCACCACCAAAGGGACTGCCGAACTTTGGGAGACATCCTGAAAGGTCGATCCAATGACTGCGGACACCTGTCCCAATGCGTCAATAGGTGAAGTTGAAGAGATCTCATGTGAAACTGTGCAAACGGTACCGCCTCGAAGGAGGACACCATCAAGCCCACCAGTTTCATCCCCTGTCGGATAGAGGGAAAAGGACTGGCCCAAAGAAGGCTGATCAGATCCTTGAAGACTTGGGGCGGTTGATCACCCACCCGAACCTCTCCAGAGTCGACACCACCTGGTGGGTGTCCAGCTCCGCCTGACGGAGGGAAGAAGCTGAGATCAACAGGTCGGCCAGATAAGGCACAATGCGAATGCCCTGAGCTCTGAGCAGAGCCATTATTCCCGCCAAGACCTTGGTGAAGACCCTCAGGGCCGAGGTCAGTCCGAAGGGAAGGGCTACAAACTGAAAATGTTGATCCTCCACCGCAAACCGGAGGAATCTCTGATGCGTCGGAAAAATAAATCGGAAAATGCAGATACGCATCCTTGATGTCTATGGATGTCATAAAATCCCCTTGGCGAAGGGAATTGTTAGCCGAGCGCAGAGTCTCCATGCGGAACTTTTTGGCTCTGATAAACCTGTTGAGAACCTTGAGATCTAGAATGGGTCTCACCGAACCCTCCTTTTTGGGAACCGTGAAAAGGTTGGAGTAGTAACCCCTGCCTCTCTCCAACTGAGGCACCGGGAAAATAACTCCCATGTCCAGAAGGTTTTTTACTGCTAACAGGAGCCCCTGTGCAGCCTGAGGGTCCGAGGGCACCCGAGACCTTAAGAATCTTGGAGGCGGCCAGTACTCGAACTCCAGTTTGTACCCGGAGGAGATCACTTCCAAAATCCAATTGTCTGTGACCTCCCGGGCCCAGACCTGGAAGAAGAGCCGCAGCCGTCCCCCCACCCGTGCGGGTGAGGGCGCCCCTTCATTGCTGAGACGGTTTAACGGCGGGCTTGGACTTGGAACCCCAGGCAGCCGTGGGACGTGCCCGACCTCTGCCCCTGCCACCCGAGAAGGCCAAACCTCTAGCCGCTCTGGCCCCTCGAAAGGAAGGAGTGAACGAGCCAGCCCCCCGAAAGGGACGGCGCCATTTCTTCCGCTGAGGTAACTTACCTCCCTTAGCAACAGCATCCAATTTATCTCCAAACAGCCACGCACCCAGGAAGGGAAGAGCTGTAAGCGACTTCTTGGCGCCAAAATCCGCCGTCCACTGTCAGAGCCAGACCAATCCTGCTACACATGACAATAGAATCCTCTATAGCAGCCAAGACAAAACCCATGAACAATTCACATCTCTTAAGGGTAGCGAACTCATCGCTAGCCGGATCAAACTGAGCGTCATTCAGCCAGTCCCTGATAAGAGACCTGGTAGCAAGCCACACTAGGGCAGATGCACAAACAGGCCGCAGGGCCGAGCCCACACTGGTAAATGCGTGACACGCCATCTGATCAAGGCGCTTGTCCTCGCCATCCTTAAGGGAAGTGGCGTCAGGGGTGTTTAGCACAGAAGAGTTAGTCAAACCCAAAACTGGCGCATCGACCTCGGGAGAAGACCATCGCTTAACCGCCTCCACCGGGAAAGGATACTTCTTATCCCATCCCTGAGGAGCACCAGGAAGCCGACTGGGCCTTTCCCATTTTTTCAGGATCAGCGCATCAAAATGACCCTGGGTAGGGAATTCCAGACGGGGCTAGCGGGCCCCAAAAAATTCCCCCTTCTTGAGAGGAGGCGCCTAAGGCAGGTCAATATTCAACACCTCCAATAGATGTGACAAAACAGTGGCCGTATCAACGGCATCCCCCAGCGCCTGCCCAACATCAGCATCACCAGACTGTACATAGTGAGTCTCAGTTTCCTCATACAATTCCCCCTCCTGTAAAGGGGAATAATCCGACAAATCAATGGAATCATCGTCAACATCCCACAAGGGCTGGGCCGACGACAAATGTATCTTTTTAGCCTGGGCCTTCTTGCCCACCGTGCTAACAATAAATTTCTCGATGCTGACCAACCTAGCACAAACATCAGAGTGCGACTCCCCGCTGGCACCAATGACACTTGGGGTATGGATAAGGCGGGGAGGGGAAGGCGATGAAGCGGGAGGAGCCGACCCAGAAGGCTGGGTACCGGACTGCCGCGTTATGGCCTTTTGTGCACATGGTATACAAATCAGCACATTCTCCCCCGTAAGGGATACCCCACACCCCACACATGGCCCGGATTGTCCCAGAGGGAGCCCGAGCCCAGTATCCTGCGGAGCCTCCATAAGGTGATTTTTGCGGTCAGTTGCAAGACCGCAGGGAATTATGCCTAAGCAACCCGGGATGCCCCTTAAAAGTCCCGGTGGGAGGATTTAAGGTGATCAATTTAACACTAGGGACCCCAGGACCAGGAGGAACCCCTTAATATGCACTATTATGAAGCTATCTGCAACACACAATAAGGCATATCAGTTACTATACAGCGTAACAACATAATTCAATATATATATATATTATATATATATATACATACCAAAATGACAAAAAAAGCATAAGCCTGTACCATAGGGGGCCCCCCTACCAGAGAGGGACCCCCAAATAACTAATGAAGTGGCCACCAGGCCCTTACCGTCCCCCGTCTCTGAGGTGATCAGGAAGAAGCAGGAAGAGAAGGGGGGCGGGCCAGCGCCAAAGGCGCACTTTTCCAGGCCCCACTCCCCTCCCAGCAGCGCGGATCTGGCCAGGGAGGCCCTTCAGAAAACGCATCGAACGAGGGGGCGGGGCTACCGCGGCTGCGTCGAGTGCCCAGCCACGCCCTCTTATCTAAACACAGCCTGAGGGAGAGAAGCTCCCCAGGCTGACAGGAGAAACCACAGCAGGCTAGGCCAAGCAACAGCACCAATTCATCAAGGAATAACTTCCAGGTGATCCACACCAACTCACACACACACACAACTTACAGTGGTAACACCAACACACATACACATATATATATATAAAGTAAAAGGGAGATGCCGAGGATGACGGCCCACCAGCCCCCCCCCCCCCCAGAGGGAAGTAAGGGACCCGGAAGGGGGGGGGACCCGGCCCGAATAGGGCTACAGGCATGTAGGGACGGGGCATCCCACACCAGGATCACCAAGACCTGGGTAACCGCCTACCCCATAGTGAGGTCTCACGGTGAAGCAAAGCTCCTTCCGCACCCATAGGGTGCTCTTACCTTCAACTTACCTGGCAGCAATAGGGACAATAAACGGCCGGGCGCGGGCCCGGCTTACCTGCAAGTAAAAGAAGTCTTCATCTTCTGTCTTGTCGCCTTCCCTGCAGAGAAGGAACTGGGAAATTGGTGGGAGGTCCCAGGTATATATATGGACCTGGAGGGGCTTTCTTTTTTTTGCATATTCATCTCTGCACAAGTTCGCCCTCTACTGGAGATTACCCACATGTCATGAAGATCGAAGTGGAGTGTATGGCACACTTAGAATAAAGGAACCCTCCCCCGTCACAGTGAGGGCCCCAGGCAGGGATATTTCATGGCCTGAGTGCTGGCAATTGGCCACCGCCCCCGATGTTCCTGGTGGGTACCGCTCCATAAAAGTTTACTTGTCTGCTATGGGCACCACTGTGCCTTTGGCGGGCTTGTGTGCAGCATGGGGCATGCTGTATACTTACAAGATCTGGCTCCTGCATGTGGCTCCCACTGTATCTGCCCAAGTCGTCCCCAACAGCGACCTGAACAAGTATGGCGTTTGTGTCTTACATAAGCAAACACTGAGGGTCAGCCAAGTCAGGTTTTTTCTTTAAGGGCCATGGGCCACCTAAAAAGAGTGATGTCAGCCTTTAGGTAAGTATTCTGGTTAGAGACATTTGAATGTTTAATATTTAGGGAACAGGTGTGCTTTTCTACAGATTTAATGTAAGCCATTGTGCTGCTATAGCACATCTACAAGCAGTTACTAAACATCATTACATCAGCAGAGACCATAGGCAAGTACACTCACTGCAATATTATGGTAGGCTTCCAGTGGGTTATCCATATAACTATTGTTTCCTAATACATTGTGGAAAAGCAAAAGTAAAGTCTAAAAGACTTCCTCTAACACTGGCAGTAGGGTGGCACCCAAATTTCACTTTCCAGCAATGGCAGCTGAACGAGTGTTGGCCGGATAGCTTTGTAAATCACCGTGGGCCTGCCCGGAGAAAGCGTCTTGTCAAGTGTTCGGCCCTCATTGCTGGAGCACAATAGTGAATAATGGGCTGGTGTACTGACATGTGTGGTATTGGGCTTTCCAGACAGGGCACCTTAAATCTGAAGGTTCCCATGCAGGTTTTAGAAGAATTAAACTCTTTTAGACGCATGTATATATTACCCCCATTTACTTCCTTACGATTGTTCTTAATAACCTATAATTACCTAAAGCCATGCAGACAGGCTTCCACTTAGCACCTAAACTCCCCCAGCCATGTTGTAAGTTATACTCACTTGCTCTAAGCCAGGTCTCTAAGTAAAGGGTGGGGGGCATACGCAGCAGCCAGCACCTCCTACTGACGGTCATCCTTTTTTAAAGTGAACACCAGGTATTTTCACTACCCCAGGTTTTGGTTCTTACTTGGCCACTGCTCCCATCCGGTGCTGCATCCCTCTCTGGCTGGACACAACAGCGCTAGCCATTTAATTAAAGGAGCACTATCGCGAAATTGTGTAATATTAAAAACCCATATAAACACATTAGCTAATGAGAGGAGGGATCACGTGTACGCCCAAAGTGAATAAAACTCCAGCCAAGCTTGTGGTTTTGTTCTCCTGGTAGGAATGAAATCCAGGGGTTTAGTCCTGCCACCCCTGATTTCCTCTTCCTTCCATTAAAATAAAAAAAAACAAGCCTGGCTCGATATTTTTTGATGAGTGGTGTATAAGTGACCTCTCTTCCCACCAACCAGCATATTGATGTGGATTTTTATCATTGGACTGCTTTTCACGATAGTGCTTCTTTAAGGTGGATGAGGCCATGTGCAAATAAGGCAGATGCAGGAGATATGGCCCCAAGAAGTATGTATAACGGGTGAACGGCAGGGTTTCATACAGTTGGGCATGCCAGATTGAGATGTCCCATGGGTGGGTATTTAACAGGACCGAGGGTGGTCCAGTTTTGGTCCACTTGGCTAAATAAGAGTAAATGTATTTTCTTTCAATGTTTATTTTTGACTAAGCACAAAACTTTAACGGGCAGATAGCCATGGTTTCCAGATTTTTCATTTATTTTTATAAAGAAACCACTACAGGCTGTGAGTAAACAAATAGAACTTAATCTTCCCACTTTTTGGTGTGGGTGTGTATCTATATATATTATATATATATTTTTTTTTTTATTAGAGGGGTTATTTAAGAAGGGATAGCGCCAGGTCGTGCTTCGTAGCAGCAGGCAGCGTCGGGTGAACGCTGGGTGCTGTACACAAAAAATACATTTAAGAAAGCGAATCTGGTGAGCGACTCTAACAGCACCATGTAGCATCACATGTATTAATCCAGGCGGTTCAGCGTATAGCGCCGACACTCTAGGCTCAGGAGCGCCATGTAGTACCTGTCGCTCTGTAGCACTCTCCCATACATTTCAATGGGCTTTCATTAGTTGTGTATAAATAGCGTGTTTGCCTTGTTTTTTTTTTTTGCTCAAATCATTGTGTGACCTCTCCCGGCTGCAAACAAACACTTTTAATATTTTTTTTTTAATGTTATATTTTTATGCAGAATTGTATGTACAGGTGTGGCACTGAAGTGTAATTGTGACAGTGTTAAAACAATGTTATTCCATGTGTTTTCGCTTTGTTACTGGTGTATATGTGTTCTAAATCAGACTTTGATCACATAGCGTCTGGCGCTCTGTAATGCAGCGCCCAGCTTTAGAGCGCCGATGCTGTGTGTGTAGTTTTTCGCTCGCTGCAGCGCTATACTGTTGTTAGAGTGCCCAACATACATCACATTCATCAATGCTGGCCAGGTTACTACAGCAACCGAGATGCTCTGTTACACCGCCCGACAACTGCTTACAGCATCTACTAGCGGTCGCTCGAAGCGCCGCTATACAAACGCTCATCTGGCAATACTTGGAGCTCGTAGTGAATCAGCCTCATAATCTTTCTGCAATAAAGCTCCAAAGGGTAACACACAGCTTTTATTCTGACCCAGTTCTGCTAGATATAACATCCAGCAAGGACCTTTTTGAGCACTTTCTTACAATAAAAGAATTTAGAAAAAAAGATCATCATGTATACAGACAGAATGTGATGAAGGAACACATTAAATATCTATGATTAAAACATTTTAAAGCACACAAATATTTTCTCTAAACTCATAAATATATTAGCTGGCCATGTGTATAGATTTATTTCCCTGATTATCTACAAAATACATATTAGTAAAAGAAAAAATAGACTTTTTTTACATTACATGGCACACATCTGCGCTGTGTGATATGTCTATAGTTCATTAATCTTCTTCAATCATCATCGGAAAGTATTCTACACCCATGTATCTTAAGTCAGAATGCAGTGTAGCAGGACAAGGTGATCTTTGGCTCCCCAAGCTGTGGTCCTTGGCTGGCAGAGCATGCTGGGAAATGTGCATGCGCCACAACTGAGAGAACTGCATTCTTTAGGGGGTGTCAGGGCCTCCACCACGGTAACATGACATGAGCATGTTTGCACATATACTAGAATGCCAAATGGGAAAACAAATATGAAGGTTTGGCCCATAGCAACCGTTCAGGTCTGATCTTTTCCTTCACTAATAAAATAAAGTTAGCGGTCTAATTGTTTTTATGGCCAAGACTTCACATTTCCTCACCATTTCACTTCTTTGTGAACCAGTCTAAGGCCTTATTTATCAGACAACTGCAACCAGATGTATCCTGTTTTCCATGACAACCTTTAGGTTTCTTCATAAATAAGGCCTGGGTTTTGATGGAATGTATATGAGCGTGTATAATGCGCCTAACATGAAATGGAGTCACACAATCTTGTCAGCTACAGCAGATCCCACAGAGGTAGACTTAAACAAAGAAACACAACAGAATGGAATTAAGGTGCATGCATGTGTCTCTAGGCAGTTGTGATGATGAGGAGGAGGCCACCTGTGACATTTCTTCACAAAGGTCCTCTTTGACACTGTACTAGTCAGTCTGATTCTTCTTTATGTGGATCTGTTACGAAAAAGGGCAATCAAAGATAAAACAGCCAGCAGAACCCAACAATGAAAAAAAAAAAAATACAAATCTGTGATTACTCACCTGTAGAATTGGTATTATATGTATACAGCACGTCCTGTTCCAGAAGATATTCCTTACACTTGGGATATACTCCAGTAGATGGTGCTGGACTGCAGAGACAGAAAAGTGGCCCCTCCCGGCCACTTACATACCATGGACCTCCCACAAAATCCCCAGTATTGAAAAGCAGTTAGCGAGAGACCGGGAGAACTAAAACCTTTATATGAAAATTTGAACATAAGAACAATCACCATAAAGAGGTAACTAAAGATAATGATAACAAGGGTGGGGTGGAACAGGACGTGCTGTATACATATAATACCAATTCTACAGGTGAGTAATCACAGAATTGTATTATTCTAAGTATACAGCACGTCCTGTTCCAGAAGATATTCCTTACACTTGGGACATCCAATAGCAGTGTCCGTAAGGTAGGGTGGGATCCCCAAAAGTAACAGCAGACAGTTTAAACCACTGCCGCCTGCAGAACCTTGCGGCCAAAAGCAGCATCAGCTGAGGCCCTAACATCAACCTTGTAAAACTTTGAAAAAGTATGAACAGAAGACCAAGTAGCGGCCTTGCAAACTTGTTCAACAGAAGCTTGGTGCTGAAAAGCCCAAGAGGCACCAATAGCACGAGTAGAATGAGCAGTAAGGCGGAAGGGAGGCTCCTTCCCCTTAGCAGAGTAGGCCTGTATCACAGCCTGACGTATCCACTTGCTGATAGTGGACTTAGCCGGAGCCAGACCTATCTTAGGTCCAGACGGAAGCACAAAAAGAGCATCAGTCTTCCTGAAGGGTTCAGTAGCCACCAAATAGAACTTCAGAGTTCTGACTACGTCCAAAGAATGCAAAGTGAGTTACTAGGATTAGGACACAGAGAAGGCAAAACAATGTCCTGATTAAGATGAAAGGCAGAAACAACCTTAGGCAGAAAATCTGGCTTAAAACGAAACACCACCTTGTCCTGGTGTCCTGGTAAGGAGGCTTCATGGAAAGCGCCGCCAACTCAGAAACACGCCTAACAGAAGTGATAGCCACCAAAAAGACCACCTTAAGCGTAAAAATGGACAAAGGAGCCCCTTGCAAGGGCTCAAAGGGAGACCCCTGCAGGGCAGATAAGACCAAGTTCAAGTCCCAGACTGGTAACATAGGCTTACGTGGGGGACGCACGTGAGTAACCCCATGGAAGAAGGTCTTGACCAGGGGATGCTGAGCAAAGGATCTTTGGAAAAAAATTGCCAAAGCAGACACATGGCCTTTCAGAGTACTGAGCTGAAGACCCAGATCCAAACCATGTTGGAGAAACTCCAGAATCCTAGGAATAGAAAACACACGGCAGGGAAGCGAGTGGGACTCGCACCAGTCAATGTAAGTACGCCAAACCCTGTAATAGATGGAAGAAGAGGACCTCTTCCTAGCCCTGATCATAGTATTCACAACCGAGGCAGGCAGCCCTTTTTCCATCAAGATGGAGGTTTTAACAGCCAGGCCGTCAAAGCCAGCGTTTGTAAATTGGGGTGGGGTAGGTGTCCCTGAGTGAGCAGATCTGGAACCAGTGGCAGGGCGTACTGATCTACTGCCAACTGCACGATTTCTGCGAACCACACTCTTCTTGGCCAACAGGGGGCCACCAGGATGGTTGGCACCCCTTCCTGAACTATCTTGCGCAGCACCCTGCCCAGCAGTGGAAACGGCTAAAACACATACAGGAGCTGGAACCTCATCGAAGACATTGCCAGGGCATCCGTGGACAAGGCCAGAGGATCCTGGGATAGAGAGACAAAGACTGGAAGCTTGTGATTGTGACGGGACGCAAATAGATCCATGTCCGGCTGACCCCAGAGGTGGCACAGGGAGCGAAAAACCCTGTTGCTGAGGGACCACTCTCCCAGACGAGAGGTCCCCCTGCTCAGAGAGTCTGCCTCCAGATTCTGCACCCCCCGGGATGTACACAGCTGAGATGCAGGGAACATTTTCCTCCACCCAAGACAGTATCAGGGACACTTTCTTGAGGGCCCGTTTGCTCCGGGTCCCTCCCTGTAGGCAACCGCCGTCTGGTTGTCCGAGCGGACCTGAACAGCCCGACCCCTCAGGTGTGGGGTTAAGTGGGCGAGAACCAACCTGATTGCCCTCAATTCCAGAATGTTGATAGGGGCATGGGCCTCCTGAGGGCCCCACTGACCCTGGAATTTCCAGAATCCCCCCCAACCTGTCAGACTGGCATCCATGGTGACAGTCTCCCAACAGGGGGCCAGAATGGACCTGCCCCCCAGCAGGTTCTTTGAGTCCAGCCACCACACTAGAGACCGCCTGACCAGAGGGGACAAGACAAACACCTGATCCAGGGACACAGGGTCCCGATCCCATACTGACAAGAGGTGAACCTGAAGAGGCCTCATGTGGAACTGAGCATATGGAACCGCCTCGAAGCAGGACACCATCAGGCCCACCAGCTGCATTCCCTGCCTGATGGATAGATGGGGACAAGACAGCAGAAGCTGAACTTTCTCTTGAAGGACCTCCACCTTCTGTTGAGGAAGAAAGATCTTGAGCTGAGCTGAATCCAGAATCATGCCCAGAAAAGACTTCACCCTGGAAGGAGACAGGGAGGATTTGGGGTGATTGATCACCCAGCCGAATAACTCCAGTGTGGACACCACCCTCTGAGTGTCCAGCTCTGCCTGATGGAAGGACTGAGAAGCAATAAGCATGTCGTCCAGGTAGGGAAGAATGCGAATGCCCTGAGATCTCAACAAAGCCATCACACCTGCCAGCACCTTAGTGATTACCCTGGGGGCAGATGTGAGGCCAAAGGGCAAGGTCACAAATTGGTAGTGCTGATCCTCCAGAGCGAGCCTGAGGAACCTCTGATGACCTGGAAAAATAGGAACGTGAAGGTAAGCATCCTTGATGTCTACAGAGGTCATGAAGTCCCCTGGGCGTAGGAAAGTCACAGCGGAGCGCAGAGTCTCCATGCGAAAGTGTCTGAATCTGACAAACTTGTTGAGAAGCTTTAAATCCAGGATAGGTCTGATGGACCCATCCTTTTTGGGCACAATGAAAAGATTGGAATAATAGCCTTTGCCCCTTTCCTTCAATGGCACCCGGCAGATGACACCTAGGCCTAGAAGGCCTTGGAAAGCCAAAGAGAGACACTGAGCGGACAAAGGGCTTTGAGCTAAACGAGATTTGATGAATCTTGGGGGCGGCCAGGCTGCAAACTATCTTGTAACCGGAGGAAATTACCTCCTGAATCCACCGGTCTGAGACATGACGCCTCCAGACGTGAGCCAAGAGCCGAAGCCGTCCCCCCACCTGGATGGGTGAGGGCGCCCCTTCATGCCTGAGGGGGCTTGGGGGAGGACTTAGTCTTGGGACCCCAGGAGGAGCCAGGACGGCCACGTCCTCTGCCCCTGCCCCAAAAATCTCCGCCAGCTGATCCATGCGCCTGTCTACCCCATCCCTCAGTGTAGTAGTGTCAGGGGAATGCATGACAGATGTGTTAGACAGCCCCAGAACTGGAGCATCCACCTCTGGAGGACATGACCAACGTTTAACCATCTCAGCAGGAAAGGGATACCTCTTATCCCAACTCTTTCGTACCTCGGGAAGCCGGCTGGGCCGTTTCCACTCCTTGAGAATCAGATTATTAAAGTGAGTTTGTTCAGGAAATTCCAAACGTGGCTTAACAGTATGAAACAGCTCCCCCTGCTGCCGCGGGGCCACGGCAGGAGGAGAGATACAGAGCACTTCAAAAATGTGAGCCAAAAGGCTGTCCGTATCATCTGAAGCCCATGGGTCAGACCCAGACTCGGCATAACCCCTAAGCTGATCCTCAGATTATTCTGAATCAGAGAATAATTCCCCTTCTTCCAGGGTGGTATATTCAGTAACATCAAAAAACTCCTCAGCTTCCATAGGAAAGAGAGTAACAACAGGTGCCAGATGCCGCCGCTTAGCAGGAGCCTTACGAGGACCAGACCCAGCAATATGCCTTTCAATGCTGGCTACCCGGGTAGCCAAATCAGGTTGAGACTCCCCACTGGTATGCACCTCACTGGGAGTCAGATGTAAACGTGGGGGGGGGGGGGGGGGGGGGGTAGGCAGGTAACCCAGACTGCAGTGCAAGCGACTACTGGGCGCAGGGTACACACACCCTGACATCATCACTTATAGGGGATGTTAGAGACTCAAAGTGCCTTGGCGGGGCAGTGTGGCTTCCACATGTATCTGCAGATATATGCAACCAAATCTCTGTCTTTCCACACAGCTAGACATGTTTGTTGCTTGATATTTAGTTGATGAGAGGGTTAAACTGGGCGGTAAATTAGTTCCCAGGCCCGGAATAATAATAATAATTTTGTATAAATAATAGTGATTGAGCTGCTCCCACCCCCCTTTATTCACTTATAGGGGATACCCCACACGTCACACACAGCCGGGCTTGTCCAGAAGGAACCCCGAGCACATTATCCTGAGAAGCCTCCATATGGTGATTATCACGGCACAACAGGCCAATAGGGATTGATAATAACGGCATTGGATGCAATAACCCGCTAGGGAAGTGGGAGTAATGGTATGAATAGCCCTCCAATAAGAGTTAACACTAAATAGAGGGGATAGCGCCGGGAGAAACCACAAAGTTTGACCGGCCTGCAAGACATAAGCAAAAGATCCCATAAGCGATATGCAACACAGATAATAAATATAAAATAAACCAGCCCGCAGGGGCACTTACGGACCGCGATAGGAGGAGACCAGGCACACGCAGCAGAGAACTAAAATGGCGCCCGCATATACCTCGAGGGGCGGGCCGCGGAGACAGTGATGCCAAACGCGTCAGCTGCGAAAACGCGCCCACCTGACAAGGCCAGCCAATGATGGCGCAGCAGCGCCTGAGGCGATGTCGCCGCCGACCGCGGAGCGTAGTACAAACGTGCGGCGGCGGAAAAAGAAATCATTGCAACCAATTCTACAAGGGATCAAAACACAACACACAACATGTGGCAAATACATGCACCCCCCTCCCCCCACCCCCCAGATCTACAAGGGAGAGCAAGGGGGGAAGCGACGGGCAGCCTAAAGGGAGCCAACTGCGTTGACAGGGAGCATAAAGTGCAGGAGGGGCATCCCATAAGGCTCACCATGGGCCTATACCGCTTACCCTTTGGTGGGGGACTGCGGTTGGAGTAGCGCTCCTTAGCACCTGACAGCGGTGCTGCCTACCTTCACCCCAACCAGAGCAGCCTGAGCTGGGAGGCAGTAAAAGGAAACGGGTGGGAATAGTCCTACAGGGCGGCAGGCTAATAGCCCCGCTCACCTGCGAGTAGAGAGAGCCATCTTCTAGTCATCGCAGCCAGGACTGCAGAGAAGAACTGGGGATTTTGTGGGAGGTCCCTGGTATATATGGGGCCGGGAGGGGCCACTTTTCTGTCTCTGCTGTCCAGCGCCATCTACTGGAGTACATCCCAAGTGTAAGGAATATCTTCTGGAACAGGACGTGCTGTATACTTAAAATAACATTTATTTTGCTACAAACCTCATTAAGAATAATCCAAACTGCAGAATTTTGTATCACTGAAAGTCGGAATGCTGCAATGGGGTTTAGATTGGCCTCTATTGGTCCTTCTGCAACGCCATCGACAAATTTACCTTGAGAAAAATAGCAGACACAAAGTTAATATTTCAATAATTTTTATTGTTATACACATGTATACAAAATACATCAGTATTTTCATATATATTTTCACTCACCTGCTCCCAGAGCCCTCGTTGTGTCTCCCGTTCACCTCTAGCTGTGCGGGTACCCATGATGGGACTTTCTGAATGACAGGCGTGGGCATGCCACAGCTAGAAGCTGAGCGGAGGTTGCGCCTGCAGCACACTTTGGCCCGCTCAACCTCCATCAGCTTAGCTGCCCAGCAGTATCTAGGGCTAACATTAGAGAAATAGAGGCTATAATGCCTGCGTTTGATGGGGGGGGGGGGTTCGCCTAGCGAGAGTGGATCACGGTGAGAATGCACCACTGATGGGGATATCTGGGGGGGGGGGGGGGAGTGGAGGGCAAAAGGCCAAGCAATTATACTTTTTATCCACAATATTATTGGTTTTTGCAAGACCTTATTTTTTATTTTAGCCAGTGATACTTTGCTATGAGCTAAACTGTTAAACTGGTATAATCATAAAATGGCGAACCGGAAATTATAGGTCAATGTAAATAGCAATGGTAATAAGCACCCACCTATTCGAAGATATCCATCTGGTAGAAGCTTGTCTTTGGCAATCTTTCTTAAATCCACAATGTCTTTCTAAAAACAAATATGTGCATTTATTCATACAAACTATACAATACGCTCCCAAAATAAATCTAAAACATTCCAATGCAACACACTAGTTATCATTCTGCTTGTACATAGCGTCATAAATCTTAAAACAGCAATGCACTATTTAAGTGGTAGTATATATGCATAGCAGTTTTTATGAATGGAAAGTACGCAAGTAGTATACAGTGCATTCAATCCAATGATGGCGAATATAGGAACATTTATTTAGTTAGGAGTTTGATCATCCCTAGTTATGGTTGCTATAAATCATAGTGCAACCTCAAATCGTAAAGTTTGGGGTTGGTAACAAACATGGGGTGTCCCGGTCCCCTTCTCCAGGAAGTTTGTGTTCATGTTCGGATCCCGACCACGACGCGGAACTCCCTGGAGCTCCGCTGACAACTGAAACACACAGCTACCAGCGCGGCCCAGATGCGCGTTCAGCAGAGCTCCATGGACTGCAGAGAAGCCAGACGCTACTGGAGTTCTGTGACAGCTCCCATATGCTCAGAGGTGGCATCTCTAAGTATGTGTGGGGGAACCTCAATAGTGGCAGGCCAGCCACGAAACACAGAGGGTGTCAGAATCACTGATCTTGCCGGGGATTATTTTTTTGGTGTGGTTCCTAATTTATTACTTTAACTATTTGTGTAACTAATAAGGGGTTCAATGGACCCCTATACTAAATATGCATAAAATGTAGTACCTGGATCTATTCCTCCTGCATCAGGGCTTCTGGAACAAGATAATTTGCAAACAAATCCCACTCTGTCCA
This sequence comes from Gastrophryne carolinensis, assembly GCA_027917425.1. Lineage (NCBI taxonomy): Eukaryota > Metazoa > Chordata > Amphibia > Anura > Microhylidae > Gastrophryne > Gastrophryne carolinensis. Next base: position 202,554,374 of record CM051236.1, read on the forward strand.
CATGGGGGCAGTACAAAGAAAATAAACTCCTTTTATCCCCGGGTAGATTTCCTTGTCTCAGATCATCTAAAGCAGATGCATTGTCATGTGATCACAACAAACAGGTTCAACATCTGTTACATTTAAAAAAAAACTATTTTTTATTATATGGTTTAATTTGCCTCAATTCATTCTTCTATATTCCATCTAGTCCACCTAGTGAACATGTTTTGAGGCTTATTCTTTATCACCACTGTGTGGATTCCTGTTACATGTCAATCATGGTATGAATGAGGCTGCACCTTCCTATTCCAAGCACATTTTACAATGATTTGTTAATGAACTGAAAAGGCTTCCCTGCGACCCAGGAAGTTTATAGTTGTGATGGCATCACTGGGAGGATGAAAAGGCATCCCACAGCGGGTGGATGGACGGCAGGCAGGGAGATTAAAGACCGACAATAACGGCTGTAAGTTCATAAGACGTCACCAGTTACTGGTTCACAGGGTGGAGGTGCTGCCAGCCACCTTCCGGCAGGTACCGCCCCTGTATTACCAGCACCCCCAACGGCCAGGTGGGTGAGCCCAGAGCCCCACATCACAGATTTGGTGCCCTTTTTGGAAGAGCACTGGGGCTTATCAGCCCTATGCCTGGTGAGCTGGGTTGCTTAGTGCCTTGGAATGGGGACCTTACACATTTTTTACAGTTAAAAAAAAAATATACAAAAAATACAAACACCTACCCTCTCACAGTAGCCTAAAGGGGTCCCTGTACTCCACCCCACCCACAGCATCCCCCTAGCTCTTACAATGACCATTTCACACCACCAAAGTACAGGTTCCCACTGACTTCTATGGGGTCTGGGGTCAAGTTCGGGTCCCAAACCTTGCATACAGCGTATGATTGCATGCAGTGGCCCTACTTGCATGTGTTTCAGAATGCATGCATACGTGTTGGATGTCAAGTAGACAATAGCTGGCCAAAATGTTTGCAAAATATACAACCATACAGTACAGATTACATGCCTGGTCTGGCTTACCCTACCTGGTAAGGTAAAACCTCCACTGTAGTATTCATCAGCAGGTCTCCAGGATGTTCAGGGTTTCCACTACGAAAGAGATACCTAAAATCAAAATGAAGATACATAAGACTATATAATACGACTAAGACTATAGAAGACTAAGGCTACTAAAACTATATAGTATAATCATATGTATAGCATATATAACTATAGAGTATAACACTCTCTCTCTCATATATATATATATGTTCACCATGGTCAGGAGCTAGCATGGCACCTGTTGGTCTCGGTGGGTGCCATGCCGGTAAAATGACAGATTACCTGCGTCCCCATTTCGGGCACCAGGGATGCGGAAGAGCCCGGGGTTCAATTATGTGGGCATGGGGTTTTTCCAAGGAAGAGTCCTGAGCCCATACCAAATGGCATAAGGGCTTGTAACTTGCAGGGATAGGATAAAATGGCCTCTGAGCCCTGGGTTACAAGCCCTTATGTTTGGTGCCCGGGCTGGTAGCCTATGGGGGGGGGGATGTAAGAAACAAATATAAAAAAAACAAAAAATTCCGTTGTCACACAAGTGACATTCAATAAAACAAGGGAAAGTGACAAAAAATAGAATTAAAAAATAAAAAATCAGGCTATTCTTTGTTAGATAAAAATTGTATTCAACGAAAAATACCAAAAAAATTCAAAAAATATATAGAAAAAAAACCTGCAGGCGGTTTCAATGTTAAATTGCATGCCTGTAAAAGCGAGATTCAGTAAAACACAACAACCTGAAAAAAAACCAATTAAATAAAAAAATCAGGTTATTTTTTTTTTTTAGGTTATTTAAATAAAAAATTGTATCCTACGAAAAATGCCCCCAAAAATATAAGAAAATAAACCTGCAGGCAGTTACCCACAGCGGGAACGAATGAAACATGGAAAAAACTTTTAAGTACTTTACCTACCCCATTTTGTGCAGGGCAATGGCCCTGGTGTCCGCTTAATTTGCAGCCCTCTAGCCCTTGCTACCCCCATTTTACAGCCATTTTTGGGCCCCCGTCGAAGTTTAATAGGGTTTGGGAAACCCAAATTTGCTCACCCAAACTCGTCAAACTTGAACTTCGACGGGTCCCTTCATCTCTACTACTAACCTTTCTACTGGTACTGGCTTATCAAATTTGAGTAGAATGTAGTCTCCAGCCATAGGTGTTATAGCCCAAAAGAAGTCCTCTCCTAAGTAGGTCTTCTCCAGGGTGTGGCCTTGATAAACTTTTAAAGATGTAGATACTTCAGCTGGTGGATTTACATGGATTTTATGCAGCAATGGTTTTAAGAAGTCTTTATCCTAGGGGAAAAAAGACAAGGCATAGATTCTCATATCTTAGAAGGGGGACCTACCACACTATTATGCTGTACATTCATAGCATAAACATAGCATACGCCATTTAGAGTTGAGCATCAGTGTGTTGTAACTTAGAACTTGGGCATAAGAGTTTGACCATTTTCAGTCGTAACAGACATGAACATTTTATATTAACAGCAAAACTGTGAACATTCACTGGAACAGAGAGCAAAATGCCCAATACAGTATTATAATATCTGCTGAGATTTCGGGCACTGCTATATATCAAATACCTGTTTTTTCACGATAAAATGACACACAGGGGTTACAGACAAAAAAAAGAGTTTTTATGTATTGTCCATGTTCCCCAAAACTGAACATAATTGCTTGGCGAATGGAGCGTGCAGGAAAGAAAATTGGACTGAAGCCTTTTATGTGACTGACAGGTCAGCCAGCCCCTGAAGCAATGTGTGCAGAGGATGTTCACCACGATCAAGTGAGTGGTTTTATAATTTGCTTGTATTATTTTAATGTCCTCTGCACAGGAGGAGGGAAGGGGTTTTACATGGACTTCCTCTTTAAGTGTAATTGCCGAATCTTTAAATACAGCTAGGGTTAACCATCATCATCGTATCAATACATGCACTGTTAAAACAGCCCCCGAATCCTTTGGACTACACAGAACTATTGTGTTGCTATAAATGATGATGTAAGTAAGCTTTTCATAACTGTAAGGGTTCATGTCATGTATTAGGACAGCAATTCTATTTTCAGCATGTCTGCTCTCTACACAATCTCAATGCATCACCAACCCCCAAACCTTGATGATGAAAGGTCCCGATTGTGTGATGAAATTTCCTTGTAACTTACTGTGAGCTTCTGTATTTTGCCAGCCAATGAAGAGTGCAGGCCGACATGCTGGAATAACGATGGCCGGAAACGGATTCGGAGATTAGATTTCTGCCTGTCACAATGTTTCTTAAAGACAAAAGCACATACAACATTTTAGAACAAGCAATTAATAATTCAATTATGAGCCATTCACAAAATAACTCAATATAAAGGCTGTCTGAAGAGCATCTTTTACACATGAAATCTACATAAAAGTTTTATTGGCAGGCAAAGATACTGTGCTTTAGAGTAATGGCAAGTCGTACAAAAAAAAAGAATAATCATGCTTAAAGCGGTCCTTCACTCTGAATAAGAGTCTATCTTATATGTTTCCCACACCCTGTACATACAGATTGCCCACATTAAAAATCATCCTACCTGCATCTACTGCATGTTATGATCCTTTAAACATCCAAGATGGAGGCTTATGGTCGCCATCTCATCAGGCAGCCTGCAAACAGGAAGTGCCTCCTGACTGTGCTGCTCTGCATTCTGGGACTGCTGACCTTTACCTGACCCCAGCTCTGCTCTGTCTGAGCAAAGCACAGCTATAACCCCCCTGTACCTTATCCCACTCTCCTCTCCTCAGTAAGTGTGATGCTTCTGAGTCAAGATGGTGGCGCCCGTATCCTAAATTCCTGAACAGAGTTGCAGCCCAGTGGGGGAAAGAATAATAAGTTAGTGAATAAAAACGTAAAATATATTAAATTGCAGATGCTGGGGGACCGTTTTTTAAGAGTTTGGGCTTTTCATTAAATCACGCTGAAGGTCCGGTTTAAAGTGGACCAAACCCCACAAATTTTACTATCCCAGGTTTTGGTCTTTTCCCTCAACCCAGGACACCCCAATTCGGGATGCCCCGTTCTGTGAAACCCAGCAGGTCGCCAAGTAAAAAAACTCACCTTTCCACTGTCCTAAAGTCATGTGCAGACTCTGCTTCAATCAGCGAGTTCGGCTGTGCTCATCAATATCGGCTAAGACTGCATCACTGCTACACTCTTAACAGGGTGCGTGCCCACACCGGCCACTCACGAAAGCCTGGCACATGCCCTGGTAACAGTTTTGCTGACAGCGATAGGTGGACCCATCACCAGGTTTTTGGTGAGAGGATCTTGCAGCCAATCTTTTAGACTCCAGAGTCGGCATCGGTTGTGATAGGTTCCCTTCAAAAGTACAGTTTTTGTGGACTTTCCTAAGACTTCAGGCCTAGGAACTCAGAAAGAGGACTAGAGGACTTTCAAGAAGCCGGAGGTGGAGCCTCATTACACCTCTCCCCACAAAAAAAGGAATAGCAACTGTGATAGAAACCGCATAAAGTATATTCAAACCTCCAAATGCAAAAGAGAAACTTTGGGGGCTCTGGAATCTAACATACTCCAGGGCTGCCCGAATTCCATCCCGAATTGGGATGCCCCGCTGTGTAAACCCCCCTGGAAGCCCTGATACACTCACCTTCTCCCAGAGCCCTCGCTGCCTCTCTGCACTGCGGCTGCATCCCTGCTCTCCTCTAGCCGAGCGCGTGCCAATGCCCGCCCTTTCTGAATGGGCGGCGCAGGCACACCACAGCTATAAAGTGAACGGGAGGATGTGGCAGGCGAGTGAAAGCGAGTGCACCAATTGGCTCAGCACGCCGCAAAAATAAGGCGAGTGTATGGGGCGACATGGGAAGATACGCACAGCGGAGCATCCCAATTCTGGATGCCCCCAAGAGGAACAACACACAGGAAAGTGAAATTCCTGTGTGTTGCTCCTTATTAAGTATAAAGACTATGTCAGCATAAACACTCATCACACATTAGAAAGACAATTCTAATAGCACTTACTGCATCTTTTTCTGGGTTGCAGACTTTAACCCATAATATATGGTCCAAGAGCCAATCAATAGGCTTCTCTTTATAGAACATAAAGATGAACTCGACAATGAGTGTGATGTCAGGTGCCTGAAACATTTTCCCTGTAGTAAAAGAGACAGGCAAAGTTACATAGCTGTACAAAAGGATACATACTGTAAGCGGGCAAACAATCAGCAGTGACGGACAACGGATTTGAACGGCAAAAACGGCTTTTATTCAGCAAAGTTCAGTAGATAGTCCAGAGATTGCAGCATAAACGCAGTAAGCAAAAAGGGTTACTTCACCAACCAAATAGTCCTGGGCTGGGTACTCCAGCAAGCTGATCAATTCCAGTCCACTTTACAGGGCGTATCAGCCCTCTGCTCAATGTCCAGTGCTATCCTTCACCACGGTGCAGCTCCGAAGTTGGTCCTCAGTTGCGACAAATCGTTCCACGATGTTAACTAGCTGCTCAGCAGTCTGTGGGTCGCCCTGTCCAGCCCATTGCTGTAGCTTCAGCGGCAGTGCCCGAACAAAATGGTCCACCACGACTTTTTTGATGATCTGCTCAGGGGTCAAACGCTCTGGCTCCAACCACTTTTGGACCAGATGAATTAGGTCATACATCTGCGATCGGGCAGGTTTATCAACAGAAAAAGTCCAGTTGTGTACTCGCCTTGCCCGAACCGCTGGCGTGACTCCCAGGCGAGCAAGGATCTCCATTTTTAGCTTGGCATAGCTTGGCATAGTCCCGCTCATGCCGGAGGTCAGCTTGTATTAGGTGTTTTATCACCTCCTCCATTTGCTTTTGTTGAGACATCTTGATTGATTGATTGCCAACGACAACCCAAATGCAGTGCCTTTTGTCACTCCGTTGCCCCTAGCAACAGTCACATCGCCCGCATCCTCCACCAATTGTAAGCGGGCAAACAATCAGCAGTGACGGACAATGGATTTGAACGGCAAAAACGGCTTTTATTCAGCAAAGTTCAGTAGATAGTCCAAAAGATTGCAGCATAAATGCAGTAAGCAAAAAGGGTTACTTCACCAACCAAATAGTCCTGGGCTGGCAAGCTGATCAATTCCAGTCCACTTTACAGGGCGTATCAGCCCTCTGCTCAATGTCCAGTGCTATCCTTCACCACGGTGCAGCTCAGCCTGGGCTCACTCCAACAGGCTGGTCATAGACAAAGGAAAGGCCGTGTGCTCTCTTCTTATACAGGCTTCTCCTGTAATCAGCGTGCACACTTGTGGAGGGCCTTAGAACATGTAACAACCCGTTAGGGAATTGGGGAAGTGACCTGGGTCCTGAAAACCCGGTCCGGATTGTGCTTTATACAGCCAAGCAGGGGAGAAATAGACATTTTGATACAATTTACCACATACGTACAAAGCTACTCTTGTTTCCACTATTGAATGCTTTGACAATCGCTGTAGGGCCACACCTTTGAAATCATTTGTTTGGGATAAAGTTGGCCGTGTATCTTAGTAACTGAACTTTGATCCTGATACCTTGGATAGTCTACCTTCCCCAGACAAGCCCATATACAGCTCATTGTTAGAATATTCCAATATGCCCCAGGGGAAAACTATATCGTACTGGTTGGCAAAAACAATCTATGAAAAGGAAGTTTTCTTTAAGAGTTTGACATGCAGAACCAATCGCCCCCCATTTAAAGTGCACCTATACTCAGAGGGAGGTATATGTAGTCACCTTCTATCCCCAGTGCCCCAAAACAGCACGTTTTTTTTTTTACCTCAGCCAATATTCAAAGCAACACAAACTGGATGCAGTCGCCCATATTGCTCCCTGTCTGAGCAGCCCCACCCCCAGTGATGATGCAATCACACAGCTCAGCAATTGAGAGCACTTCAACCTAACTGCCATTATGTGACTTGGTTTGTAACTCAATTTATTAGCATATGACAGGTCATTTACCATAATACTACTTTCTCTTTTTGTGGTGTTTTTATGGATACTGGGCAAAGCCTGAGGTAAAAAAAAAAAAAAGAAACACAGGCTGTTTTGAGGCACTGGGCTGGGGATGGAAGGTGACCATATAAACTTCCTTTCTGCGTATAGGTGCACTTTAACCTCGGGGTCCAGCACAACACTGTATTTCTATGATCCCCTCCATCTGTGATGGTTGTGTCACACTGATAAGCCAGGGGATGCTTAATAAGAAAACTATAAGCCTCATCCAAACATTCTGTTACTACCAAGAGACTATCTTTACTTGCAGAAAAAAAACACCCTATCTGGGCATTGTGTGGTCAATCATCCCCATACACCAGAATTAAAGACAGAAGGGGGATGTATTTCAACTCCCTGGCATGTGTTTCTATACACTATTACTGGTTTATAGACTCAGTCTTATGTCCTATTGCCATAATCCCAATGTAAGTGAAAATCTGGTAAATGATGGAACTGGAAAAGCCCTGGTAAACCCAAAAAATGTCATATCCTTGTAACAACTTTAGCTATGCACCAATAATTACAGATAGGTCACATCTATACACCACGGATTAAGCAAACACCTACATACAAAAGTCATTTTGGCCAAGATTAGAGAGTGTAACCGCAATCCCGCTCTTACCAGAAGCTGAATCACTGAACATCTGTGCTCCCTGCATGAAGCGCAGTCATGTGATCACTTATATAGCATCCAGCAGTGCTTAATAACTAAGTAGAAGCTAGCTCTGCGTGTATAACACACACATGAAACCGATTTACTGCGTCAACATTATGTTTCCCCAAAACCTTAAAGCAGAACTACAGTCAAAAATGACTGTAGTTCTGCACTACTACTTAGCAGCAGGTCAACACGACCTGGGCTACCCACTGCATATTGCCATCATTAAAATAAGAAAACTGCTAATGAATGAACTCATTCACTATCTGTGAAGAACGGCAGTGGGATAGTTGGGGCCAGCAAAATCCCGAGCTGAATTGTGGCCCCTATTTAGTCTGCCACATAAGGAAGTTTGAAGGTAGCCATGTCCTGTGTTTGCCACACAACTGTGTTATTTCCTTACATACAGACCACCTGAAATCCATAAGTAAATCTGTACTGTAAAATCAGAAAAACCATCAGCTACATCAACTATACTATAGGTCATGCCTTACTCAAGCAGCGCCTGGGAGTAGTCTTTTGGATTTACAGGTCTTCTCCTTTACAAAACACCTGGGCTGCAGGTATTGTCCATGTAATTATATAGGACATATTATCACATGTTCCCTGTCTTTCTTTCAAAAGGCAACCCCCAAAGCCCACAGGCAGTGGGTGTGGCCACTGTTCAGTACAACAGCAGGCAGTGTGTTTATATTAGCATACTCTGACACCTAATCACAATGTTGTAATACACAGGCCACCAAAAGGGGCAGATAAATAGACCACCAGTTGAGCCTTATGATTGGTGGTCTACTGCTAAAGGAATCAGGGGAGTGCCAGAAGTCATTACCAAGTTTCTGCTTCAAGTTACAGGAAGGGGGGAGGGCATATATGACAAGGTGATCTGCTGAATCATTTTTTTTTTTACATTTTGCTTGGAAGTCCCTTTAATGGTCACACGAGGATGGTTGGCCAATGGGTAGGGAAAGCTTGCTAGAAAATTGTGCAGAAAGGCAAGTACAGCAATGGTAACGGTTCTGTACCTGTATCTAGTGTAGCTGCCAGTTAGACAGCTTTTACACAAATCTTCCTTACCAATAAATCCTAACTGAGAAAACTCCAGAATCATCCAGTCTTCTGAAGATAACTGTAGTGCAAAATTCTTTATAGTACTAAAATAGTTCTGTTTGGCAACAATATCATCTTCAAGCTAGATAAAGAAAAGGACAAAATAAATAAATGAAAGAATGCTCAAAGTCATGGTCAGCAATACATTTTAAATTCCATATGTTACAGATGCTCCACTCTTCAACGGATAGAAATAACAACTAGCTTAGAAATGGTGTAACATTAAAACTTTACATAGACAGATTAAAAGTCTGAGATTGGAGTTTACTTATACATTTTGTATGTACACATCTGACTTGTCCTGTCATACCCTACCGTGACAGTTCCTCTAGAAAGGAGGATTGGGAGGATCACCTTTATACTCTGTGTATAAACAACCTCTTCTAATACCATCTAAGATGTTTGGTTTATATAAGCCTCCCCATCAGGGGACAGGAAAACTAAAGGTGCTGCTGGGCAGCCTAGTTTTTCGTGTCATAAGGGTTTAGAGGACAAAAACAAGAAAAAATAAAGTCCCCCTACCAATCACCCCATTAAAGTGGGCCGATCACCTCCCTCCCCGCGGGACATCCGAGATCGGGAACCCCCCCCAAACACCCCAAATCCCTTTACCTTGTCTTCGGTGGCGGCCGGCCGCCGCCGCCTCCCTCGCGCCCCTCTAGACGTGCGCGCGCCCGTGCTGGCCGTCTGTGAATGGCCGGCGCGCGCGTCAACAGTGACACGTGGGAGGCGGCGGCGGAGGAGCCGCTTGTCCGCGGCTGTCAAAGCGCTTGTCCGTCGGCGCTGGGAGAGGTGAGTTTTTTGGGTGATCGCGGGGGGTTTCACACAGCGGGGCACCCCGATCGGGGGTGCCCCACCGAAGTGGACCAAGACCCAGGATAGTCAAAATCCTGGGTGTTGGTCCACTTTAAAGACAGTGTGCAGAAAACCTCCCAGTCACCCCATTACAGTCAGTGAGCTGCATCACATATAACAGGCAGCGTGTGGCATCCCCCCCATTACAGGCAACATGTGGCACCCCCCATTACAGACTGCGAGCAGCCCTCATTACAGGCAGTGAGGGGCATTCCTCATTACAGGCAGTGTGGGGCATCCCTCATTACAGGCAGTGTGGGGCATCCCTCATTACAGGCAGTGTGGGGCATCCCTCATTACAGGTAGTGAGGAGCATCCCTCATTACATTTTGCAGATACCTTACTCTCTCCTTCGAATCACCAAAGGTTTCCTTTAAATTTGTCAAGTCGGGATAACAGGCAGTGAGGGGCATCCGTCATTACAGGCAGTGAGGGGCATCCGTCATTACAGGCAGTGAGGGGCATCCGTCATTACAGGCAGTGAGCGGCATCTTCCATTACAGGCAGTGAGCGCCATCTCTCATTATAGGCAGCGAGGGGCATCCCTCATTACAGGCAGTGTGCAGCACCCTCAATTACTGGCAGTAGGGCATCCCCCATTACAGGCAGTGTGCAGCATCCCTCATTGCCAGCATTGGGCAGTCCCCCATTACAGGCAGTGGGGAATCCCCCATTAAAGGCAGTGTGCAGCATCCCCCCATTACAGTCATTGGGCAGACCCCTATTACTGGTAGTGTGCAGCATCCCCACCATTACAATTTCGCTCTCCAACCTCAGAATGCTAGGGAATAGTGATCAGCGGACAGGCAGGGTAAACTATCTATGCCTGCCTGCTTCTACTCACACACATACACGAATATACACACACAACTTTTCGTGTGTCTTAGGGAACGAAAAATATGGGAACACAACTGCATAGCCCTTGTTGACTGCATTGTAGGGTAGCATAGTAAACACAAAAGGCAGTGGAAAAAAAGTTGGAGAACGGCATTAATACTATATATGGCAATGATTCATTTGAACCATCAATCTAATTTATGTCAGAAAATCTGTCTGGAAATCTGTTAGTTAACTGTATGCCACATTATTTAAAAAGAAAAATTACCTGGATGTAATAAATACCCTTTCTCTGAGCATACATCATGAGAAAACAATAATCTAAATTCTGTTTGGTTCTCCATCTGTAAAATAAAACAAAGCAGTGATAGCATGTTTAAATACATGTGACTCCTGGAGTTCTAGTAAATTATTAATTTATTCTTTACGCAACTTTATTCTTTACACACCATCCAGCTTGCATTGCATTGGAAGTACAAATACTCCAAGGGAAGAAAATATATAACCACTGGGAAGAAAATATATGACCACTGGCACACATAAAGACTATTGATGATTTTTCAGGGGATAGCTGCTTACCATGGAAGTTACAAATGGATAAGGAGAAAAATTAATTGCCTCAGGATGTGTGCAACATACCAGCAAGCCTCATGATCCATGAGATATTTGTTGATAATGAGTTAATAATAAAGTCTTCAGAAAGCTTTTTGCCTTTACATAAGGCAGTAACTTTTATGATAACCAGGTTGCTGGAATTTTATGGCTAAATGAGCCTATTATAATTAAAGATTGGAAAATCATGGCTGTCAAATATCTGTGGTGGGGTAACTAAATACCCTGCAGGAGATCTAAAGTCTATTGTTGAATACAATGGTGAAATTAAAAATTAATCAAATCCAAGATTAAAGGTGGAACGCACGGCACAATTTATCTCATAAAAAAAAAAAAAAAAAAAATCGCTCCAACGAACAATTAGCAGCAACTCGCTCGGCGAACAGTCAATTTATCTGTTCATGGAAAAGAGCCAAAAGAGCCAGCAAGGACTAAAGAGGTATTTTATCCAGAGGCCTACTAAAGGCCATTAAAAAAATACAGGAGAGGGCAAAGGGAAGGGAGAAAAAGAAAAGGAAAGAAAAGGGGGGTAGGTGGAGGTTAGGGGGCAAAATCAGCCAGAGGAATGTATAGGGTTAGGAGAAAGAAGAGGGACAATGTAAATAGTGCTGTCAGTGTTGATGTAGGCTCCTCAGCAGTTAATGTATCCAGATGCCAAAGCATTTAAAAAAACTAAACCAAGGACCGGGAGAATGGGAAGAAAGAAAAAAAAAGAAGATGGAGAAAAAAAAAAGGGTGCGACAGGTGAAGGTTGGGGCGGGGGGCAAGTGGAAGCATCTAGGGTTAGGGGCAGTAACTGTTTTGTTCTTTGTTCTTTTTTTGTTTATTACTTTCTAGGAACTGAGCCTAAATAAGCAATGTGTAAATAGAGTACAGACAAGAAAGGAGAAAGAAACAGAATAAAAAGTAAGGTGTTGGAAAATGCTAATTTTGAAGGCACCAGAGAATCGATTCAGCACACCCCCAGCTTCTAGTAAGTAATAGCAAGTAATGCTTTTGTTCCACCCTCTTGACATCCTGCCTTCTCCAGGAAGAGTGCCAGCTCTCTTAAAACTGGAAGCAGGGCCAGGGAGAAAGCATCAGGCCAAAGTGGGCAAAAGAACAATAGTTCTTTGAGGAGTTGAGCCAGCTGATTGGATCATCACAGTAGTGCCTTCTGGCCAGGTAAAAGCCAATAAACAAAGAAAATCTTAAAATTATAATCTGAAGATTACATTTTGCAGATACCTTACTCTCTCCTTTGAATCACCAAAGGTTTCCTTTAAATTTGTCAAGTCGGGATAATAGGCAGCAGGAGGAGAAATGACTTCAACTAAGCCAGAGCCTATTTCTGTGGCAAATCTAATTCAAAAGATAAATTGTGATTATTGACATTGAACATGTTGCAATAAAAAGCTGTCTGCATTAACTCAGCACAAGGTTCTGGACAAAAAAAACAAATGATAACATAATAGCTATTAAAGGTTATACCATCCCTTTGCGGAGCAGATTTAGGATACAAATAATGTTTTTTTTAAACCCTGTTAAATTATTTGAAAATAAAAACTCACCTGCACTCTTAAACGCAGTGCCTCACTATGCTGGTGTCCCCCCTGCAGTGGGAACTGTGGCATTTGGGGATGGGCATTGGGCCTGCAGAAGATGTGCACTAGTATGGGCAGTGGCAGACTGGGGCCAAAACTCAGTCCGGGATTTTTTAAAGGACCTGGCCTGCCCATGGCATCTCTGCTGCTTCCTGGCCAGTCAACCAGTGAACTTCAAGACAGAGGCAATATCAGTAAATCGGAAAATACTCATGTCTGGATTCTGAGGGCAGTTTAGTGGGGACCCTGACAACAACAAAATATGGGGTGTAGACATTTTTTATGGCAGTACCGAACTTATCTGCACTATTTTATAGCAGGTTAGAGCCCTTTGATCTTCTAATGCACATGAAAAAAAAGGCACGCAGGAAAGAGATCATACTTTATTCCAATTAAACAATCTTGCTACTGAGTCTTTTTAGTCACCAACCGATTGGCAAAGATACAAACACTGCAGATGCCAGTAAAATAAGGGCGCCTAAAAATAACTGTGATGCCTTTGACATAGCCATATGCCAGCAATAGAAACACAATCAATGCTGCAGCGTACTTGGCATTTTCTTAAAGCACAATGGCGCAGAGGCCCTGAGGACTGCGAATTCTTCAGCTCAGCCGCACAGTCTCCTAGTATCCTCCCTATAACCTTTCACCTCGGGCCTATATGAGCAATGGAGAATGAATGCCTCAACAAAAGGGCACATTGATGTGGCCCCAAGCAGCCGTCTCCCGCTATCCACTTGACGTTAGAAATCTGAAGTCTGTTCCTCTCTCATCTCTTTACAATAGAAAACTCATGATAATCTTAGGAAACGTAGTAAAAAGGAAATACAAAGCCATTATAAGCAAGATAATATTGAATCACACAGGAAACCTCTGCTTTACACTCTTCTTCTATATTTAAAGATAGAAAGAGGTTTCCTAAGGCTATGGCAGGTAAACTGCAATATGTTGCACTTTAACACTTGAAGTTAAAAAGTGACATATGTACTCAAATTAATTTGGCAACTGGCCAGTTGTTGCTTATGGGGACACGGCTTTGCATTTTAATTTATATACAAAACACAATTAAAGCAAAACAAACCCCCCCAGCAGCTGGCCTGAAAGATTCCAGGGCTGCCCACTGGCTTGAATTGCGCTGTGTGAACCCCTCCCAGTTTGCTTGCCCTTCAAAGCTCAAGCGGCACGTGCGCAGGTTCTGGTCCAGTGAGAGCTTACTGTGACTATGTCATGTGGCAGACATTGTTTTGAATGGGCAGTGCATGCTGCTGTATCCCATGTGTCCCCCGCGTCGTGTGTGTGCTCCTACCCAACCATTCCGTCAGCCTGGGACGGGAGCATGCGCACAGCTGGGAGATGCAGCAGCGCACCCTATCCCTTCAAAACAATGAGAGCCATCTGTCTAATCACCTGGTGCCCCATTGTTGTAGACCCCATTCGAGTCAATGAGAGATGCCTGCCGAATGATGCAGTCACAGCAGACGGCTCTCATTGGACGCATCCATGCACCATTAGATGAACGGGTTTCACACAGCATGGCAACTTGTTTAGCAAATGTGGCAGACAATCCTCTGGCTGACAGTTATCAGACAATGCATTTAGTTATTGCAAATAAGAAGGCTTTAATAGGAACTTACTCTTTTTGCAAGCTTGCAACTACACTGTGCACATAATCGAGGTCTGTCTGAAAAAAGAAAAATACCATATTGTAAGTAGTGCTGCCAGTAGAAAGGTTATAATCCTAACAAAAGGCACATATAAAGTCTACGTTCCAAAGGTGCTACGGATTGAAAGCGGAGCAACAACCCACCAGCAGCCAGCCTGGAATCCTAAAGATTCCAAGAATGGCTGCAGGCTTTTTGCTGTGTGAACCCCCACCCCGGGGTGCCCATACACACTAACCTTTCCCCCGGTCCAGCGGCGCATGCACAAGCTCTCGTCCAATGAGAGCCGCCCGCTTAACTAATTCAGCCGGTGGCTTTCATTTTTCTGAATGGGGAGCGCGTGCTGCCGCATCCCCTGCATCAGGAAGCACGCGCTTGAGCAATTGAGAACAATTTGCAAAAAAAATGTAAACATTGCGAACGGCTCTCATTGGCTGAGGGCCCGCACATGAGCCATTGGACCGAAAAGGGGCGATTTAACTTTAGAACGCCCATAGAGAAAGCGGCTCCACCCCCTAGAGAGGAAACACAAATTGGGACAGGTTAAAAGCCCCAACCCTTCCCCCCAGTCCTCAGCATAATAAAAGTAGCCAAAAAAAAAAAAACGAAGGAATTGATTAACATGGGGGGGGTTGTATGAGCCACCTAAAGGAATTGACCAATGGGGATTTTCTACCTACGTCCTTCATTCAGGACAGCCACCAAGAGGGTGAGCAAGAAGTTCAATTTAAGGGTGGCGTGAGCGATTTGGGGGGAACAGCAGTGACACAGACGACAGTTCTTCAACAGCAAAGGCAGTTTTATTGAGAAAACAAAATGTTCATCAGCAAAACAACATCCAAAAAAACATGGAATTCAAGAAAAAATGGGCACTCCACCAAACTCATAAGAAAATATATACATCATTTTATTATGTGTCACCAATAAATATAAAAATGACATACAACACAGATTCACAAGACGTTTAAAAAACACGTCCCCGCGCGTGCACCCACAGTGCACAGGTCCCCCTTTGAAGCTGTGGGCGCACGGCGGAGCGCGCGGGGGCAGCAGCGTGACCACTTGGGAAGCATTCAGCTGTACATGGCGGTATGTGACTTATTTGTTTCCTTGTGATCTTTTATTAACCTGTCAACCAGAAATAATGTCATACGGGTGGTCCTGTCCCTACGCTGAGGTGAAGAAAAATGAGCGATTGGCTCCCTCCAACCTCTGCCAGGGGAGGAGTGGAAGCCCCGTGGAACTGCACCGCCCCTCCATCAAATCAAACCCTGAACACTCTAGAGCCAGCCAGTACCTCTAGTGCCAGAACATTCTAGAGCCAGCCAGGTGCTCTAGTGGACCCCCAGCCACAGGCACCCTGTCCTGTGTAATCTAAGGCTGGGGGTCAGCAAGCACCCCCCAGGAACTCCTGGGATGAAAAAAAATATTAAAAAAAAATAAAACGGGAGATGATAGGGTTTCCTGGAGAGGAAACACAATACTGAGGGCTGGGGGGAAGGGGTGGGGCTTTTAACCTGTCCCAGTGGGTGGTTCCTCTTTAGGGGAGGAGCCGTTCTCTCTGTGGCCATCCTGAAGGACATAGGGAGAAAATGTGTGTTCTACTTCTTCTCTTTCTTGTAAAAAAAATAAAATGAAGAAACAAGACGAGCAAGAATACAAAGTTTTGTTTGTGTTATACAAATAAAACAGAATTCACAGGTTCAGAAGACACGACACGGTAAACAGGTCAGTAAGAGCAACATTTATAAATGCTCCCCTACAGCTGAGCATACCCACACAAGCCATTTAGATATACCTGGTGGGAATGTACAGCAGCTAGATGGGACGCAGGGGATGCCGCTGGCAGCCCACACATGTGCTTTGGAATCGCTGTAAAGATATTTTAGGCTGGTTTTGTTTCTCTTTAATGCTTTATAAAAACTAGAAATGCTAAATAGTCCAAAAATGTAGAAACGTACCTCTCCAACGAAGACTATTATAACACAGTCAAGTTTTTCCTCTGGCGTCAGTTTGTCAATCAGGGAATGTAGGGTCTCTGTTAAGTAAGACTTAACTTCCCTCTTTACTGTAGGGATGCCCATCACTATTGACACTGCAACAAATCAAAGCCAATAGAATTGTCCATTGCTACAATTTTTTTAATTGCAATAGTACATAACAGATGCAGTAACACAGCCTCTCACAAAGAAAAATCTCACACTTTCAAGGCAATCTTTTTTCTCTCCCCCCCCCCCTTTTCATAGTTTGGAGAAGGGTTAGTACTACTTTAGTGTTGGTTTGGGTCTGTGTCCACCTTTTAGTTTTGGCTGTTCTGTTAAATGAGTTTTTAGTGACCAGTCAAGCATCAACTCCTCCTGGGGTCACATACTGGAAAAAAAAGTTGATCAGCGTGTGTATTGAAATTTTTTTTTTCTAATTGATAATGTGTGATCTTTACGATAAAGACATTGGTTTTGAGTAGCAGGTTGAATCTCTTTATTGAAACCTATATAACAGATATAGGAGTTATAGGAGTGGAAGTGGGTAACTGGACACATGGACACATGTTTTGCTTGAAATTACCCCACCGCAAATATTTATGTGCATTGGTTAAATCACCTACAACCTGAAAAAGGTCCAAGAGAGACTATGGGAATCTGAACCACATGAGGAGCCAAGTTATTATGTTGGTGTAGGACCGCAAAAATAGTGGTCTCCTATTCTGCCAGCCACAGGGGACTGGATGATGGGGCAAACCACTTTAAACACCGCTTTAAACATAGGAATTGCAGCCGCATTACCATTTTAGGCCCTAGTCTGTATAAGTATTTGCAGCTTTAGTATTTGCAAATTCAGCTAGAAATTCACAATCTGATTGCAGAATATATATATAGGACCCAAAAAAGTCCAGGTGTGATGCCAGGAAGCCTTGATCCTTTAGAGCATGGGGCTGCAGTTTTACAAACAGTACAATATGAGCTACCTTTTAGAAGATAGTCTACAAATCATAGCAGCCTCACCCACCCAGAAAATGTAGAATGGATATATGTTCATGTGTGCCATGTCCTCTTTAATACATGTGGAACATCCTAAAGCAAGTGTGAAGAAGGGAGGACAATACCTTTTGCCAGCCTTTGCCATGCTCAGATAGAGCTGCCACACACAAAGCAGTTATCTCTTTTAAAGAGGAACAACGGACCCAAATAAAAATATGGCCACACACCCCCAATCGGGCCATGCTTATGCTTTGGATCTGGCTGCTTTAGGTCCCAATTCTTCTGTCCACTGCCAGCTAAGCCGCAGCAGCCTTAATTGTCCCAGACGCTTCCTAAGTCTTGCGGCTTTTTGTCCGGCCCCCAGCGGCAGCCCATTCGTCTGCACTGTGTAGGAGCAAGATCTTGGATGTGCACAGTGCCTGATGGGATTGCAGGATGGGAATCAGATGATGGAAGCCCCGGTAAGGTGAGTAAAAGGTGGCCAATATCGAAACCAGAGGTTAGGGGCAGCAGGCCGGTAAGGTTTTGGGGAGGTGTTAACCTCCTCTGATGTTCCTCTTTAATGAACTGCTACAGTTTTGGCTGGGTGGGGCAAGGAGGAAGGGGGCATCACCTGCACAGACCAGACTGTGGATTCAGATTCAGTATAAATGTACTGATGTCAGCATAAAAAAATCTCAATAATATTGTATAATGAATATAACTTTCATAGGAAGTTTAAAAACGTTAATCATAAATATATTTTATGTTATAAAATCTAAGGGCCTTGCTTATAAAGTGATAAGCAGCAGCAGTTCTCCAATCTCCCCTGTTCCTTATACTAGGTATCTCCATGCTGACCCAAGGCTCTTAGTTACAATGGCAGTAAGAATTACTACTACAGGCACAGGTAATCATTACACCATTGCGCCAGACTACATTTGTCACTGTCCTAATCTGTTTTCCATTTTTAAATTGAAGAAGAATTGGCCGAGATATCGAGGTTTACAGATTACCTCATGATTTCTCATCTGAAAAAGGGGATGTGGCCCTTGGATCTGTGATGCTGCATAATAATCAGCTCTCTGTGCTGACAGCAATGTGATTCATTCAAAGGAGGAGGTGGAGAGAGGGGCAGGCGGAAGGACAAGCAATCCTGTCCTGTTCTGCTGAGCTGACTTGGGGACGGGATGAAACCTGTAAACCTCGATATCCCCAAAAGCCATTTCTGCTTCAATTTAAAAATGGAAAACAGTTTAGGACCAATATGCCAAATATAGCCCGACGCATTTTAAGTTTTGTCCCCGAAGCTCCTCTGTACAGATCCAGTGTTCCCCCGCAGCTCCTTCGTGCAGCGTCGACATCGTCATACTTGGCACGGAGCCAGCAGTTCCGTCAGCCAGCACTGGTAACCTCTATTAGCCTCTCAGCACTTAATCATACAGCCTAATTCATTCATTACAATGGAGAGGGCGTGCTGAGGCTTGGCATGCTTGGCAGGTTAAACATGCATCGCCTCGCACCTCTCTAATGCAATGACTGGAGTAGACATGTTGGGGGGGGGGGGGTAAAGTCATATTGACAGACACCTGCCCATAGCCTGCCATTCAGGATTCCTAGCATCTCATTTAAATTCCAATTTGTAAGTGCTTTAAAGTATGAGACTAAAGGGCAGGCTTACTCCCTCCCCTGGGGCATCCCGAACTGAGATGCCCCGCTGTGTGAAATCCTCCAGGGTGCCCAGTAAACTCACCTTTCCATTGAACCCACAGCACATGCATGGTCGGCATCACTTGTTTCCTTTCTAGGCTCTCCCCCCCTCCTATGGTCCAATCAGTGCGCTCGACTGCGCTGACACAAACCTGTCTAGACTTTTTAAGGACTTGGCTCTAGCTGAGTCTAGCCGAGTGAAGCAGAACGCAGCCGTATGCCTGCTACCCTCTAACAGGGAGCATGCCCGCTGCAGCCATTCACAAATGCCTGGCCCGAGTGCCCGTCCTGGCCAGGGTGTGGCCGCTGCTTGCGCATGTGTTGTTGGATCGAGGGAGAAGGTGAGTTTACCAGGTGACCTGGGGGATTTCACACAGCGGGGCATCCCAAATCTGGATGTTGTAGAGGGAGGGAATCTTATAGTTTCCAGGGACATTAGTTCTTTAAAGAAGACAAAAAGTGGGTTGGCATCCCAATTCAAAATGCATGCAGAAAGATGGGGCAATGCAGTAACCCCTGCTGTAGTTGAACTAAACTAAGCTGTAGGACTTAAAAGGCATTTTCGTTGCCTTTTGTGCTTTCTACAATGTGCTTCTGACATTTTGTCTGGGTTGAGTTAAGCGTTACAAAAACTGTACCCAAACACAAATATTATAGGTAAGACAAGTGTAAGTGAATGGAAGAGAACTAAACCCGTGACAGTTACATGCCCAATTAAAAGCTATTTCCACAAAGCCAACTAAAGTATTTCCCAATGTTTTTTTCAAATATCTATTTGTGAAGATAAAAACCTAGCCAGAGTAAACTGAAACACAACCTATTTGACAAAATGGGTGTCGTTCCTAGCGCAGGAGGGCATTCCAATTGCTGGTGCACCAACCTGCGCAATAACCTGGTTAAAACTGGGAACTCTTACCATTCCCCCCAATCCCCTCTGCAGAATAGTTCGCTGTGAATGGCTGTCGCTGTCACATGATCGCCAGTGGCCGGATACCAGAAGCAGGCTGCGGCCACGTGCCAGCAAATCGCAGTGCTCGATTTTGCCCATAGAGTGGGGAGAAAGGTAAGATTTCTTGTAGCTTAACAGGGTTAATGCGCAGGGGGGCATCGGCAACTGGGATGCCTGGCCCTAGGAAAAACACGGTTGTTACGGGTAAAGTACATAATTATGCTTTATTATTGGCAAGCACAGTTTCACAGACTGGTACAGCAAGCAAAGGGTTTTTGGAAGTACCCACCTCCTGTTCTTCCAAGGCCAACCTGCACAGCAGGCTGAAGGCTCCCTTCATGATTTAATAAATGAGGCATATGGTAGTAAATATTTGGCACTTGTAGTGAGTTTCTGTTTGTCAAATCTTTGAACAGTTTCTGGGCTTCATCTGAAGGCAGAACATAAAACAGTTTAACATTTTACGTGCTACAACATACATATGAAAGTTACTGTACTAAATGAAAAAGCCATTGACCAAAAGCCAAAAATATGTAAATGAGACAGCTAACCTTTTCTTAAACAGGAAAAGGCTACAGGAGATAAAAAGGTAAGTATTAATGTTTTAGGGGGCTTTACATGAATTGTCCCTTTATGGGTATCTTTTAGTGTTATCTTTCCTACCATTACCTTTCAGTGCTGCTATCTCACTTAGTAAGAATGGGTTGGATTGTTTATGGCTACAAGGAGCACTCTGCATGTCACAACACAGTCAGTAGCCCGGATATAACATGACATATGTGGAGATATGCAATCTTTAGCAATGTGGGTTAAAGGCACACAGCACACGCTTTGAATGCTCTCTCTAAAACGCTTTAGTAACACAACACATTTATGAAGCTGAAAATGTGGTGCAGGAAACCCAACGTTTAGATTATAAGAGGGGCAAAGATAACAAGGCTTAAAATGGCACAGTGTTTGTAGCCCATACAGTCAGAACACATTTAAACAGGAAGAGGAAATCTAAAGTAAACAGATTATGAATTAAATAAGGATTCTTACCATTTCTGATCTTTTTCCAGTGAATGCCGGTTTCCTAGTTTGTCTGCTAAGAAGTAGTTCTGACTGGCAGTATGATTGTGCCAGGGTTAAAGGGCCTGTGAACCAACCTAAAAAAAACACTTACCCTCTCTCCCCCTGCAGCAGCTCACAGAAACCTTTCGGGTTCCAAGAACGGGGCTCCCGGTGTCCTTGCATGAGGTCCCACCCCTCACATTGGTCATGAGGACTCTGTACACTCCCTCTATATATGTCAACTGTGCAGTGATTCCAAGGCAGTGCCCAGCACCCCCTCTACAGCAATAAATGGAGGGAGCGGTTTCTGAGCAGTGGACCAACTGGAGATGCTGCAGGGGAAAGGGAGTAAGTGCCAGATTTTTTTTTTTTATTTCAGTCCCAGGTGTTGGGATGTGAGAGGGGAAGAAGGTCAGCCAGGTCGAAAAGAGTCACAAAATTATCAAGAGTCAACAATGGCCGCATCCATTCTCCCATGACCAGTCTACCCAAAAAAGCTGATGTGCTCACCTCAGAGCCACATGATCCATGTATTATTTTCCTAGACAAATGTAACAGGCCAAGGGTATCAGAAGTCCATCAAGGATGCGGTTTAGAAAGCATACTAATAAATACTTTCATATAAAAGTTTCTAGTATGCATGCATCTATGATGAGGAATAAACTCCCAAAGCAGGCTTAGGCTATATCCCATAGCATTAGGAAAAAATGAATCCACTGATATAGAATACAAACTATTTTTGCCAGCTCTCAGGACTACAGATGGGTTAAAAAAATATATACATTAAGGCAACTGGTCTTGCTGTCTTCCTTTTGTGGGAGATGTTTCGCTAAGTCATCCGAATAGCTTTTGCAATTAAAGAGGAACTATGCTCAAAAATAACCATAGTCCCTCTGAACTATATAGCAGCAGGGCAGCACGATCACCGCATGTAAAACAAAAAAAACACCCCCTGTCACTCATCACTTCCAGGTCCCTTTCTTAGGCTGCCATGGAACAGCCGATCAGCTTTCAGGGCCAGTGCTGGCCAGCGTGGATAGGCTGCATGTGGTCACATGAGAGCGTCACCCTGGGCAGCCCATCAGCGTGGCCGGCGGTCAAGTCTATCAGCGCTGGCTGGCACTGGCCTTGAAAGCAGATAGGCTGCTCCCCGGCAGCCATAGAAGGTGCCTAGAAGTGGTATCTGGACAGCCATTTTTCTGTTTTACATGCGGCGATGCACAGCAAGGCCGCTGCTGTATAGTACAGAGAAATTATGATCATTTTTGCCCATAGTTCCTCTTTAACAATGACATGTTCAGGAATTTAGCATCAACAAGCAGTAGCTCCAATCCACACCATCTGTCAATCATAAACAGCATGGATGGTGTGAGAATTGATTGCGTTATCATTGATGGAGCTAGGAGGTGTACCGCACCAATAGCCTGTCATAAAGTGGCAGACAATAGGTGTCACCTGTTTCTATACAAGCTTGGCTTGGCTAATTTCCACATAAATGGCCTCCTTCAAATCTGTTTTTAAACTAATCTTCCTCAGTGGAAGCAGTGGGTAACTAGTGATTGTTTACTTTATATTTGCACACAGGGTTCCTTGGCAGCGGGAGTAGGTGGGTGAGGGTTTTTGTGGACCTGGACCTTACTAAGCACAAAGCCAATTTAATTTTATAATGATAGTCTGGTACACTGGAGCATGGCAGACTGTTTTTTTATAGCATAATTATACAAATATACAGGGAAGTTCTTTCTACAGATAATTCCTTAATTAGCCTCCACCCAAAGTAACCTAGTAAGGATTAACATGGCTCTCAGCCATTTTACAGCCCAGTGGCGGCGCATACCTGAAAAGTGACTCAGTGCATCTCTACTTCCATTGGCCTCAGAAACGGCTTTGCGGAACTGTTCCAGGATGGCATGTAGCTCAGAGGAGCGCTGTAATGCGCGGTGTTCAGCGATTCGCAGGCGTTCCTTCAAAGCATGAAATTCACGCTGATAGGCAATTAACTTCTCTGTAGAAAACAAGTACGTTTACAATATTATTTAGCTTGATCCCAAAAGGCAAATAGGCAACAAATGTATTACAGTTCTTATATAGCTGAATTTAAGCCCAACGCCAGCCAACACATTTTTCCATTTTATAGTCAGGCGCTAGAAACATTTTAGTATTGTGCTGCAGCCTGTGTCCCATCCTTGGTCGACAAACTTTACTTAAGGGGCAAGAATGTCCATTTGTTCCAACATCTCTCCCCTTAATGCTGAAGCAGGGCAGGGGGGTTACATAAATTAAAAAATAAATAAATAAATAAATAAAAGTGTAACTGTCCCGCAAACCAGCGGTGATATTCAGGCACTGCTCGCCTCCATCTTTTTCTTTCAAATGAATGGGCATGCAGGAGTGCGCGCACCAGGCAGGTGCGCTCTTGGCACCACCATGGCCGTTCAGGGAGAGAAAAATATAGACTGGCCCTTTAATGGAAAATCTATGGTGGTCATGACGATAAAAACATGGTTAGCAGTACAGAATATGTTGTTACTGCTCCGGTCCAGGAGTGTACATACGTTTCACAGGACCCCAAAGTAAGAGTCAAAGTGCCCCCCCCCCCAAAAAAAAAACAAAAAAGAAAAAAAAACACTTCAGCAGCACGTGGACAAGAAACGGATCACCACAGGGCTGCAAAATGTAGTGCACGGCAGGGGGCAGATTGCACGGGGCCCCCTTTTGATATGGACCTGGTAGCAGCTGCTTCGCCCACCTCTATGCTACATATACCCCTGCTTTAGTCACTAAAACATCCATTGATTTTTACTACATTTTTATATCCATTTACATAATGGGCTCACAGATCTCAAAAGGAACACCTAATCAGTTTTAAAAGGACAAATATCATTTGCCAGCTGTTTGTGGAGCTGCTGAAATTATTTTTCTCACAGGTGGTTCTCTTCCTCTTAGCTGATAAATTTGTCACAATCTCCTGCTGCAATCAGCTGACTGGCTGTTACATTTGATACACTGTATGATAAGAATAATTCCAGAATACTACAATGTCATACTACAACCCTCTGCTGTTTCTAATCTGCAGCAAGAGAAATGTAATGAATATCAGTTTAGAGGCAGAGATTAATTTTATTGCAGGTATGAGTTCTGCAGCAACAAGGACACAGAATCTATCTATGATGTGAATAAAGTAAAGCATTTGAAATATTTAAAAAGGTATACTACGTTTCTTACCATCCATGCAAATTAAAAGAAATAGCATAAAGAGAAAAAATGAACCGACAAGGCAGAAAAGCGCTTGTATACAGTGGATGAGATATATTGTCCCAGCTCTGTCACCAAGATACATATTGCTTGAAGTGCTAGCTGTCTGCTCCCTTGGCAGCCACTGGGAGCCTAGTCACGTTATTAACTTTTCTATTCTGAAGCGAGTGGGCGTGATAATAATCAGCATAATGGAGAGGGGTCTGTAAGATTCCCAGAACTTGCTTCAGACATCCTGGCTGTGCTTTTCCCCTCTCCCCATGTTGCTAGTTGACATTGGAGCCTAGACCAGAACTCCCAGACACACAAGGCCGGAATCCCAATCGCACATATATTCCCAAAAGTCCATGCGCGCACTCCCAAGGGGGCTAGCTAAGCTTGATGGCAGAGAGCCATTCAAGCTGGGGGGGGGGGGGGGGGGGGGTCGTGGTTCCTTTATGGGGACCTTAGAGGCAATTGGTGGCAGGGTGTGGCTGGAGCTCTGAGTGAGGAAGGGGGATTTCCTTATTCAGGGCCCCAACCAGAGAAGAATGACAGCACTGGAGAAAATGTTAGGCAAGGTAAGCTGCTGTTTATTTTTTGCCGTTACAATGACTAAGGTAAGCTTTGTTTTCTATTTTAGAACTCCAAAGCCACCTCAGCAACAGAAATCAGGGCATCACCACTGGAGCCCAGTGGAGGCTGGACTGCTAGTTCAAACTAAAACATAGGCCAAGAAGCAGAGCCATGTTGAAGAATGAAAAGACTAGACATGAATGAGTAGACATCTCTCCTTAGTTTACCACAGGTTGAGGGAATAGGCCTGTGGTCTTTATAAAACATACTTCCTAAGCCAAGAATGCAGATTGCACTAGAGCTGTATTAAGAGCCCACATCAGGTATTGTGGAAACATCTGGATTTGGCCAAAAGCCCTATTGAGCTGATCAGATCAGTTTTGACATGGACAAAGGGTTACCCACTTTTGACATAGGTTAAAAAAATAACAAAAAAAGGACATTTTAAAGTGTGTGTGTGTGTGTGTGTGTGTGTGTGTGTGTGTGTGTGTTTGTCCATTTAATGCTCTGTGAACTGGTAAGGGGTTCTTGTGAACCCTATACCAGTTTAAAGAACAGGAGGGGCCAGTAAGTCACCTCCCGGCAAGCAGGTGACTTGCTAAAACCCCCGCCCCATTACCTGCAATGTCAAAGGCAAGGGGTGTGCAGAAGAGCCCAAAGCCCGTGTATGTGAGCTGATAGCCTTTAGAGATGTGTGTCAGCCATCGAGTCCTGGTCTACCAGCTCATATAGCTGGTGCCTCGGCTGGTTTTGCTGGATAAGGGGACCCTGCACCAAAAAGAAAAATAAATTATATATCTATATATCCACATTTTTAAAGGTTTAACCCTCAGTTTGCGGTATCTCCTGGGCAGAAATTGGTGTCTACCGATACATATGCTGTACCGTTGTGATCTGGAGGAATGGGGCTTTTACAAGCAATATGATTTTTTTTTTTTCATTACAAAACAAGGCATTTTTAGGCAATATTATTGGAAAATGATTAAAATTGCTTGGCAACAAGACTAGCTCTCCAAGTAGGCTGGCACTCAAAAGGTTAAAGCGCATATTCACTTAAAGGGCCACTCCAGCCCGCTCCTGCAAAAAAAAAAAAAAAAAAAAAAAAAACACAACCATAACCCCCACCCTGCCCCCTCCAAATAGTGATCCTGCTACTGTAATAAAAGAAAAGAAAAAAGTCAGCAGTGCCACAGCTGGTGGCACCAAACATCCGTCGCTATCTTCCTGAAGTCCCAGACAGCTGCTGGAAGCAGAAACTCTCGGCATCGCAGCTGTGACACCGCCGGAGCTGGATTTGGGGTAAAGGGGACAGACTTTTTATAATCCAAGCTACCGTGTCAAAGGATTACATTTGCAGAATCAGACAGATGCTATAGGATGCAGCAAAGATAAGGTTTACCAGCGTTGTGCATGGAGTATCTAGAAGAAGCTAGAATGTGCTACTGAAACATTGTCCAAGAAGTCTTAAAAAAAGTGTTGGAAGCAAAAGAAAAAAAATGATTTTCACCGCACAGGACACGGAGTAGTGCTGTGAATGCCACCGGAGACGCGCAAATGCACTGTGGAAGGGAGGTTTGAGGTAAGTTTAGATGTCAGGAGAAGTAGGTTTTGATCAAGCAAATGGTAAAAAATGCATTCCTTTTAACAAATCACACCCTGTACATCCAGAGATGCCCCTACAATGAAAGATCCTAAGAAAGCCAAGATCAGAACTATTTTAGTAATGCAAATCAAGGAGCAGGATATTAGATCACATCAAATCACACACCACTGTTTTACATGCAACAATACAACTTGTTTTTGTGCCTAGAGTTTGAAGACCTTGTTAGACTTTCTGGTAGGATTACTGGAGTTCACAATTGGATTTTATTTCTGAGAAGCTTAAAACATGCTGAACCAGAAAATACAGATAGACAGCTGTAATCTTGAAAATGTTATCCCCGGTCAACTAAAATGCTGAATATGCTTATTTTTCATTAACATGTTAGAAAGTATTAGCCAAACAAAGTATCTGTTCCACCATCTTGGCATGAGACTTTGCCCACAGACCCTTTATGTGTTTCAGGTTGTTCCACAAGAAGCTTAGGAACATCTACTTGCATGGAAATAGGCATGTGCTTTTTGTTTTCTCAAAAACTGAACTCTGTGGCTACCATATCTGAAGGCTATGCCATGGAACATTATTATGTCAAGTAATACCGTTTTTCTTACAAAAACAGACGTCTGAAAGAAGCCTTTTATTTGGCTTGCATCAATAGAGAGATTCATTTGAAATTCTGCACTGTTTGTATTTCCAGTATAAGAAGGCACACTCTCTCAAAGAAAATGTGTTTATAGTAGGACGCAGTGAGCTTACCCAAGCTGCCATACAGAATATCACATAAGCCCCAAGACAATTATCTTCTAAAATGTCTTTTTGCTGAATGGAGCAACACATTTTACATAATTGGTGATTATTATTAACTTTCAAACTCACCTTCATAAATTACACATCGGTCACTTAACTGCCACGGCCTATGTCATCCGGAAAAGGATTAAACCAGTGATGAAGGGGCTGTCTTCTTGCTTAAACACCTTCTCCCAGCATCAATGACCTATCAGCCGTGGCGGGCACAGTTCCCCCTTATTTCTGTGTGCAGTGGGAAGTCCCAAGCATTACTCCGCCTGGGTGGGAAGAGGGGCACAACAGCACAAGAGACAGAACTCAGGGCTTTTATCAGCCCTATTATAAGATAAAGGCAACTAGGCTCTACTAGGTAAACAATGTCAAACAGAGAAGATGTTCCTTCTAAAGGAGAAAAAAAGATGGACAAGTTTAGCTAAAAAGATCAGCCTAAAGCTAACAACTAGAAAGACGATCCTCAAGAACAGAAGCCTAAACAGAAATGAAGCTCTAACAATCAACTTTATATCATCTCTCTAGGGTGAAGCCTGGATCAGCAGCTTCATTCTCTCTCAAGCCATATAAAAATAGCAACACCACAGTAAAGCAGCACCACCACAGTTCCCAGCTAGTCCAGTGATCAGAAACCTCCCAGTTTCCAAAAACAGGGCTCCCAGCATCCTTGCTGCTCCCCCACGGTGTATTCACTAGGGAATGCACATGCACTGCTGTGGTGGTGGTGGACACTGACAGCGAGCATTGTTTATGGCTCAATGAATTCTGGGGCATATGCTTGCAATGGCCCTTAGCAGAAGTCAGACTCTCCCAAAAATAAGTCTTTTGGTGTTTCAGGTGCACTGGAATTGAAGTAGCGGTATAACCCTGCTTACAATATCTTCTATGAATACAAGAAGTCCCAATTAAAGTATTGGAAAGCCTTGCCAACCCATCAAGCTTGCTCCATTCCACAGTCTTGATGACAACACTGAGTGGATGGAAAACTAATACTGCTCTCTTAACCAACAAATCTGTCAGGGCCAAAATAAGAGTGTCTGGTGTATTTATGTGGGGGACACTGCCTCTTCCTTCCCTGAGATCCAAACCATGTATGTATCTCCATTTCAAGTTGAAGGTTTCTAGCCCTTGACCCATACCAACCAAAACCAACAACTCCTTCCTTGGGGGAGTGCAAATGTGTGCCTGCCAATCATCGCGGCCTATTGCTTCAGCCACACGGGACAGAGAGTGGATTTAGAACAGGGCTAGTGGCTATTCTTCCCTTAACAGCTGGGACAATATTTAACTTTTTCACCATAATTATTCGGGTATCATTAATGAAATGCCCAAATGAATTAAGCAGCCTCTACTACAAATGGGGCTGTGAAGGGGGGGGGGGGGGGGAGATGAAGCCACTCTGGACACCACTGCTGAGTTTCTGTCAGACAGAATCAAAATCAGTTCATTTTGCCAAGTAGAACAGAGCATAAATGCTAGGAATGTTTCCTCACGTGAGTGAATTCAGGAGAGGGAGGTACAATATATAAACAAGACACAACAGTAGTAACCATTAATCTTTGTGTGTTTCTAATGTATCAGCAGAAGATAAAAACAGTTCAGACGTAGGACAGCCAGAGGATAAAAACAATTTCTGCATAGCTCAGTCTTTAGCGGTGGAGTAAGCTGTATTGCCCGTAGCATGATGAATTAGGTGTATCCCAGATAGGAGGAATCATCAATAGTTCTAATTGCTCTGGATCTGACTCTCTGTGTAATGATATCATCCAGAGTTGAACCTATTGGTGGAGGCATGTCTGCCAAACTTGTGCAGTTGTTTCCTGTGTCCCCCATTTGGGAGAGTGGGAGGGTTTCTCTGTAGTGTGTGGGTGTTCCCCAAAATAGGAAATCCTAAAGTGTGGATGTGAAATTACTACAGATAGAGGGGGATTTCAACCCCCTACCTTCTTTATGCATGCTCCCTGACAGTGCATTAAAAAATTACAAATCTGTGAAACTCACCGGTAGAATTGTTTTTGATTATATCCAGTCCAGGTCGTCCCAGTGATGACATGTGGGTATTCCGCCCCCAGGGGGCGCTTGACTGCAAGATCAAAAGCTGCAGCTCCTCCTGGCCCCCTATAAAGGCAGGTGTCCCTCTATCATTCTCCAGTGGTTAAAGAGCAGTAAACAAAAAGGACAGGCCGGGAGGCCAAGAAACCATGTTACTTCACATAGCTTCAGCTTGTACTCGCTCTAACAAGACTTAAAACTACAAGTCCAATAAATAAAAAATGGTAATCACCATAAAAGGCAAACAGAAGATAATGAACAAAAGGGCGGGGTGGGACGACCTGGACTGGATAAAATCAAAAACAATTCTACAGGTGAGCTTCACAGAATTGTATTTTTCCCTATATCCAGTCCAGGGCGTCCCAGTGATGACATGTGGGACACCCAAAAGCAGTGTCCATTTGGGCGGGATCCCCAGCGCGGAACAGCATGTAGTTCATTTCACTACCGCCTGAAGCACCTTTCGGACAAAAACAGCATCAGCTGAGGCCCTGACATCCACCTTGTAAAACTTTGTAAAAGTATGAACTGAAGACCAAGTGGCGGCCTTACAAAAGTGTTCAACCGATGCCTGGTGCTGAAAAGCCCAAGAGGCACCAAAAGCTCTGGCAGAATGAGCTGTGAAAGGGGGTTCCTTCCCCTTGGCAGAATATGCTTGCACCACCGCCTGTCTGATCCACTTACTGAGAGTGGACTTGGCTGGTGGCAAACCTTTCCTAGAGCCTTCTGTTAGGACAAAGAGCAAGTCCGATTTCCTGAAAGACTCATTCGCAACCAGGTAATACTTAATGGCTCTGACCACATCCAAGGAATGGCAAGACAACTTCCTCATTTAGGTGAAAGGGAGAAACAACCTTAGGCAAAAAATCAGGTTTAAAGCGAAAAACCACCTTATCCTTATGCCGCTCAAAATAGGGAGGCTTCATACAAAGCGCGGCCAGCTCTGATACGCGACGCACCGAGGTGATCGCTACCAAAAAGACCACTTTGAGAGTCAAAATAGGCAATGCAGCATCGCACAATGGTTCGAAGGGAGGACCCTGAAGAGCGGACAGTACTAAATTCAAGTCCCACACCGGTAATACTGACCTACGAGGTGGCCGGACATGGGTAACTCCCTGGAAAAAAGTCTTGATCAACCTATGGTTGGCAATGGATCTCTGGAAGAAGATCGCTAAAGCCGAGACCTGACCCTTGAGGGTGCTCAGCTGGAGACCCAAGTCTAAGCCGTGTTGCAAAAATTCCAGAATCCTATAAATAGAAAATGTGCAGCAAGGGAGACTCTTGGTTTCGCACCAAGCAATATAAGCGTGCCAAACTCTGTAGTATATCATGGAAGAAGATTTCTTCCATACCTGTATCATTGTCTGCACAACCGTGGGCGACAGCCCCTTGTCCATCAGGATTGAGGTTTCAATAGCCAGGCCGTCAAAGCCAGCGTCCGTAAATTGGGGTGCCGCAGCTACCCCTGTGTGAGAAGCCCTGGGTCGCCAGGCACGATGTAGTGATCTACTGACATCTGAACTATGTCCGCAAACCAACTCCTTCCTCTGCCAGCGAGGAGCCACCAGGATAGTTGTTACCACTTGCTGGGCTATCTTGCGCAGCACTCTGCCCCGGAGTGGAAACGGAGGGAATGCATACAGAAATTTGTACTACGTCCAAGGAATCGCCAGAGCGTCTGTGGCAATGGCCAGAGGGTCTCTTGAGAGGGAGACGAACCTTGGAAGCTTGTGATTGTGTCTGGACGCAAACAGGTCCACGTCCGGCTGACCCCAGCGGAGACACAGAGCATGAAAGGTCTTGCTGCCGAGAGACCATTCCTCCAGGTGCAAGGCACTCCTGCTCAGGGAGTCTGCCTCCTGGTTTTCTACCCTGGGAATGTAGACCGCCGAGATGCAGGGAACATTCTCCTCTGCCCAAGTCAGAATCTGGGTCACCTCCTTGAGGGCTCCCTTGCTCCGAGTCCCGCCCTGGTGATTGATGTAGGCGACAGCCGTCTGATTGTCCGAGCGAGCCTGGATCACACGACCCCTTAAGTGGGCAGTCAAGTGAAGAAGCACCAACCGGATCGCTCTCAGCTCCAAGAGATTTATGGGTTAAGCGGTTCTCCTGTGGACCCCACTGACCCTGGATCTTCTGAGTCTGCCAAACGCCTCCCCAGCCTGTCAGACTGGCAACCGTAGTAACTATCTCCCAATGGGGAGTCAGAAAGGACTTGCCCACCAGCAGGTTCCGGGAGTTCAACCACTACAAGAGGGACTGCCTGGCCAGGGGGGACAGCGAAAATTCTTGTTCCAGAGAATCCTGCATCCGATTCCAGCCGGTCAGCTCAGCACTGCCTCGAAGCATGACACCATTAGGCCCACCAATCTCATCCCCAGACGTACCGACGGCTGCTGACAAGACAGCAAGGCCTGCACCTGCGTCTGGAGACCCAAAACCTTCTGCTGCGGCAGAAAGACCTTGACCTGAGTGGTGTCTATTGTCATTCCCAGGAAAGATCTCACTGTTGAGGGATTGATAAATGACTTTGGGTAATTGACTACCCAGCCAAAGACCGCTAGGGTTAACAACACCGTCCGAGTATCGCTCTCGGCCTGCTGAAGGGACTGGGCCGCAATCAACAAGTCCTCCAGATAAGGCAGCACACGAATGCCCTGGTTCCTCAGGATGGCCATGATGCCTGCCAGCACCTTGATGAAGATGCGTGGGGCTGAGGAAATCCCGAATGAAAGAGCCACAAACTGGTAATGCTGGTCCTCCAGAGCAAACCTCAGGAACTTCTGATGCCCCAGGAAAATCGGGATGTGCAGATAAGCATCCCTGATGTCCACCATGGACATAAAGTCGCCGGGCCGAAGCGAGCTCACCGCCGACCTAACCGCAGGAGGTGTTGCACGGCCATTCTCAAGCCCTGTGCCTTCAATGGGTTTTGGGATATCTGAGACCAGAGAAATCTTGTGGGCGGCCTAACTGCAAGCTCTATTTTCTAACTGGAGGACACTACCTCCTGAATCCACCGATCCAAGACGTTCCGTCTCCAGATTTGAGCAAACAGCAGAAGCCGTCCCCCCACCCGGATGGGTGAGGGAGCCCCCTCATGCCTGAGGGGGCTTGGCAGGGGGGATTGGATTTGGCTCCCCAGGTGGGATTGGGTCGGCCGCGGGACCTACCTGGAAATTAAGAGCTTCTTCCTCCTCGAAAGGAACTATAGGCAGAAGGATTCCGAAAGGTCCGAGCAGGCTTCCGTCTCTGAGGGAGTCTACCATCCTTGACCAAAAGTTCCAGGCGCTCCCCAAACAGCCTGTGCCCCACAAAGGGGATACTTGTAAGCAACGTCTTGGCCGCGGCATCAGCCGACCATTGCCGCAGCCAGAGGGAGCGGCGGAGGGCAACAAGCAGGGCCGAAATCCTGGCACCAAGCCGGACCCCATCGTCCATGGCAGAGACAACAAAACCAATGAATTCCAAACAGGCCTTGAGTTCTTTATACTCCTCCGCCCGCTTGCGAGCCTTAGCACTATCCACAAGGTGTCTCACCTTCTTTCTGATGGCTAAAAGAGACAATCGCCGCGGCACACACAGGGTGAAAGAGGGCACCAGCAAAGGTGAACTCATGGCAGACGAACTGATCCATGCCCTTGTCAGCCGGGTCACGTAAGAAAGCAGTATCAGGTGATGGCATAACAGTAGTATTGGACAACCCCGACACGGGGGAATCCACTTCGGGAGGGTGAGACCATAGCCGAATCAGGGAAGGGATACCGCCTATCCAGGCCCCTAGGCACCGACGGTAACTTGTTAGGTCTCTCCCATTCCTTGAAAATCATGTTAGAAAAATGGGCCTGCCCTGGAAAGACCCGCCTTTGTCTTTCGGGCCTAAACAAATCACCCTGCTTCCTCTTAGCCACTCTGGGAGGAACAATGTGTAGTGTCTCAAACACTGAGGTAAGCAATTTCTCTGTATCATCCGGGAGCCACGCATCCTCGTCCGAGGAAGAACCAGACATACTGTCATCGCCAGCAGAATAATCCACAGGGGAGCGGGAATCCTCTGGCAACTCACCTTCCTCCACAGAGCCCCGATCATCAAAGAGATCGTCATTATCCGAGTAAACGAGCTTAAGGTGCAGTTTCTTACTCTTGGCTTTCTTTGGAGCCGTCCATGAGATCTGTCTCTCGAGATTGGCCAGCCTATGCGCCAATTCCGCATGAGACCCCCTGATGGCTCCCCCCCACTGGGGGCTGAGTGCAGCAGCGGAGGGTCCGGAGAGGCCGCAGGCAGTAAAGGGCTAGGGGTAGGGACACCCGCCCGGTCATGGTCCAAAATAATGCCAGCGGCGCAAGTGGTACAAACAGTGCTGAATCCGTCCAGAGGATTCCTACTGCACAAATGGCAGAGCTTTTCCTGCCCAAATGGGGCCCCCAGCTCACTATCCCCAGATGCCTCCATTATAGTGATTAAAAATGGTCAATCGGTAAGGTTACAAGACACTAAAGACCCAAACCTACAATGATCCCTCTTAATAAAAAAAGTCGGGGGATCGGGAGGAACCACAACCCTCAACCACACAGCCCACGACCTATACAAGAAAAGGGGGGAGAGGCCCATCAGAATAAGCAAAAGCAATTTGGCATAATAAACAGTCATACACGACACCGACAGAGTCAAAGTCAGAGTCAACACGACTCCGACAGAGGGACAGTCCTTGGAGCCGTCTCCGGATGCGGAAGATCCCCCAGCAGCAGCAGTAGAAGGGGCGCAAACAGCCAGCGAGAGCAGGCCCCACTTTAGCAGCAGCAACGAGCCAGCAGCACACACAGAAAACGAGCCTTCCAGGAGCATTCCTTAAGGGGCCGCGATGACGTGGAATGCATCAGCGCCCATTCCCACCCCCTCCGGCGGCGCAAAGAGACGCTCCCGCCCATCGTCAGCCCTCATGCTGCATGGCCTACACGGCCAATAAAAACATGGCCGCGAGGGTCCGCGGCTCACCACGCAGCGGTGCAGCTCTAACAGCACAGGTCAAACAGCGCCGCAACAGCGGCGCCCCCCCCGTCACGGACAGCGCCGCAGCAGCGGCGAAGCGGAGGCCCACGGGGTACGGCAACCCCTCAAGCAGGCAGCAACGAGGGAGGTAAGTATGCTCATGCTCCAAAGGCCCTGCAGAGCCAGCAAGAAGCCAACAGTGAAACAGCACAGTAAATAACACAAGTGCCAGAACCCCAATAAAGCTTGTGGGCAGGGAGGGTACATTACAGACAACTAGTAGTCCCCCCCCCCCCCCGGCTCACCATAAGCCTGTGGCCTGCTACCCTTTAGTATAGGGTCTGCGGCCCAGAGCCAAGCTCTGCCGAATGCCATTGACCCCGGCGTTCACCCTACAGTCACGATCCCATAGCAGCCAGCGGCTGGGAGGCAAAAGTGGGTCAGAAGGGATCAGTGGAAATAGGGCCCGCAGCGGTCGACGGGCTAGGAGGCCCCGCTCTGCTGCCATTTATCTGAGAGAGTATCCAAATGATCTTCTGCAGCCAAGACTGCAAGATGAACACTGGAGAATGATAGAGGGACACCTGCCTTTATAGGGGGCCGGGAGGAGCTGCAGCTTTTGATCTTGCAGTCGAGCGCCCCCTGGGGGCGGAATACCCACATGTCCTCACTGGGACAACCTGGACTGAATATAGGGAAAAAGCTAGACCCTTCTACTTGCATTTGCCCCTGGTGCTGTTGATTCTCAGGAAAAGCAAAAGTGTAGATGCTGATGTGACAGAGGCACAGATTAATCCTGGGGAAAGGGGGGAAAAGATTCTGAGCCTGCCCCCGTGGCTCCCATATAGCACCGTTAATGGACACGAAGAAAGGGTCACCACTGTGGAGCTTTATACAGAGGTCCAGGAGGCAACTATATCAGCCGTTTAGGAACTGCACCAATTTTACCACCTGGACCCATCTCCAATCTGCACTGTGCTTGGATTGCCAGGCTCTTCTCCCACAAGTGGCTAGATGCTGTTTTAGTCACAGGGACGCTGGGGGTAGTTTTCCCACTGTATCAGCTGGCTTGCTGAGTTGGAGGGAATCGAATAGACTCAGTTTGCCAGTAAAAGCTTCATAAAAAACTCATGACCGATTTGTTCGATTAATGTGCTGAAGTCGTCTCGTAATAAGTGCTATACAGCAAAGCTGCACATTGACTTGTACACTAACTCAATCTGCTGAGGGGGTACGTCATCGCTGAAACACGTTGTGTGACACTTTATGGGCACCATCTTCAGGCGCGTGCTTTGTTACGGTTATTGATAAAGCAAGTTTTACTTATCCTATTGGATGACAGATAGTTGGAACTTTTTTCTTTGTCTGTAATTTGCTTCAAGGGCCATGCAGTGGCCGCAGTAAATCTATCTGCTGAGCTGTTACATTTTTGTTTGAATCTTTGCCCAGTATGCCGAGTGCACGAGTGTGTAGTGAAGAATAGGGGTTTTGGTAACAAAAAGTTTGGGAAACACTGACTGAAGGTGAAAAAAAATAAAACATCTAACATATGTAACCTTGTGACCTCGTAACTGTGTAGAAAAGCTTAATGTTTGAGCAAGGTGATTTTTAGGGTTTAAGCCACGCCTTTCAGGGAATTACCATCTGTAATCCAAAATACATAGTGCCTCAGAAATCAAATGAAGCAAAGCTACACAGTAACTAATCCTTGGTGACAAGTGTGCGTTTTGTGTATAGAGTGATACAACCATAGCCACTGCTCCCTCATCCTGACAAATGTGGGTCAGTTCTAAGCTTGGAAAAACACTAAATAACACAAATTTACAGTGGTTATCAGGAACAGAAAGTTATACATGCAGGTATTTGTTTCTTCTAAAATAAATTGTCGTTAATGTAATTATCTAACAGAAGTTATTAAAAGCTGCCAAGACAAATTTCACATCATTGCCAACATTTTCTGTCAAACCCAATAACATCTCTGGCACAACTGTTTGAATACACGGACTAGTCACGTTTACATTTTCCCCTCTTATATTATAGCTAAACAATGACGCATTCAGACACCTATTGAAGCATCACAATATTCATGCTTTGTAAAAGCCATGTCTACATTGGAGCCCAATATTTGCAAAACTAGAGCTAATATTGGTCCCTCTGCATAAAAGATGCAAAAACACTCACCTTATCCATTTAGGCTAGTAAATTATCAAATATAGCAAAAGCAAACATTAAATCATTATTACACAAAAAGCTGGCAAAAGCACAAAATGCAAAAGATGCGGCCAAAAAAGCAAAACCAACCCTAAACGTTTCTTTAAATATATAAATCGAAACAGATAGGTGCCCTAACTAATGGGGAATTAGTCACTAGGGATGAAGAGAAGGCCGAGCTGTCAAATGGGTTTTTTAGCTCCGTGTACACACAAGAGGAGCAAGGAGCTAATATAGGGGATGCCGCTGATAGCAATAGCCCAAGAATAATTCTCAACAAACTAAATATGGATAACATTCAAAAGACTAAATCATTTAAATGTGAAAAAGACTACAGGACTGGAGGATGGACTTCACCCAAGAGTTTTTAAAGAACTCAGCCCAGTTATTTTTTATAAGCTTTTTTAGAAGACAATAACATTAACCATTATTATTAACGGTTATCAGTAAGTAATACAAATAAAATTCCCCAACCTTGACCCTTGGTTGAACTTGATGGACATATGCCTTTTTTTCAACCGTACTATCTACTGTCTCTAGCAAGGAAATGCTGACATGGATCAGAATACGGCAACCAAAACACAACAGCAAATAAAAGCAATAAATACATATATTCAAAAATATATTAATAAGTACTATAGGTAATTCACTATATCAAGGCAGATTAATCATGCCACAATATCTATAAAGCAGGAATATGCAATAAAATAATTAAAGCATGTAAAGTATACAAAATCCTCATCACATGAGATCTTCTATGTATTCATAGCTACAGACAGATGCTTCCATGGGATGCCTTGGGTAATATCCTATCCTTAGACAACACTTTAATTAAAAGCATTGTAACCCCAATTGCTGGGGTATTGCCTGTCTCACTCACTTTGCACATTCTGTGCGTAATAATAAAATATGATACTAACGTTTATCTGGACCACAGCCGAGCCCAAAATAGCAAGGTGGACTATATATAGACACAGAAAGGATTGGAAGTTCTGAATGTTGTGAATTGTTAAAAAGCAGCCCAAATAGCACAACTGACCACTCTGCATATTGTAAAGGATCCC
This sequence comes from Gastrophryne carolinensis, assembly GCA_027917425.1. NCBI lineage: Eukaryota > Metazoa > Chordata > Amphibia > Anura > Microhylidae > Gastrophryne > Gastrophryne carolinensis. Next base: position 202,591,909 of record CM051236.1, read on the forward strand.
TAGAGGTGGGTGGTTTTGGTGATCCCAGAGGGTCATCCGTTGTTCCTTGACTCGCTACTATGGGTCCCACCCCAAAAGCGCCCCTCTGTCCCCTCTTAATGATACACAGTTTCGAGCTCTGATACAGTTTTCTTTGGGACTTATCCTCAAACTTCAGGGCTAACCAAGATTTCCCCCTGGAGTACCAGTACTTCGGACGATGGAAGATATTAAAAAGATCTCCGGATGGCCTTCCCCCCCACTGAACAAGTTAGGCAAAGATATAATCCTCTGCAGCAGGAGTATTTCGTAGAAAAATTCAATTGAGACATTGGTTGGCACCTCTGTTCAACTTAACAACCTCTTCAGAGTCATAACTGTCTTTGAGAGACCATGTAAAAAAAAAAACTCAGGCACCGACCAGATTTCTTCTATAAATGCGTCTCTTATATTGTCAACTTCTAATAGTTCTCATGCACATGAGAAAGAAACCTACAATCGCATGGCCCAATTGTAACAGAAGCACTTACCATTTAAAAGCCTGTGGGTGAGTGCAATGGCCAGAGGTGGTGCCTCAGATCCAGAAATGAAGAAGGCCAGCACTCAAAATCGTTTTCAATATTGTAATGTGTCTATATAGGGATCAAAAGTATAATCCACAAATATGGGTAGTTCATTGTCCATAAACTAGCCCAATGTTTTGGGGTGTTCAGCACCCTTTCATCAAGGATTGACAAACAACCAGGTTCAGGCACCATCCAAGGGTTTAACGCCTGTAAAGCGCAATCCCGTCTGACGTCAGCGGTTCAAACTCAAAGTCCAATATTAAGCAAATCTTAAAGTGGACCAGAACCCAGAGATCGGTCCAGGAATCTATAAGATTCCCAGGCCAATCGATTCCCTCCCCCCCCCCCGGGGCATCCAGAATTGGGATGCCCCGCTGTGTGACCCCCCCCCCCCCCCAAGTCACCCATAAATTCACCTTCATCCCCAGTCCAACGGCGCATGCATCGGCCGCTATCCCTCTAGCAGGGCGCGTACCCACACCAGGCATTTGTGAATGGCTGGTGCGGGCACGCTCCCTGCGAGAGGGTAGTGGGGGATGAGTTCGTCAGCATGCTCGGATCCGTTTGTAGTAGACGAGCTCCTGAACGAAGGGGCTTTAGCGGACCCGAGCACGCAGATTGGACAAGCAGCCGCACATGCGTCCTAGGACTGGGAAGAGGTGAGTTTGTTTGGGCGACATGAGGGGGGGTTTCACACAGCGGGGCACCCCAATTATGGATGCCGGGGGGCAAGGACCGAGACCCAGGATAGTCAAGGTTCTTGGTTTTGGTCCACGTTAAATCCACAGTCTTAATAGGCTCAAAATGAGCCTATTAAGGTTATTTCTACAATCGCATGGACTTCGATGTCCTCAGTATTCATAAAGGTGAACTATACTACTACTTCTTCAGTTCTTTTCTCTTTTCTCCTTATAGAAAAATAAGAGGTTGAAGGCAGAATGAGACCACATGGTCCATATAGTCTGCCCTTATTTGTGTACTGTATGTTCTCTCTATCTTTGGATATATGTATAGTAAGCTTATCCCAGGCATTTTTAAATTTACTATCTGTTGATAATTCTACTACCTATGTTGGAATATACTCTACTCTAGATAAAATAATACTAAGTTGCTCCTGATCTTCTCACTAACTAGCTTAAGGTTGTGCTCCCTTGTTCTCATTAAGTTTCTTCTAAAAAAAACACTTCCCTCCAGAACCTTATTGATGCCTTTCACACATTTAAAGTGCACCTATACTCCGAAAGGAAGTTTATGTCGTTCCCTTCCATCCTCAGCCCAGTGCCATAAAACAGCCGGTGTTTCTTTTTATTTTTGTACTAAAGCTTTTGCCCGATATTCATAACAACACTAATTGGATGCAGTAGGACATATTGTTCCCTGGCTGAGCAGCCCACAAGGGCTTTAGTAAAAAAAAAAAAAAAAAAGAAAAAACAGGCTGCTTTGGGGCAAGGAGCTGGGATGGAAGGTGATGACATATGCTTCCTTTCTGGGTATAGGATCACTTTAAAAGTCTTGTCTCTGCTGTCCCACCTTTTCTCAAAGCTTTACAAATTAAATTCTTTAAGCCTCTTCTGATACATTTTCAGATTACGTGCTTTCACCATTTTCGTGACCCGCTTTTGAACCTGTTCTATTTGAATAATGTATTTTTTTAGGGAAGGCCTCCAGAACGGTACATGGCATTTCAGTTAGTCACCAAGGCGCTATATCCCATTCTTTTTTTCAAATAAATCTGTGGGTACAATCCTTGTCCTTTAATATAATACACACATTTAAGTATTTTAGAATTGGTAAGTTTTTTTTAGATGCCCCTCAATATTTTGTTATTACCATAGGTCATGAATATGTATAAAATCAAACATATAATACATTCATTTTTTTAAATGTTCATGCTATGCACCTGATACAAAGAATTAGTAGGAAGAAAAAAAAATGACTTATTACAACCTACCTTTCCCATTTTGCCAGGCTGTGTACCAAGACAAGCTGAGGAAAGACGTGATGAACAATAATGCAGTGGCCACAGTTCCATTTCGGAGCCTCATTTCATTGCACCATCACAGTAATTCTGAAATGTCTACATCAATGGTAAAGAAAGTCAGGTATGTGTCTGTTTACACAGTGCTGGACATGCATTAAGGCTCCTGCCTCCTCTGGCACATCGGGGGATGTTTAGCTCTTCTGTTTATGCACAGCATAATGACGTTCTTTCACATATCCTGACCAATCCTGGCACCTTCACCTCGAGTTCTCCCACGCCGTCCCTCCCTATCAAAGACAAGCACAAAAAAAAAAAATAAAGTTAAAAGCTTCTGCTGGACTGAGCTCAGAAAAAAAACATAAACATAACATAAAAACAGCTGCATTACAACAAAATCTATACAAATGGAATACGATTGTGAGCTTCTGTCTTGGAAGTGAAACAAAAGTACAATTTGATTAAAGAAAGATGAAGCCGGAGCATATCTGGCAGACTCTGCAGCACTCTGGCCACACTATTTTTATATGATTATAATACTGTAATTTACTTTATTCTGATTCTTATTGCTAAGCTTGAAAAAATAAAAAATAAAATTCTGTGAAATACTCACCTGTAGAATTAGTATTATAAGTATACAGTACGTCCTGCTCCAGATATAATACTTACACTTGGGTTATCCTCCACCAGATGGCGCTGCACTGCAGAGACATGCAAAAACAGGCTCCTCCCGGCTCTTCAAGTACCCAGGGACCTCCCACAATTCCCCAGCATTGAAAAGCAGTGAACAAGAAGCCGGGAGAATTAAAACCACCCAGAACAACTGATAATGATAACAATGATATCACTATACAGGGGATCCAGAATAATGCAAAAAAACAGGGTGGTGTGGAGCAGGATGTACTGTATACAAATAATACCAATTCTACAGGTGAGTATTTCACAGAATTGTATTATTCTTTGTATACAGTACGTCCTGCTCCAGATATAATACTTACACTTGGGACATCCAATAGCAGTGTCCACAAAGTAGGGTGGGATCCCCAACACAAAATGACAACAGCAGACAGTTTAAAACCACTGTCACCTGCAACTGTACGGCCAAGACAGCAAGAGCTGAGGCCCTAACATCATCCTTATAAGAAAAAAATGCAAGAGGTATGAGCAGAAGGCCAATGGTAGTGGCCTAGCCAACCAGTTCAACAGAAGCCTGGTGCTGAAAAGCCCAAGGGCAACCAGCACAAGTAGAAAAGAATCGTGGCGACAAGGAAGAATCTTCCCCTTGCCGGAATAGGCCTGAGTAACAGCCTGACGAATCCAGTAGCTACAGTAGGCTCGGCAGAAGCCCAAGGACTAGGAGGAACATACATTAAGGTAATAACCAGGACCAAGCCGCCCAATTCCCGAGAGCAGAAGGGATCGAGCACCTTCAGTATGTAAGGACCACAGGCTCCAAGGAACATAAGTCCCCCTAAGGACACAGAGACTACCAAGGAAAAACTTCCAACACCTGATTAAAGTGGACCAACACCCAGGATTTTGACTATCCTGGGTCTTGGTCCACTTCGGTGGGGCACCCCCGATCGGGGTGCCCCGCTGTGTGAAACCCCCCCGATCACCCTAAAAACTCACCTCTCCCTGCTCCCACGGACAAGCGATTTGACAGCCGCTTGTCCGTGGCTCCTCCGCCGCCGCCTCCCGCGCGTCCCTCTTGACGCGCGCGCCCCCGCGCCGGCCATTCACAGACGGCCGGCGCGGGGGCGCGCACGCCTAGAGGGGCGCGAGGGAGGCGGCGCCGCCGAAACTAAGGTAAGGGGGTTTGGGGGTTTTGGGGGGGTTTCACCCCGCGGGACATCCCGATCTCGGATGTCCCGCGGGGAGGGAGGTGATCGGCCCGGGAATCTTATAGATTCCCGGGCCGATCACCCGAGGGTGATGGTCCACTTTAAGGAAGGCAGAACCCTTTCCTCAGCGTTGCTAGGAAAAAAGGGCACAGCAGGGATAGCAATATCTCGAGTCAATGAACTAGAGACCTCTCCAGATGCAGATAGTCCCGGCTATCCTAGTGTATCTCAAGGAATGGGGGCTAGGTAAACAGAGCCGCCCGCTAACACACGCCTGACCAAGGTAATAGTCACCAGAAGGACAACTTTGAGAGTAAGAACAGCCAAACAGCATCCTGAATAGGCCAAGGTAAAAATCCATATTCAATCCAACGGGGACCAAGGATTACATGGGGTACGCACATGAGTACCCCCTGAAGGAAGTCTAACCAAGGAAGACTGAACCAGAGGCTACTAAGGCAAGGTGGACAGGGCAGAACTGACTCATCAGAGTACTGAGTTGGAGAACCAACTCCAAATCATGCTGCAAACAACACTAGACCCCTGGGAACCGAGAACGCCCAACAGGGAAGAGACCTAAACTCACCACCAATCAATATGGGTATGTCATACCCTACCACAGATGGAAGAGGAAAAGGAAGAACTTGCTCATAGCCTTCCCAGAGTCTCAAAACACCAAAACAGAAACCTGTCTCCATCAAGATGTTGTTTCAGCAGTCAGGCCGACTAGGCCAGAACTGTAGATTGTAGTGACCCAAAGGGAGCCCTGAGTGAGCCTAGCTAGCACTCCTGGCAAAAGGTACAGAACAACCGTCCTTGGTACCATAACCACCCTCTACTAGGGCACCTGGGGGCCACCAGAATCACTGGTCCCCTTACCAGCGCAATCTTGCGCAGAACCCTGCCTAGCAGGGGGAATGGAAAAAGGACATACAGAACCGAACGTCCAGTCCTGACATTATTAAGGCATCCGGACCACTGCCAGAGGATCCTGGGACAGAGAAACGAAAAACCAAGAGCCTGTGATAGTGATGGAACACAACAGATCCACAGCCGATTGGACCCCATAGTGACACAGGGATTAGCACATCCTGTCGCAGAGGGGCAGCACCGGGGCGAATATCAATGATATGCAGGGAACATTGTCTCCACCCAGATTAGGAACCTAGACGTTTCCTGAAGGGTCCACCAGCCCCAGGCCCCCTCCAATTGTTACTGTAGGACACGGTCGTCAGACAGGCCGAGCGCCCCCAACTGGCAGGCGCGGAAGGGAAGTAGTCAAGCGAGGCAGAGCCATTGCAAAGGCTCACTGTTTCAAATCAATAGGCGTAAGGACCGTCTAAGGGCCCACCACCCTCAGAATCGCAGGGAGTTTCAGAAGAAAAAACCTCCCCCTTCAACCTTATAGGTTGGCATCCATGGAGACCGTCTCCAGGAATGGGTAAGAAGGAACTGCCCCAGACAGGTTCCCTGAGATCATTCACTCCAAGAGAAAACTTCTTACCAGGTGGGAAGGCCCACAGACCCTACTCCAGGGATGCCGGATCCCTGTCCTGTATTAACAATAGAAGTCACCGAAGGGCCAAGGGGGAACTGAACATGAGGGACCTCTTCCGAGCCAGACACCAACGGCCCCACCAGCTGCATCTCTGCCTGGTGAAGGGACCGGAACAGCAATGAGGGACTGAGCCCATGTGACTAGATTGCCCACTTCATTGAGGAGAAGGGAAGATTCTCATTAGAACCTGATCCAGATTTGTTCCTGGTAATGGGATTACCAATTAAGGGGACAATGAGGACTTGGGGTGAAAGGTCCCCCATCCAAATGACTCCCAATGGACGCCATCAGCCGGGCATCCATCCTGACGCAGACTGGGAAGTGAGAAAGGGCGTCCAGGTAGTCACCACGTGGACGCCCCTTGGTCTCATCAGAGACCTCACCATCGTCCGCACCCGAGAGATCACTCTGGGAGTTGAAGAGAGGCCATATAACAAGGCCACAATTAGCAGTGTTGGACTACCAACACAAACCTGAAGAGCCTCGGGGACCTGAAGTCACAGGGATGTAATCGTAAACACTTTAGAGCTCCCCAGACGTCAAGCAGCCCACTAGCCGCAAGGTGCCGATGGCCCAACTTAGAGTTTCCAGCAGAAACTGCCTGTAATTAGAGAGTTGCTGTGAATCCAGAATAGGCCAGCCCGACCCATCCTTTTTAGGGAACTGTGGAAGGTTGGTATGGCGGCCCCTGCCTCTGCCTGTTACGGGCAATCTGCAAGAGACCCTCAGCCCTCGTAGGCCTAGCATGGCCTGTGCCAGCAACTGAAGAGCTGCAGGGACCAGGAGTACCTGGGACCTGATAAAACTGGGGAAGGCCGCGCAGCAAACTCTATCCTGTATCTGGAGGACACAACCTCCTGAATCCACCAGAATGAGGCGAAAAGCCTCTTGATAATAGCAAGGTGCTGCAGCCATCCCCTCACCCAGACGGGCGAGGGCACCCCATCATGCTTGAGGAGGTTTGGTGGAAGCTTTGGGCTTAGCCCCGCCGGAGGGGCCAGGGCATTGTCTGCTGCTCGTGGGGCAGGAGTCCGCACGAAAAACCCGGAAGGACACCCCTGGTTCCTGTTCAACACTAAGGTGGGGGGGGGGGGAGGGATGCCTCTGCCCCGAGGGGGCCAAGACGGCCGTCTGCATAGGGGTGATTTGCCCTTTTTACTGACCAGGTCCAGACGGGCCCCAAATAGGCGTCGCCCTCTAAAGGGAAGCCCAGTAAGAGTCTTTTTTGTAGCATCGTCAGCACCCCACTGTCGCAGCCAGACTAAGCGACGTATAGCTACCGCAAGGGCAGAAGTTCTTGCACACATTGTGATAGCGTCTTCCAGCGCTAATAGAATAAATTTTACAAATACATCACAATTGGAGAGTGCATTAAACACCTCCCAGGGGAGATTCTCGGGGTGATGATCAAGCAACTTTCTGATGAGGGTTCTAGCGGCCACTGCAGTAATAGCCGCGGCACAGACCGGGCGCAGCGCCGTCCCTGCACAAGAAAAGGCATGGGAGGCCAACAACTCAATGCGCCGGTCCTCAGCATCCCGAAGGGTACTATAAGCAAGGGTTGTAATAAAGGGGGGATTAGGGACCCCCTATGATCGGCGCATCCACCATGGGGGGTGATGACCAGCAATTAACCACCTCAGGGGGAAAAGGGTATTTCCTATCCCAGTCCCCTGGAACCCCTGGAAGTTTACTGGGGCATTCCCATTCCTTGAGCACAAGGGCATGGAAATGAGCCTGCTCTAGAAATTACAAGCGTGCGGTAGCAGTATGGAAACACTCCCCTCTAGGCTTGGGGACCTGACCGGGGAGGGAGATAGACAGTGCCTTAAAGACCTTAAGCAACAAGTCGTCAGTGTCACACTGGCCCCAGTATTCAGGGCCAGAATCGTCATGACTCCTCAGGCTCTCATCAGATGAGCCTGAGTCAGAGAACAACTCCCCTTCATCAGAAAGGGTATAGTCACACGGAGTAGAAAACCCCACGGTTCTCATAGAAGATACAGAAACATAAGGCGTCAGGTGCCGCTTCTTACCAGGGCCCATGCGCTCTGATAACCTAGCAATAATCTGTTCAGCCGTAGGCAGTCTGGAAGGCCCAGCAGGCTGCAATACCCCACTTGTAGGCGACTCAGCAGGAGAGAGATTTAAAGTGGCTTGAAACCCAGGGGGGATCGGCCCGGGAATCTATAAGATTACCGGACCGATCAGATCCCTCCCCGCGAGGCATCCGAAATCGGGATGTCCCGCGGGGAGGAACTCCCCAGGAGGCACACAAACCTTACCTCAGCCCCTTTCCATCGGCGCATGGCCGTTTGTGAATGGCCTTGGACGCGCATACCACAGCGGCTCTGAGCGCTGTGATTGGCTGGAGCGGTCACGTGGGAGCGTGGCGAGGTGAGTGTTTCTGGGCTTTCGGGGGGGGGGGGGGTTCAGACAGCGGGGCACCCCCGATCGTGGTGCCCCACCGAAGTGGACCAAAACCCAGGATAGTCAAAATCCTGGGTTTCGGTCCACTTTAAGCTTGGGGAGATAGGCGAATGGGAGCTAGGTGAAGCCACTGGCCGACCTGATTGCCGGGCCAGTGCTTGCTCGGCACAGGGAACACAGACCCGTGCCCTGCCAGTTTCAGCATGGGGTTGTCCACACGCTATACACAGCCGGTCTTGTCCCAGAGGGACCCCGGTCACATAATTCTGAGATGCCTCCATATGGTGATTATTCAAGGCACAATATGCCAGTAGGGATTTACACTACAAGTAACCCTGGATGCCCCAAAGACCCGCTAGGGAAGTGGGAGAGTATTACAAGGCCCGCTATAATTTTACACCGTGCCGGGAGAAGCCAATGGTGTTCACCAGTCTGAAAGACATAATGGGAATAAAGGGTGTCAGAACCATGCGCAGTAATCAAGGATCATAAAAAAAAAAAAAAAAAAAAAAAAAAAAAAAAAAAAAATCGCCCGCGAGGGCACTTACAGACCAAGGGAGGAGGCGGACCGCTACCACGCGTGCGTGCGACCAGCATCAAAATGGCGCCAACGAACCTCGAAGGGCGGGCCAGAGCGGCTGTGACGCGGAGCACGCCAAACCAGGACCCCGCGAAGAGCGCGAAGCTCTGAGATAGTTTCAACGTTGTCATGAAGGGCGAAGTGTATGACACACTTAGAAAAATGTTTTGCCAATGAAGACGCCGCCGCTCGGCGCAGCACATCCAGTAAGGGAAAAAGTCTGCGTGGCGGCGACAGATACACAATAAAAATGCAACAGCGCGGCTCTGACACCAGGAATACCAGTCAAGAGACAGTACTAAGGCCATAAGCGTGTAAACATACAGTGAGACCACCACACCCACCCCCCTTTCTTTCCCCCCGGGCTACGGGGGGAATGAGGGAGGATGGCGACCCTTGTACAGGGCCCACCGCTACACGCGGCATGGGGCGCCAAGAGAAAGATTAGGCCATATGTGCAATGCTTGAGTAGCTCTTCAAATATTTTACACAGCCATCATTTACTACTTGTGGACACGTTTTTTTAGCTGTGAGTGATGGCTGTATGGTAGGTAAGGCTTGGCTTTAAGTGCTAGGGTTAAAGTGGATTAAAACCCTGTTCGGCTGGCCATGTAATGTATAAATACAATTCTGTGATTACTCACCTGTAGAATTTATATAGTATACAGTACGTCCTGCTCCAGATAAGAATCATTACACTTGGGTATTACTCCGCCAGATGGCGCCGGACTGCAGAGACCGCGAAATTGGCTCCTCCCGGCCCTTCAAATACCCGGGACCTCCCACAAATCCCCAGCATTGAAAAAGCAGTTAACGAGAAGCCGGGAGCATTAAAACAGAACAGGGGGCTGGATGGAAAGCGCCGCCAACTCAGAAACACGCCTAACAGAGGTGATAGCCACCAAAAAGACAACCTTGAGAGTAAGAACGGCCAGGGCAGCCTCCTGTACAGGTTCAAAAGGAGCACCCTGCAAGGCAGACAAGACCAAGTTCAAATTCCAAACAGGCAACATAGGCTTATGTGGGGGAAGGACATGAGTAACCCCCTGGAAAAAAAAAGTCCTGATCAGAGAATGCTGGGCAAAGGACGTCTAGAAGAAAACAGCCAGGGCAGAAACATGGCCCTTGAGAGTACTGAGCTGGAGCCCCATCTCCAACCCATGCTGCAGGAACTCCAGGATCCTGGGAATAGAAAACACACGACAGGGAAGAGACTTAGACTCACATCAGTCAATGTAGGCATGCCAAACCCTATAGTAAATGGAAGAAGATTACTTCTTCCTAGCCTTTAGCATGGTATCAACAACAGAGGCAGACAGCCCCTTCTCCATCAAGATGGAGGTTTCAGCAGCCAGGCCGTCAAAGCCAGAGTTTGTAAATTGGGATGGCGTAGTGAGACCTGAGTGAGCAGATCTGGCACCAAGGGCAGAGTGTACTGATCTACTGCCAGCTGTACCATGTCTGCGAACCACACACACTTCTTGGCCACTTGGGGGCCACCAGTATTGCTGGCACCGCCTCCTGACCTATCTTGTGCAGAACCCTGCCCAACAGGGGGAATGGAGGAAAGACATACAGTAGCTGAAAGTCCTGCCATGACATTGCTAGAGCATCCGTGGCCAAGGCCAGAGGATCCTGGGACAGGGAGACAAAGGCCGGGAGCTTGTGATTGTGACGGGACGCAAACAGATCCACATCTGGTTGTCCCCAATGGTGACAGAGAGATTGGAACACCCTGTTGCAGAGGGACCATTCTCCCAGGCGAGAGGTCCCCCTGCTCAGAGAGTCTGCCTGCAGATTCTCCACCCCCGGGATGTACACAGCTGATATGCAGGGAACATTGGCCTCCACCCAGGCCAGGATCAAAGACACTTCCTGGAGGGCCCTCTTGCTCCGGGTCCCTCCCTGATGATTGATGTAGGCAACTGCCGTCTGGTTGTCCGAGCGTACCTGAACAGGCAGGCCCTGGAGGTGATGAGTCAGCTGAGTCAGAACCAACCTGATTGCCCGCAGTTCCAGAGTGTTGATAGGCGTGTGGGCCTCCTGAGGGCCCCACAGTCCTTGGAACTGCAGGGACTTCCAGAACCCCCCCAACCTGTCAGACTGGCATCCGTGGTGACCGTCTCCCAGCGGGGGGCCAGAAAGGATCTGCCCCCCAACAGGTTGCTGGAGTCCAGCCACCACGAGAGGGACCGCATGACTAGGGAGGAAAGACCAAAGACCTGGTCCAGGGACGCAGGATCCTTGTCCCATACTGACAAGAGGTGGAGTTGCAGAGGCCTCAAGTGGAACTAAGCATAAGGGACCGCCTCGAAAGGACGCCACCATCAGGCCCACCAGCTGCATTCCCTGCCTGATGGAGGGATGAGGGCAAGATAGCAGGAACTGAACCTGCACAATCAGACTGTCCACCTTCTGCTGAGGAAGAAAAATTCTTGTCTGAACTGTATCCAGATTCATTCCCAGGAAGGGGAGGGGACAGAGAAGACTTGGGATGGTTGATCACCCAGCCAAATTACTCCAGAGTGGACACTACCAGCTGAGTATCCAACTCTGCCTGATGTAGGGACTGGGAAGTGATGAGAAGGTCGTCCAGGTAGGGCAGCACGTGGATGCCCTGAGCAGAGACATCACTCCTGCCAGCACCTTGGTGAACACCCTGGGAGCTGAAGTGAGACCGAAGGGCAATGCCACAAATTGGTAGTGCTGATCCTCCAGAGCGAACCTGAGGAACCTTTGATGACCTGGAAACACAAGAATATGAAGATAAGCATCCTTGATGTCCACAGACGTCATGAAGTTCCCTGGACGCAGGGAACTGATGGCAGAGCACAGAGTTTCCGCGCGAAAGCGCCTGCACCTGACAAATTTGATGAGGATCTTCAAGTCCAGGATGTGCCTGACTGACCCATCTCTTTTGGGCACAGTAAAAAGGTTGGAATAGAAGCCCCTGCCCCTTTCTTGTAAGGGGACCTGACAGATGACCCCCAGCTCCAGAAGGCTTTGCACCGCCAGCACTAGAGCCTGAGCTGACACAGGGTCCTGAGAAATCCGGGATCTGATGAATCTTGGGGGGGAGCAGGCAGCAAACTCTATCTTGTAACCGGAGGACACTACCTCCTGAATCCACCGGTCTGAGACATGAAGCCTCCAGACGCGAGCAAAGTGCTGAAGCCGTCCCCCCACCCGGATGGGTGAGGGCGCCCCTTCATGCCTGAGGGGGCATGGGCGAAGACTTAAGCTTGGAGCCCCAGGAGGAGCCAGGGTGACCACATCCTCTGCCCCTACCCCAGAAATCTCCTCGGGCCCCGGTAAGGAAGACTCCCCTCCCCTGTCTGGCACCACGGTAGGGGGAAGAAAAGTAGCCCTGACCCCGAAAGGGCCGAGACTGCCGCCTGCGCTGGGGTAACCTGCCTGCCTTAGCAAACAGGTCCAGCCGGTCCCCAAAAAGGCGCAGTCCTTTGAAGGGAAAACCAGTGAGGGCTTTCTTGGCAGTGTTGTCAGCAGCCCACTGGCGCAGCCACACCGAGCGGCGTATAGCCACCACAAGGGCAGAGGTTCTGCTACACATTCTAATGGTATTATCCAAGGCAGAGAGGACATAAGTCACAAAAACCTCACAACGAGAGAGTGCATTAAACCCCTCACTAGACACATCATCAGGGGCACCTTCAAGGATACTTCTAAGCAGGGTCCTAATGGCCACAGCCGTAATGGCAGAGCCACAGACCGGGCGCAGGGCTGTCCCCACACATGCAAAGGCATGGGACGCCAGCTGATCAATGCGCCGGTCCTCAGCATCCCGCAGCATAGTAGAGTCAGGGGAGTGCATGACAGAGGTGTTAGATAACCCAAGGACCGGGGCATCCACTTCAGGAGGGGATGACCAACACTTTACCACATCAGCAGGAAAGGGATACCTCTTATCCCAACTCTTAGGGACACCGGGAAGCCTGCTGGGATGCTACCATTTCCTGAGCACAAGGTTATTAAAATGGGCTTGCTCAGGAAATTCCAAACGCGGCTTAGCAGTATGGAACAATTCCCCCTGTTGCCTGGGGGCCGCAACCGGGGGAGAGATAGACAGAACCTCAAAAATCTGAGCCAACAGCTTATCAGTATCATCTGGGGCCCAGGGGTCAGAACCAGAATCATCGTGACCCCTGGGCCTCTCATCAGATGACCCTGAGTCAGAGATTAACTCCCCTTCTTCCAAAGGGGTATAGCCAGACAGTTCCAAAAACTCATCAGCTTTCATAGAGAAGAGTGACATCAGGCATCAAGTGCTGCTTTTTAGCAGAGGCCTTACGCGCCGAGGTATTAGCAAGCAACTTCTCAACACTAGCCAGTCTGGAAGACACATCAGGCTGAGAATCCCCACTAGTATGCAACTCAATGGGAGTCAAATTTAAGCTTGGGGGGAGTCAGTGAAGCCATACGAGGAGCAGGCCCAGCTACTGATAAACCAGGCTGCAGCGCAATTACCTGCTGGGCACAAGGTACACAGACCCGCACATTGTCAGCGCTAATAGGGGACACCCCACAAGCCACACACAGCCGGACTTGTCCCGAAGGAACCCCGAGCACATTATCCTGAGACGCCTCCATATGGTGATTATAGCGGCACAATAGGCTGATAGGGATTCACGCTATAAAAGCAACCCGAGATGCCCCAATAGCCCGCTAGGGAAGTGGGAGTAATTTACACACTAGGCCTCAAAGTTTAATAACTAAATAGAGGGAGTAGGGCCGGGAGAAACCAATAGAGGTCGGCCCGTCTGACAGACATAAGCGAAAAGAACCCCGTACGTGACATGTAAAATGACATAGGGTAAAAATAAAGCCGCCCACGAGGGCACTCACTGACCGCGGTAGGTAGATGCCAGTCACGCAGCAGCCAGAGAAAATGGCGCCGGGTATATGTCGATGGGCGGCCCGCGGAGACGGTGACGAGGAACGCGCCAACCGCGGCCCGCCCCCCTCGAAGAGCGCAAAGCCACACACGTGACAAGCAGCCAATAACGGCGCACCAGCGCCTGAGGTAACGCCGCCGGCAAGCGCGGAGCACAGTGGAAGCGTACGCGGCGGCGGCTGCAAATTTAAAAAGGCAACCAGTGCAACCAAGTCAGTGCGGCAACTGACACCAACCAGAAAAACATAATACAGTGAAGCACAAAGGCATATACACGCATACACGCACCCCCCCCCCCCCCCCCCCCCGAGAACTACAAGGGAGAGCAGCGGCCACTTAACATAGGGCCCACCGATAGACAGGGGCAAGGGGCAATAGGGCAGGAGGGGCATCCCATAGAGGCTCACCATATGCCTGTACCGCCTACCCTTTGGTGGGGGATTGCGGTGGAGCAGTGCTCCCAAGCACCTGACAGCGGTGCTGCCTACCATCACCCGACCAGCGCAGCCAAGGCTGGGAGGCACATTAATAATGGAACGGGTGGGAATAGTCCTACAGGGCCGCAGGCTAATAGCCCGGCTCACCTGCGAGAAGAGAGAGAGCCATCTTCTTGTCCTTCGCAGTCCAGACTGCAGAGAAGATCTGGGGATTGTGGGAGGTCCCTGGGTATTTGAGGGGCCGGGAGGAGCCAATTTCGATGTCTCTGCAGTCCAGCACCATCTGGCGGAGTAATACCCATGTGTTATGAATCTTATCTGGAGCAGGACGTACTGTATACTAAGAATAGACTCCAGGGCTAGTCTGTGTGAAACAACAGGGGTCACCGGTAAACTCGCCTTTACCAGCCACTCCAGCGTCGCTGTAATCATCATCTGACACATTCCTGGCGTCCCAGTAGCGGCACACGCTCCCGCACTCAGCCATTTAGACAGACTGGGTGCGGGAGCCCGCCTGTTTGATCAGTCGACTGGTGTGCATCATCGTGGCAGCCTTGAGATCAACCAATCATCAGCCATCTCATACCTGCTGCGGGGCGTGGCTTCGTCAATGTAAAAAGCTTTTTTTTTTTTTTTTTTTTTTTAAAGTGGACCAAGAACTACGCTGATTAATTCCCTTCCTCCGGGGCATTCAAAATTGTGATGCCCCACTGTGTGAAACCCCCCAGGCCACCCCATACACTTGCCTTGTTTCCCGGCCTGCAGGCGCATTCCCGCTATCCCTCTAGCAGGGCGCGTGCCCTTGTTATAGGGAAGCAGGGGATGTGGCCACCAGAGCGATCTGAGCCGCTGGCCTTAGACGAAGGCTTAGATGATGGGACGTCAGTGGCTCCGAGAGCACTGATGGACAAGTGCCTGCACCGTAGGACCGGGAAGAGTTCAGTTGCCATCCGCGATCTGGGGGGTTTCACAGTGGGGCATTCCCGATCAGGGTTTCCCGGGGGAAAGGACCAAAACCCAGGATAGGCAAATCCTGGGTTTTGGTCCACTTTAAACCAAGAAAAAAAAAAATTGGTTTGCTTCTAATAATAAAGTGGACTAGAAGAGACCAATAAAGCCCCCTATTCAAGAGTACAAGGCAAAGAGTGCTTTCTTAAAGAGAATTTACATAGCACAAAAAGGCCAAAAATAATAGGATTTACCCATAAGTCTTAGCAGCAGCCAGAACCATCACTTATTTTCACCTTTATTAAGGCAAGCGTGACTTTTTTCTTTTAAAACTACAAAGCCGAAAGGCAGAGGCTCGAGAGAAAGGAGACGGAAATGACAGCTCCTGTATAAGAACTGTTATTAGAAAGCTGAACCTCCACCGTTTACCTCAGGGAAAAATGTACAGATGCCAACATGGCCACGTCTTCCTTCCTGCTTCAGCACAAAGAAAGGCACTTGTTTTGGATGTTGATTTACTACTAACACCATCAAAATATGTGCTGAATCATTACAAAAAATACATACTCATCAGTCCTATTTGCAAGTAAATCATTAAAAGGTAGTTTAGAGGAAGGTGCTCCCGAGAGGTGCTCCCGCTATCCTTGCAATTTTTTTAGCTACCAAACAGATCATTCATTAGTGGCACAGGTCAACTGGGGCTACTACTGTAGTGGAAGTATGGCTCTGTGGAGAAAGGTTTCCCTCCCTTCTTATTGGGGTAAAGGATGTGGGAGTGCTCCTACCACATTGGCTCTCCACTTAAAAACTCCGGCTGTGGATGCAATTGATTGTTTCCCTGTGAGGAGGAGGTATGGTGGTTAGGTGGATATAGTCCCTATTTAAGATAAATAGGTTAATGTTTAAGATACATATGAAAAATGTTAAACATCTTTCATTTTTCTCTTTTACTTTCAACTTTTTCCTATAGGTACTAGGTGATCCTGAGAATCTGTGGGCCATTACAATTATCTGACTAGCAAACACTTGCAATCTCCTGCAATCTTCAGTCTTCTCCAGCCTGTAAGAATACAAATGCGAATCTTAAAGCAGAACAAAACCCAGCTGCCCCCCCTGTGTGAAACCCCCCAGGAGTGCCGCAACACTCACCTCTTCCTAGCGCTCCCTCACTGATTAAAACAAAGGCTGGCGCATCCCCACTCCTTTGGGCAGCGTGCACTCCCACGCCCAGCCATTTAGATAGGCTGGAGACAGGAGCACACACGATGCAGGGGATGCAACCTCTCACATTGACAGGCTCTGTGTGTAAACAGAGCATATTTGCTGAGCAATTAATATGCACCACAAACAGCTTGGATTGGACAAGACCTCGGCCTGGGCAGAGATACGTTTGAAAAGGCGGTCTGGGGGGGCACACAGTGGGAAATCCCAACTCAGGATCCCCCAGAGGTGCAGAACAAAACCCAGCAGAGTAAAAATCCCAGGTTTTGTTCCACTTTAAAAGAATCTAGCACTGCTGGCCCCAACATATTCCATAAGACTGAACAAAACCCCACACTGGCCCTGGTTGCCCCGCTATGTGAACCCCCCTCCCCCCAGGGTCTCCGCAAAAATCACCTGGGGGTGAGAGCATGCCCGTTTCTAGGGATGTGGCCGCTCCCGGTTGCTGTAAATAGAACCGTTTGCAGAGCAACTATTATGTATGCCGAACGGCTCTGATTGGATGAGAGCGGGTGAATGCAAAGCAGGCTAGGGGAAAGGCAAGTTTATATAGCCGATCTGGGGGATTTCACACAGCAGGGCCAGGGACAAAGCCTGGGAGAGCCAAAACCCTGGGCTTTGTTACGCATTTTGGTTTCCTTCAAAGGGCCGGTTAAACACAAAACAAAATGCAAACACGACGATTCAAATGTATGCTTACAGACACGGAAATATTTTGCCCAGGACAGGCGCAGAATTATTTTGCCCAGGACAGGCGCAGAATTATTTTGCCCAGGACAGGCGCAGAATTATTTTGCCCAGGACAGGCGCAGAATTATTTTGCCCAGGACAGATGAATATGCTGAATTATTTTGCCCAGACCAGCTCTACCATCATTTTTCCCATCCTATTTGGCAATAGCCAGCAATAACCCCTGCAGCAGATGTTGAGTGGGTTAGGCGGTTGCACATATGCACAGAACAATTTCAGACATTACTCTCGTTAAAAATTGCATAAAACAGCAATTTTTTAGGCACCTCGTATGGGGATAGGAATGGAAGTGGTTCTGTGCTCCACAGTGGAACAGCACGTACCTGTGCAGCACCACACATGGGTGTGAAGATGCCAGTGTTAGAAACCTAGGAGTGACCAGACCAGCTGCTGCCATGTGGCACTTGTCATAGGGCCACATGAAAGTGTTTCAAGGGCTGCATCTGGCCCCAAACCTGAGTTTGACTCATGTGCCTTAGAGGATGGATGAAAGGGTGAAAGCTGATCTGTTCAGGGGAGTAATGTACCTTTTGCTTCCTTTCCACAGCCTTCAAAAATGCCCCAAAGTGGGTATTGCCTCCAAAAGGTAGTACCAGTATTTTGTTGTACCAGGCTATACAATCTAGGTATGCATACAGAACATGTTGGAGCTGCTGGACATATATAGTGCTCCTAAATAAACAAACTCTCAGGGGCTATTACCCTCCCCCACACCAGACATTTTTTTCCAGTAAAAAGAACGGAGGATTTGCTTATGACAAATGTATGGGTACATATTCCTCAAGAAGATCAAACTTCTCTATTCCATCCCAAGCTACGCTCGGTATTCTAGTGAAAGAAGCTGCCGTTATTTTCCCAGGAAGTAGACCAAAATAACCAAGTAAAAATGTAGGAGGTCAGGCATAGCAGTTCTGCTCTCAGCCACATTTCTCTCAGGAAAATGAGCTTTCTCGGGAAGGAAAAAATAACAAAGCCATTGCATTGTTTAAAAATATAAACGTTTTTTATCATCTCTTAAAATATATATATAGCGGTACCTTAAAGTAAAATGTGAAAGTAAAAAGAAACTTGTGCTCTGCTTCTGAATGAACACCTGTGACATGAAAAAAAAAAAAAAAAAAAAAAAAAACTTTCTTCAAACAGTTAAAATGTCCCCCTCCCCAAACTCCGCCACTGCCCCTCTAAAAACAAACACCTCTAAAGACTTTTGAAAGTGGACAGAAAATCATACCTATGGAAATCAATGGGCACTTTCACATATATGCCATGCTGTGCTACATTCTCGTTTTGGTAAATGCAGCATAACCTACCCAATGGTGAAAGCAGTGTGGTCCATAGAAGAAGAAGTCTAGGGCCAGTGCATGCATTGCACTTCACCTGCATGGCATTCAGTTTGGTACTTACTAATGCAGCCATATGCACAAGGTCTTCTGCTGCTGGTCTTGCTGTCCTCTGTACTTCCTCTGCAGTAGCTACCAGCCCAGCATTCTCCGGAACTACCGCTGGATAGCCTTTGAAACAGGCCTTGGCCTTTGTGTAGCCATCCACAGGCAGCCCTATAAGGTTTCCAGATTCTGCAGAGGTGCCTCTAGTGCAGATGAAACACGCATATTGCACTGCCCTGTGCTGCATTCACTGCACTTTGGCACTTTTTAGTACATTGCTGTCATATTCTCAGAGTCTTCCACCCTTTTTCTGCAGTTGCTCCTAGACCAGCCCAAGCCTTCTCTGCCACTTTCCAGGGTCCTCTGCAGCTACCGCCTGGCAACCTTTGTAACAACCGCCAGTCTCTGTGTAGCTACCAGCAGGCAGTCTAATAAGGGGACACCAATATATGTGGAGCTACCTCCATGCAGGCTTTGACACAGTTGACAGTGGGAAAACTCTGTGGCGCTGCCGTCAGGTGGCCTTTGCAACATCTTTTGCCAATGGCCGGCCTAGATATTAGACTGCCCTTGGGCACCCACCGCATCAGAGACATAGTATACTGGAAACGTGTAGTGTGAAAGGCTCCCAGACTCTTGGATATCTGTCCAAATACAGCATTTTTATGAGGTTATCCGACGTCCTTACAAAGTGGCAAGGCCTTGTGTAAGCACTGCCAGCTCCAGAGAGAAACACGCCCGTCAGCTGTCTTCAATGACCCGAAAATTATCAACATTAAGGTTAAGCTAAGGAACAAGGCATGACTTTATGGAGCCTGCTTTGCCTTATCTTATCTTATTATTTTTATTCTAGCCATTATTTCTTCAACAATTCTCTTGTGTGCGACTGGCGCAGACGGCGTACACTGCTTGCACACAAATGCACTCTCAAACAAAGATGATATTTCAGTTGGTGAATAAATATTTCTTCTGTGGTAAATTGAAAAGACATGCAAATAGAGTAAACTGCCCAGAAAGCCCATTAAAACTTACCTGTCTCTGCTTCAACAGCGCATGTGCAGGTTCTCATCCAATCAGAGCCCTTTGCCGTGTTTACTGACCTTCAGCAAAGGGCTCTAATTGAAATGAATGGGGAGCATGTGCTGCCACATCTCCCTTGTCCGTGGGCTCCTACGCGCTCCCGCATATCTGAATGGCTGGAATGGGAGCAGGCACATGCCGTCAGGGATGCGGCAGAGCATCCATCCTATTCAAAACAAAGAGAGCCTCCTGTCAAATGACGTAGTCATGGAAGGTGGCTCTCATTCGATGGCATCACAGGAATAACACACTTTAAAAAGGGACTCTAGGCAATGGCAAAAAAGGCCACCATAGGTCTTATCTAAAACCTGTCCCATGTGCATTTCCTGCGGCGCAATGTAGATATAATCACTTTTCCCTTGGTGCTCCCAGCACAAGCCATAATGGTTGCACAGCTAGTTCTTATCACAGCAGAGCATATGCAAGACTCATAATGCTGCACCCTGAGGCATGGAGGATAAGGGGAGAGAGAAAGATTGTGCGTTCCTGGACAGGGTCTTTAAGGCAATTTGTTTGAAACTCCACTACAATATAATGATGAATACAAAGATACAGTCATATGTTCTTTTCTACTTTTTACACACATCCAGTGTGTGTAAAAAGTACCCGCCTCCAGTACCCCCCAGCTTATATTAATTGGGGGCAGGGGAGTGCACCTATTTGCAAAATGTCAGTTGTTTTTAGGCATGTTGCATAGAAGCTCACAACCTTGAGGTCACCAAAAAGAAGATGTCTTCTGTAGCAAGCTCATTGACAGATTGAACTGCTCCAGGAGAGCTTCGTATACTTGTTACCTGTTAAAACAGATAACTAAGAGGTATTGATAGATAAAGTGTTTGAAACACAAATAAATTACTAGTATAAAAGCACACAGAGTGTTCCCAACACCCTTCATATTGTAACTAGGTAAAGGCCTCATCTGGGCAGGGAAAAAATATTTATACTCCTCTTCGTTGCAACAGATCATGCAGCTTTTGTAGTTTTACAGAAGAACTCCAAGCTTTTTGAAATCCTGCAGTCCCCCTGTCCTACCATTGTGCTAAGCCCAATTTGGGTGTTAAAATAATAAATTAATATTATTAATAAAATAATAGATTCCAGCAGGGAGTGGGACTCTGTATAGCAGCCATAGACCTAAGTGACAGTTGGACTTCAACTCACAGCTTGGGTGACAAACCTGTGCATTCTCTTGCCCAGGACCCGAGATTCTGGGGGGGGGGGGAACAGCGCTGGATCCTGGGTTATATTCTGTAATCCCCTGTCCTGCCTAGGTGCAAGGGGACGGAAGCAGGCAGGGCGGAGGGGTTACAAAGAGGCTGGACTTCCACTAATGTTCTTCTGTGAGCCGTCCACAGTTGAAGCGTGCAGCTTTATTAGCTGGCTTTACATACGCATTCTGATAGAAGCAGGGAGGGAGCATAGACACTGGGCTCTGGTCTACTCAGCAGGTGAACAAACACTAGAAGATCCAAAATGGATGCAGTCTGTTTTAGTGGGAAGGGAGGCAAGCATATTTTTTTCTTCTTGCCTAGAGAAGGCCTTTCATTTTAATTAAGGTTTATTGAGTTAAAATTCTAATGTAGCAAGGCAATGGAAACATTGGGCCACAGGCTACCTAATTCAAATATCTGCTGATTCTCTGGTATACTGGCAGTATAGTATACGTAACCGAGCAAGGGACGCTTCTGCTTTTCCTCAAGCAACAAGGGAAGCCAGAGCACAAAGCATCTTTGATCCACTTTTCATGACTGTCCTTGCTGCCAAGCCCTTCTTAAAGTCAAGCCAAGGTCAATAATAGAAAGATTTTTTTTTTGAGCTACATAATAAAATAATACATTCGAGAGTTACCCTGTCATGTAAATGAAAGCACTAAGAAAAATAGGTTACTGTGATACTAGCCCCATCACTATTACCATTATCTAAAATAAGTGATCAAAATGCATCATATAAAACATACACTACACTTTATAAATGTAGCAAAAATACATTTATACTAAAAGCAAGCAAGCAGATTTTTGTCTCAGTGTAAGCACACTGTGTGCTTTACATAGATCAAAGTAAAAAAAAGTGTGTTGCTGTGCCTCTAGTTATTACTGCCAGCACATAGTGTGACCAGAAAAATGGGGGGAGAGATGCTGCAGGCTAAGAGCGTCTCCAGTCTACCATCACAAAGTGTGACCATAGAGGAGGGCGTGTGTGATTGCTGGAGAGAGAGAGGGGCAGCTAATCAGAAAGTCTGGTGAGGGAGTGGGGGGTGTTTCCATTCTCGGTCCACTGAAGGACCAGATCAGTGGGGTGGAGACTGAAAGCTGAATGAGGATTTTCTCCCCGAGTAGACCAACATAGCAGGAAGCAGAGTGCTGGAGGGACTCCATGTAAGGTAAGCTACTGATTGTTTTTGACTGTTTTTTATTTTTGACGTGCCAGTGAGTTTAATAAGAACATACTCAAAAGGAATGCACACTTTAAAGAGACCCTAAAGTTACCAAATTGGTGATGGTTGGGTCCCCTCTCCGGCAACTTAGGCTGTGCTAGAAGTTAAAATAAAACTCACTTAGTCTCAGCATCCAGCACACCACTCACACACCGCTCCAGTCTGGCAACTTTAAAGTGTCTTTAAAGTGGGCTGAGTCAACTTTAAAGTGGACCAAAAGTCACAGTTATCAGACTGGGAATCTTTAAGATTCCCTTGTTGATATATTCCCCCCCCCCCCCCCCCCCCCCCCCGGTGCATCCAAAATCGTGATGACCCGCTGTGTGAACCCCCCCCCCGGTTGCCCATCCACTCACCTTCTTTCCCAGCGCGGGCACACTCCCTGTAAGATGGTAGCGGGGGATGCGGCTGTCAGACTTAGACGATGCGACGTCAGCGGAGCCGAGCACGCTGATTGGACAAGCGGTCGTGCCATAGGGCCAGGAAGAGCTGAGTTGGTTTCGGCAACCTGGGGGGTTTCACCGATTAGGGTGCCCTGGAGGCAAGGGCCAAAACCCCAATAGTCAAAATCCTGGATTTTGGTCCACTTTAAGACTAAAAAAAAACATGCCACTGGTTCTCGAACAACTTGTTACTGCGATGCCATCTTGCTATACCTCGGAGTAAGTATCGCACAAGCCTGCTGGGTACAGCCTTTGACCTTGTGTCTGGGTGGCAGCACCTTACAGAGAGTAGTCAGCATTTGTTCCTCCAGCGAGTGAAGGCTGCATTGCGGCGGGGGACCCTGGGGAAAATAAGCTGCGGGGAACTCCGGGAAAAGTAGTCCGCAGCTTCATATAGGTTCATGTAGCACAGTTTACCAAACTACATGAACCCCAATATGGCTAAGAAAAGCCGCGCACAGACAACAGTAGTGATTCATAATAGTAATGAAAGCAGATGTTTATAAAAAAAATGTCACCTACGTGGTCAGTCTGGGTGGCCAACACCTGTCACCCCACAACTACAGCAGGCATGTGGGTGGGGCAATGCCCAGGCCCTAGTCATGTGACATGTGGCATTTTTAAGTCCTGGACAAGAAGGAGGTCTGCCTTGAGGAAGTGGTGCTGAGATGCAGTGGGTGCTGCCTCCGGATTACTGCACTGGGAACCCCAATGCTTACAAGCTTTAGATTGCATGTGACTTGCTTGTGACATGTGTTTAGATTTGCATGTGACTTGTACTTTCTTCCCTTTTTTTCCGCTTAAAGGAAACCCCCATTCTGGTTTTTGGTGTTTTTCCTTATTGTAAAATGTAAACATTTGTATTAGGATTGTGCCTCCAGGCCCGTGCTTGTGTTTCTTTTATATCCAGCAGATTGTGTGAGAGGGCTGTGCCCTTAATCCATACTGACAATGAAAGTGGGATGATTTTCAGTAGTACAAGAGGTTTCAAGCAAAGCAATGGAAGAACTCCACCCCTACTGACGTCACAGTAAATGGAAATTCAGCTCCATTTACTGTGTACAGATGGGGAGAGCCAAGCACTGCTCTAATGCACTCCTTTCATCAGAGGCAGAAGAATACATGTGTGCAATCCAGGACTTGGAATTTTCAGAACAAAGTTCAAAAGGGACTATACATTTTAGCCCAGGAATAAGATTTAAAGTGGGCCAAGAGTGTGAAAACACTAACTTAATGAGGAGCAACAACTCCCTTTTGAGAAGGTTGGCTTAACTTCTTATGGGACATTCCGAATTGGGATGCCCTGCTGTGTGACACCCCTCAGATTGCCCAATCCACTCACCTCTTTCACAAACCTGCGCCACATACCCAGCATACCTCTAGCTAGGCATGGGCTAGAGGCTGGGATGCAGCTGGGAGTGCTTCATTCATTCACATTTCCTTTGCTGTAGTGAGCTCAGTGTGGCAAAGGAAATCTAAATGGAACGAGTGCTGCCGATAGGCTGAGCGCATATGCACCGTGGGAACAAGAAAAACCGGGATACCCGACTTGGGAGGAACGAAACTCAAGAAAGTGATTTGCAGTGTAGTGCTGGGTTAAGAATCGCAATACCCTGGCATTAGGTTGCCCACCTTGTTTCCCAATCCCATGACACATGCGCGGTTCTGCAGCGGCATCACTGTTCACTGAGCTCTGTGCCCTCAGCAGGCTTGCATGTCTGCCGCCAGGGATACACAGAGCTGTGGCAAAAAGCAGCACACTCAGCATTGCTGCAGCACCCCATGCCCATGCATTCGCAGTGGGATCAAGGATTGAGGCGAGTATATGGGGACATGGGGGGGCTGCAATAGATTGGAAATTAGGGAGGGGGGCAGGAGTAGTAAATCCTTTGCTCAAACATTTACCAGCATCCACACTGGCATTGTGCTTTGGAGAGGAATTATAGTAAGATGGCTTCTCAAAGCAATTCTCCTAAATTTTGACAGCATAAAAGATAATTTCATCACCACCATGGAGGCCAGATGCCTGGAATTCCACCATGTTTTCATGCTAAATGTCTTTTCTCCCCTCCCTGAACTCAGATATGTAGTATAAGCTACTAGTCATAGTTATTCTAGGATTTCACCAGCAAGGCATCACATGCAAGGTCATGTAAACTCTCAGACCACGTAATGTCAGGCAATGAATGGATCATGTGGCAAATATTGTTACTCTCCATGTTCCACCCTGAAACCCCCACACTGTCCCCAAACACCACACCTACCATAATACCTAGCTTGGAAGGAAAAATCTAGAGATAAAGATGCAAGTGCAATTTCTGAACATTGAAAAAAACCTGATCCAAGCAGGGATGCTAGAATAAACAATACTACCTATAGTGCTTTACATGTACTTTTTAAAAGGAGAACTTTCAGTAAAATGGTATAATATTAAAAACCTGCAAAAACATACACAACAAGCGGAGGTCACATATAGACCGTTCCTGTTTGATGGCTATTCTTTTATGGGTATTTTTTTCGTTTACAGTACCATTCTATTTCAAAAGGACTACATTACATCCTTTAGTCCCCTGTCTCTGGGGCATCCAAATACTGGATGCCCCGCTGTCAAACCCCAAAGTTTGCCCAGTATACTGACTAATCTGGCATTTCCAAGGCACACGCAGCTGATGTGTGTACCCTCACCAGGAATTTCTAAATAGCTGCCCAACAGCTTAAGGGAAGCACCTGGTGCATGGCACTCTATTATTATTATTTATTTTAGCGCCATCTTCTTCGTAGTACTTTACAATGTACTAATTGGCTAGAGTCACCCGGGAAACTATTCTGCACCATGAAGGTAAGGATACTGGGGGGGTCACACACACACTATAAGGTAGATCAAACGTGAGTGAAAAACCTGGGTTTTGGTCTGCTTCAAAAGCAATCTGTAGTTCAAAAGAAAGAGAAAAAAAAAGAAGGAAGGAGAGAAACTAATCTTGGCTCTCGGACTGAAACTGTACCAGTAAAATGCAGCCCCACATCCCTATGTGCCCCATGGCTCCTGAGATTGAAGTGAGCACAGACACATTAAAATAGAACAAACCATATTAAAAAAAAAGTCAAAACAGCATATTATTGCCTAGAATACGGCTCCGATTAGACAGAGAACTTGGCAATAGGGGGCAGGAGTGTCCTCATGCCCAGTTTCCCTTTAAACTTGGGAATGCTCCCACCCAGTCTACCTGAATGGCTGGGCGCGGGAGCACGTCTCAGCCCAAAGATGTGGTCAGCATTGTTTACATCACTGATCAGATTGACCTGAAACCTTCAGAATAAATCTGATATTAAATTCATTAATTTGTAATTGCCCGATGGGTGTTCCTCTGCTCCTTTAGTCAACATACAGTTTGAAACACACGACTGAGAACCTAAGCCTCCCCCTTTTGTGCTAATATCTCACTGACGAAGTTTCTGTGTTTTACATATTGAAAGTAAAGTGGTCCTGTATTGTAAAAATAAAAAACCCACTCCCATTCTACCTGAATGGCTGGGCGTGGAAGCACTTCTCAGCCCAGAGATGTGGTCAGCGTTGTTTACATCACCGTGGAAGCCAGGGCAAAGGTGAGTTTTGCGTCGGCTTTAATACACTATGGTAATCCCGATTTGCGATGCCCGAGGGGGGAGGCTAACAGCTGGCCCTGCAGTATTTTAGATTCCAGGATCGACCCACCAGGATTTTGTTCCTCTTTAAAGGCCTTCTGCAGTTCTACTGATGCATGAGGGCGCTTTTATAATCTACAAAGGGACATTGCAAATGTGATCAATGAAATTTAGACAGATTGTAGGATTTGTTGCAGGCCAGTGGGGATTGGAAAGCCGGGGTACTCCTTTTTGTTTTGTTTGTAACTAATTGCCCTGGCCTCAGTCCAGCTATAATTTGATGATGCTGCCTGCCATTTCTTTTGTCTCTCTTAGATCTCCTTCCTTCCCTCAAATAGCAGCGAAAGCGAAATTGCTCCTGAGACCAACCACAAGCAGCATGCAGCTGAATTGCCTGGCCAGGGGCCGGGTAAGTATAGGCTTTTTTTAGGCTGAAGATGCTACTGTACCCCACAGACTAACAGACAAAACTCAGCAGTCCTCCCCTGTAAAGCAGAACGGTACATTACCGGTAATTCATTTATTCAAAACCCTGTTTATTCAGGTAAGAAAAAAAAACAATGCAGGTAGGCAGGCCCCACACACACACACACACTATAATATTAAGCCCTTCACTTAGTGTCTAGCAAGTACCTAAATGACGATTTTTACTAACAGACAAATAACACAATGGATCTCCTTTAATGATTTTTGGGAAGAGAAGCAGGCCGTTTCCACAGCTCAGTCATTTCCCTGCGGTTACCATTGAAATGGTAGTAAATCCTTCAGGCAGCAGCATCTGCATGGGGAGCAGCAGTGCTTCTTTTACTGACTGGTATATGAGCAAAATAAAACAATAAGCAAAAAGACCTCAGAATCTAGAATGTCTATTTCATGATGACTTTCCCTTCTAGATTATCAGTGTGCATTTTTATTATTCATGTACATTGCTCTGTGGTGTACTCACATCAGAGAAGCGATACAGTGTCATTACTAACCACCCCTACATGTTGCCATAGTTACACTGTACAATGCTTGTGGCCTGTGCTGCTTCTTTTAGAATTCACTTGAAAACATGGTTCTGTGATGCCCCTGGAATAGCGCCAGCCTAGTACGCATTCCAATGTAGCAATGGACGACACAGACTTTAATGGACCTCTTTCATTAAAGGGACTGTCCAGGCAATGGCAATAATACAGCAGTACCTCTCCTCTATTTCCTGCTGCGCCAGCTAGAAGCTGTAGCAGGGCTCCAAAGTGTGGCCTCCTTTCAATTGTATCCCTCCAGGACCACGCAAAAATGATCTGACAGCCATTCTGTTCGTTGCTGCTCTCACTGCAAGCAAACAACAAGCCAGAGTGGTCCCACAACTGGTTCTGACCACAGCTGTGCCATGACATGCCTTTCCTGGCTCAGCCATTCCCAGAAATAAAAACAAAGCCAGCAGCCTCACTTAGAAATTCTAAAGGATATATAGAAAAATACATATCTGACTTATGTACTTTCTTTAAAACAAAATCTCCTCTGTACTTTT
This sequence comes from Gastrophryne carolinensis, assembly GCA_027917425.1. Classification (NCBI taxonomy): domain Eukaryota; kingdom Metazoa; phylum Chordata; class Amphibia; order Anura; family Microhylidae; genus Gastrophryne; species Gastrophryne carolinensis. Next base: position 202,619,609 of record CM051236.1, read on the forward strand.
TTCTAATTTCTTTAAAAAAGTGCAGACAGTTATTTTATAAGCTATCAGTAATTATTTCCACAAAAACAATGCTAACACTAGCACTAGACACATCCAAACTCAGTCTGGATGCCCACCATAGGAAATCATGCTCAGGGCCCACTCTTCATGTATAGTAATGCAAGACCACTCTTAAAGCGGACCTTTACTCTGAATAAGAGTTTATCTTATATGTTTCCCCCACACTGTACATACAGATTGCTCACATTAAAAATCATCCTACCTGCATCTACTGCATGTTATGAGCCTTTAAACATCCAAGATGGCGGCTTATGGAAGCCGCCATTTTATCAGGCAGCCTGCAAACAGGAAGTGCCTGCAAACAGGAAGTGACTGTGCTGCTCTGCATTCTGGGGCTGCTGACCTTTCCCTGACCCCAGCTCTGCTCTGTCTGAGCAAAGCACAGCTATAACCTGCCCCCCTGTACCTTATCCCACTCTCCTCCCCTCAGTAAGTGTGATGCTTCTGAGTCAAGATGGCGGCGCCCGTATCCTAAATTCCTGAACAGAGTTGCAGCCCAGTGGGGGAAAGAATAATAAGTTAGTGACTAAAAATGTAAAATATATTAATTTTAGATGCTGGGGAATCGTTTTTTAAGAGTTTGGGCTTTTCATTAAATCATGGTGAAGGTCCAGTTTAAAGAGGAACAAAGCCCAGGATTTTGATTATCACAGGTTTTGTTTCTTTCCCCCCGGGGAATCCCAATTTGGGCTGCTCTGCTGTGTGAAACCCACCCCAATTGTCCACAAAAACTCACTGTTCCCCAGATATGCGCAGGCTCTCATCCAATCAGCGTTGCATGCCGTGCTCCCTGTTTAGACAATAGCTTGGTAATCAGGGGCAAGAGAAGCTACATCCCCAGTTTGCTGTATCTGAATGGCTGGATGTGGGAGCGTGCCTCAGCCCCCCTATATCCTGGGGGGGGGGGGGTGTGAACAGTGATGTTTACATGGCCGAGGGAGCCACCGACAGCAGGACATGCCAGTTTTGGATGCCCCAGGGGAAGGACAGTCTTTTAGCTCCAGGGCTAATTGCAGAGGGTTTTAGTCCACTTTAATCACATTGTCGCACAAGTGTGATGTATATTAAATAGAAAACAAAAGTATCTTAACAAGTAAATAACAAACTCACAGGCAAACCTAAAACAGTGTGTTGGATCTCCTTTACTGGCCTAGTGGTGGCCTTGGGTCTGTGCCTGTGGCCCAGTGGAGGATCAATTAATAAAAAGGAGCAGGTTGAAGCACACCCTCCTGGCATTTAATATGTAGATAACATATTAAGTAATACAATTAGTGTTCTGTCCTTTCCTCTGTGTCCAACCCTCACAGGGAACAACTATAACCAAAATAGAATGAAAGAGACCAACAACTATGATTTGAATGCAAAAAAATAGTAAAGGGATTTTGTGGAGGATCATCTGGTGTGCCATTGGCCCCTCTGATACTCTGATACTCATTTTCTTGCACAATCCCCCGGGTAAACAACAGGTAGGGATGCAAACAGCACTGTGCAACCCTGCCTATGCACCTTAGGGCTGCGAATCTGCAGGGAACACAGAAAAAGGTAAGCACTGCAACCAGGGATCAGGCTCCCAGCACCAGTATGCAGAGTGGGCTAGTTGGACTGGGAGGGTCATTGATGGAATGGATGAGATGTGGAGAGAGCCTGGGGGGGGGGGGGCAGTATCCCAGCTGTCACTATGACAGCCATATGCTGCGCAGTGTGTGCATGTGTCGGGCATGGACGATGGCTCCAATGATGGATCACCCTCTGGGGCTTTGCTGATCACTAGTGACTGATAGTAGTGACAGGGTCAGTCTAGGTCCTATGTGACCAGCTGGAGAACAGTCAGGGCACCCAACTTGTTATGGCAGAGTGGCCAGCCCGGGGAGGGGCGCTGCTGATGTGCTGCACAGCCGGGTAACCAGGGGCGGACTGGGACTAAAAAACGGCCCGGGACTTTTTGGGGCACACCGGCCCTGCTTTACTGTTCCTGGCCCAGGATAGTATATTAATGTCACATCATTTTATATATATATATATATATATATACAGGGGCAGACTGGGGCCACTCCGGCCCTGCTGTACTGTGCCCGGCCTGGTATAGTAAGTTACATCACGTGCAGGCAGCGCCCCTTCTAGCTGGCCTAGCATTGGGAATCCTAACATACAAAAAAATTGCTGAACACCTCCCACTGGCTGCTCTCCTCTGTGCATGCCCATGGCGGCCATTCAGATAGGCCTAAAGTGGGAGTTTGCATCAGCAAGAGCGATGCCACCCTAGCCAGTGCATGTGCTGTGGGATCACTGAAAAGATGTGGATGCCGCATAAGTGTGCAGCCACCTCTGGTTCCCCTGACAGGCTGAGCTCTGCATAGTAAAGGTAAATGTCTATTACATCCAAGGCTTACTGGTGGTGGGTTAGAGTAAATATTGTATTCCTGGTACATTCGCACTCTAAGCCACCCATCCCGCCATCTGTAAGACCAGAATTTTAAGTGGGTCAAAACTCTAACTGGAGTCTTGTTCCCCTTGCAATGATTGTTGCTCAACACTGCCGTGGGAACCTGAAAACCGGTGAGTATTTGCCTTTTACTCACAGAACTCCATCTGACAGAGGACTCTGCGACTGCTAACATGTGCTGCAGCCACACTGGGGTATCAAAAATAAGCTGAAGGCCCTCAAATGAGTGGGTGACGAGGGTAGGCTGGGGATAAGTGGGGATGGAGGTATGAGTGGGTGACGGGGGTAGGCTGGGGATAAGTGGGGATGGAGGTATGAGTGGGTGACGGGGGTAGGCTGGGGATAAGTGGGGATGGAGGTATAAGTGGGTGACGGGGGTAGGCTGGGGATAAGTGGGGATGGAGGTATGAGTGGGTGACGGGGGTAGGCTGGGGATAAGTGGGGATGGAGGTATGAGTGGGTGACGGGGGGAAGGATGGGGATAAGTGTGGATGGAGGCATGAGTGGGTGACAGGGGAAGGCTGGGGATAAGTGTGGATGGAGGGATGAGTGGGTGACAGGGGAAGGCTGGGGATAAGTGTGGATGGAGGGATGAGTGTGGATGGAGGGATGAGTGTGGATGGAGGCATGAGTGGGTGACAGGGGAAGGCTGGGGATAAGTGTGGATGGAGGGATGAGTGGGTGACAGGGGCAGGCTGGGGATAAGTGTGGATGGAGGGATGAGTGGGTGACAGGGGCAGGCTGGGGATAAGTGTGGATGGAGGGATGAGTGGGTGACAGGGGCAGGCTGGGGATAAGTGTGGATGGAGGGATGAGTGGGTGACAGGGGAAGGCTGGGGATAAGTGTGGATGGAGGGATGAGTGGGTGACAGGGGCAGGCTGGGGATAAGTGTGGATGGAGGGATGAGTGGGTGACAGGGGCAGGCTGGGGATAAGTGTGGATGGAGGGATGAGTGGGTGACAGGGGTAGGCTGGGGATAAGTGTGGATGGAGGGATGAGTGGGTGACAGGGGTAGGCTGGGGATAAGTGTGGAAGGAGGGATAAGTGGGTGACGGGGGTAGGCTGGGAATTAGTGTGGATGGAGGGATGAGTGGGTGACGAGGGTAGGCTGGGAATAAGTGGGGATGGAGGGATGAGTGGGTGACAAGGGTAGGCTGGGGATAAGTGTGGATGGAGGGATGAGTGTGGATGGAGGGATGAGTGGGTGACAGGGGTAGGCTGGGGATAAGTGGGGATGGATGGATGAGTGTGGATGGAGGGATGGGTGGGTGATAGGGGCAGCTTATGAATGAGGTACAGAGGGGAGGCATAACATATTACAGCAAAAGGAGGTGAACTTATCCATTGATTTAAGCTGACTGCAGCAGCATCAAAGCCGGACTTACTTCTATCACTGGCAATCGCATGCAGCCTGTGTCTGTCCCGGGTCACTGAGCAGAGGAATCTATCACAGAGGTCACGTGTCAGGCAGGCAGACCACCGTGATGATCGGTAACAGAAGCTGCCGGCTTTGAGCTGCTGGCTTCTTGGCTGGGGCCCCTCCTGTCACAGTGCAGCGTGCCCGGGTGCCTCAATGGTGGGCAGCTGCATGATTTATGTGATGGACAGGGCCCATTACATAAATCAAAAAGAACTTCCCCCCTCTCACCTCCGAAGGCAGCCTTGAACAGGACCTCCCTGCATTTCCAGCTTCGCCGGAGGACCAGAAAGGAGTCCCCGCCCACTCTGAAGGGAGCCCGTCCACTGCGCTGCACAGCCAATAATTCATTGACTGTGACAGTTGTCAGTAGACTCTCCGACTGCCCCAACAGGCAGCTTTGTGTTGCCCATAGACGTCATGTGCTGCAGTGCAGTGTGCCGGGCGGCCATGGCAGCTCCCTGTTGCCCAGCCAGCTAGGGCCGCAGCGGCCCAACATCACCAACTATGGGGCCAGGGGGAGGCGGCCTACCGGGATTTGTCCCGGTACGCCCTATGGCCAGTCCGCCCCTGCAACCATTGCCTGCAGGAAGCCATGAGACAGGGAGGGCAGTGCCAGGTGTGTAGAGTCACTCACCGTGTATCGGGCACCTAATGGCAGATCCGGCCGCTCCCCCCCATCGTCCCCTCCATGCTGACCCCCGACTCGCACACCGCCGGTAACCTCGCCTCTGCCGCTCAGAGCCACCCTCCCCGCCTACACCTACAAACGACACCGCTGGCCCCGCCTTCTCTCCGCCTCCCCAGGTGCACCCAACCAATCACAGGCATAGGGGAGGAGCTAACCACTGTCATCCATGTTGCTGGAGCCATCGAGACCCCGCCCCTTAAAGAGCAGCAAGGAAAAGGGAGGAGCCGGGAGCAGGGAGGGGTGAGCGTGTCACCCGGAGAAAGCAGCCTGTGTGCCCTTATATTGCTCTGTAATAGTGATGCCCGGAGCCTGATGTGCCGCCATCACCACCAGAGAGCCTGTCACTGCCCATTGTGCTGCAGCATGGAGGGGGAGGGAGGGGGGGGGGCAGTGATCATCAAGGTCACTCCTAGGAAAAAATGGCAATGCAATGTTAATGCATACCTCCCAACTGTCCCTGATTTGGAAGGGCTGTCCCTCTTTCCAGTCCATGTCCCCTCTGTAACCTGCAGATCTGCAACAATTAATTATGCATTTGCCTATCCAAAGTGTTTATATTGTTGTAACATCCTATCTTCTATCCATCAATCAATGAGGGGGCGTGGCTTCATTTAACAAATGTCCCTCTTCCCTGCCCTGAAAAGTTGTTTGGTATGTACTAATGGCTGCCCCTGTCCAGCCTCATGACCACTGCCATGTCTGCCCACAAGGCTGCATTCCTTTTTGAGCCTCACTGGTCTCTGGATACACTATGTAAAAAAGTAGCCTTACATTAGACACCCTTTATTAGCCCCCCTTGGGCAAAATCCCTCAGGTTCTATTACATCCCCTGCAGCAGCCAAGTAAATGGCCATCACAAGCACAGTGGGTGTGTGGAGGGGAGTGATGCCATCTTGATGAAGGCCAACATGTCTGATCGCGTTGGATGCCGTGGCGCTTATTCTCCAGTATCCGGTACTTAAAGAATCCCAATCAAGTACTCAGCAAATTGTCATTGTCCGGGCACATTCAAAAGTATTCCCATTGTGTAAGACTGCACATGGCACCATTCTCATTATTTTCTGTTTTAAAAACTAAGCTTTATTGCCAAAGTTATTATAAGATAAACCTCATGTTCCTCATGTCCTTTGTGATGGGAGTGGCATTGCACTGTGTTTCGTGCATTTGAGTGACCTTTGATTGACTGTGTGGAGGGCTCCTTGCTAGCCAGTATCAGAGGGGGTGTCAACTTGACATGAACCCCAGGATTGAATTTGTGGTCAGGTTCGCTGGGGAACGGGAGGAAGAGGAAGTTTTCCTTTTCTATGACCAGAGCAATGAGACAGCATGGTACTGACACAGTCAGGGGCATAAGGTAAGCTGCCAGGCAAATGATTTTAAAGTTTGACTGGTCAATCCCTTTTAAAGTGGACCGTCACCCATGGGTGATTGGCCCGGGAATCTATAAGATTCCCAGGCCGATCACCCCCCTCACCGCGGGACATCCGAGATCGGGATGTCCCGTGGTGAGGGACCCCCCCCAAAACCCCAAAAGAACTCCTCTGGCCGTGCGCGCGCCCGCGCCAGCCGTTTGTGAATGGCCGCTGCCTTGTCCGCCGCTTGTCCATGGGAGCGTGGTGAGGTGAGTTTGGGGGTTTCTGGGGGGTTTTACACAGCGGGGCACCGGTGCCCCCCTGAAGTGGACCAAAACCCAGGATAGTCAAAATCCTGGGTGTTGGTCCACTTTAAGCAGATCAAAACCCAGGGCAGCTGGCCTTTTAGATTCCAGGGCCGGTTGCTGGCCTTTCTCCAGGGCATCAGGAATCAAGGTTGGTTAATTTGGTTAATGGCTCTGATTGTTTACAATGGGGAGCGGGACTGGCCGCATCTCCTGCATCTTCGAGATGTGCGTGCGCCATTCAGATAGGTCATGGCTGGATGCCGCCGGGGCACAGAAACAAAATCTGGGATAGTCAAGTCATAGTCCTGAAGCAATACAACAGTATTATAACAATCACAATCATCAAACTATTGAAAGATAAGCGAGCAGATCATAAAGGCAGTGTGGATGCAATCACACACCCTGGCGAAGTGGCATTGGGCCACGCAACGCGTCGGTGGCAGGTTGTGGTTCTGAAGATCCTGGGCTCCAAGGATGTGGTGATGTAAATTCTTAACATTGCTTTTTATGGACTTGACTGTATGATGGCGGTTTCCTTATAGTCCTTGCAGTGTTATATTTGCACTTTGCTCTTTGCACAGTTATTTGGAGACTCTTTCAGCACCTTTTTTCACTTATTTATTGCACTGCAGCACTTTAGAGTGGCCAGTCCACCACACCAACACCTTATAGGAGGTGTTATTCACAAATCTTTATCTTCTAGCACTTGTGTCTTTTTCTAAATACGCCACCATACAGGCAAACAGTCCTTTATATTATTATATATTATATATTATACATTAATGAATTGATTCAGCATGTATGCAAAAGGCTATGATTAATATTTAAGCAAGAGCCACTAACAGGAATATTATCTCCAGCATGTCTTATTTGTATATATATGTTTTTTAATTGAGTCTTTCATGGTGTTTGTCTAATATGATCTGAAATGATACAATAAATTCAATATTTTATTTATTTAAATTATTTATGTGTGCGGCAGTTTTCATGTAAGGGCTTTTTTTTTGGGCTACATCTAGGGCTCTTGTTCTTAGTTATGGATGCAATCAATCAACCAATGGTCACATCCATAGCAATATGTGTGATACACAGAGAAATGTGCTTTAGGATGGTCCATGAATATGTATATTATAAGAACAAAAGGATCAAATACAAAGTCATTATAGTAAATAAGAGTTAAAAAATAAATACAAAGTGTCACTTTACTCTCAGATGTGCTATACACTGTGTAAGAAAGTATGTATGGATAAGTGATTTGTAATGCTTCCCCCCTTGATAAAACCTTGATTAAGGGAATGGATGGCCCCTGGAATGAAGCTCTTCTGCAGGCTCTCAGTGTTTGGTCCTGATAAAGCAGTTTGATCTCAGTTTGGTGAATAGCCTGTTATCAGAATTGTAAGGGTCATCTGCTATCTTCCTGGCCTTGCTCCTGGATTGTTTATTGAAGATTGTTTCAAGGTCAGGAAGTTGCCCTCTAGTGGCCTGTCGGCTGTCCGCACCACCTTTTGAACCACAAGCTGCCTATGCATCAAAATGAAGGCAAACATTGACATTAGGGCTGCAGACATAGCAGTGTGCAGTAAAATAGAAGTTGAGGTAGCATGTAAAACAGCAGAGCTAGCATGTAAAGCAGCAGAATTAGCTATAGCAAAGCCCAAGCTATGATAAGGCTGAAGGTTTTACAGTAAGCAACCAGTGGGAGTGAAAGAATCAGCATACATTTAGATTAAATGGATGCAAAGTCCTCCTATGAGCCAAAACAGTGTGAATTGCTGCAAATGTTGCTGACTATACAGACATGAGCAGCAGGGGACAAATTATTTACCGTTATCCTGCATTCAAGGTCAATGCACCACTTGCCCCCCTTCCTCCCACACTACTGATCACCAGCCCCCTACACCTCTTTAGCGGCACACACCGATTTTCTAGCTAATGTGTGTGGGGCAGGATTGTAATAGTCTCAGGGGGCATCTAGATTGCTGAAGCAGCCCTGCTATTCTCTGTCGGTGGTCACATGGGCCGGTGGCCGGAAAAGGAACCCCACCCAGGCCATGTGACCAACGTCGGCCAATCGCAGGGCCGTATTTCAAATGGGGGAACGAAGTTCAGGAAAGAATTGCAGGCTCTTCGGGGGTCTATGCATGGGGAGGCTCCAGCAATCTGCATGCCCACCTGAGACTGTCACAATGCAGCCCCATACCTGTTAGGTAGGAAATGGTCGTGGGACTGCTTTAATACCCCAATGAAAGCTTACCCATTAATCCCTGGCAAGCACAAAGTTCCAAATCCACAGGTGACTAGGCGTATGGACCAGCCTGCTCCTGGTTGAATTGAGTCCTACACATCACCATGTTTAGGAAACTACAAACCATGTGATCAGCACCACTATTGCCAAAGTTTGCAAGGTACATGGTTTGGCCTCACCAACACTGTCCTCACAAGATCAGATGAAATTGTGCCTTTAGAACCACAATTAGTGGTCTTAGCATTACAGCTGCCAAGGTGCTGGATCCTCTGATAAGGTAGCTTGACCCTCAATCTATAGAATATAGCAAAAGCCTCAGTTGTGTTCACATTGATAATCCATCAGCAGGCCTTATTCCTGTGTAGGAGAGAGTTGAACAAAGCGTTGGCAGTTCTGAAACCATAGAAAATACTCTTTTCAAAGAGTATTCTTAGAGTATAAGCTGACCAAGGCTCTCACTCAACCGGCTTCAGGAACCAGGACATTTTTTATTTTCTATAAAAACATGGGACGTCGCTGGAGCTGATTATCAAGTTCCCCAATGTCCCATGGGCCCATTGCCAAATACTGGCCTGCCAGCATTGGGTGGAAATAAGGACTGCCTCTAGGGAGTGTCCAGAGAAGTTCCCAAAGCTCCCCATTCTTGTGAACCCACACTTAAAGTGTCCCACACCCGTTTTCTACATAATGGGTGTGGGACCACATTGTGAGAGTCTAGGGGAGACATCCAGATTGTTGCAGCCCTCCACGCATAGACTGCCACAATTCTTAGCCAAACCCTGCTCGTCGCCAGTCATGTGGGCCAGCTTGGGGTCTATGCACAGGGGGGGGGGGGGGGACTCCAGCAGTCTGTATATAACCTCCCCTGAGACTGTTACAATGTGGCCCTACACTCAATATGTAGAAAATGGGTGTAGAACTGTGTAGCCGGCGGAAAGTGTTCAGCCATTATCTTTGTGGTTCTTCAGTGTAGTAGTTCCTATCTGTCCTGCAGTTGCGCTATATCACCACAAGATGGCAATGTTGGGTAGCTAAGGGATTGTGACACTGCAGGTCTACCAAACTTTTGGCTAAAACCTAACCGCATAGGAGTACAGCTGAGCTGCCATTGGCTAAGGTGAGTAAGACTAGAGAAGGATCTAGAAGCCTGTTAAGGGAATCTATATAAAGAGATTCATGAGGAGAGTTACCTCAGTTTAGAAAGATTCTATTGTAGTAACAGGGAGTAAGGAAGGTACCAGCAGGGTCAACTGGTAGCAGTCAGAAGTGTAAGAGAGAGAGCAGAAGAGCCACATTCATACCTAACAAGTGACCACAGGAAAAGGTGAACCATTCCACCCGAGATGCTGATGGAGGAAGCAGAAGTATTCTGCTATGAGATCAGGATGAGTGGCCACCACCTGTTGAAGTCCACCTGGATGTAATGCTGTGCTATGGAAGCTGCTAATGGAACTGTTGTGGATAAAGACTGTATGACCTGCTGTGAAGTGTACCTGAAGTCCTGCTAATAAAGTAAGTGCCCTTTTTATAAAATTGGTCTCATTTGGAGTTATTGGATGCAAGCCCACATCAGGAGGTCCCCCAAGCACGTTAACAAAGAACCCACTCCCCATACGCCTGAGGAGCTAAACCCCTCAGGGCCCCCTATGCTACAACTGCTTTAAAGATGTCCTTCACCCTGAATAAGAGCATATCGTATATGTTTCCTACACCCTGTACATACAGATTGCTCACATTAAAAATCATCCTACCTGCATCTACTGCATGTTATGAGCCTTTAAACATCCAACATGGCGGCTCATGAAGCATTAGGCAGCCTGCAAACAGGAAGTGTCTTCTGACTGTGTCACTCTGCATTCTGGGATTGCTGTCCTTTTCCTGACCCTAGCTCTGCTCTGTCTGTGCAAAAGCACAGCTATAACCCCACCCACTGTACTTTATCCCGCTCTCCTCAGTATGTGTGATGCTTCTGAGGCAAGATGACGGTGCCTGTATCCTAGAGTCTATAACTGACTAAAAACTTAAAATATATTAATTTTAAATGCTAGGAAATTGTTTTTTTTAAGGGTTTGGGCTTTTTATTTAATCATGCTGAAGGTCCGGTCCCTTACCCTGTTTTCCCTTCTTGAACCTTACTATTTTATTAACAATTGTTATTGTTTGTAAAGTTGCAAATCTAGCATCAAAACAAACTTCACAATGTTTTTTGTGTGCACAAGATGTTTGTTGTCATTTGTACAGCAAGGAATTGTTCAATAGAAATGATTGATAAAAATATGAAGTCTGGCTATTAGCCTGACAGCTCTCCTCTGACCATCACCTCACCAAAGTCATCTGACACAGGATTGTATATGGGGGCTGCTAAGCCTGTGATATGAGGAAATATGGTTCACTTAACCACACTTCTGCTCATCTTAAACATAGTAACTTTGTATGTAAGGCTGAAAAAAGACTTTAGTCCATCCAGTTTAGTTTGATTAGGGCTTAACTGAATGGACTTAAATAACTCTGTTTATTCCAGGCACACTTATAAGAATATAGGTATTCTCATTCTATTGTTTTCTAGCTATTGCTATCAATTCCCGAACCGTCATTTCCGAACCAATCGCACCAAATAATTTTTCAATTGTGTTCTGCCTTTTCTAGTTGATGTTTCCTCAATTAAAGCTTGTTTAAATGTATATGTTTAATTATATTTAAATAAGGTTTAATTAAAGTGGACCAACACCCAGGATTTTGACTATCCTGGGTCTTGGTCCACTTCGGTGGGGCACCCCCGATCGGGGTACCCCACTGTGTGAAACCCCCCCGAACCCCCCGAAAAACTCACCTCTCCCCGCTCCCAGCGCCGACGGACAAGCCGCGGAAAAGCGGCTCCTCCGCCGCCGCCACCCGCGCGCCCCTCTTGACGCGCGCGCGCCCGCGCCGGCCATCCGCAGACGGCCGGCGCGGGCGCGCGCACGCCTAGAGGGGTGCGAGGGAGGCGAAGATAAGGTAAGGAGTTTGGGGTGTTTGGGGGGGTTTCACCCCGCGGGACATCCCGATCTCGGATGTCCCGCGGGGAGGGAGGTGATCGGCCCGGGAATCTTATAGATTCCCGGGCCGATCACCCGTGGGTGTTGGTCCACTTTAAAAAAAAAACATCAACTAGGAAAGGCTCTAGTCACAGATCAGGGATGCCGTCGGGCACAAGATACGGGCAGGCTGATTCATCATTAGCGTCAGGTAGCGACAGATGAGCGTCTGTAGCAGGCATTTTCAGAGCACCCGCTAGTAGCCGCAGTGCTCAGCCGTGAGTCGCTAGTTTATAGCGACTCAGTTGCTGTTTAGTAATGTTGAATACATTGTGAGGAGTCGCTATTTGACCAGTACAGCGCTGTATGGGAGCGCATGTTAGCGACTGCTCATAGCGACCGACTCACAACATATTCAGCAAAAAAAACAGCCTCACAAATCTCTGGCGCGGAAAAATACTTGTTTGAAGCCCAGAGCGCAGGAGGCGGTGTGTTTAAAGTGTGTTTTCCAGCATCTATCCACTAGTAACAAAGCGAAAACATATGGAATTACATTGTAACAACATTGTAACATGAACACTTTAATGCCAGACCTGCAATGTAATTTCTGAAGAAATATATAAAAAATGAAAAAATTGGGGAAAAACTGCTATTTCAATGCCAGAAGAGGTCACAGAATTATTTGTGATTTTTTTGGGGAAAAAAAACAAATACCCGGTTTAAAGAGAAGGAAGGGATCATCCATGGAAATGTATGGGAGAGCGACAGGTAGCGAGAGGTCATACCTGGCGCTGCGCAAGGCTGTACGCCGCCGCTGTTCACTGAGGCTGTGAAAATGATGAATCAGACGCTACATGGCGCTATCCCAGTCGCTAAACAGATTCTGCTTGATAAATGTGTAATTGCGTGCCGTGTCCGGCGTTCACCAGACGCTACCTGTCGCTACCTCTCATTAACCAGCCACTACCTGACGCTATCCCTTCATGAATAAGGCCCTTAGTTTACCTTCTGCTCCCGTGCCGCACAGCTCTCATCCACAGCGCCGGTATGAGAAGCCGATGTGGCGGATGGGCATAGCCTCAGTACGGCGCTCACCCATTGAGATCAATGGGCCCCACTGTACACAAGAAACATCTTTGTATGGAGTCGGGGACTGATCTCAGTAGGAGTGGGCTGTAATGAGACCGCACCCCCCACACTCCATCAGCTTATACTGGCGCTGCAGGTGATGGTGGAAGGTAAGTGCAGTGTTTGTGCTTATATTACCCTCTTCACTGAGCCCTTATCTGTACATGTTTGAGAAGTGTAATGCACTCCTTGCAGCCAAACAGACCATCGCCAAGGCATGGAGGAAGCAATGTATCCTGGATTCGGAGGTGTCGGCAAGGATGAATGGGTTTTTCCTAAATGAAAGTCTATCCAGCATCCTGACCGACTCCCATGAAAGATTTCTCGTGATATGGGAACCCTGTAGACCAGTGGTTCTCAACCTTTCTAATGCCGTGACCCTGCAATACAGTTCCTCATGTTACGGTGAACCCAAACCAAAAAATAATTTTGGTGGCTACTTCAAAACTGTAATTTTGCTACAGTTATGATTCAGAATGTAAATACCCGATATGCATTATGTATTCTCATTGCTACAAATCAAACATAATTTAAACATAGTGATTAATCACAAAAACAATATTTAATTATATGGTGAGAAATATTTATTACTAATTCCAATAAATAACATTTCACCATGGCATAGCATGTGTCGGAAACTGTCATTTCTCCGCCTCTTATTGAAATTAATAGGAGGCTGCGGCGGATTGTGTGGTAACTCGAGATTCTTGGGAGCTCTCTTCCACAAAACGTCAGCAAGTGCCGGACACACGTAATGCGCTGCTATGGACTGTGGAGTGTTCCCCCCACTTCCCCTGCCACTTAGGCCCCGGACGGATGATGCAATCACGTCTGCGCTTGCGCGCAGGCATTCAGTTTGGAAAGCGCATCCATAGCGGCGTGTGTTCCAGCTGAATAGCGCTGCTGCAGACGGTAGTGCGACTTCTCAGGGGCTAAAGCCATTGGAAATATGTATTTTCTGATGGCTTTAGGTGACCCCTGTGTTTTGGTCGTTCGACCCCCGCCAGAGTCCCGACCCACAGGTTGAGAACCGCTGCTGTAGACGGTGTTGAACTAATTGTGCGAGAAGGCAAGTGGAACGCGGGAAGGCAAATTCCCCCAGCCCTCCCCCCTCCTGGTCTTCCCTCTGCCTTCCCCCTCACTTATTTCTCTTCCCCTACGCTCCTCTGTTATCATTTCTTTCCCTTTCTTTCTGAATACTTTCGCTTCTAACTTCTCTCTTTTCTTCCTATTTCTGATTTCAGTTAGGATCTACGGTCTAAGGCACACCTCAATTCACGAATAATAAAGGTTACAAAGGAAAGGTGTGTAGGTAACAGGGCATATTACATGAACCAGCAGGCTCTGCAATCTGCACGGCCGAAAGGAAATAAAGAAGGATACAATGCCAACCGTGCTTGTTGGACTTTTTTCTCACTCTTTTGTGGAATGTTATAATGTAAATACGATTAGAGTACAACCTTGTGTAACATAGATTGTTAGCTTCTCTTGACCTCTCCTGTGCGAGATGGCTGTATTAACCTTGTATTCCATATATCTTTATCGTTTAAAACTCAATAAAAATATTGAAACAGAGAAGTGCAATGCTTGTACAAGTTCTGTACATGGCATCACACCTGCACCTCTTATTTTATCCTTGTCCTTCATCTCCCTACAGCTTGTAAAGGAAAGTCCACAACTCCAGAATTAGCATCACCAGACTGCAGGATTTGCATTGTGTATCCAAACATCTTTTATTTATTTCCAAGTATGGGCCAATTGTTGGATGGCTTCTCAAGGTCCCATCTCAGGGGAATGTTACCCAGTGCAAACTATCCGTGGGTAATTACAAAACAAAAGGGCATCGGGAGAAGCCTCCCCTGGAGAAATGCTGCTCCAAATAGGCAGCACCACAAACAAAATATTATCAAATAATACAATTTATTGTTACAGACTATACAATGTATAACACAATTAAAACCACAAATACAGGGACCCAATTCAGCTGGCTGATTGCAAAGGATGTAAACATAAAAAAAACTGTGAGTACCACAAAGTGGACAAAAAGTGCTAAGTGCTATATAAATGCATGCAATACACAATCTAAAATAACAACCATATCAACGCCCCTATTGAGATTGTAAAGTGTTATAAATAGTGCCACTACTGTGTTACTGTCATATAATCTTAAGGGCCAATAGTGCATGAACAAAAAGAAAAAATATGAAGAAAGATATAATTAGCAGTACTTAATAACAGGAAATAAACAGCAGACCAGCGCCCTGTACTATCAAGAACCCACACATTCTATGGCGTAAGGCACTTCTTCCTCAGAGGTGTGATCCGTGGGTAATTGAAATAGCTTTTTACCAATGTGTTCATGATAAGTAGTCAGGCCAGGGCTATATACCTGTTCAGTTGCAGCTGTTTATATTTGAAGGAGAATACAGTCTGACATTATTATTATTGCTAAAAAATTTGGAAATCCTCACACAAGATTGGTTGGAGAGTTATCCGGATAAGGACTTAGGAACCCAATTTATTCTACTCAGTGTGTTCCCTTCTTAGACCAGTGGAAATCAGGCTTTGATGTTCTTCCCTGTGCAACATTAGACTATTAGTGACAAATACCAGGTATATTGTTCAGTATAGTGGATGCATTTGTGTCTGTTTTGCATTACTTTATTACTGATTACTGATGTATTGCTATTGAATATATTTTAAATGATAGATCTGTGAACGAGACCGGAACCATTTCGTGATGACCTTTACCACAGGATGAACAGTTACCATTTTGAAATAATGATTTCGGCTGCTAAATAAATACTTTGAGTAACTGTCCAGGCAGGTAAATAAACTGAATGTTTGAATTTCCTAAAAGTTTCTAATGTTGCCAGTTTTTTAAAAACGTTTTAAAACAGCCCCAAAGCTGAGAAAACTAACTTTTACTTTGTGCTGCATTTCAGAAAATCCTGGGGGGTGGCTGTGGAGTGAGGATTATAGTGCTTGCATTAGCATAGGGCAGGGACATAAGCCATTGTATGTTTACGGGGAGGCCGATTCATTAATAGCGCCAGGTAGCGACAGATGAGCGACAGTGGCGTTATTTTCACAGCGCCCGCTAGTAGTCGCTGTGCTTGGGCGTTGTTTGGTTGTTGACAGCGACTCAGTCGGTGTGCGGTAATGTTGAATACGGGGTTAGGAGTCGCTGTTTGACAGGTTCCGCGCTGTATGGGAGCTCATGACAGCGAATGGCCATAGCGAACGGCTCCCAGCATATTCATTAACAAATCACGCTCAAAAAATTCTCGCGCTGTGAAATGCATGTTTAAACCCCAGAGCGCTGGCGGCGATGGGTTAAAAGTAGTTTTTTAACCCCCAAACAACCATATTTTTGGATTAAAAAAAAACAAGTTTTTCAAAACATTTTGTAATATGAATACATTAATATCAGACCTGTAATATCAATTCTGCACAAATTTTTTTTTTTTTTTTTTACCTTAAAAAAAATATCTAACATTGCCGAAGTGGTCACAGAATTTTTGACATTTAAAAATATTAAAAAAATTTGACAAATAAAAATAAATAAAATAATAGCAATTAATTAAGAATATTTAAAGATTGCTCAATTGAAATGCATTGGAGAGCGCCAGGTAGCGAGAGGTCATACCTGTCGCTGTTCAAGGTCGCTCGCTGGCGCTGTGGGGTGAGGCTGGAATAATGATGAATGATTCGCTATCTGGCGCTCTGTCAGTCGCTAAGCAGGATCGGCTTGATAAATGTGTGATTGTGGTGGGGAGCCGGCGTCCTCGTGGCGGTGAGCGTCATTACCGTTCGCTCACCATTCGCTACCTGGCGCTATCCCTTGTTAAATAAGGGCCTAACTTGGCTTGGCTGAGGAGTCTGCAGGTTCCTGACAGTCTATGAGTCAGCTCGGAGAACAGCAGGGTGGTGTGCAAGTGAGCAGCAGGGAGAATGTTTTTGTTTCATTTTAGAAATACATTCTTTAATGGACTTGCATACTTTGCATTTCAAGCTGTATATTGGATCCAGCAAGGGGCGCCCGCTTTCTTTAATTATCTTAAAAAATCTAAATCTAAAAAAAATACTGTTATGTTAGTAAAATTTCACACAGGGATTGCTCTATAATGAACGTACTTGATCAGAAATAGATTTATTGCTATGGCAACAAAATGTTTTCACTTGACTTCGACTAATTTATATTCTCCCCCAGTATACATTTTTATATAAACCACTCATCACTGTACACAACTCTATAATTTTATTCTACTTTAAAATACATTGGAATACCTGTCATGTTTATACAGCATGTTCCATAATTAAAAAAAAAAACATTATACAGAGATTGTAATTTTAAAATGATCAGGTTAAACAAACTACAGCAATTGTTTTCAACTTAGAATATAGTACCCTGACTACATATAAGATATGAATAGTGCTGTATAGTATAAAAAGTATACAAGTATATCATATAGAAAAGGATTTAGTTATCTTAAAGTTCTTTTCTTGACAAAAAAATAGGAGACTGAAGCAAAAACAAAACTTTAAACAAATGAAATACCCTCACACGAGCCTAGAAGCAGAATATAGAACACAACATGATTGAAAACAAAAAGCGGTGGTTGGAAATGTAAATGTAAACAACAAAATAAAAAGTCCAAGTACTTTAAAGTGGACCAACACCCTCCACTGATCGGCACGGGAATCTATAAGATTCCCGGACCGATCAGCCCCCTGACTGCGGGGCACCCCGATCGGGGGTGCCCCGCTGTGTGAAACCCCCCAGAAACCCCTAAATCCCTACCTGCTCCTCGATCCAGCGGTGCCCGCTGCCGCCTCCCGTGAGTCCCTCTAGCAGGACGCGCACCCGCGCCGGCCGTTTGTGAATGGCCGGCGCGGGCGCGCGCCCTGTAAGAGTGACGCGCGGGAGGCGGCGGCAGGCGCGCTCTCTTGTCCGTCGCTGCCTCCCGCTTGTACATCGGCGGGGACGTGGGAGCGGGGAGAGAAAACAGTGATCGGGCAGCAAAGGGTTAAACCCCTTGCTGTTTTGTTCCCTGTTTCTCACAGGTGCGCTTGTTTGGATAGCAGGGAATTTTAAATCAACGGGGATATAAAGTTGTTCACCTGCTGTTCCAATGAGTTATTTTTTTATTCTATGCTACAGTGTGGTTATAGAGCAATAAACTGTAGCTATATGATTCCTTAATTACACTTTTCAAAAATATTAAGAGGAAAAGGAAAGTATGGGAAACTTACCCACCCGGCCCGGGGGTGCGTGACCTGCCCAGGGCCCTTAAGAAGTTGCGCTGTGGAATAGGTTATCGTCTGTGACGTATCTGGAAGTTCCTGGAGGTTGCGCTGTGTGAATCACGCTCGTGATTTCCAATTTTTTGTCTTTTGTACAAAAAACGTATTAGTATATAAAAGAGAAGGCTTGTCCTCGTCTATGGATATTAAGCAATGTCCCAATAGTGCAAAAGATCATCAAGTCCGTACGCTTGAGTTGCTATTGTGGATAGAGCTGTCTCACTCTCCTCAGCTTGTGCTGCGGCTTGTTGCAAGGGTCTGACGCGCGTTTCGTGATTCCACTTTTTCAAGGTCCCTACAGAGTCTGTGCAGGGTGTTCTTTTTGTAGTGACGTTGGAGACCCAAAGGATCTTGGGTAATGTAGTCTTTCTATGTAGTTCATAAAGATTGCGTGCTTATAGGCTCTAAATCACTTATTCAAATGTGTTTTTTTAGCTGTGAATGAAGCAGAAAGAGGCGGCAGTATTCTTTCATTTAAAATATGCTTTATATAACCAATCATTGTGTGCTCCGTTGTGATGTTACTGTTATGAAAAGAGACAATTAAGCAATTTTTCAATTCTGACTTTTTTGGTGCTAGTAAGTATCTTTGATTTATACCAGTTACTCTAAGTGGCGAACCTTATCTGTATGTATTACTGTAATTATAAATGTGGATGTATTCTGATATCGGTTGTTATTAGGTGCAGAGGGAGCCCATTTTTGACGGGGAAACTTAGAATGTAAATGCCGGCGGCTGATGACGGCTTAAAATTCAAGATTATAGTTACTAGAGGCATTAAAAAGAGTATGGCTTGTGTTCTAGGTAACTGAATGATTAAAATTAGGTGTTAAAAAGGATATAGAGAAGAAACAATCGAGCAAACGTTTACAGAGATTAACAATGGGACCAGAGAACATTTAGAATTGGGCCAGACACCGCAACAAAAAACATGAACTAACATAATAGACCAAGTTCCCTTCATCACCAAATTCAGTAGAAATTACAAGCAGGTAGAGAAAATTGTTTATAAACATTGGGAAGTCTTAAAACAGACATCACCCTCAAAGAAATCATTGGAGAGAGACCAAGGTTTATTTATAGGAAGCCACAAATCCTAGCGCAACAACTAACTAGTAGCCATATAAATCCACCAAAGCAGGAGACAGATTCTATGCAACTGACCGGTTTTAATAAGCACACAGTGATTTTATATAAAGCATATTTTTAATGAAAGAATACTGCCGCGTCTTTCTGCTTCATTCACAGCTAAAAAAACTGCATTTGAATAAGTGATTTGGAGCCTATAAGCACGCAATCTTTATAAACTACATAGAAAGACTACATTACCCAAGATCCTTTGGGTCTCCAATGTCACTACAAAAAGAACAGCCTGCGCAGACTCTGTAGGGACCTTGAAAAGTGGAAACACGAAACGCGCGTCAGACCCTTGCAACAAGCCGCAGCACAAGCTGAGGAGAGTGAGACAGCTCTATCCACAATAGCAACCGTCTTTTTACCTACGCCAGCAGAACTTGAGAGACTCGAGCGTACGGACTTGATGATCTTTTGCACTATTGGGACATTGGCTAATATCCATATATGAGGACAAGCCTTCTCTTTTATATACTAATAAGTTTTATGTATGAAATATAATAAAAAAAATAAAGTGTTGAAGACAAAAAAATTGGAAATCACACAGCGCAACCTCGAGGAACTTCCAGATACGTCACAGACGATAACCCATTCCACGGCGCAACTTCTTAAGGGCCTGGGCAGGTCACGTGCCCCCGGGCCGGGTGGGTAAGTTTCCCATACTTTCCTTTTTCTCTTAATATTTTTGAAAAGTGTAATTAAGGAATCATATAGCTACAGTTTATTGCTCTATAACCACACTGTAGCATAGAATAAAAAAATAACTCATTGGAACAGCAGGTGAACAACTTTATATCCCCGTTGATTTAAAATTGCCTGTGAGAAACAGGGAACAAAACAGCAAGGGGTTTAACCCTTTGCTGCCCGATCACTATATAAGGCTAACCTCTCAACAATTACTTTTGGACAAGGAGAAACACTGGAATCTAAAACAACGAAGCCATCTTTAAATTGTTAAGAATAATAAAAAAAAGAAAAAAAAAAAGAATAAATAAAACTCCAGGACCAGATGGCTACACAGGCATTTTTTTATAAATTGTTACTTCCCACACTTAAAGACTTATTCCATGAGATAACACAGAGTTCCAATGTCTTGATTTAGAGAATCATAAACATTCCCACTGCCCAAACATCTTACAGACCAATATCATTACTAAATACTGACTACAAAATATTGTCCAACATTTTGGCAAACAAACTCCAGGGCTTTTCCCCTAAAACACAGAACACCAACTGGGAGTGTTTAGAGGGAGACATATCACACTGGGAAAAAAAGAAAAGCGATGGTCATTATCACTAGGAACTACACAATTGATCTGCAGATCTGCCAATAAATCATCTATTTTCAGGAACTATTATTCTGGCCAGGGGATGGTTAGTCACCATTGCTGTTCAGTTAAGATATTAATCCAAAAATCTGCATTTAAAGTGGACCAACAGTCAAAATGACTTAAACCAGACCAACACAACAAGCAGTGCTCATATGCATCCCTCCCCAGGGCAATTTAGATTGCTGCATATAAAAAAATATTTTACCTTTTTCCAAATCCTGCTGTGGTACATTTTAAAAACAAAATGGCTGTTAATGGATCTGCAGGCTGCCTGCAAACAGGAAGTACTGCTGGGCTTCCTGTTACTGTGCATTGTCAGGTATGTCCATTGAATCCAGGCAGCAGCATGTCTCAGATGCTGGGAGAGGAAGCTTCAAAATGGCCACTATCTTTCTTTTCCAACTAAGCCAGGCTATTGGTCCGGTTTAAGGAAATTAAAAATCTTCTCAAAGAATAAAAATGGGCAAAAAGGAGGTCAAAATCACAGCATTTGCTAACAATGTTCTTCTGTATATAATAAAACATGGGGACCACCCTACCTAAGATTTTAAAGATCATTGCCCTTTTGGCTCAGTTGCAGGCTACTTCATTCATCTGGAGTGGAACAAAATCCCCCAGCCAGCCTTCCCTTGGAGCATCCGAAACATGAAATGTGTCGCTGTGTGAATTCCCTTCGCACACAAAACTCACCCTTACTGGAGCTCCCATGGCACTGTTGCTACCCATGGCTGCATCCCCGGCTTCGCTCGAGCTGAAGGGCGCTCCCACACCCAGCTATTCAGATTCTTCCCCATAGCAGACTGTGTGGCAGAACAACCCCCATCATTACCATAGCAGACTGTGTGGCAGAACAACCCCCATCATCCCTATAGCAGAATGTGTGGCAGAACAACCCCCATCATTACCATAGCAGACTGTGTGGCAGAACAACCCCCATCATCACCATAGCAGACTGTGTGGCAGAACAACCTCCATCATCCCCATAGCAGACTGTGTGGCAGAACAACCCCCCATCATCCCCATAGCAGACTGTGTGGCAGAACAACCCCCATCATCCCTATAGCAGACTGTGTGGCAGAACAACCCCCATCATCCCCATAGCAGACTGTGTGGCAGAACAACCCCCATCATCCCCATAGCAGACTGTGTGGCAGAACAACCCCCATCATCCCCATAGCAGACTGTGTGGCAGAACAACCCCCCATCATCCCCATAGCAGACTGTGTGGCAGAACAACCCCCATCATCCCTATAGCAGACTGTGTGGCAGAACAACCCCCATCATCCCCATAGCAGACTGTGTGGCAGAACAACCTCCATCATCCCCATAGCAGACTGTGTGGCAGAACAACCCCCATCATCCCCATAGCAGACTGTGTGGCAGAACAACCCCCATCATCCCCATAGCAGACTGTGTGGCAGAACAACCTCCATCATCCCCATAGCAGACTGTGTGGCAGAACAACCCCCCATCATCCCCATAGCAGACTGTGTGGCAGAACAACCCCCATCATCCCTATAGCAGACTGTGTGGCAGAACAACCCCCATCATCCCTATAGCAGACTGTGTGGCAGAACAACCTCCATCATCCCCATAGCAGACTGTGTGGCAGAACAACCTCCATCATCCCCATAGCAGACTGTGTGGCAGAACAACCTCCATCATCCCCATAGCAGACTGTGTGGCAGAACAACCTCCATCATCCCCATAGCAGACTGTGTGGCAGAACAACCCCCATCATCCCTATAGCAGACTGTGTGGCAGAACAACCCCCATCATCCCCATAGCAGACTGTGTGGCAGAACAACCTCCATCATCCCCATAGCAGACTGTGTGGCAGAACAACCCCCATCATCCCCATAGCAGACTGTGTGGCAGAACAACCTCCATCATCCCCATAGCAGACTGTGTGGCAGAACAACCCCCCATCATCCCCATAGCAGACTGTGTGGCAGAACAACCCCCCATCATCCCCATAGCAGACTGTGTGGCAGAACAACCCCTTATTATCCCTATAGCAGAATGTGAGGGAGAACAACCCCCATCATCACCATAGCAGAATGTGTGGCAGAACAACCCCCATCATCCCCATAGCAGACTGTGTAGCAGAACAACTCCCCATCATCCCCATAGCAGACTGTGTGGCAGAACACCCCCCATCATCCCCATAGCAGAATGTGTGGCAGAACAACCCCCATCATCCCCATAGCAGACTGTGTAGCAGAACAACTCCCCATCATCCCCATAGCAGACTGTGTGGCAGAACAACCCCCATCATCCCCATAGCAGACTGTGTGGCAGAACAACACCCATCATCCCTATAGCAGACTGTGTGGCAGAACAACACCCATCATCCCCATAGCAGACTGTGTGGCAGAACAACACCCATTATCCCCATAGCAGACTGTGTGGCAGAACAACGCCCATCATCCCCATAGCAGACTGTGTGGCAGAACAACACCCATCATCCCCATAGCAGACTGTGTGGCAGAACAACCCCCATCATCACCATAGCAGACTGTGTGGCAGAACAACACCCATCATCCCCATAGCAGACTGTGTGGCAGAACAACCTCCCACCATCCCCATAGCAGACTGTGTGGCAGAACAACACCCATCATCCCCATAGCAGACTGTGTGGCAGAACAACCTCCCACCATCCCTATAGCAGAATGTGTGGCAGAACAACCTCCCACCATCCCAATAGCAGACTGTGTGGCAGAACAACCTCCCACCATCCCTATAGCAGAATGTGTGGCAGAACAACCTCCCACCATCCCAATAGCAGACTGTGTGGCAGAACAACACCCATCATCCCCATAGCAGACTGTGTGGCAGAACAACCTCCCACCATCCCTATAGCAGAATGTGTGGCAGAACAACCTCCCACCATCCCAATAGCAGACTGTGTGGCAGAACAACCTCCCACCATCCCTATAGCAGAATGTGTGGCAGAACAACCTCCCACCATCCCAATAGCAGACTGTGTGGCAGAACAACACCCATCATCCCCATAGCAGACTGTGTGGCAGAACAACCTCCCACCATCCCTATAGCAGAATGTGTGGCAGAACAACCTCCCACCATCCCAATAGCAGACTGTGTGGCAGAACAACCTCCCACCATCCCTATAGCAGAATGTGTGGCAGAACAACCTCCCACCATCCCAATAGCAGACTGTGTGGCAGAACAACACCCATCATCCCCATAGCAGACTGTGTGGCAGAACAACCTCCCACCATCCCTATAGCAGAATGTGTGGCAGAACAACACCCATCATCCCCATAGCAGAATGTGAGGCAGAACAACCCCCATCATCACCATAGCAGAATGTGTGGCAGAACAACCCCCATCATCCCCATAGCAGACTGTGTGGCAGAACAACGCCCATCATCACCATAGCAGACTGTGTGGCAGAACAACACCCATCATCCCCATAGCAGACTGTGTGGCAGAACAACACCCATCATCCCCATAGCAGACTGTGTGGCAGAACACCCCCCATCATTACCATAGCAGATTGTGTGGCAGAACAACACCCATCATCCCGATAACAGAATGTGAGGCAGAACAACCCCCATCATCCCCATAGCAGACTGTGTGGCAGAACACCCCCCATCATTACCATAGCAGAATGTGTGGCAGAACAACACCCATCATCCCCATAGTAGACTGTGTGGCAGAACACCCCCCATCATTACCATAGCAGAATGTGAGGCAGAACAACCCCCATCATCCCCATAGCAGACTGTGTGGCAGAACAACCCCCCATCATCCCCATAGCAGACTGTGTGGCAGAACACCCCCATTATCCCCATAGCAGAATGTGAGGCAGAACACCCCCCATCATCACCATAGCAGATTGTGTGGCAGAACAACACCCCATCATCCCCATAGCAGACTGTGTTGCAGAACAACCCCCCATCATCCCCATAGCAGAATGTGTGGCAGAACAACACCCATCATCCCCATAGCAGAATGTGAGGCAGAACAACCCCCATCATCCCCATAGCAGACTGTGTGGCAGAACA
Source organism: Gastrophryne carolinensis (assembly GCA_027917425.1). Lineage (NCBI taxonomy): Eukaryota > Metazoa > Chordata > Amphibia > Anura > Microhylidae > Gastrophryne > Gastrophryne carolinensis. The sequence goes on from CM051236.1 coordinate 202,644,072, forward strand.
ACCCCCCATCATTACCATAGCAGAATGTGTGGCAGAACAACACCCATCATCCCCATAGCAGAATGTGTGGCAGAACAACCTCCCACCATCCCCATAGCAGACTGTGTGGCAGAACAACACCCATCATCCCCATAGCAGAATGTGTGGCAGAACAACCTCCATCATCCCCATAGCAGACTGTGTGGCAGAACAACACCCATCATCCCCATAGCAGACTGTGTGGCAGAACAATCCCCCATCATCCCCATAGCAGACTGTGTGGCAGAACAACCTCCATCATCCCCATAGCAGACTGTGTGGCAGAACAACCTCCATCATCCCCATAGCAGACTGTGTGGCAGAACAACCCCCATCATCCCCATAGCAGACTGTGTGGCAGAACAACCTCCATCATCCCCATAGCAGACTGTGTGGCAGAACAACCTCCATCATCCCCATAGCAGACTGTGTGGCAGAACAACCTCCATCATCCCCATAGCAGACTGTGTGGCAGAACAACCCCCATCATCCCCATAGCAGAATGTGTGGCAGAACAACCCCCATCATCCCTATAGCAGACTGTGTGGCAGAACAACCCCCATCATCCCCATAGCAGAATGTGTGGCAGAACAACCCCCATCATCCCTATAGCAGACTGTGTGGCAGAACAACCCCCATCATCCCCATAGCAGACTGTGTGGCAGAACAACCTCCATCATCCCCATAGCAGACTGTGTGGCAGAACAACCCCCCATCATCCCCATAGCAGACTGTGTGGCAGAACACCCCCATCATTACCATAGCAGATTGTGTGGCAGAACAACACCCATCATCCCGATAACAGAATGTGAGGCAGAACACCCCCCATCATTACCATAGCAGATTGTGTGGTAGAACAACACCCATCATCCCCATAGTAGACTGTGTGGCAGAACAACCCCCATCATTACCATAGCAGAATGTGAGGCAGAACAACCCCCATCATCCCCATAGCAGAATGTGAGGCAGAACACCCCCCATCATTACCATAGCAGATTGTGTGGCAGAACAACACCCCATCATCCCCATAGCAGACTGTGTGGCAGAACACCCCCATCATCCCCATAGCAGACTGTGTGGCAGAACAACACCCATCATCCCCATAGCAGAATGTGAGGCAGAACAACCCCCATCATCCCCATAGCAGACTGTGTGGCAGAACAACCCCCCATCATTACCATAGCAGAATGTGTGGCAGAACAACACCCATCATCCCCATAGCAGAATGTGTGGCAGAACAACCCCCATCATCACCATAGCAGACTGTGTGGCAGAACAACCTCCATCATCCCCATAGCAGACTGTGTGGCAGAACAACACCCATCATCCCCATAGCAGACTGTGTGGCAGAACAATCCCCCATCATCCCCATAGCAGACTGTGTGGCAGAACAACACCCATCATCCCCATAGCAGACTGTGTGGCAGAACAATCCCCCATCATCCCCATAGCAGAATGTGTGGCAGAACAACCCCCTTCATCACCATAGCAGACTGTGTGGCAGAACAATCCCCCATCATCACCATAGCAGACTGTGTGGCAGAACAACCTCCATCATCCCCATAGCAGACTGTGTGGCAGAACAACCCCCCATCATCCCCATAGCAGACTGTGTGGCAGAACAACCCCCATCATCCCTATAGCAGACTGTGTGGCAGAACAACCCCCATCATCCCCATAGCAGACTGTGTGGCAGAACAACCTCCATCATCCCCATAGCAGACTGTGTGGCAGAACAACCTCCATCATCCCCATAGCAGACTGTGTGGCAGAACAACCTCCATCATCCCCATAGCAGACTGTGTGGCAGAACAACCCCCATCATCCCTATAGCAGACTGTGTGGCAGAACAACCCCCATCATCCCCATAGCAGAATGTGTGGCAGAACAACCCCCATCATCCCTATAGCAGACTGTGTGGCAGAACAACCCCCATCATCCCCATAGCAGACTGTGTGGCAGAACAACCTCCATCAACCCCATAGCAGACTGTGTGGCAGAACAACCCCCATCATCCCTATAGCAGACTGTGTGGCAGAACAACCCCCGTCATCCCCATAGCAGACTGTGTGGCAGAACAACCCCCCATCATCCCTATAGCAGAATGTGAGGCAGAACAACCCCCATCATCCCCATAGCAGAATGTGAGGCAGAACAACCCCCATCATCCCCATAGCAGACTGTGTGGCAGAACAACTCCCCATCATCCCCATAGCAGACTGTGTGGCAGAACAACCCCTTATTATCCCTATAGCAGACTGTGTAGCAGAACAACTCCCCATCATCCCCATAGCAGACTGTGTGGCAGAACAACACCCATCATCCCTATAGCAGACTGTGTGGCAGAACAACACCCATCATCCCCATAGCAGACTGTGTGGCAGAACAACACCCATTATCCCCATAGCAGACTGTGTGGCAGAACAACGCCCATCATCCCCATAGCAGACTGTGTGGCAGAACAACACCCATCATCCCCATAGCAGACTGTGTGGCAGAACAACCCCCATCATCCGCATAGCAGACTGTGTGGCAGAACAACCTCCCACCATCCCCATAGCAGACTGTGTGGCAGAACAACCCCCATCATCCCCATAGCAGACTGTGTGGCAGAACAACACCCATCATCCCCATAGCAGACTGTGTGGCAGAACAACCTCCCACCATCCCTATAGCAGACTGTGTGGCAGAACAACCTCCCACCGTCCTTATAGCAGACTGTGTGGCAGAACAACCTCCCACCATCCCTATAGCAGACTGTGTGGCAGAACAACCCCCCATCATCCCTATAGCAGAATGTGAGGCAGAACAACCCCCATCATCACCATAGCAGAATGTGTGGCAGAACAACCCCCATCATCCCCATAGCAGACTGTGTGGCAGAACAACCTCCCACCATCCCTATAGCAGACTGTGTGGCAGAACAACCCCCCATCATCCCTATAGCAGAATGTGAGGCAGAACAACCCCCATCATCACCATAGCAGAATGTGTGGCAGAACAACCCCCATCATCCCCATAGCAGACTGTGTGGCAGAAAAACTCCCCATCATCCCCATAGCAGACTGTGTGGCAGAACAACACCCATCATCCCCATAGCAGACTGTGTGGCAGAACAACACCCATCATCCCTATAGCAGAATGTGAGGCAGAACAACCCCCATCATCACCATAGCAGACTGTGTGGCAGAACAACGCCCATCATCCCCATACCAGACTGTGTGGCAGAACAACACCCATCATCCCCATAGCAGACTGTGTGGCAGAACACCCCCCATCATTACCATAGCAGATTGTGTGGCAGAACAACACCCACCATCCCCATAGTAGACTGTGTGGCAGAACACCCCCCATCATTACCATAGCAGAATGTGAGGCAGAACAACCCCCATCATCACCATAGCAGAATGTGTGGCAGAACAACCCCCATCATCCCCATAGCAGACTGTGTGGCAGAAAAACTCCCCATCATCCCCATAGCAGACTGTGTGGCAGAACAACACCCATCATCCCCATAGCAGACTGTGTGGCAGAACAACACCCATCATCCCTATAGCAGAATGTGAGGCAGAACAACCCCCATCATCACCATAGCAGACTGTGTGGCAGAACAACGCCCATCATCCCCATACCAGACTGTGTGGCAGAACAACACCCATCATCCCCATAGCAGACTGTGTGGCAGAACACCCCCCATCATTACCATAGCAGATTGTGTGGCAGAACAACACCCACCATCCCCATAGTAGACTGTGTGGCAGAACACCCCCCATCATTACCATAGCTGAATGTGAGGCAGAACACCCCCCCATCATTACCATAGCAGATTGTGTGGCAGAACAACACCCATCATCCCCATAGTAGACTGTGTGGCAGAACACCCCCCATCATTACCATAGCAGATTGTGTGGCAGAACAACACCCCATCATCCCCATAGCAGACTGTGTTGCAGAACAACCCCCCATCATCCCCATAGCAGACTGTGTGGCAGAACAACCCCCATAATTACCATAGCAGAATGTGAGGCAGAACAACCCCCATCATCCCCATAGCAGAATGTGTGGCAGAACACCCCCCATCATTACCATAGCAGACTGTGTGGCAGAACAACACCCATCATCCCCATAGCAGAATGTGTGGCAGAACAACCCCCATCATCCCCATAGCAGACTGTGTTGCAGAACAACCCCCCATCATCCCCATAGCAGACTGTGTGGCAGAACAACCCCCATCATTACCATAGCAGAATGTGAGGCAGAACAACCCCCATCATCCCCATAGCAGAATGTGTGGCAGAACACCCCCCATCATTACCATAGCAGACTGTGTGGCAGAACAACCCCCCATCATTACCATAGCAGAATGTGTGGCAGAACAACACCCATCATCCCCATAGCAGAATGTGAGGCAGAACAACCCCCATCATCCCCATAGCAGACTGTGTGGCAGAACACCCCCCATCATTACCATAGCAGACTGTGTGGCAGAACAACCCCCCATCATTACCATAGCAGAATGTGTGGCAGAACAACACCCATCATCCCCATAGCAGAATGTGTTGTAGAACAACCCCCATCATCCCCATAGCAGACTGTGTGGCAGAACAACCCTACATCATCCCCATAGCAGAATGTGTGGCAGAACAACCCCCACATCATCCCCATAGCAGAATGTGTGGCAGAACACCCCCCATCATTACCATAGCAGACTGTGTGGCAGAACAACCCCCATCATCCCCATAGCAGACTGTGTGGCAGAACACCCCCCATCATTACCATAGCAGACTGTGTGGCAGAACAACCCCCATCATCCCCATAGCAGACTGTGTGGCAGAACACCCCCCATCATTACCATAGCAGAATGTGTGGCAGAACACCCCCCATCATTACCATAGCAGACTGTGTGGCAGAACAACCCCCATCATCCCCATAGCAGACTGTGTGGCAGAACACCCCCCATCATTACCATAGCAGAATGTGTGGCAGAACAAAACCCATCATTACCATAGCAGACTGTGTGGCAGAACAACCCCCCATCATTACCATAGCAGACTGTGTGGCAGAACAACACCCATCATCCCCATAGCAGAATGTGTGGCAGAACAACCCCCATCATCCCCATAGCAGACTGTGTTGCAGAACAACCCCCCATCATCCCCATAGCAGACTGTGTGGCAGAACAACCCCCATCATTACCATAGCAGAATGTGAGGCAGAACAACCCCCATCATCCCCATAGCAGAATGTGTGGCAGAACACCCCCCATCATTACCATAGCAGACTGTGTGGCAGAACAACCCCCCATCATTACCATAGCAGAATGTGTGGCAGAACAACACCCATCATCCCCATAGCAGAATGTGAGGCAGAACAACCCCCATCATCCCCATAGCAGACTGTGTGGCAGAACACCCCCCATCATTACCATAGCAGACTGTGTGGCAGAACAACCCCCCATCATTACCATAGCAGAATGTGTGGCAGAACAACACCCATCATCCCCATAGCAGAATGTGTTGTAGAACAACCCCCATCATCCCCATAGCAGACTGTGTGGCAGAACAACCCTACATCATCCCCATAGCAGAATGTGTGGCAGAACAACCCCCATCATCCCCATAGCAGAATGTGTTGTAGAACAACCCCCATCATCCCCATAGCAGACTGTGTGGCAGAACAACCCTACATCATCCCCATAGCAGAATGTGTGGCAGAACACCCCCCATCATTACCATAGCAGACTGTGTGGCAGAACAACCCCCATCATCCCCATAGCAGACTGTGTGGCAGAACACCCCCCATCATTACCATAGCAGAATGTGTGGCAGAACAACACCCATCATCCCCATAGCAGAATGTGAGGCAGAACAACCCCCATCATCCCCATAGCAGACTGTGTGGCAGAACACCCCCCATCATTACCATAGCAGACTGTGTGGCAGAACAACCCCCCATCATTACCATAGCAGAATGTGTGGCAGAACAACACCCATCATCCCCATAGCAGAATGTGTTGTAGAACAACCCCCATCATCCCCATAGCAGACTGTGTGGCAGAACAACCCTACATCATCCCCATAGCAGACTGTGTGGCAGAACAACCCCCATCATCCCCATAGCAGACTGTGTGGCAGAACAACACCCATCATCCCTATAGCAGACTGTGTTGCAGAACAACCCCCCATCATCCCCATAGCAGACTGTGTGGCAGAACAACCCCCATCATCACCATAGCAGACTGTGTGGCAGAACAACCCCCATCATCCCCATAGCAGAATGTGTGGCAGAACAACCCCCATCATCCCTATAGCAGAATGTGTCGCAGAACAACCCCCATCATCCCTATAGCGGACTGTGTGGCAGAACAACCCCCATCATCCCCATAGCAGACTGTGTGGCAGAACAACCCCCATCATCCCCATAGCAGACTGTGTGGCAGAACAACCCCCATCATCCCCATAGCAGACTGTGTGGCAGAACAACCCCCCATCATCCCCATAGCAGACTGTGTGGCAGAACAACCCCCATCATCCCTATAGCAGACTGTGTGGCAGAACAACCCCCATCATCCCCATAGCAGACTGTGTGGCAGAACAACCTCCATCATCCCCATAGCAGACTGTGTGGCAGAACAACCCCCATCATCCCCATAGCAGACTGTGTGGCAGAACAACCCCCATCATCCCCATAGCAGACTGTGTGGCAGAACAACCTCCATCATCCCCATAGCAGACTGTGTGGCAGAACAACCCCCCATCATCCCCATAGCAGACTGTGTGGCAGAACAACCCCCATCATCCCTATAGCAGACTGTGTGGCAGAACAACCCCCATCATCCCTATAGCAGACTGTGTGGCAGAACAACCTCCATCATCCCCATAGCAGACTGTGTGGCAGAACAACCTCCATCATCCCCATAGCAGACTGTGTGGCAGAACAACCTCCATCATCCCCATAGCAGACTGTGTGGCAGAACAACCTCCATCATCCCCATAGCAGACTGTGTGGCAGAACAACCCCCATCATCCCTATAGCAGACTGTGTGGCAGAACAACCCCCATCATCCCCATAGCAGACTGTGTGGCAGAACAACCTCCATCATCCCCATAGCAGACTGTGTGGCAGAACAACCCCCATCATCCCCATAGCAGACTGTGTGGCAGAACAACCTCCATCATCCCCATAGCAGACTGTGTGGCAGAACAACCCCCCATCATCCCCATAGCAGACTGTGTGGCAGAACAACCCCCCATCATCCCCATAGCAGACTGTGTGGCAGAACAACCCCTTATTATCCCTATAGCAGAATGTGAGGGAGAACAACCCCCATCATCACCATAGCAGAATGTGTGGCAGAACAACCCCCATCATCCCCATAGCAGACTGTGTAGCAGAACAACTCCCCATCATCCCCATAGCAGACTGTGTGGCAGAACACCCCCCATCATCCCCATAGCAGAATGTGTGGCAGAACAACCCCCATCATCCCCATAGCAGACTGTGTAGCAGAACAACTCCCCATCATCCCCATAGCAGACTGTGTGGCAGAACAACCCCCATCATCCCCATAGCAGACTGTGTGGCAGAACAACACCCATCATCCCTATAGCAGACTGTGTGGCAGAACAACACCCATCATCCCCATAGCAGACTGTGTGGCAGAACAACACCCATTATCCCCATAGCAGACTGTGTGGCAGAACAACGCCCATCATCCCCATAGCAGACTGTGTGGCAGAACAACACCCATCATCCCCATAGCAGACTGTGTGGCAGAACAACCCCCATCATCACCATAGCAGACTGTGTGGCAGAACAACACCCATCATCCCCATAGCAGACTGTGTGGCAGAACAACCTCCCACCATCCCCATAGCAGACTGTGTGGCAGAACAACACCCATCATCCCCATAGCAGACTGTGTGGCAGAACAACCTCCCACCATCCCTATAGCAGAATGTGTGGCAGAACAACCTCCCACCATCCCAATAGCAGACTGTGTGGCAGAACAACCTCCCACCATCCCTATAGCAGAATGTGTGGCAGAACAACCTCCCACCATCCCAATAGCAGACTGTGTGGCAGAACAACACCCATCATCCCCATAGCAGACTGTGTGGCAGAACAACCTCCCACCATCCCTATAGCAGAATGTGTGGCAGAACAACCTCCCACCATCCCAATAGCAGACTGTGTGGCAGAACAACCTCCCACCATCCCTATAGCAGAATGTGTGGCAGAACAACCTCCCACCATCCCAATAGCAGACTGTGTGGCAGAACAACACCCATCATCCCCATAGCAGACTGTGTGGCAGAACAACCTCCCACCATCCCTATAGCAGAATGTGTGGCAGAACAACCTCCCACCATCCCAATAGCAGACTGTGTGGCAGAACAACCTCCCACCATCCCTATAGCAGAATGTGTGGCAGAACAACCTCCCACCATCCCAATAGCAGACTGTGTGGCAGAACAACACCCATCATCCCCATAGCAGACTGTGTGGCAGAACAACCTCCCACCATCCCTATAGCAGAATGTGTGGCAGAACAACACCCATCATCCCCATAGCAGAATGTGAGGCAGAACAACCCCCATCATCACCATAGCAGAATGTGTGGCAGAACAACCCCCATCATCCCCATAGCAGACTGTGTGGCAGAACAACGCCCATCATCACCATAGCAGACTGTGTGGCAGAACAACACCCATCATCCCCATAGCAGACTGTGTGGCAGAACAACACCCATCATCCCCATAGCAGACTGTGTGGCAGAACACCCCCCATCATTACCATAGCAGATTGTGTGGCAGAACAACACCCATCATCCCGATAACAGAATGTGAGGCAGAACAACCCCCATCATCCCCATAGCAGACTGTGTGGCAGAACACCCCCCATCATTACCATAGCAGAATGTGTGGCAGAACAACACCCATCATCCCCATAGTAGACTGTGTGGCAGAACACCCCCCATCATTACCATAGCAGAATGTGAGGCAGAACAACCCCCATCATCCCCATAGCAGACTGTGTGGCAGAACAACCCCCCATCATCCCCATAGCAGACTGTGTGGCAGAACACCCCCATTATCCCCATAGCAGAATGTGAGGCAGAACACCCCCCATCATCACCATAGCAGATTGTGTGGCAGAACAACACCCCATCATCCCCATAGCAGACTGTGTTGCAGAACAACCCCCCATCATCCCCATAGCAGAATGTGTGGCAGAACAACACCCATCATCCCCATAGCAGAATGTGAGGCAGAACAACCCCCATCATCCCCATAGCAGACTGTGTGGCAGAACAACCCCCCATCATTACCATAGCAGAATGTGTGGCAGAACAACACCCATCATCCCCATAGCAGAATGTGTGGCAGAACAACCTCCCACCATCCCCATAGCAGACTGTGTGGCAGAACAACACCCATCATCCCCATAGCAGAATGTGTGGCAGAACAACCTCCATCATCCCCATAGCAGACTGTGTGGCAGAACAACACCCATCATCCCCATAGCAGACTGTGTGGCAGAACAATCCCCCATCATCCCCATAGCAGACTGTGTGGCAGAACAACCTCCATCATCCCCATAGCAGACTGTGTGGCAGAACAACCTCCATCATCCCCATAGCAGACTGTGTGGCAGAACAACCCCCATCATCCCCATAGCAGACTGTGTGGCAGAACAACCTCCATCATCCCCATAGCAGACTGTGTGGCAGAACAACCTCCATCATCCCCATAGCAGACTGTGTGGCAGAACAACCTCCATCATCCCCATAGCAGACTGTGTGGCAGAACAACCCCCATCATCCCCATAGCAGAATGTGTGGCAGAACAACCCCCATCATCCCTATAGCAGACTGTGTGGCAGAACAACCCCCATCATCCCCATAGCAGAATGTGTGGCAGAACAACCCCCATCATCCCTATAGCAGACTGTGTGGCAGAACAACCCCCATCATCCCCATAGCAGACTGTGTGGCAGAACAACCTCCATCATCCCCATAGCAGACTGTGTGGCAGAACAACCCCCCATCATCCCCATAGCAGACTGTGTGGCAGAACACCCCCATCATTACCATAGCAGATTGTGTGGCAGAACAACACCCATCATCCCGATAACAGAATGTGAGGCAGAACACCCCCCATCATTACCATAGCAGATTGTGTGGTAGAACAACACCCATCATCCCCATAGTAGACTGTGTGGCAGAACAACCCCCATCATTACCATAGCAGAATGTGAGGCAGAACAACCCCCATCATCCCCATAGCAGAATGTGAGGCAGAACACCCCCCATCATTACCATAGCAGATTGTGTGGCAGAACAACACCCCATCATCCCCATAGCAGACTGTGTGGCAGAACACCCCCATCATCCCCATAGCAGACTGTGTGGCAGAACAACACCCATCATCCCCATAGCAGAATGTGAGGCAGAACAACCCCCATCATCCCCATAGCAGACTGTGTGGCAGAACAACCCCCCATCATTACCATAGCAGAATGTGTGGCAGAACAACACCCATCATCCCCATAGCAGAATGTGTGGCAGAACAACCCCCATCATCACCATAGCAGACTGTGTGGCAGAACAACCTCCATCATCCCCATAGCAGACTGTGTGGCAGAACAACACCCATCATCCCCATAGCAGACTGTGTGGCAGAACAATCCCCCATCATCCCCATAGCAGACTGTGTGGCAGAACAACACCCATCATCCCCATAGCAGACTGTGTGGCAGAACAATCCCCCATCATCCCCATAGCAGAATGTGTGGCAGAACAACCCCCTTCATCACCATAGCAGACTGTGTGGCAGAACAATCCCCCATCATCACCATAGCAGACTGTGTGGCAGAACAACCTCCATCATCCCCATAGCAGACTGTGTGGCAGAACAACCCCCCATCATCCCCATAGCAGACTGTGTGGCAGAACAACCCCCATCATCCCTATAGCAGACTGTGTGGCAGAACAACCCCCATCATCCCCATAGCAGACTGTGTGGCAGAACAACCTCCATCATCCCCATAGCAGACTGTGTGGCAGAACAACCTCCATCATCCCCATAGCAGACTGTGTGGCAGAACAACCTCCATCATCCCCATAGCAGACTGTGTGGCAGAACAACCCCCATCATCCCTATAGCAGACTGTGTGGCAGAACAACCCCCATCATCCCCATAGCAGAATGTGTGGCAGAACAACCCCCATCATCCCTATAGCAGACTGTGTGGCAGAACAACCCCCATCATCCCCATAGCAGACTGTGTGGCAGAACAACCTCCATCAACCCCATAGCAGACTGTGTGGCAGAACAACCCCCATCATCCCTATAGCAGACTGTGTGGCAGAACAACCCCCGTCATCCCCATAGCAGACTGTGTGGCAGAACAACCCCCCATCATCCCTATAGCAGAATGTGAGGCAGAACAACCCCCATCATCCCCATAGCAGAATGTGAGGCAGAACAACCCCCATCATCCCCATAGCAGACTGTGTGGCAGAACAACTCCCCATCATCCCCATAGCAGACTGTGTGGCAGAACAACCCCTTATTATCCCTATAGCAGACTGTGTAGCAGAACAACTCCCCATCATCCCCATAGCAGACTGTGTGGCAGAACAACACCCATCATCCCTATAGCAGACTGTGTGGCAGAACAACACCCATCATCCCCATAGCAGACTGTGTGGCAGAACAACACCCATTATCCCCATAGCAGACTGTGTGGCAGAACAACGCCCATCATCCCCATAGCAGACTGTGTGGCAGAACAACACCCATCATCCCCATAGCAGACTGTGTGGCAGAACAACCCCCATCATCCGCATAGCAGACTGTGTGGCAGAACAACCTCCCACCATCCCCATAGCAGACTGTGTGGCAGAACAACCCCCATCATCCCCATAGCAGACTGTGTGGCAGAACAACACCCATCATCCCCATAGCAGACTGTGTGGCAGAACAACCTCCCACCATCCCTATAGCAGACTGTGTGGCAGAACAACCTCCCACCGTCCTTATAGCAGACTGTGTGGCAGAACAACCTCCCACCATCCCTATAGCAGACTGTGTGGCAGAACAACCCCCCATCATCCCTATAGCAGAATGTGAGGCAGAACAACCCCCATCATCACCATAGCAGAATGTGTGGCAGAACAACCCCCATCATCCCCATAGCAGACTGTGTGGCAGAACAACCTCCCACCATCCCTATAGCAGACTGTGTGGCAGAACAACCCCCCATCATCCCTATAGCAGAATGTGAGGCAGAACAACCCCCATCATCACCATAGCAGAATGTGTGGCAGAACAACCCCCATCATCCCCATAGCAGACTGTGTGGCAGAAAAACTCCCCATCATCCCCATAGCAGACTGTGTGGCAGAACAACACCCATCATCCCCATAGCAGACTGTGTGGCAGAACAACACCCATCATCCCTATAGCAGAATGTGAGGCAGAACAACCCCCATCATCACCATAGCAGACTGTGTGGCAGAACAACGCCCATCATCCCCATACCAGACTGTGTGGCAGAACAACACCCATCATCCCCATAGCAGACTGTGTGGCAGAACACCCCCCATCATTACCATAGCAGATTGTGTGGCAGAACAACACCCACCATCCCCATAGTAGACTGTGTGGCAGAACACCCCCCATCATTACCATAGCAGAATGTGAGGCAGAACAACCCCCATCATCACCATAGCAGAATGTGTGGCAGAACAACCCCCATCATCCCCATAGCAGACTGTGTGGCAGAAAAACTCCCCATCATCCCCATAGCAGACTGTGTGGCAGAACAACACCCATCATCCCCATAGCAGACTGTGTGGCAGAACAACACCCATCATCCCTATAGCAGAATGTGAGGCAGAACAACCCCCATCATCACCATAGCAGACTGTGTGGCAGAACAACGCCCATCATCCCCATACCAGACTGTGTGGCAGAACAACACCCATCATCCCCATAGCAGACTGTGTGGCAGAACACCCCCCATCATTACCATAGCAGATTGTGTGGCAGAACAACACCCACCATCCCCATAGTAGACTGTGTGGCAGAACACCCCCCATCATTACCATAGCTGAATGTGAGGCAGAACACCCCCCCATCATTACCATAGCAGATTGTGTGGCAGAACAACACCCATCATCCCCATAGTAGACTGTGTGGCAGAACACCCCCCATCATTACCATAGCAGATTGTGTGGCAGAACAACACCCCATCATCCCCATAGCAGACTGTGTTGCAGAACAACCCCCCATCATCCCCATAGCAGACTGTGTGGCAGAACAACCCCCATAATTACCATAGCAGAATGTGAGGCAGAACAACCCCCATCATCCCCATAGCAGAATGTGTGGCAGAACACCCCCCATCATTACCATAGCAGACTGTGTGGCAGAACAACACCCATCATCCCCATAGCAGAATGTGTGGCAGAACAACCCCCATCATCCCCATAGCAGACTGTGTTGCAGAACAACCCCCCATCATCCCCATAGCAGACTGTGTGGCAGAACAACCCCCATCATTACCATAGCAGAATGTGAGGCAGAACAACCCCCATCATCCCCATAGCAGAATGTGTGGCAGAACACCCCCCATCATTACCATAGCAGACTGTGTGGCAGAACAACCCCCCATCATTACCATAGCAGAATGTGTGGCAGAACAACACCCATCATCCCCATAGCAGAATGTGAGGCAGAACAACCCCCATCATCCCCATAGCAGACTGTGTGGCAGAACACCCCCCATCATTACCATAGCAGACTGTGTGGCAGAACAACCCCCCATCATTACCATAGCAGAATGTGTGGCAGAACAACACCCATCATCCCCATAGCAGAATGTGTTGTAGAACAACCCCCATCATCCCCATAGCAGACTGTGTGGCAGAACAACCCTACATCATCCCCATAGCAGAATGTGTGGCAGAACAACCCCCACATCATCCCCATAGCAGAATGTGTGGCAGAACACCCCCCATCATTACCATAGCAGACTGTGTGGCAGAACAACCCCCATCATCCCCATAGCAGACTGTGTGGCAGAACACCCCCCATCATTACCATAGCAGACTGTGTGGCAGAACAACCCCCATCATCCCCATAGCAGACTGTGTGGCAGAACACCCCCCATCATTACCATAGCAGAATGTGTGGCAGAACACCCCCCATCATTACCATAGCAGACTGTGTGGCAGAACAACCCCCATCATCCCCATAGCAGACTGTGTGGCAGAACACCCCCCATCATTACCATAGCAGAATGTGTGGCAGAACAAAACCCATCATTACCATAGCAGACTGTGTGGCAGAACAACCCCCCATCATTACCATAGCAGACTGTGTGGCAGAACAACACCCATCATCCCCATAGCAGAATGTGTGGCAGAACAACCCCCATCATCCCCATAGCAGACTGTGTTGCAGAACAACCCCCCATCATCCCCATAGCAGACTGTGTGGCAGAACAACCCCCATCATTACCATAGCAGAATGTGAGGCAGAACAACCCCCATCATCCCCATAGCAGAATGTGTGGCAGAACACCCCCCATCATTACCATAGCAGACTGTGTGGCAGAACAACCCCCCATCATTACCATAGCAGAATGTGTGGCAGAACAACACCCATCATCCCCATAGCAGAATGTGAGGCAGAACAACCCCCATCATCCCCATAGCAGACTGTGTGGCAGAACACCCCCCATCATTACCATAGCAGACTGTGTGGCAGAACAACCCCCCATCATTACCATAGCAGAATGTGTGGCAGAACAACACCCATCATCCCCATAGCAGAATGTGTTGTAGAACAACCCCCATCATCCCCATAGCAGACTGTGTGGCAGAACAACCCTACATCATCCCCATAGCAGAATGTGTGGCAGAACAACCCCCATCATCCCCATAGCAGAATGTGTTGTAGAACAACCCCCATCATCCCCATAGCAGACTGTGTGGCAGAACAACCCTACATCATCCCCATAGCAGAATGTGTGGCAGAACACCCCCCATCATTACCATAGCAGACTGTGTGGCAGAACAACCCCCATCATCCCCATAGCAGACTGTGTGGCAGAACACCCCCCATCATTACCATAGCAGAATGTGTGGCAGAACAACACCCATCATCCCCATAGCAGAATGTGAGGCAGAACAACCCCCATCATCCCCATAGCAGACTGTGTGGCAGAACACCCCCCATCATTACCATAGCAGACTGTGTGGCAGAACAACCCCCCATCATTACCATAGCAGAATGTGTGGCAGAACAACACCCATCATCCCCATAGCAGAATGTGTTGTAGAACAACCCCCATCATCCCCATAGCAGACTGTGTGGCAGAACAACCCTACATCATCCCCATAGCAGACTGTGTGGCAGAACAACCCCCATCATCCCCATAGCAGACTGTGTGGCAGAACAACACCCATCATCCCTATAGCAGACTGTGTTGCAGAACAACCCCCCATCATCCCCATAGCAGACTGTGTGGCAGAACAACCCCCATCATCACCATAGCAGACTGTGTGGCAGAACAACCCCCATCATCCCCATAGCAGAATGTGTGGCAGAACAACCCCCATCATCCCTATAGCAGAATGTGTCGCAGAACAACCCCCATCATCCCTATAGCGGACTGTGTGGCAGAACAACCCCCATCATCCCCATAGCAGACTGTGTGGCAGAACAACCCCCATCATCCCTATAGCAGAATGTGTCGCAGAACAACCCCCATCATCCCTATAGCAGAATGTGTCGCAGAACAACCCCCATCATCCCTATAGCAGACTGTGTGGCAGAACAACCCCCATCATCCCCATAGCAGAATGTGTGGCAGAACAACCCCCATCATCCCTATAGCAGAATGTGTCGCAGAACAACCCCCATCATCCCTATAGCAGACTGTGTGGCAGAACAACCCCCATCATCCCCATAGCAGACTGTGTGGCAGAACAACCCCCATCATCCCTATAGCAGAATGTGTCGCAGAACAACCCCCATCATCCCTATAGCAGAATGTGAGGCAGAACAACACCCCATCACCCCCATAGCAGACTGTGTGGCAGAACAACCCCCCATCATCCCTATAGCAGACTGTGTGGCAGAACAACCCCCCCATCATCCCTATAGCAGACTGTGTGGCAGAACAACCCCCCATCATCACCATAGCAGAATGTGTTCCAGAACAACCCCCCATCATCACCATAGCAGAATGTGTTGCAGAACAACCCCCCATCATCCCCATAGCAGACTGTGTGGCAGAACAACCCCCATCATCCCCATAGCAGAATGTGAGGCAGAACAACCCCCGTCATCCCCATAGCAGAATGTGAGGCAGAACAACACCCATCATCCCTATAGCAGAATGTGAGGCAGAACAACCCCCATCATCCCTATAGCAGAATGTGAGGCAGAACAACCCCCATCATCCCCATAAAAGACTGTGTGGCAGAACAACCCCTTATCATCCCTATAGCAGAATGTGAGGCAGAACAACCCCCCATCATCCCCATAGCAGAATGTGAGGCAGAACAACACCCCATCAACCCCATAGCAGAATGTGAGGCAGAACAACCCCCCATCATCCCCATAGCAGAATGTGTGGCAGAACAACCCCCCCATCATCCCTATAGCAGACTGTGTGGCAGAACAACCCCCATCATCCCCATAGCAGAATGTGAGGCAGAACAACCCCCGTCATCCCCATAGCAGACTGTGTGGCAGAACAACCCCCCATCATCACCATAGCAGAATGTGAGGCAGAACAACCCCCGTCATCCCCATAGCAGACTGTGAGGCAGAACAGCCCCCCCATCATCCCTATAGCAGACTGTGTGGCAGAACAACACCCATCATCCCTATAGCAGAATGTGAGGCAGAACAACCCCCATCATCCCCATAGCAGAATGTGAGGCAGAACACCCCCATCATCCCCATAGCAGACTGTGTGGCAGAACAACACCCATCATCCCTATAGCAGAATGTGAGGCAGAACAACCCCCATCATCCCCATAGCAGAATGTGAGGCAGAACACCCCCATCATCCCCATAGCAGACTGTGTGGCAGAACAACACCCATCATCCCTATAGCAGAATGTGAGGCAGAACAACCCCCATCATCCCCATAGCAGAATGTGAGGCAGAACAACCCCCGTCATCCCCATAGCAGAATGTGAGGCAGAACAACACCCATCATCCCTGTAGCAGAATGTGAGGCAGAACAACCCCCCATCATCCCCTTAGCAGACTGTGTGGCAGAACACCCCCCATCATTACCATAGCAGACTGTGTGGCAGAACAACCCCCCATCATCCCTATAGCAGAATGTGAGGCAGAACAACCCCCCATCATCCCCATAGCAGAATGTGAGGCAGAACAACACCCCATCAACCCCATAGCAGAATGTGAGGCAGAACAACCCCCCATCATCCCCATAGCAGAATGTGTGGCAGAACAACCCCTTATCATCCCTATAGCAGACTGTGTGGCAGAACAACCCGCCATCATCACCATAGCAGAATGTGAGGCAGAACAACCCCCGTCATCCCCATAGCAGACTGTGTGGCAGAACACCCCCCATCATTACCATAGCAGACTGTGTGGCAGAACAACACCCATCATCCCTATAGCAGAATGTGAGGCAGAACAACCCCCATCATCCCCATAGCAGACTGTGTGGCAGAACAACCCCCCATCATCCCCATAGCAGAATGTGAGGCAGAACAACCCCCCCATCATCCCTATAGCAGACTGTGTGGCAGAACAACCCCCATCATCCCCATAGCAGAATGTGAGGCAGAACAACCCCCCATCATCCCCATAGCAGAATGTGAGGCAGAACAACCCCCCCATCATCCCTATAGCAGACTGTGTGGCAGAACAACCCCCCATCATCCCCATAGCAGACTGTGTGGCAGAACACCCCCATCATTACCATAGCAGACTGTGTGGCAGAACAACACCCATCATCCCCATAGAAGACTGTGTGGCAGAACAACCCCTTATCATCCCCATAGCAGAATGTGAGGCAGAACAACACCCCATCACCCCCATAGCAGAATGTGAGGCAGAACAACCCCCCATCATCACCATAGCAGACTGTGTGGCAGAACAACCCCCCATCATCCCTATAGCAGACTGTGTGGCAGAACAACCCCCCATCATCCCTATAGCAGACTGTGTGGCAGAACAACCCCCCATCATCACCATAGCAGAATGTGTTGCAGAACAACCCCCCATCATCACTATAGCAGACTGTGTGGCAGAACAACCCCTTATCATCCCTATAGCAGACTGTGTGGCAGAACAACCCCTTATCATCCCTATAGCAGAATGTGAGGCAGAACAACACCCATCATCCCTATAGCAGAATGTGTTGCAGAACAACCCCCATCATTACCATAGCAGACTGTGTGGCAGAACAACCCCTTATCATCCCTATAGCAGAATGTGAGGCAGAACAACCCCCCATCATCCCCATAGCAGAATGTGAGGCAGAACAACACCCCATCATCCCCATAGCAGACTGTGTGGCAGAACAACCCCCCATCATCCCTATAGCAGACTGTGTGGCAGAACAACCCCCCATCATCACCATAGCAGACTGTGTGGCAGAACAACCCCCCATCACCCCTATAGCAGACTGTGTGGCAGAACAACCCCCCATCATCACCATAGCAGAATGTGTTGCAGAACAACCCCCCATCATCACTATAGCAGACTGTGTGGCAGAACAACCTCCATCATCACCATAGCAGACTGTGTGGCAGAACAACACCCATCATCCCTATAGCAGAATGTGTTGCAGAACAACCCCCATCATCCCTATAGCAGAATGTTTGGCAGAACAACCCCCTTCATCACCATAGCAGAATGTGTGGCGGAACTAAATGACTGGGGCAGGAGCATGCGCACAGCCTCGCCTTGGTACTTTTGGACCGGGGGAAAGGTGAGTGATTACTGGTGCCCTGGGGGGTATCCCAATTTGGGATACCCCAGGAGAAGGCCAGCAGCCAGCCAGGCCAGGTGGGTTTTGTTACACTTTAAGGACATACTGGGGGAAGAAAATAATCCACCCAAGAGAACCCCAATAGGTGCCAGGACCTAGAGTTAGAATTGACTGGGATACCTAGTCCCCTCCATCACTGCACTTACTGGACTTACTCAAAGGCGGTTATTATTTATTTTTTTTAATTTTGGATGCAGACCATTTACTGATGCAGTGGTAGTATTCACCATGGAATGTGCGGGGCCATTTTGGGGTATTCGCCTGCCTTACCTGTCTTCTGTATTCATTCTTCCTTTTTTTGCTTTGTAGTATTTATTAGTGTATTTATTCAGTGCATTGTAGCTTTGTGTATTTTGCTTTTTGGGGGCTTGGGATTAGAGATGAGCGAACTTTTGAAAAATTCGATTCGACTGATTCGACGAATTTTCCGACAAAAATCGTTTCGACCCGAATTTATTCGCGACGAATCGCTATTAAAAATGGCTATTTCTGAGCTTCCTAGAGCCTCAATAGGGTTCTAAAACATTCTGCCTTGCTGTAACACGCATAGGATGCGTGCTGGGTTAGTGAAATAATACTGTAAATAATTAGGACATGCAGATCAGAGGCATCGCTATTAGAATCGCAGAGCGGCACAATTACAGAGAGTTGAGGTGGCATCACTATGAGGGGCCCCTATATTGCCTGAAAAACACACCCTGGAGCTGGCAGCGGCAGGAGCCCAAACATTGGATTTGGCTCAAAGAGACATTGGAGTTGGCAGCAGGAGCAGCAGGAGCTCAAACATAGCTTGAAAGAGACACTGGAGTTGGCAGCAGGAGCCCAAAAATTGGATGAATCACATCCTGGAGTTGCAAGCAGCAGCAGGAGCCCGAACATTGGCTGAAAGAGACACTGGAGTTGGCAGCAGGAGCCCAAAAATTGGATGAATCACACCCTGGAGTTGCTGGAGTTGCAAGCAGCAGCCCAAACATAGCTTGAAAGAGACACTGGAGTTGGCAGCAGGAGCCCAAAAATTGGATGAATCACACCCTGGAGTTGCAAGCAGCAGCAGCAGGAGCCCAACATTGGCTGAAAGAGACACTGGAGTTGGCTTCAGGAGCCCAAAAATTGGATGAATCACACCCTGGAGTTGCAAGCAGCAGCAGCAGCAGCCCAAACATAGCTTGAAAGAGACCCTGGAGTTGGCTTCAGGAGCCCAAAAATTGGATGAATCACACCCTGAAGCTGGAAGCAGCAGCAGCAGCAGCAGGAGCCCAAACATTGGATGAAAGAGACACTGGAGTTGGCAGCAGGAGCCCAAAACTTGGATGAATCACACCCTGGAGTTGCAAGCAGCAGCAGCAGCAGCCCAAACATAGCTTGAAAGACACACTGGAGTTGGCTTCAGGAGCCCAAAAATTGGATGAATCGCACCCTGGAGTTGCAAGCAGCAGCAGCAGGAGCCCAAACATTGGCTGAAAGAGACACTGGAGTTGGCAGCAGGAGCCCAGAAATTGGATGAATCACAACCTGGAGTTGCAAGCAGCAGGAGCCCAAACATTGCTTTAAAGAGACACTGGAGTTGGCAGCAGGAGCCCAAAAATTGGATGAATCACACCCTGGAGTTGCAAGCAGCAGCAGGAGCCCAACATTGGCTGAAAGAGACACTGGAGTTGGCAGCAGGAGCCCAAAAATTGGCTGAATCACACCCTGGAGTTGCAAGCAGCAGCAGCAGCAGGAGCCCAAACATTGCTTTAAAGAGACACTGGAGTTGGCAGCAGCAGGAGCCCAAAAATTGACTGACACACCCTGGAGTTGGCAGCAGCAGCAGGAACCTAGAAATTGGCTGGAAGGCACCCTGAATTTGGCAGCAGCAGGAGCACATATATTAGCTGGGAGGCACACCCTGGAGTTGGCAGCAGCATAAGCAGGAGCCCAAACATTGCTTGAAAGACACCCTGGAGTTGGCAGCAGCAGTAGCAGGAGGCCAAAAATTGGCTGAAAGAGACACTGGAGTTGGCAGCTGGAGCCCTAAAATTGGATGAATCACACCCTGGAGTTGCAAGCAGCAGCAGCAGCAGGAGCCCAAACATTGGCTGAAAGAGACACTGGAGTTGGCAGCAGGAGCCCAAAAATTGGATGAATCACACCCTGGAGTTGCAAGCAGCAGCAGCAGCAGGAGCCCAAACATTGGCTGAAAGAGACACTGGAGTTGGCAGCAGGAGCCCAAAAATTGGATGAATCACAACCTGGAGTTGCAAGCAGCAGCAGCAGGAGCCCAAACATTGCTTTAAAGAGACACTGGAGTTGGCAGCAGGAGCCCAAAAATTGGATGAATCACACCCTGGAGTTGCAAGCAGCATCAGCAGGAGCCCAAACATTGGCTGAAAGAGACACTGGAGTTGGCAGCAGGAGCCCAAAAATTGGATGAATCACACCCTGGAGTTGCAAGCAGCAGCAGCAGCAGGAGCCCAAACATTGCTTTAAAGAGACACTGGAGTTGGCAGCAGCAGGAGCCCAAACATTGACTGACACACCCTGGAGTTGGCAGCAGCAGCAGCAGGAACCTAGAAATTGGCTGGAAGGCACCCTGAAGTTGGCAACAGCAGGAGCACATACATTAGCTGGGAGGCACACCCTGGAGTTGGCAGCAGCATAAGCAGGAGCCCAAACATTGCTTGAAAGACACCCTGGAGTTGGCAGCAGCAGCAGCAGGAGCCCAGAAATTGGCTGAAAGAGACACTGGAGTTGGCAGCTGGAGCCCAAAAATTGGATGAATCACACCCTGGAGTTGCAAGCAGCAGCAGCAGGAGCCCAAACATTGGCTGAAAGAGACACTGGAGTTGGCAGCAGGAGCCCAAAAATTGGATGAATCACACCCTGGAGTTGCAAGCAGCAGGAGCCCAAACATAGCTTGAAAGAAACACTGGAGTTGGCTGCAGGAGGCCAAAAATTGGATGAATCACACACTGGAGTTGCAAGCAGGAGCAGTAGCAGGAGCCCAACATTGGCTGAAAGAGACACTGGAGTTGGCAGCAGGAGCACAAAAATTGGCTGAATCACACCCTGGAGTTGCAAGCAGCAGCAGCCGCAGGAGCCCAAACATTGCTTTAAAGAGACACTGGAGTTGGCAGCAGGAGCCCAAAAATTGGATGAATCACATCCTGGAGTTGCAAGCAGCAGCAGCCCAAACATAGCTTGAAAGAGACACTGGAGTTGGCTTCAGGAGCCCAAAAATTAGATGAATCAAACCCTGGAGTTGCAAGCAGCAGCAGCAGGAGCTCAACATTGGCTGAAAGAGACACTGGAGTTGGTTTCAGGAGCCCAAAAATTGGATGAATCACACCCTGGAGTTGCAAGCAGCAGGAGCCCAAACATAGCTTGAAAGACACAATGGAGTTGGCTTCAGGAGCCCAAAAATTGGATGAATCACACCCTGGAGTTGCAAGCAGCAGCAGCAGGAGCCCAACATTGGCTGAAAGAGACACTGGAGTTGGCAGCAGGAGCCCAAAAATTGGATGAATCACACCCTGGAGTTGCAAGCAGCAGAAGCCCAAACATAGCTTGAAAGACACACTGGAGTTGGCTTCAGGAGCCCAAAAATTGGATGAATCACACCCTGGAGTTGGAAGCAGCAGCAGCAGGAGGCCAAAAATTGGCTGAAAGGCACACCCTGAAGTTGGCATCAGCAGGAGGCCAAAAATTGGTTGGAAGGCACCCCTGAAGTTGGCATCAGCAGGAGCCCAAAAATTGGCTGAAAGGCACACCCTGAAGTTGGCATCAGCAGGAGGCCAAAAATTGGTTGGAAGGCACACCCTGAAGTTGGCATCAGCAGGAGCCCAAAAATTGGCCTAAAGACATAAATATGTTTTGCACCATTTGGAGAGTGTAAAACGTGGCACCATGCTGAATCTAGTCGCATGCATCAGGCATTGGTGGGTGGAAATCCTGGCTGATCCATCCCTGATTCATTTTGACAAAGGTGAGTCTCTCCACATTTTTAGTTGACAGACGAGTTCTCCTCGCCGTAACTATGGCCCCCGCCGCACTAAACACCCGCTCAGATGGCACGCTACTTGCCGGGCAGGACAGCTTTTCCAGGGCAAACTCTGCTAGTTGCGGCCACAAATCAAGTTTGGCTGCCCAGAAGTCCAGCGGATCCTCAAGGTGTGTTGGCATGGTCATGTCAAGGTATGACATGACCTGCTGGTTGAGGTCCTGTTCCAGGTCTTCCTGCTGCTCATGAGTAGCCTCACTATGCGGGTGTAGAAAGCTACTCATTAGCGACTGAAGACTGAGGCTGCTGCTGATGGAGCTGCTGCTGCTCCTGCCAACCCCCCCAGCAGCCATGGCAGTGGAAGGTGAGCGCAGAGGCCCCCTCGAGTCAGACCTGCGAGAGTATGGACCATGGCGCAGATAGGCATCGGCCAACTGCCTACGTAGAATGTCTTTGTAGTAGTTCAGTTTGTCCTCCCTCTCGGCGGGTTTAAAAAATGCCCCCATTTTGTGCCGGAAGCGAGGGTTCAATAAGGTGGACAGCCAGAAATCATCCCGCCGACAAATGGAAACAATTCTGGGGTCACTACGCAAGCACATGAGCATGCTTCCTGCCATTTGCGCAAGTGATTTGGATGGACTACCTGTCTCCATCTCCACTGCATACTGCCACGGTGTGTCCGGGTCCTCTGTCTCGCCATCCTCGAAACCCTCTAGCTCCTCTGGCTGCTCCTGCTCCTCCTCTCCTGTCCGCTGACTAGATAAACCAGCCATTTCGCCAAGCCTAAACTGTGCTTCACTGTGCCCCTCCTCCTCCTCTTCCTCCTCCAGTTCAGCTCCAACGGGGTTCATGTGGCCGTAAGATGTAGACGCCATGTCTCCAGTGCCCTGACCAGCCATGGTTTCCAACATGTTCTGTAGTACATGAAGCAGTGGAATCACGTTGTTCATCCCGTAATCCTGCCGACTGACAAATAAAGTGGCTTCCTCAAAGGGCCTGAGCAAACGGCAGGTGTCACGTATGAGCTGCCACTGGTTGACATTGAAGTTACACAGGGGAGTCCCCCTATCCGCCTGGATCATCAGGAAATCCGTGATGGCTTTTCTCTGTTCATATAATCGGTCCAACATGTGAAGGGTAGAATTCCAACGGGTGGAAACATCGCAAATCAGACTATGTTGGGGGATACCGTTCTGACGCTGTAGCTCAAGAAGGGTGTGTTTGGCGGCGTATGAGTGGCTGAAGCGCATGCAAAGTTTCCTTGAAGTTGTTATGATGTCTTGCATATGGGGGGAACACTTCAGAAACCGCTTGACAACCAGATTGAAGACGTGAGCCATGCAGGGGGCATGGGTCAGCCTTCCTTGGCGCAGCGCAGACCAAATGTTCTTCCCATTGTCGGTAACCATGATTCCCATTTTAAGTTTTCTTGGAGTAAGCCATGTTTGGATTTCCTGATGAATACATTTAAGCAGTTCCTCCCCTGTGTGACTCCGTTCACCAAGACAAACCATGTGAAGCACTGCGTGACACCTCCGTGCCCTGCACACATGGTAGACTGGAGGGGCACTGAGACTTGAGCCTACAGTGGAGGGTGAGGAGATGGCGGAGGATGAGGAGGCCGAGTCGCACGGTGTCACAGGCCCAACGGGCAGGAAGCGCGGAGGCTTCTGCGCCGTAGAATGAGTGGGCGCATACTGCTGTCTCTTGGACATGGCTTCGCTAATGGATTGCTGGCCGGATGCATGACTTGGAGGAGGAGGAGCAGGAGCGACAGAGGATGGGTATGATGCACAGCTGCCTTCGGCTGAGGCGCTGGAGCCTTGGCTGGCAGAAATTGGGAGCGGCGTGCCTTGGTGAGGAAGCAGACTGGACCACCCCTTGGGAGCCTCGGTTCTCCCAGGTTGCTATATGGTGACGCATCATATGTTGACGCAGGGCCGTGGTACCAACATTTGGGCCCTGGCCACGCTTCACCTTCTGCCTACATATCTTGCATGTGGTCATGTTACCCTCCTGCGGGTGCTTCAGGAAAAACTGCCACACTGCCGAGTAGCTACTTTTCCCACCAACAGGCCTCACTGATTCGCTGCTATTGTCGCCAACTCCAGGAACCCCTGCCCCACTACCTCCCGATAAGGTAGCCTGCCGCGCTGTAGGTGCTCTACCCCGGCCCCGTTTGGCTCCAGGCTTTACAATTGTGCCCCCATGCTGACTGCCAACCATGCTGCTAACACCTTGCTGCCTGAGCTGCTGACTCCGGGGCAACCTGCGCCCCTCTTCTCCTGATGATGACGATGAAGCCCCTTCATCACCCGGCTCCCAAGTGCGATCGGCTTCATCATCATCATCATCACCGAGTTGTGGCTGTACATCACTGATGTTCTCGGTTTCCTCAACAGTGTCTGGCGCAGAAGCTGGAAATCTCGCAACACCCACGACACTGTCCACATCACTATTTGTCTGCCGAGCTAAAGAAGCCACCTCCATTTCATGGCTGGGCAGTAGCTGCTGACTGTCCTCTATCTGATCGTCCTCCTCACTAAAGAGTGGAGCTGAACCCAAAGCATAGGATACGTCGCTGGGGGAGGGAACGGCGTAGGACAGAGGCAATGGGAGGACAGGGACTGCTCTCGGGGCATGCCAACTCAGGGTTGTGTCAGAGGAACCTACCGACCCTAGACTGGGGGTCTCAGACGTAACTTGTGATGATGTTGATGAGCGCGTTAACCAATCTACCACGGCAGATGCGTTACTGGTGGAGACACGACCGCTAGCAGATACTGGCAGATCAGGTCTCTCACCGTGACTCCTGCTGCCACTCGCCCCTAGTCTGCTGTGACCTCTGCCTGCTGAATCTTGGCCTCTGCCACTCCTCTTTGAACATCCTGGCACTTGTCTGCCTGACATTTTTATGTATTTGCTTATTTAGTATAAACAGATAGGGTGCAAGGTGCAGCTTTGGGGTGCCCTGCGGCCTGGTTTATTAAAAGCAGTCAAAAACAAGTGCAAACTGAAGTAGCTCAATAAAGCAGCTGATGCTGATCAACGCTTATGTTGTATACCAGATAGGGTGCAAGGTGCAGCTTTGGGGTGCCCTGCAGCCTGGTTTATTAAAAGCAGTCAAAAACAAGTGCAAACTGAAGTAGCTTAATAAAGCAGCTGATGCTGATCAACGCTTATGTTGTATAACAGATAGGGTTAAAATAGCATGTGCCTTGGGATGCCCATGTGGCCTGGTATATTTTAAGCTGAACAGAAACTTTTGACACTAATCCAAGTATGAGAAATGCTTTTGTTTAACAGATAGGGTTAAATAGCATGTGCCTTGGGATGCCCGTGTGGCCTGGTATATTTTAAGCTGAACAAAAAGTAACAATAATCCAAGTATGAGAAATGCTTTTGCTTAACAGATAGGGTTAAATAGCATGTGCCTTGGGATGCCCGTGTGGCCTGGTATATTTTAAGCTGAACAGAAACTTTTGACACTAATCCAAGTATGAGAAATGCTTTTGTTTAACAGATAGGGTTAAATAGCATGTGCCTTGGGATGCCCGTGTGGCCTGGTATATTTTAAGCTGAACAGAAAATTGTAACACTAATCCAAGTATGAGAAATGCTTTTGTTTAACAGATAGGGTTAAATAGCATGTGCCTTGGGATGCCCATGTGGCCTGGTATATTTTAAGCTGAACAGAAAATTTTAACACTAATCCAAGTATGAGAAATGCTTTTGTTTAACAGATAGGGTTAAAATAGCATTCAGGCCTAAATAGCAGAAAGGGTTAAATAGCATGTGCATTGCATGCACAGTGTGCAGCTGTATTTCACAGATAGGGTTAAAATAGCGTTCAGGCCTAAATAGCAGAAAGGGTTAAATAGCATGTGCATTGCATGCACAGTGTGCAGCTGTAAAGGTTCAAAAGGAGGACCCTGCAAGGCAGACAAAACCAAATTCAAATCCCAAACTGGGAGCAAAGGCTTCCTAGGAGGCTGCACATGCGTAACCCCCTGGAAAAAAGTCTTAACCAGAGAATGAAGAGCAAAAGACTTTTGAAAGAAAACCGCCAGGGCAGAAACCCGCCCTTTCAGTGTACTAAGCTGCAAACCTTGGTCCAGACCATGTTGCAGAAATTCCAAGACCCTAGGGATAGAAAACCCCCTGCAAGGCAAGGCCCTAACCTCACACCAATCAATATAAGACCTCCAAGTCCTATAATAGATGGCAGAGGAAGACTGCTTTCTAGCCCTAATCAGAGTCTGAATGACAGCATCAGAAAGACCTTCCTCCCTCAAGATGGAGGTTTCAGCAACCACGCCGTCAAAGCCAGCGTTGGTAAATTGGGGTAGAGCAGTGGACCCTGAGTGAGCAGATCCGGCAGAAGGGGCAGGTCTAACTGATCCTCTGCCAACCTTACCACGTCTGTGAACCAAACCTGTCTTGGCCACCTTGGAGCCACCAGGATTGCTGACGCACCCTCTAGGGCCAGATTGCGCACCACTCTGCCCACCATGGGAAACGGAGGGAACAGGTACAGGAACCCCAGATCCCTCCAGTTCAGAGACATGGCATCTGCTACCAGAGCCTGCGGATCCCGCGAGAGAAACACAAATGCCGGAAGCTTGTGATTGTGACGAGAGGCAAAGAGGTCCACCTCCGGAGTCCCCCACCGGAGGCAAAGTGACCGAAAAACCTTGGGGCTGAGCGACCATTCCCCCCGGCGAGATGACCCCCTGCTCAGGGAGTCCGCCTCCGTGTTCTCCACTCCCGGAATGTACACTGCCAAGATGCATGGGACATTGCCCTCTGCCCAATCCAGAATCAACGACACTTCCCTGAGGGCACGCCTGTGTCAGGACTATACCAAACACCCGTCTGTCTTAAGCCGATATCCCCCAATCTCCACCGCCACTTCCGCCTATAGACAAGCCCCCGCTTGTAGGAGACACGGGTAATGCCTCTCCCAGTCGGTTGCCCCCAGGACTTAAAAGGCGCAAAGGATAACGGCTTAAGGTGCAGAATGATGTTTGGCAGGGAATCCCGAATGAGGATGCCGGGTGCGAAAGTCCGTAATTCAGGCCGAGGTCAAACCAGGAGGTCACAGGCGAGGTTTCCGAGGGAGATAACGAAAGGGTAGTCGAGGGTAGCCGAGGTCAAATCCAGGAGGTCACAGGCGAGGTACAGGAGGGTCAGGCAAAAGAGTGGTCAGGCAAAGCAGATGGTCGGGGCAGGCGGCAGGCGAGAATAGTCAAAGTCCAAATCCAAAGTATTCACTAGAGACACAGCAACGCACATCCAGAACCCAGAAGCTATAACGGGCACTGGGATACTGGAGCAGTGCAGCTTTATAGGGAGTACTGGCCAGTGGGGAAAAGGGGCAATGGAGGGAACAAAGGTGATTGGTGCACACAATAAAACAGGAGTGGTCCCAGGAGCTGGACGGCCCAGGCCAGACAGGCCGACCAGTCCCTGGGTCCACTCCTCTGATCGGGTCACGGATTGGGTGTTTTTGACACTTGCCCCCGGCGGGCGCGCTGGGGAAAGCGCCGCCGGGAGGCATAAGGAAGACGTGCTCGCGCGCGCGCGCGCGAGCACGTTGTAGATCGGGCGCGCCCCCGCCGGGAGGGGGAAGCGCCGCATCGAGAGGGAGCCTGGCGGGCCCGCGCAGCCGCGCAGAGCGGGCTGCGGCGCGGCCGCCGACACCGTCCCGCGCCGCCGACCCCCGACCCCCACGACAACGCTGAGGAGCCGGCACACCCGGGGACCGTCGGGCAGCAGCCAACCGGGCGCCACCCGACAGCGCGTCGCGGGACCAGGGACGGCGACGAGGTAAGTGCCTAACATTACCCCCCCCCTGAGGAGGGGCCACTGGACCCTCCAAGCTGGGTTTCAAAGGATTCTCTCTATGGAACCTCTTTACCAAATTCTGCGCATGGACCTCTCTGGCCGGAACCCAAGATCTTTCTTCCGGGCCGTATCCCTTCCAGTCAATCAAATATTGAAGAGAGTTTCGAAAAAAGCGGGAATCAAGAACCCGGGCAACCTCAAACTCCTGATGCCCATCAACTAACACAGGACTAGGAGGACTATTAGACTCATGGTTTTTTGCAGGCTTAAGAAGTGAAACGTGAAAGGATTTACAGATTTTCATGGAGGAAGGGAGGGCCAATCGATACGTAACCTGATTAATTTTTCGTGTTATGGGGAAGGGGCCGATAAATTTAGGGCCTAACTTAGCGGAGGGCTGGCGTAAGGCCAAATTCTTGGTGGAAAGCCAAACCCAATCTCCCACCTCATAACCAGAATTGGAAGAACGTTTACGATCTGAAAATTTTTTGTGTTGAAAAACAGCCTTAGTCAGATGTTGCTGGATTTTATTCCATAACCCCGGCCATTGGGAAACCCAGTCATCCAAGGAGGGAACACTGGAGGGTTGATCCGAAAGGGCTGAGAATTTCAGATCTTTGCCATAAACACAATGGAAGGGAGAAACCCCTGTGGAAGAATGTGAAGCGTTGTTTAATGCAAATTCAGCAAACGGCAGGAAGAAGGCCCAATCCGTCTGAGTATCAGCCGTGAAACAACGCAAATACTGTTCTAAAGATTGATTTGTTCTTTCGGTTTGCCCATTCGACTGAGGGTGGAATGCCGAAGAAAGAGAGACGGTGAAGCCCAGCTTAGCACAGAAAGCCCTCCAAAACCGGGAGACGAATTGGACCCCCCTATCCGAAACAATATCTACCGGGATACCGTGGATTCTAAAAATGTGCGTGATAAAGAGTTGTGCTAAGATTTGAGCTGTGGGAAGCTTTTTTAAAGGGATGAAGTGGGCCATTTTGCTAAAACGGTCCACTACCACCCAAATAACGGTATATCCCTGGGAAGGGGGAAGATCCGTAACGAAATCCATGGCCAAGTGGGTCCACGGAGAGGCAGGAATGGGCAATGGTAGTAGAGGGCCTTCAGGGGAGTGTCTTAAAGCCTTACTCCGAGCACAGACCTTACAGGCTAGGACAAATTTCTGTGCATCGCTCCTAATGGATGGCCACCAGACTTGGCGGGACAATAAAGCAATAGTTTTCTTTACCCCCGGATGACCCGCTGTTTTGGTTTCGTGAAAATGAGACAAAAAGGCAGTGCGGTAAAGAGAGGGCACAAACTGGACCGAGTCAGGTTTTTCGGGTGGGGCTTCGGCCTGAAACCGAGCTAGATCAGGAAGTTGAGGTTGGATGGCGGCTACCACCAGGGAGTGGGGCAATATGGGCACATCCATCCTTTCGGGAAGGTCAGAGAAAGAAAAACTCCGAGACAGGGCATCAGCTTTAACGTTTTTGGACCCAGGTTTATAGGTTATAGAGAAGTTAAACCGGGAAAAGAATAAGGACCAGCGAGCCTGTCTTGGAGTTAGTCTTTTTGCGGATTGGATGTACTCTAGATTTTTATGGTCCGTAAAGACTGTGACTGGGTACTGAGCCCCCTCTAGCCAGTGCCTCCACTCTTGAAAGGCCAACTTGATAGCCAACAATTCTCGGTTACCGATATCATAATTCCTTTCGGCCGCCGAGAATTTCTTAGAAAAAAAAGCACAAGGATGAAGGCGCTCAGGTGACCCGCGATATTGAGATAGAACCGCCCCCACAGCAATCTCGGAGGCGTCCACTTCCACAAAAAAGGGCAATTGGCCGTCCGGATGAACCAACACTGGAGCGGAACTAAAGACCCCTTTCAATTTCTCAAAAGCCTGAACAGCTTGAACCGGCCAAACTGACGGGTACCCCCCTTTCTTGGTAAGATTTGTCAACGGGGTTACTAGGGAAGAAAAGTTTTTAATGAACCTCCTGTAAAAATTTGCGAAGCCTAAAAACCTCTGCAGGCCTTTCAGATCCCTGGGTTGCTCCCAATCTAATACTGCCTTCACCTTAGATTGATCCATGGATAGACCAGAATTAGAAATTATGTAGCCGAGAAAAGGAACCTCTGAGACTTCAAACTGGCACTTTTTTAACTTAGCATATAAACAGTTTTCTCTAAGTTTTTGCAAGACCATGCGTACATGTTGGCGATGTTCGACAAGAGACGAGGAGAAAATCAAAATGTCGTCTAAATAGACAACTACAAATCGGCCAAGGTAGTCTCTAAAAATCTCATTTACAAAACTTTGAAAGACCGCGGGGGCATTGCATAAACCAAATGGCATAACCAAATACTCATAATGCCCCTCGAGAGTATTGAAGGCCGTTTTCCACTCATCTCCCTGCCTTATCCTGATAAGGTTGTAAGCGCCCCGGAGATCCAGCTTAGAGAAGACTTGGGCCCCAGCCACCTGCGTAAACAGCCCCTCAATAAGGGGTAAGGGATATTTGTTTTTAATAGTTATATTGTTTAGACCCCGATAATCGATACATGGGCGGAGCCCCCCATCCTTCTTCTCGACAAAAAAAAATCCTGCTCCTGCTGGGGAAGAAGATGCCCTGATAAACCCCTTTTCTAGATTTTCTGCAATATATTCCCGCATAGCCTGATTCTCAGCTCGGGTTAAATTAAAAATTCTACCCCTAGGAGGCATGGTACCAGGAAGGAGTTCAATGGGGCAATCCCACGGTCTATGGGGAGGAAGTTTGTCTGCCGCCTTTTCTGAGAAGACGTCAGCAAATTCTAGGTATGGAGTGGGAACTCTAGTTGGAGATAATTGCGTGACCCGAACCGGAAGTTCCAAACAAGTCTGAAAGCATTGACGCCCCCACTTCATAATTTGTCCCGAGGCCCAGTCAATTTGGGGATTGTGCTCCTGTAACCAAGGCAATCCCAAAATTAAAGGGGTGCTAGGCATACTCAGGACTAGAAAACTGATAACTTCAGAATGATTAGCTCCCACCTTAAAATGTATAGGAGGGGTTCTAAACTGTACTAACCCCCCTGCAACAGGTGTGCCATCGATGGCTGAAACTCGGATGGGTGTGGACAAGGACTGGAGCATAATTCCTAAACTCTGGGCTAGCTCAGCGTCAAGGAAGTTCCCTGCTGCTCCAGAGTCTAAGAGAGCCTTTAAATTCAAATAATTACAATTAACTTTAAGCTGCACCGGGATAAGAACTGGTGACGATACGTGAGGTGATACCTTACAGCCTAGGAGGGCCCCCTCGAAACCCCCTAGGCTCTGAAGTTTCCCGACGGCTTCTTTGGGCACAGTCTGACCATGTGACCAGTTCCGCCACAGTACAGACACAGCCCCTCGGATAAGCGCCGACGTCTTTCAACTTCAGTGAGTTTTGTGGCGCCCAGTTGCATCGGTTCTTCAGCTGGTTGCGCTACTGGGGCCTCAGGTCTTAGAACTGACTCGGAATGTGACCCTTTCTCAAGGCGCCTTTCCCGAAGACGACGGTCAATGCGAATGGCGAGGTGCATTAACTCGTCTAGGGTCTGAGGTTCCGGATAGTTCACCAATGTATCCTTAATGGAATCGGCCAATCCAAGCCGGAATTGGCCGCAGAGGGCAGGATTATTCCAGCGTGAGTCCACTGCCCAGCGCCGGAATTCTGAGCAGTAGTCTTCGGCTGGACGGCGTCCCTGGCGAAGAGTACGTAGTTTAGCGTCAGCCGTTGCCCCTTTATCGGGGTCGTCATACAGAATTTCCATCGCGGAAAAGAAACTGTCCACGGAGAGACGAGCCGGGTCCTGAGATGATAAGCTGAAGGCCCAAGATTGTGGATCCCCTTGAAGAAGAGAGATGATCAGCCCAACCCGCTGCTCTTGAGACCCCGCAGAGACAGGCCGAAGCTGGAAATATAATTTGCAGGAGTCCCGGAAGTTGGCAAACCTTGCTCTGTCGCCATGGAATTTCTCCGGAAGTGGAATTTTGGGTTCCACAGCGGCTGCGGCCGGAGTCCCCTGAGGACTGGGGACCATAGGAGCAGGACGGTTCTCCTGGGCCGCAACCCGGTGAGCCAGGTGCTCTACAGCCGCAGTTAAGGCTTGTACCTGTTCCAGGATTTGGTCCATTCTTTCTGGCCCGTTATAATGTCAGGACTATACCAAACACCCGTCTGTCTTAAGCCGATATCCCCCAATCTCCACCGCCACTTCCGCCTATAGACAAGCCCCCGCTTGTAGGAGACACGGGTAATGCCTCTCCCAGTCGGTTGCCCCCAGGACTTAAAAGGCGCAAAGGATAACGGCTTAAGGTGCAGAATGATGTTTGGCAGGGAATCCCGAATGAGGATGCCGGGTGCGAAAGTCCGTAATTCAGGCCGAGGTCAAACCAGGAGGTCACAGGCGAGGTTTCCGAGGGAGATAACGAAAGGGTAGTCGAGGGTAGCCGAGGTCAAATCCAGGAGGTCACAGGCGAGGTACAGGAGGGTCAGGCAAAAGAGTGGTCAGGCAAAGCAGATGGTCGGGGCAGGCGGCAGGCGAGAATAGTCAAAGTCCAAATCCAAAGTATTCACTAGAGACACAGCAACGCACATCCAGAACCCAGAAGCTATAACGGGCACTGGGATACTGGAGCAGTGCAGCTTTATAGGGAGTACTGGCCAGTGGGGAAAAGGGGCAATGGAGGGAACAAAGGTGATTGGTGCACACAATAAAACAGGAGTGGTCCCAGGAGCTGGACGGCCCAGGCCAGACAGGCCGACCAGTCCCTGGGTCCACTCCTCTGATCGGGTCACGGATTGGGTGTTTTTGACACTTGCCCCCGGCGGGCGCGCTGGGGAAAGCGCCGCCGGGAGGCATAAGGAAGACGTGCTCGCGCGCGCGCGCGAGCACGTTGTAGATCGGGCGCGCCCCCGCCGGGAGGGGGAAGCGCCGCATCGAGAGGGAGCCTGGCGGGCCCGCGCAGCCGCGCAGAGCGGGCTGCGGCGCGGCCGCCGACACCGTCCCGCGCCGCCGACCCCCGACCCCCACGACAACGCTGAGGAGCCGGCACACCCGGGGACCGTCGGGCAGCAGCCAACCGGGCGCCACCCGACAGCGCGTCGCGGGACCAGGGACGGCGACGAGGTAAGTGCCTAACAGCCTGCTGCGAGTGCCTCCCTGGTGATTGATGTAGGCGACCGCCGTCCGATCGTCCGACCGAACTTGAACCGGTAGTCCTCGTAACTGATGAGTCAAGTGAGCCAGAACCAACCTGATGGCTCTCAGCTCCAGAACATTGATGGGATCGTGAGCCCCCCACAGCCCCTGAAACTGAAGATCCTTCCAAAATCCCCCCCAACCTGACAGGCTGGCATCCGTGGTGACCGTCTCCCAATGAGGGGTCAGAAAGGACCTGCCCCTCGTCAGATTGCTCGGTTTCAGCCACCACTGAAGGGAACGCCGCACCCGGGGGGACATCAGAAAGGACTGATCGGGGAGGGGGCCGGAACTCGAACTCCAGCTTGTAAACGGAAGACACCACTTCCTGGATCCACCTGTCTGAGACCTCTTGGACCCAGACCTGGGAGAAGAGTTGCAGCCATCCCCCCACCTGCAAGGGTGAGGGCGCCCCCTCATTGCTGAGCCGGCTTGGCAGTGGCTCTGGGCTTGGAGCCCCAACTGTGTCCTGGACGGGCCCGACCCCTACCCCTAGGCCAGGAATCACCTCTGGACGAAGGGAAGGCCGAACCCCTGCCGACTCTAGCCCCACGAAAGGACTGCCGACGCGTTCCGTGGATTGCCCACTTCACCAGGGCACAAAGTGGCCATGCTTTCCTCACACTTCCTCCCTCCTTATGTATGTAAGCCGCGCCGGTGTGCGCGCTGCCGCCCGGCACCGCCCACACATATTATTACCTAATCTTATGGTCCTCTCTGTTCTCTCCCTCCCCCCCCCCCCCCCGTTTGTATTTTGTGTACATGTTTTTTAATATGTGATAATTGTTGTGTTTTTATGTGTATTAACTCCTTTAGGAGTCCTGTTTATTAACCAATTCAGCTTGTAAATAAACTTTTTCTAGTATTTAACATTGTGGTGTTACATATTGTTTTGTGGGTTGAGTGCATACCTACTGGGGACCTGTGTGGGGCTTCCAGAATCCCCCTCATAGTAACATTGTCTCAGTTTGGATGGGCACAGTGTGGTTTTGCACCCCCATGTAATGAGAATATTTAGCTGTGCGTGTCCAGCTCATCTTTGTTACCCCTTGTTATGGGGTCTCACGGCTCCTAAGCACCAGGGGTGCCAACTACCTTTGCCCGGACCAGCAGCCTAGGCTGGGAGGCAGGAAATTTAAAAAGGGGATCTGGGCAGGAATAGAAAAATAGAAGGCCGGGAGTCATCCCGACTACCTGCAAGGAGGAGACATCATCTTCTGACTTGCTCGCCACTGCAGAGATGAAAGACTGGGGAATGAGTGGGAGGTCCCAGGTATTTATGGGCCGGGAGGGTCTTACCTTTTTTTGATATCATCTCTGCAAGATCGCCATCTACAGGTCAGTATACCCACATGTAATGAATGTCTTGAAGCGAGGTGTGTGACATACTTAGAATAATGGAGGAGAGGCACATGTTACAGGTATCGGTTGAGCTGCTTGCTGTCTGATTATTGCCATTGCCTGAACTATCACATTGTCTTCTTTACCTGCAGCTTGCCTGGGGGAGAGTAACACCTTTTATTTAGGGCTGCTGGCCCTGTGGGATACAAACAGAACTAAGGTGCTCTACAAGGATTATTAAAATAGGCATCATCTGGTTAGAGCTCACCTTGTTTGGAAAGAGGCCGGGTTCATAGGCTTTTCAGCATCATAAGAGTCCACCCAAAGAAGTTTGAACTTAATCCAAAGACCATACTGAAGATGGGATGCTCAGGTACCATCGAGGGTACTGCTCCTTGACAGGGGGTGAGCCCTCATGTTGGAGGGACAATCACAAAAACTGTGACCAAGGAATAAAAAGCTGAAGAGGCAGGCAACGCAGGCCTCTCCTGATCCAGAACACACTGTAAGAGGGTAGGGCAGGAGTTGTCAGGTCTAGCAAGGGCGAGTAAGGCAGAGATCCTTTAATCTTCAGACAGTCCTTCAAAAAGTCAATTCTGCAGATAGATGTATATGTTGGTTTGACCGAAGCAAAAATGGTGAGATGAAGTTAGCACAAGCTCTTTAACACTGTAAAAAAATCTCCTGAGCTCTATCACAGAAGCTGGAGCTGGGACATTGAATGCCAGGCCTGTCACGTCCATTGCGGAGAGTGCCCCTCCCATGATCTGAGGAGGCTCATGCTATATAGGTATTTTTTTTTTATTCTATTGCCATAACTGGTTTAGCACAGGGGAGGGAGGGGTAATAGGGTTAAAAAGGTGTCTGCTTATTACTGGTGTTAGCCTCAAGCTGTAAGAGAGAGTTGTTAATATGTGTTATCATGCTGCAGGGGCTGGAGGGATGTGGTTTGCCAAGTTATAAGAGAGGAGCTATGGTGTAATAGGGCAGTAACTGTTCCCCCTCAAGTGCATAATGGCTGTAATAAAAACTCGTCTGCATCTGCACAGTAGTCATAAAGGTGTGCATTTTGTTCAGCCATTTGAAAATCTGAAGTAAAAAAAAAACAGAAATTATACACACTAACATGAATAATGGTGTCTTCCACAGAACTTCAGGATTTCACTATCCTGGGTTTTGCTCCACTTCCGCGGGGCACCCCGACCGGGGGTAGAAAGAAGTAGAAAGGGAAAGAAGAGGGATTACTGGTGGCATCCTGAAAAGAGGAACCAGGTGTAAATAAGGAGAAAGTCAAGGTAATAAAGAGTAACAGAGTGCAACAGAAATGAGTGAAGCTGATTATAGTCTTGAGACTGCATCAGATCCTCCAAAAATACAACTAAGCTAGTCTCCAAAATGATTGCTAGCAAAAAATCCTGCTTCGCATGAAACACTGTTTTGTCTTCATGCAGCACCAAAAAAAGTGATCACCACTGCCAGCTCCAAAACCCACCGGATGGAGGTGATCACCACCAGAAAAGTCACCTTCAATCTGAGTGTCATCAGGGAAGCCTCCGGCATGAGTTAAAAAGGGGGGCCCCTGGAGGACCTGACGGCGCTCCTCAAGCGTACCAAGGAGAGACATAGACACTTGTGGCTACAGTGGTTCCTATTCACAGAATCAGATGAATGCAGGGGGCTGCTTGGCGGGGTTTGAGTCATCTGGTGGGGTATTGGGAGAGCGGCGTAGGCACGCGGCGCCTAAACCGGACTGTGCGACACTGGCCCAGGGGCGAGTGGCCCTCAATGGGTGGCAGGTGGGGCCGACCGAGGAGGCCCCTCTTCTTCCTTTCCCCTACCCTTCCCACCCCCTTTTGTGGCGCTGGGCTCGGCCCCCGTCCTATGCGGCTGGGGGCGGTGCCGGGACGCCTGAGGGTGTGGAGGGGACACTCCCCCTACACCCTTTAACCCATTCTCCTTCCTACATTAGTTTCCTTCCTATTAGCTTCCCTGTTACATATTGTATAAAAGGTTGGGCGAGAGCAGCAGGACATGTCCCTGGGACTAGAAGGGATCAGCCAACCTAGACGTCATAGAGGGGTTAATAGTGTCAGTTTACTCACTGTGATGCCTGTATTGCTATATGACAATTTTGATATGATGACCTGTCATTCTGGATGTGTTTTGTTGCTTTGCTCATTTCAATAAAGATTTATTGTTATAAAAAAAAGGGGGGCCCCAAAAGTGTTGACAGGACCAGATTGAGATCCCAGGGCGGGACTATCGAACGCCGCGGAGGCTGAACATGCGCAACACCCTGCATGAATCTATGCTCCGTGATCGTCAGTTGGAAAAATTGGACAAGACCTGGCCTTAGGGGTGCTAGGCTGTTGACCAGCGTGCAGGCCTTGCTGGAGGAACTCCAAAATTTTGGGTACCGTGAACCTTCTACAGGAGTGGCCCTTAGATTTGCACCAAGACACAAAGTCCCTCCAAGTCCTGTAGTAAATTCTAGAGGATGATTGTTTCCCTGGTCAAATCAAGGTCTGAATTACTGCGGTGGACAAACCCCTCTCCTCCAATATGCTGGTCTCAACAGCCAAGCCGCTAAAGCCAGCGCTGGAGAATTGGGGTGCTGCAGAGGATCCTGTTGCAGAAGATCTGGGCGGTTGGGGAGTTGCCACGAGGGTTCCACCACGAGGCTGACCAGATCCGCAAGCCACACCCTTCAGGGCCAGTGAGGGGTGATCAGGATTATAGGAATCTGCTCACAGTTGACCTTCTTTAACACACGACCCAGCAGTGGCAGTGCCAGGAAAGCATAAATGCGCTGTACCCTGACCAGGGAATGGCCAGTGAATCAACCTCCACGTACAGGGGGTCATGAACCTCTGGACCTTCCAATTGGCACCATCGGCACTCCCTACCGGTCGCAGAGGGCTTAAAAGACGTCCTGGTGAAGGGACTATTCCCCCTGGTCCACCACCTCCCTGCTCAAATAATAGGCCTGCAGATTCTCCACCCCCATCATGTGAATCGCCGAGATGCATGGAAGGGTAATTCCGCCCACCTTAAGATGCGTCTCACTTCCTGGAACGCCTGCCTGCTGGTCCCAGAGACACTGAAATGTCTGGTTATCCAGAACACCACCCCAATCCGTCAGACTGGTGTCTGTGGTCAGGATGACCCACCAGACCGGCAGGAAAGACTGGCCCACTGCAGAGTGCCTGGAGTGAAACTGGGCGTCCGGGAATTGCCATCAGACAAAGAAGATCGTGGAATGTACATCTGTCAGCGGCAACCTCACCGCCTCCATGAGAGCCGTGCCCCTCTGTGCCAGAAGAAGGACCCGTGCCCGTCGAGTATCCAATGTCATACCTAGATAGGTTGCCACCATGGAGGGAACCACCTGGGACTTGGGGTAGTTGATCACCCACCCAAAAGTTCCAGCGTGGACAGGACCACCCGAACATCCCGCAGTGCCTCTGCCAGGTATGGGGTGATGTGCCTTCGCAAGAGTGCCATCACCACTGCCAAGACTTTCCACTCACTGGGCATTGGACAGTCCAAATGGCGATGCCACAAATTGGAAATGTCAGACGTCCACTGCTAAGTGCAGCTATTGTTGGTGACCCGAGAAGATCGGGACATGCAGATAAGCATCCTTCCTTCTATGTCCACCTTGGCCAAAAAATCCCCCTGTTGCAGTGATGTCACGACCGACCTTAAGACATTCCATGCAGAACTTCCGCACCCAATCCATGATCGGTGAAACGGACTTGTACTTCTTGGGGATGACGATTTGTATTGAGTAAAGGCCACAGTTACGCTCTGGGGGGGGGGGGGGGCACAGGTAATACAACTCCCCAGTTCAGCAAGAGCTCTATTGCGCGTAAGGGATGAAAATTCTGCGACCTGCAAAACTAGGTCCTCCGTTTCTGTGGAAGCCTAGTCGACTTCCCACCCATGGCCTTCTGGACCAGGTCATCCAGAGGCTCACCAAAAAGACAACCCCCTGAAAAGGGAAGGGCAGTAAGCGTCGTCTAAGAAGCAGTTTTGGCCGACTACTGTTTCAGTCAGTTCGTGCATTGCAAGGTGAGCAGCAAGGCCAGCCCCCTAGCCACCAGACGCACCAAGCCGTCCATAGCCGGCACCATGTATCTGAAGACTTTCATAGTGAAGGAGTTCAAAGGAACCTCCATGTCGCAAACGCCTCCTCTGCTGCTTCATCCAGACCTTGCCTGCCATATCTGCCATGGACATGGTGCAAGCTGTGCACATGGCCGAATCCACCATGGAGAACACATGCATGGCCAGCTGGTCCAACTTATTCGCTGGGTCTCTCAAGGCCACACTATCGGAATTAGGAATAATGGTGTGCCGAGCCAGACAGGACACTGGTTCGTCTACCTCTGCTCTAACTGCTAAGCAATACAGCTGGAGTGCTGGTCCCCACACCCTCCTGCCCTGTCGACTACTGAACCTGCCTGCACTACCGGAAAAGCAACCTATAGCTGAGATCAACCCACTGGCCAAGGATGCAGCAGCTTCCGGACCCCCACCCTGCAACAAGAACAATGTCAGATTCCTAAAGGAATCAGTACAAGTCAAAAGGCTTTGCCCCAAGAGGGAGCCCCAGAATGGACGAGATGAGAAAATAACTTTACTAACCTTTGATTGTGTTGACAAGTGTTCATATTGTCAAGAAGACATCAAATATTTTAGTGATTTTTTTTTTTTACTTTGTGTCATAAAAATCACAGACATTGCTGAATTTGGAACATCATAGGAAGTTGTTTTCCTATGTATCTCATGAAATATACCGTATACTGATCCGATTATGCGGCTGTACACTTTGTTTTTAGCTCCTTACTTTGTGGGAGACAAATATTCTGTAGCTGTACAGTTATGTTGAAGGCTGAAGGCCTAGGTCTAGGTGTTGAAAGCTAATTACTGAGAGGCTTAACATACCAAGACCCCTATCATG
Organism: Gastrophryne carolinensis; assembly: GCA_027917425.1. Classification (NCBI taxonomy): domain Eukaryota; kingdom Metazoa; phylum Chordata; class Amphibia; order Anura; family Microhylidae; genus Gastrophryne; species Gastrophryne carolinensis. The sequence continues at coordinate 202,684,501 of CM051236.1, forward strand.
GACCTATTATATCAGATGTCAGGATTAGGTTTGAGCTGTAGAGATCCATAAAGATAAAGCCATGGTTATCAAATCTTGGGTCTAGAATAATTCCCAGAAAAAATAGGCTTGATATTTTTATCTGAATTTATTTTATGGCAAATACTTATACAGTACCGGTACTTCTTTTTATTTCTCAGTTGGTCTTGTTTTTTAAATCCGCTAAAAATAAACATCTTTCTTAAAGCAGTATTAATAACTTGCTGGCTTTTTATGCATATGCATAGTTTCAGGGCATAAAACATTCTTGGAAAACCATCTGTTTGGCCAATCACTGGACAATTTAGGCAAATGTAGTAATAAATTCATGCAAGTCATGTTAACCTATTCAAATCACTTCAATCAGATATGAACCAGCTAGTTTTGCCTACAGCAGTGTTTCCAGCTTCTCGTTGCCGGTAGGTGAGAATTACAGAGCCATAAAGCATCATGGACTGGCTGCTGCATGAGTCTCCAACAGGGGTTTGTACTCCTCCAGTAGGATAGACTGGCTGCAGCATCTTCGGATGCCAGAAAAGCTTGCACCATTGGGCAACTCTATGTTGGTAGGGTCCAGGTCTGCAAGGAGCCTAACCCACATGTCCCTGCTGCCTGAATTTAGGAAATACTCACCTTTCTGCATGAAGCGCTTTATGGTAGGAAAACTGCTGCAGGTGTGTAGAATGCTAGGAAAGTCAGTATCTCACTAATGCAGATATCACTGATGGCATGATGGGGTAGATTAGGTTAGTTTAGTGTCCCTGTGGACCATGACCACCCATGAAACAGAGTTGCAAGGGAGAATTTTTATCTGATATAAGTCATTCAACGCTCTCTTGTATTTGGTGGTACTTGAAAAAATAAAGCCAAATGGGAAGCGGTATTCTATGAAAAAAAGTTGCGAAACCTTGGCCTAGTGTATTGCCAGCTTTACAGTGGACCAAAACCCAGGTTTTTGACTATACTGGGTTTTGGTCCTTGTTCCCGAGGTGCCCTGCTGTGTGAAACCCCCCAGATTGCCCAAACTCACCTCTTCCCGGTCCTATGACGCATGCGTGGCCGCTTGTCCACTCAGAGAGCTCGGATCCGCTCGAGCCCCTTTGTCCAGGAGCTCGTCTAATGCGAGTGGATTCTATCACGCCGCATCCCCCGCGACCCTTTAACAGGGAGCGTCCCCGCGCTGGAAATTCACAAGTGTCTGGCGCAGGCACTAGCCCTGCTAAAGTGATAGCAGGGATGCAGCCGCTGCTTGTGCATGGACCAGGAACAAAGGTGAGTTTTCAGGGCGACCTGGGGGTTTTCACACAGCGGGGCACCCCCGATCAGGGTGCACTGGGGGGAGAGAGTATGCCTGCCCTAGGGTGTCATAGGTTTTGGTCCACTTTAAGTTTTCCTCACTCTGAGTGTGATGAGACTTTTGTGCATCTAGAGGAAAACAGCAGGAAAATAGCAGGGGGCCAGTACATGCAGGCTTTCCCGCATGGCCCACTATAATGGTTATTTATTCCTTCATTGGTGGTTACTTCTTACCCTAGTACAAGGTTCCCTGCAATATGTCACTAGGTGGGAGGTTATACTCATCTATTGGTGGAAGATACCACACTGAATAAGGTACCAAATAAAGCTTGTATGGGCTTCAGTGCTCTGCCAATGTAGGTAAGCAGCACAGTTTATATCATACAGATTAAACAGTTGCACGGTATTGCTTTGGGGAAAACCAACTAAGCAACATTTGGCAAACACGCTGGCAAGCCTAACATTGGAAACATATCAAGAAAAGAAAAGAGGGGTTCAGAGGGACACAAAGAAGAGCTGCATCCATTAGAATGAAGACAAAGGCCTTACAGGAGGAAAAAAAGTTGTATGTCACACATAGGCCAGTTAAATAATTTTGGTTTAAATAAAGGGACACACAAACTTGAGCCAAAATTATATACAATTTTTGGTAGGTAAACATTTTACTTTTCTAATATATACCTTCACAAAAAAATCTATAAATTAACATGTCCTGTGCATAGAGTTACAGGAGTGATTTTATAAAAACTACAAGAGCTCCCTATTTCTTGATCCAGTGTACAGTGGGCATGTACATGCTCTGCTGGTGGCTAAACATATACAGTGTATAGATACATGTATAACTGGAGTGCTGCATTTTCTTATTTAATGATCTGAGGCATGTCACTCCAGGCCTGGGACTTCTTCTTAGCCAGCTCCATCCAAGATGGCTCCTCGGACAAAGATAGGGTTGGACGCTTATAAAAAGTTTTTTCTTCTTTTTCAGTAAGCAAGGACAAGTGTGTACCTGTGAAAGGCAAATAATAATGTTATATATATATATATATATATATATATATATATATATATATATATATTACGCTTTCAGTAGTTTTGTAAAACACAAGGTCATTTGTCAGTAGCAGTAACATAGCACCAAAAAAGAACAGCAAAATAATATAAATACAGAAATATTGAGGTAGCACCAGTTGACAAAACTCTTTTACTTTTTAGGAGAGAAAACTGACATTCACTTTCATTCTATTATCTTGGACTGATAAATACACTAAAATGTTAATTCTGCCACCAACTAAGCAAGATACGGTGGGCGTAAACAAGAAAAAGAGAGAGAGGAGGAGGAGCTTGGGGTTACTATTACATCATGTGTAGTTTGCTTTTAAAGCAGAGTGAAAGTACAGGACTTTAACTTCCTCATTTGGAAACTGTGAAACAAGCGCTCTGCAATACACAATGAGAAGCTTCGACAGTTACTGACATCACATAAACCCACCTCTCACCTTCTAATTTATAACCCAGGGAGCTTTGTGACCTGCAGCGTGATTTTATGAAAAGCCCAAACCCCTAAAAAACTATTCCCCAGCATCTAGAATTAATATATTTTAAGTTTTAGTCACTTGCTTATTATTCTTTCCCCCACTGGGCTGCAACTCTGTTCAGGACTCTAGGATACACCCACCCCCATCTTGCCTCAGAAGCATCACACATACTGAGCAGAGGAGAGCGGGGTAAAGTGCAGGGGGTGGGGTTATAGCTGTGCTTTGCACAGACAGAGCAGCGCTGGGGTCAGGGAAAGGACAGCTATCCCAGAATGCAGAGCGACACAGTCAAAAGACACTTCCTGTTTGCAGGCTGCCTGATGCTCCATGATCTTGGATGTTTAAAGGCTCATAACATGCAGTAGATGCAGGTAGGATGATTTTTAATGTGTGCAATCTGTATGTAGAGGGTGTGGGAAACATGAGATATGCTCTTATTCAGGGTAAAGGTCCACTTTAACTACAGCTGAGTTTATGAGTACATATAAGCTGAGCAATTCTGACACCAAGCAACGTATTACATGTTCCACCCAAGATAGTGCAGCAACACCAAAACAAAAGAAACAGCAGTAGCCAATAGCTACTCGCTCACCATGGACAGGATGCGAGAAGGTGTTTGCTCTTTGTCTTGACTCTTTTATTTCATTGTTGGTATCTTGACCATATGTTTCGGGAACAACTGCAGCCGCTGTGCTTGTTTTTTTGCTCTGATTTTGGTCAACTTGTTGCTTCAAATGAGCCTTAAACAGGAGAGGAGAAGAGAGTAATAGCCAACATTAATGACAAATGACTAAAGTACTTTTCTCTCAAGCATGCTCAATAGTCTGTATATATTTTAAACTTAAACATGGGAGCTACAACATATCTTGTATTATCAATGCATCTGTAATATGCAAAAGAAACCTAAATGCAAATGCCTATATCTGGACTTTTAAAATGACTATAACCTCCTTACACCCAGGACAGAAGACCCAGTGCAATGGTGACAATAGAAAACGGATACTTTTTAAATAATGTTTTAGATTTCATGCTTCCTGCAGCCTTTTTCTCCTCAGTCATCGGCAAGGAAGCCCGTTTACTTGTGACTGGGGGAAGAAGTGTGCTCTAGACTAGCGGTTCTGGCGGTTCCCCTAGCGACAAGCAGTTACAAATAAGTACCAGGAAAAAGGATGGGGGGGGGGGGAGGGGTCGATAACTAATATTGCTGAAATAAGGTCACTGGTCTTGAAGCACTTTTTGAAACAAGAAATAATGTTTTACTGTGGAAATAATTTACCAGACCTATCAGAGCGAGTTGATGAGTCCTTGAACATTGCTGAGTACCCCCTCCCTGAGGTAGTGAAACAGTGCACTACAAGATTACACAAGAAAGAATTGTATTCTGTCACCGGTGTTAGAAGGGTAAAGCTCCTGCATCACAGCACTCTCCTTGAAACCTGACATCATATTAAAGTGGACCAAAACCCAAGATTTTCACTATTCTCTATTAATTGTTTTGGGCCTTGCCCCACGGGCAATATTGGATGTCCTGCTGTGTGAAACCCACCAGTTTGCCCTCAAAACTCACCTTTCCTTAATCCCACGATGCATGCCTGGGCTCTCGTCCAATCAGCACCATATGCCATGCATTAATATGCTTAGACACAGAGCATGGCATAAAGTTGTTGCCGCATCACTGGCTTCCCTGTGGCATGTGAAACACTCCTGCCTCAAGCCTATCTGAATGACTGGCCACAGTTAAACAGGACCTTCACCCTAAATAAGAGCTTACCTTATATGTTTCCCCCTGATTGCCCCCTGCATTCTGGGATTGTAGTCCTTTTCCTGACCCCTGATCTGCCTGTACAAAGCACAGCTATAACCCTGCCCCCCCTGCAGTTCTCCCCGCTCCTCTCCTCAGTATGTGATTCCTCTGAGGCAAGATGGAGGCATCTGAATCTAGAGTCAAAATGGAGTTGCAGCTCAGTAGGGGAAAGAAAAATAAGTGACTAGAAATGAGCTTTGGTAAGATGAGTGAAATACGGGGCTGCTTGGTTGAATGGACCTGTGGTTGGTCCACTTTAAAGCGACCCTTTGGACCTGTACCAAAGGGCATAGGGGTTGGCCATAAATCACCTGGTTCTCTGCGGGCTGGTTGCAGAACAGTCATATCACTATAAAAACAGTGCACAGATGTTGCATTGGTTTGTTCATTGAGCATTTTCTTTGGCCCTTAACTGCATTGAGGACCTTATGTTGCATAGTGCCATCAAACTAATCTGTTTCCTAGTCTCATACCAAGTGCAATACAGCATATGTGAATCATATTTACATTTTGACAGGTTAACACACATAACATTTGCATATCAGCTGCACGTTTAGCAGGTTTCCGGGAAAGGAAAGGTTTTATGGGATGGGTTAGGGTTGTGTAACTCTATGTCATCCCTGCATGCCTTTAATTATTAGATTAATATTTCTCTAACTTCTGGTACTTCTGGTTCACTTACGTCATTGAAAAACTCCAACGCTGCTGAAATAGCTTACTGACCGTTCCTATGATGTTGTGTAAATAGGTTTTATTTTATTTCAATAACTAGAAACATTTTTCAAGAATCATGCCTTCACAAAGCAGAACTTAGTTGCTACATTTCAGAAAGAAAGGGGATATTAATAGAATTACCTCTATCCTCTCATTCGGATTTCCAGCATCCTGGTTTTTACTTTTGGTGTTCTGTTTATAGTTGGGGTGTTCTTCTTTAAAACTGAGCTGCTTCTGTCTTGCTATGGACATCCACGATGGCTGTTCTTTACTCTCCAATTCCTTACTAGGCTCTGCTGGCACAACAGAAGAGGGTTTTCTTTCTGGTATCAGAAAACCATAAAGATGACACTTAAAGTTGTAACACTAAAACATATAGCACCCTTACCTGCCCACCCACTTCATCGTACAAGCTTTAGCAGTCCAGTTTCTGTGCTATGCAAACAGCTTGCCTCCCACCTGCCCTCAATGAATGTCCCTGCTGTCAGTGCTTCCTTGGTAATTACCAGTAGGTGGCGCATAACCTGAGCGTCCACCACATTATTGGGGGACAGTCAGAGGCTCGCCAGGGGTGTGGTCATAGCTGGCAGAGCCCACAGCACCAACACTGTCCCACAGCACCAAGCACCAAGACATGCAGACTGGATACAGACAAGCTAAACCTCAGCACTACTAAATTGTAACGCTCTATGCCAGAGTCAACTTTGGTTTACGGGGACATTAAAGAGACTGTAAACCCCCCTCAAGTGGACCTATCACCAAGATTGTTACTATTTTGGTGATAGGTAATTTTTTCCTGCTGTGTGAACCCCCCCCCAGATCATCCACAGCACATGTGGGGGCTTTCGTCCAATCAGTGCTTTATGCAGTGTACACTAATGCACCGCATAAATCGTTAGTTAGAAATGAGCATTGGCATAGGGAGCACTCCCACATCCAGCTTATCTGAATGGCTGGGTGTGGGAGTGCGGCTCAGCTGCAGGGATAACAGAAATGCAAACACAACCTGCGACTGCGTTACACACACATTTGCTAACATAAGAAAAATATAAAATTTTTCAGGTTTTACTTTTACTCACCTCGCCGGGGGATCCATCATCTGACGATCTCCTTCCGACGGGCGGCATCATCCCTGCATCCCATCAGGCACTGATCTCGCGCTTGCCTGTCCATGAATGGGATGCAATGGAGCCTCCCCAAATCTCGCTGAGCGGCGCAGGACTTTGATGACTTCAACAGACAACTAAGCTGGCAGGGGGCTGTTTGCTGCAGCGACATCCAAAAGGTAAGTAGGGGGTCGATGGGCGGGGAGAGGGGGGGTGGTAGAGGCAATCGGCCCCTCTTTATTTTTGGTCCAATGTTCCTCTTTAAGGAACATTTATTAAACTAGACCATTTGAGTCATTATACTAGACATAATAGCATAGCATTCATTTTTATTGTTTATATGGTTGTTTTTGTCTTTAGTAACATTGTGTTTACTTGTCAGAAAATGTGACTTAGCTGTAAACTGAATTCTATTGAAGTACTGAATCAAGACCACAGTAGTGATAAAGCTCCATCTTCCGATAAGACCTACAGTTTTTATTTATTGAAAGTGTCCATTACGTCTTGGAACTTGCTAAGATGATATAAAGTGGACCAAAACCCACTTTACTACAGGGTGCCCACTGTGTGAAACCCGCCAGGTCGCCTGAACTAACTCACCTCTACCCAGTTCTACGGTACATGTTCGGCCTCCTGCCCAATCAGGATGCTTGGATCCGCTCCCACCCAGTTATCTAAGGATCGTTTAACTCTGATGAGCCCTCTAACAGTGAGCGTGCCCTGCTAAAGGTATACCAGGGAGCAGCACCACTCTCTCATGCTCCATTGGATCGGGGAGTAGGTGAGTTTATGGGCGACCTGGGGGGTTTTACACAGTGGGGTATCCCGAATCTGGTTTCCCCAGGGGGAGAAATTAGGCCTGCCCTGGAGTCTCAAAGACTCCAGGGTGAGTTTTGATCCACTATAAAATTTATAAAATAGTGATCTGACCATTTGTTCATGAATTCTAAAATTATTCAGCTATTTTCCTAAAACCAGCAAATGGAAATGTGCACCTTCTGTTATATGTGACTAATTGTACTATTTGCATATCTGACAGCAGAGATTGTGTCCTATAATACCAATATGTTGAACAAACAGAAATAAATGTGGAATGCTCAGCTGGTCCTATTTTTGCAGAAGCATATTTTTCAATAAATCAGTTTTGCGCTTAAAAAGACATCAGTTTCTACCCATATTAGAGCAGGAAGGCCTTCTCTTACAGCTATGAAACTGAGACCCTTTCCTCAACTCCTCTTGTACCCATTTCTTATCTGCTTTAGCTACAATATTATCTAATCATAAAATAAATGGCAGATTTGAAAATGCTTCTGTAGTTTTGGGGTATTATACTTCTAAGATCATATGGACAGTGGAAAATCTATGGCAGTCTGCAGGGGCGGGCTGGCCGCAGGGCATACCGGGACAAATCCCGGTAGGCCGCGGCTTGTCCTGCATTACTGGCTCCCAGTTTACCCTCTGAGGGCTGCTCTGGTCAGCTTCCTAGCTCCGCAGCGGGCCGGGTGATAGCAGGAGCGGTCAGGCTTTTCGTCGGCTCCGAGCGCAGCAGCCTTTGATGTCCGGGCTGCAATATAAGTAGTGACTCATTAGTTCCGGGCAGCCGCTTCTGCCTTCATCTGACAGTGAGGCGGAACTGTCAAACCTCGCTGCAGTTTCCCCCTCGGCTCTGTTACACTCAGGGCCAGCTCAGACCCCAGATTCTGGACACATTGGCGTGCTGCCTGGGCTCTGCCTTGGAGTGGTAAGCTGCTAGCTGCTTATCATTTATTTATTTTTATTTTTTTTTTGGGGGGGGGGCGGGGGGTCATAAATTGCCTGGAGTTTGGCTTGATTGGTGACCAGGGTCACCTGATTCCCTATCCCTAGGGCATCCCAAACTGTTTTTGTCTAGTTTAAAGAGTTTTGGTCCTTTTCTGTGAGGCATCCTGATTTGGGATGCCCCATTATGTGCAAACTCCCCCAAATCCCCAGTAAAAATACCTGACCACTAATCAAACAGCACATGTGTGGTTCAAACATGTGTCTGCACCAGCTAAAGGCTGGCGGGATGTGGCTGGCAGCCTCGGTTCCATCCAGCCCTTTGCGAGGAGAACCCATGCATGGGCCACTGGATCGGCGGTCAGTTAAGTTTAACTGGCGATCTGGGGGGGGGGGTTGCACAAAATGGGGCATCCCAGGATGCCCCACAGAAAAGGACCAAAACCCTTTGAAGTGGACCAAAACCTAGGAATTTGACTATCCTGGGTTTTGGTCCTTTACCCCCAGGCACCCCAATCGGGGATGCCCCGCTGCGTGAACCCCCCAGATCGCTGAAACCAACTCATCTCTTCCCGGTCCTGCGGCTCATGCGCAGCCGCTCGTCCAATGAGCGCACTCTGAGCCACTGACATGGTCTAAGCCAGCGTCTAAGAGCAGTAGCCCATGCGTGTGCCGCAGCCGCATCCCCAGCTACCCTCTAACAGGGAGCGTGCCCGCACCAGCCATTCACAAATGCCTGGCACGCGCCCTGCTAGAGGGATAGCTGGGGATGCGGTTGTGGCTCACGCATGCGCCGTTGGACCAGGAAACAAGGTAAATAGATGGGGCGACCTGGGGGGTTTCACACAGTGGGGCATCCTGATTTGGGATGCCCCGGGAGAGGGAAAGGATCGGCTGAGAATCTTATAGATTCCCGGGCCAATCTAGCTCGGTTTTATATATTATAAATAATATATATTTATTAATGTGGCATTGACTCTCTTTACCGGGCCGAGCACAGTACAGTACAGACCAAAAAGTCCAGGGCCGTTTTTTGGTCCCAGTCCGCCCCTGGCAGTCTGTGTATAAGAAAACATATGATTGGCCTGCAATGCTTAAACCGGACCTTCAGCATGATTTAATGAAAAGCCCAAACCCTTAAAAAACTATTCCCCACCATCTAAACGTAATACATTTCAAGTTTTTAGTCACTTACTTATTATTCTATTATAAGTCTTATAAGCCTTATAAGTCTATTACTTATATTATTACATGAGCCGCCATCTTGGATGTTTAAAGGCTCATAACATGCAGTAGATGCAGGTAGGATGATTTTTAATGTGAGCAATCTGTATGTACAGGGTGTGGGAAATATATAAGATAGACTCTTATTCAGAGTGAAGGTCCGCTTTAAGTGGACCAAAGCCCAGCCCTAGAGTCTAAAAGACTCCCCTCTTCCTGAATGCCACTGTGCATGTGCACCTCTCCAGCGGTGTCCTGTGTCTTCACGCTTAACCCACCTAAATGGATGCCGGTGCTTGTGTACAGGACGGAGGGAGCAGGGATGTTCCAGGTGCTCTGGCTAAGCAAATCTAGGGATCCTGGTCCTAGTGCCTAAAAGGGAAAAAAAACAGGATGCCCCTGCAGTGTGCAACTCCCCACGGTCCCTATAAATTCAGCATGTTTCTCAATCCCATGGTGCATGTGTGTCCCTCGACCACCATCCCAGCTCACTGTGCCAGACAGATCTACTAATTTTCACAGCACTCTAGTAACAATTTGAGGTGTGAAATACTCACCTGTAGAATTGATATTATTTGTATACAGTACGTCCTGCTCCAATAGAATACTTACACTTGGGTTATCCTCCGCCAGATGGCGCTGCACTGCAGAGACATGCAAAAAATCAGGCCCTCCCGGCCCCTCAAATACCCAGGGACCTCCCACAAATCCCCAGCATTGAAAAGCGGTGAACAAGAAGCCGGGAGAATTAACCACCAAAACTGGTAACTATAACAATGATAACAATCACCATACAGGGGATCCAGAATAATGCAAAAACCAGGGTGGGGTGGAGCAGGACGTACTGTATACTCATAATACCAATTCTACAGGTGAGTATTCACAGAATTGTATTATTCTTAGTATACAGTACGTCCTGCTCCAGATAGGTTACTTACACTTGGGACATCCAATAGCAGTGTCCAGAAAGTAGGGTGGGATCCCCCAACAAAAGGTAACAGCAGACAGTTTAAACCACTGCCGCCTGCAAAACCTTGCGGCCAAAAACAGCATCAGCTGAGGCCCTAACATCAACCTTGTAAAACTTAGAAAAAGTATGAACAGAAGACCAAGTAGGGGCCTTGCAAACCTGTTCAACAGAAGCCTGGTGCTGGAAGGCCCAAGAGGCACCAATAGCACGAGTAGAATGAGCAGTAAGGCGGAAGGGAGGACTCTTCCCCTTAGCAGAATAGGCCTGAATTACAGCCTGACGAATCCACTTGCTGATAGTAGACTTGGCAGGAGCCAAACCCTTCCTAGGACCAGAAGGGACCACAAAAAGAGCATCAGTCTTCCTGAAAGCAGCAGTGACTACCAGGTAATACTTCAGGCATCTGACCACATCCAAGGAATGCAGAACCCTTTCCTTAGCGTTGCTAGGATTAGGACACAAAGAAGGAAGAACGATATCTTGATTCAAATGAAAAGCAGACACTACCTTAGGCAGAAAGTCTGGCTTAAAGCGGAACACCACCTTGTCCTGGTGTCTCTCATAATATGGGGGCTGAATAGACAGAGCCGCCAGCTCAGACACACGCCTGACCGAAGTAATAGCCACCAGAAAGACAACCTTGAGGGTAAGTACAGCCAGAGCAGCATCCTGAATAGGCTCAAAGGGAGCACCCTGCAAGGCAGACAAGACCAAGTTCAAGTCCCAAACAGGGACCATAGATTTACGTGGGGGACGCACATGAGTGACCCCCTGAAAGAAGGTCTTAACCAAGGGATGCTGAGCAAAAGACTTCTGAAAGAAGACAGGGCAGAAACCTGACCCTTCAGAGTACTGAGTTTTAGACCCAACTCCAAACCATACTGTAAAAACTCCAGAACCCTAGGGACTAAAAACTCCCTACAGGGGAGAGACCTAGACTCACACCAATCAATGTAGGTACGCCATACCCTATAATAGATGGCAGAAGAAGTTTTCTTCCTAGCCTGCACCATGGTATCCACCACCGAGGCAGACAAGCCTTTCTCCATCAAGATGGAGGTTTCAGCAGCCAGGCCGTCAAAGCCAGAGTTTGTGAATTGGGATGGCGTAGAGAGCCCTGAGTGAGCAGATCTGGCGCCTCTGGCAGGACGTACTGGTCTACTGCCATTTGTACCACGTCTGCGAACCACACTCTTCTTGGCCACCTGGGGGCCACCAGAATCACTGGCACCCTTTCCAGAGCAATCTTGCGCAGGACCCTGCCCAGCAGGGGAATGGAGTAAAGACATACAGGAGTCGAAATTCCTTCCATGACTTTGACAGAGCATCCGTGGCCAAGGCCAGAGGATCCTGAGACAGGGATACGAAGGCCGGGAGCTTGTGATTGTGACGGGATGCGAACAGATCCACATCCGGTAGACCCCAACGGTGACACAGGGACTGGAATACCCTGTTGCAGAGGGACCACTCCCCCTGACGGGAAGTCCCCCTGCTCAGAGAGTCTGCCAGTAGATTCACTGCCCCCGGGATATACACAGCCGAAATGCATTGAACATTGGCCTTCGCCCATGTCAGAATCCGCGACACTTCCTGGAGGGCACCTCTGCTTCGGGTCCCTCCCTGATGGTTGATGTAGGCAACCGCCGTCCTGTTGTCTGAGTGCACCTGCACAGACATTCCCTGCAGGTGATCGGTCAACTGCTCCAGTACCAACCTGATTGCCCGTAGTTCCAGAATATTGATGGGTAAGTGGGCCTCCGGAGGGCCCCATCTCCCCTGGAACCGCAGGGACTTCCAGAATCCCCCCCAATCTGACAGACTGGCATCCGTGGTGACCGTCTCCCAGGAGGGGGCCAGAAAGGACCTGCCCTTTAGCAAGTTCTTGTGGTCCAGCCACCACGAGAGGGACCCTCTGACCAAGGGGGGAAGCACACAAACCCCGTCCAAGGACGTGGGGTCCTTGTCCCATACTGACAGGAGGTGAAGCTGCAGAGGCCTCAAATGGAACTGAGCAAAGGGCACCGCCTCGGAGCTCGCCACCATCAGGCCCACCAGCTGCATTCCCTGCCGGAGGGAGGGCTGGGGGCACGAGAGCAGGAACCTCACCTGAGCAGTCAGAGCTTCCACCTTCTGTTGAGGAAGGAATATCCGTGACTGAACCGTATCCAAAATCATACCCAGGAATGGGGTCACCGACGAAGGGGACAGAGAGGACTTGGGATGATTGATCAACCAGCTGAAGGACTCCAAGGAGGACACCACCAGCTGAGTGACCAGCTCTGCCTGCTGTAGGGACCGCGATGTGATGAGAATGTCGTCCAGGTAGGGCAGCACGCGTATGCCCCCTGACCTTATCAGAGACATCACCCCCGCCAGCACCTTGGTGAACACTCTGGGAGCTGAAGTGAGGCCGAATGGTAAGGCCACAAATTGGTAATGTTGATCTTTCAACGCGAATCTGAAAAACCTTTGATGTCCCGGGAAAACAGGGATGTGAAGGTAAGCATCTTTGATGTCCACAGACGTCATAAAATCCCCTGGGCGCAGAGAGCCGATGGCCGAGCGCAGAGTTTCCATGCGAAAGCGCCTGTTCTTGACAAACTTGTTGAGGATCTTTAAGTCCAGAATGGGCCTGACTGAACCGTCTTTTTTGGGCACCGTGAAAAGGTTGGAATAGAACCCCTTGCCCAATTCTCTTAAGGGGACCCTGCAAATGACCCCCAGATCCAGAAGTCCTTGCACGGCTGCATCAAGATCTGAGCTGATACAGGGTCCTGGGGGACCCGGGACCTGATGAATCTTGTGGGGGGCCGCACAGCAAACTCTATCTTGTAACCAGAGGACACTACCTCCTGAATCCACCGGTCTGAGACTTGGCGCCTCCAGACGTGCACGAAGTGCTGTAGCCATCCCCCCCACCCTGACGGGCGAGGGCGCCCCATCATGCCTGAGGGGTCTTGGGAGGGGCTTTGGGTTTGGACCCCCAGGAGGAGCCAGGACGTCGTCCTCTGCTCCTATGCCAGGAATCTGCGCGAACCCCCGCGAAGGACACCCCTTTCCCCTGCTTAGCGCCTCGGTAGGGGACTGAAAGGGGGCCCTGGTTCCGAAAGGGCCGGGACTGCCGCCTGCGCTGGGGTAACTTACCTCCTTTAGCAAAGAGGTCTAGGCGGTCCCCAAACAGGCGTAGCCCCTTAAATGGAAGCCCAGTAAGGGCTTTCTTAGCAGCATTGTCAGCAGCCCACTGGCGCAGCCATACCGCGCGGCGTATAGCTACCGCCAAGGCGGAAGATCTGGCACACATCCTAATAGCATCATCCGATGCAGACAGGATAAAGTTTACAAACACATCACAGTTAGACAGTGCATTAATCGTATCAGGTGCCAATTCGTCTGGGCCATCAAGTGCATTCCTGACCATGGCCCGGAGCGCCACTGAAGTAATGGCCAAGGCGCAAACCGGGCGCAGCGCCGCCCCCCCCCAAATGCAAAGGCATGGCATACAGCGTAGTAGTGTCGGGAGAGTGCATAAAAGAGGTGTTAGACAGCCCCAGAATAGGAGCATCGACCTCGGGGGGCGATGACCAGCACTTGACCATATCAGCAGGAAAAGGATACTTCCTGTCCAAACTCTTAGGAATCCCGGGAAGTCTACTGGGATGTTCCCACTCCTTAAACACGAGGTTATTGAAATGGGTTTGCTCAGGAAATTCCAATCGAGCCTTAGCATTATGAAATAGCTCACTCCTTTACCTGGGCGCCGCAACAGGGGGAGAGATGGACAAAACCTCAAAAATCTGAACCAGCAGTTTGTCAGTATCATCCGGGGTCCAGTGATCAGAACCAGAATCGTCATGACCCCTTGACTTCTCGTCAGGTGACCCAGAGTCAGAGAACAGCTCCCCTTCGTCTGAGGGGGTATAGCCATATAGATGCAACAACTCATCAGCCTCTGTAGGGAAAAGAGTGGCATCAGGGGTTAAGTGCCGCTTTTTTGCGGTGGCCTTACGCGCTAAGGTATTAGCAAGCAATTTTTCAACACTGGCCAGTCTAGCAGACACATCAGGATGAGAATCCCCGCTTGTATTGGGGGTTAGACTCAGGCTTGGGGGAGTAGGTGAAGTGAGGCGAGGTGCAGGCCCAGCCACCAGAGGGGCGGGAAGTACCATTAGCGCCTGCTGTGCACAAGGAACACAGACCCGTGCATTGTCACTGCTGATAGGTGAGACCCCACAAGCTACACACAGCCGGGCTTGTCCCGAAGGAACCCCGGTCACAATATCCTGGGATGCCTCCATATGGTGATTAATAGGCACAATAGGCCAGTAGGGATTGACGCTGAAGCTACCCTGGATGCCCCAATGAACCGCAGGGAAGTGGGAGTAATTATACTGGGCCCAACTGGCAATTACACCGGGCCGGGAGAAGCCACTGGATTCAACCGTCTGAAAGACATAATGAGAATAAGGGGTGTCAGAACCATGCACAGTAAGCAAGGAGCATAAAAATTGTCCGCGAGGGCACTTACAAACCAACGAAAGGAGAGGGACCGTTACCACGCGCGCGCACGACTACACCTCAAAATGGCGCCAAGCGAACCTCGAAGGGCGGGCCAGACGCAGAACGCGCCAAGTCAGGTCCCCGCCCCCCCGAAGAGCGCGAAGCTCTAAGACAGCCGCCAATGTTGTCATGAGGAGCGAAGTGTATGACACACTTAGAATAGATGACTTGTCAAGGATGACGCCGCCGCCCGGAGCAGCACATCCAATGAAGGCAAAAGGCGTGCGCGGCGGCGGCAGTTACACAAGTAAAAAAGCAAATCAGTGCTGCGTCTGACACCACATATACAAGCCAAGGACATTACTAAGGGCGTAAGCGTGTAATCACAATACACTGGGACCAAACACACACACCCCCCTTTCTTTCCGCTCGAGCTACGGGGGGGAACGAGGGAGGATGGCGACCCTTTGTACAGGGCCACCGCTACACGGGGCATGGGCGATAATGCAGGAGGGGCATCCCTTAGAGGCTCACCATCAGCCTAAACCTCCTACCCTATGGTGGGGGACTGCGGTGGAGCATGGCTCCATAAACACACGTGGTTCTGCCTACCTTCACCCGACCAGTACAGCCCAGGCTGGGAGGCACAGCACATCAAGGACGGGTGGGAATCGTCCAACAGGGCCGCAGGCTTTAATAGCCCCGCTCACCTGCGAGAGAGTGATTTGTGGGAGGTCCCTGGGTATTTGAGGGCCGGGAGGAGCCTGTTTTGCATGTCTCTGCAGTGCAGCGCCATCTGGCGGAGGATAACCCAAGTGTAAGTATTCTATTGGAGCAGGACGTACTGTATACTAAGAATATCCAGGATTTGACTATCCAAGGTTTAGGTCCTTGCCCCCGGGGCACCCCGATGCTGTGTGAAACCCCACCAGGTTGCCCACTTCAACTTACCCCTCCTACGGCGCATGCGTGGCCTCCAGTCCAATAGCGATCTCCATTCACAAATGCCTGGCACATCCTTCTAAAGGTATAGCAGGGAGCGGCCACTGCTCACGCATGTGAGGGTGAGTTTACCGGGCGACCTGGGGAGTTTCACACAGAGGGGCATCCCGAATCTAGATGCCCCAGGGGGAGGGAATCAAGCAGCCCTGGAATCTTATAGATTCAAGGACCGTTGTGCCTGGGTTTTGGGCCACTTTAAAATGTTATGGAAGTCTTGTACACTTTTGGAAATGGCAATATTGTGAGCCACAGATTAAACCTTTCTTTATACAGCAGAAATCTTTGATGGATAAGACTGAAATGGGTAAGACAGTGAAAAACACTTACCAATACTTTTTCGCACACTTTTTTCTCTCACAGACATGTTTTCTTCTATTTTTGCCTCTGCAGGTTTGGACTTCTTGTCTTGACTGGAGTTATTTTCTGGCGTGTCTTTAATCATATTATTATCAGCAGATGTAATATTTTGAAGTACAGGCTTCCTGGGTAGAGGTGGTTTTGTCTGGACCATTTCAGCAGAGTCCATTTTATGTTTCATCTCAAGTTTACTGATGGCAGGGAGGTGCCCTACGTCACAGATTTCATCTTTACTAAGTGGCAACCAACCAGTTTTTTCCAGTTTCATTTCTGCACTGTGCCTCTTCATAGATACTGGGTTTATTCTATCCCTGTATCTTACAGATAATGAGGAAGGTCTTAATGTAACTGGACTCTTATGGTCAGAAGCTGCTGCAGTGTCTGTCGCCACAGACAGGTCACTGGCAGCAGGTGCTGTACTCTGGTTTGAGGTAACAGTACCAGAGGTGGCCTTGTCAGCAGGCACAGACACAAGGTCAGCCAAGATCTCTTTTCTCCTACCAGTCTGCTTGTTTTCAGTTTGGATGGCAGCACTTCTGTGTTCCTCTTTTATATTTTCAGTTTTGGAGACCTCAGGTTTCACAAGAGACAAGTTGGTGCTTGTTGGAGCATCGGTATCAGCAATAGTTTTTAGTATAAAACTGTTAGTCCGAGGCCTTTCCCAGGCAGACGATACAGAGAATTTTCGTTGGGTACATGTATCTGTGGAAGATTGTTCAGGCATTGCATCCATGCTACCAAGCTTAATAATGTTTTCTTTATCAGACAAAGGTTGCTCTAATGTATTCTGCCCCCTTTCAGTCAGTGAGTGGCGGAAACCTCTCCTACTCTGAAGAGACTCCTGGGAATGTCCAGCTGTGACTGGCCGCAACATTGGGTGAAATCGCTCCTGTTTGTTACATGGACTTTCATCGACAAATTCTGGGTTCCTTATATCCTCTACCAACTGAATTGAGTGTGGAGTTAATGTGGAGTTCTCATTGGCTAGATTTTGTGATTCCTCAGAAAGAGATTTGGATTCTGTTCTTAGCATGATTTCAGAGGACTTTACACTTGCACTGTCTTCGGTGTCCCCACCACTATCTTTATCAGAAGTCAGCAGTGTAGTACAAATGTGTCTCTGTTCTTCACTAGGCGCTGTAACATCTTCCTCTTTCATACAGTTTGTACCATCCACAGATTCTTCCAACAATGCCTACCGAAAAAAACAATTGTATTATACTTACAATTCACATACCCGACAGCCTGAAAGCGAGATCCCAAATAGTCCTGCACAGAGCCAGTTTGGTTCCAGTGCTGGTAGTGTGCTCCCCAGCTGGCCCTGCAGCAAGTTCCTGCTGCCAGTTAAAAGGCGACAAAGGTCCTCATTAATTGACCGCACTCGTGCTTCACATGAGCATCCACTGCGGTTATGATATCAGTGGTGGATGCTCGCATGCGCATCAGAAGTACACTTTCAGCTTTGGAGCGCATAGTGCTGCAGCAGGACTGGCTCAGCCCAACAGGTCTACATGGGAGTGAGCCTGTGGGGAGGCATGTAAGTGATGGGTTTCTTGTAAGCCCATATCTTACATTCTTAAAGTGATCCTATACCCAGAAAGGAAGTTTATGTTACTTTTTATCCCCAGCTCAGTGCCTCAAATCGTCCTGTTCCCCATTATTCATAAAAACATGAACTGGATGCAGTCAGCCATATTGCTCCCTGGCCGAGCTGACCAGCCCCCCTGGTGCTTTCCAACAATGATACACTCAGAGTACACACAGCTCAGCATTGATGGTCAGCCTTATCAGTTATAAAAATTGCAATAAATCTGAAAGCATGTGACAGTTTAGCTTGCAACTTAATAAATTAGCACAACTTAATCCAGGGCTAGGTAACCCTGAGGATTCTTTTGTGGCTCAGGACAGTAACCACACCAATAGGTTATATCAAAATCTGTGTCAATTTATTAAATATATATTTTTAAAAAAACAATTGCCTGCTGTAGTGACATTGTTTACAATTATAAACTTTTTTGACATTGTAAAGCATTACTTGTTACAAATAATTCATGTGGATCAGCATGACGTTGTTACATCGGTATTTCAGAAGGGCGGACATGTATCATGTTTCACCTGTCTTGGCTTCTTCAATGCCCTTTATATAACATGATGTTAGTAAATCAATATATAGTTATAAACTCTGCAGTTTTTACTTGACCTAGTAGGAATATTTAGAAGACATAATAGTACCTGATTCTGATGATTTCACATGTATGATTAATAATTGGTATACAGCTTGAATTTTCCACAAGGCGAATCGGTGGTGTGAGAGCTCATGTAGATCTATATTGAAGAACACTTTGTGTTCTGTATTATTAAAGAGACATAGGAAAGCTGATTTACTGCCCAGTTATACACCTTCATAATAGTTAATTGTATAGGAATCTCCTTTGTTAAATCAAAGTAGACTAAATTAAGAAGACTTACCTGTATGGTGGTCTGTCTGTGCCTGGCAGTCGCGGTGGCAGATAAGTCCAAGTCACCGTGTTAAACATATATGTATGGTTACTCTGCTCCCGCGCGGCCTCACCGCGCCCTAAGCATCCCCACCGTTCGCCAAGTAGCCCCACGGAATGCTTACCTGCCACTGCGCCAGCGACGCTCATTTAAGCGCTCCAAGCATGTGGAGCGCATCCGCCTTCACAACCGACTTCCGCCGGAAGTGAAGCGACGCACCGCTGGTCCGGCTCTATGTCTCTCAAAGCGGCGCCTTTTTCCTGAAGACTCGTCTCTTCTTTTTTTCCCTTCTTATTTTTCCCCCATAACTAGGATGCATATTTGGCAATTGCTGGTCTACAATAACATGGCGGATGCCGAGGTGCGGGGATCCCGTTCTTTCTGAAGAGATGAGTCTTCAGGAAAATGGCGCCGCTTTGAGAGACATAGAGCCGGACCAGCGTCGCGTCACTTCCGGCGGAAGCCGGTCGTGAAGGCGGATGCGCTCCACATGCTTGGAGCGCTTAAATGAGTGTCGCTGGCGCGGTGGCAGGTAAGCATTCCGTGGGGCTACTTGGCGAACGGCGGGGATGCTTAGGGCGCGGTGAGGCCGCGCGGGAGCAGAGTAACCATACATATATGTTTAACACAGTGACTTGGACTTATCTGCCACCGCGACTGCCAGGCACAGACAGACCACCATACAGGCAAGTCTTCTTAATTTAGTCTACTTTGATTTAACAAAGGCTATTCCTATACAATTAACTATTATGAAGGTGTATAACTGGGCAGTAAATCAGCTTTCCTATGTCTCTTTAATAATACAGAACACAGAGGCCCTTATTCATCAAGCGATAGCGCCAGGTAGTGTCTGACGAGCGCCAGGTAGCGGCAGCTAACGGCGACTACCGACTCAAGTACGCCCGGCGGCGGTCACAATGACGCATTTATCAAGCCAAATGAGGCTAGCGCCGGCGAGAGCGACGGCTAGCGCGGCATTCATCATGAAGCCGGCTGGACCGAACAGCGCCGCTGCAAATTCCTTCACAGCGACACGTATTACCTGGCGCTACCTGCCGCTCTCCCATACATTTCAATGGCAGACGCTGCAATGATTGTTCTTAGTGGTTTTGGGGTTTTTTGCTTTGGGACAAAATTCCACACATGTTTATATTGATATGTTTTATGAATCTAGCTGGTTATTTATCTTTTTTTTTTTTTTTTTTATTTTTCACAATGTAATGTTGTGAGTGACATGGGAATTGCATCTCCTCCACCCAAACTCATTGGCCTCAAAAGCGCTGGTTTTCCACACAAACGGGGCTTGTAAAGCTATTTTGTAGCCTGTCAGGTTGGGCGGTCACGTTCGCTCTTAGAAATTGTCAGCGCCCAAGCTATTCGGCAGCCCTGTCCTTGATGAATCTGTGTTGGTCAGTGTTTGTGCAGTCGCTGTTTGAATTCGCTATGTGGCGGCGCGAGCGTCGCTGTGCCTCGGTGCGCTGCGTTGTGCGGCGCTGTGCTGTTCATACATGTGCCCTTCTGCCATTTGCAAGGAATTCACTTCCCGCGACCCCAGTCGTTGTTAATGAATACACTGTAGTTGTGAGCGTGCCTGGCCCCATATTGCAGGATTAACATTCAGTCGTACCAGCTCATAACAACCCGTTATGCATTCTCATGTGTGCCACATTTTCAGGTAGTTGTCTAGTTACATTGTGTGATGACTTTGTGAAGCAATAATCTCTGTATATTTAAGCACAACGGTGTATGCTTTAGAAGGACCTATGCATTACAGTATGTAGAATCCCCAGCTAAATCAAGCTAATAGTTCGTTGCGCCTTTGCCCCTAGCTTGTTTTGCAGCGTCATTTTAATGTTTTTCCGCCACTTAGCTTGCACATAGCTGATATTAGCTTGTCCCTGCTGCGCGCATGTTTTTTTGGGAATTTTGAAGCACAGTTGCTTGCGTCATATCCGGTTCCGGGATCCTCCTTTGCGTTTCAACGCCACCTTAAAGTGGACCAACACCCAGGATTTTGACTATCCTGGGTTTTGGTCCACTTCGGCGGGGCACCCCGATCGGGGGTGCCCCGCTGTGTGAAACCCCCCAGAAACCCCAAAAAACTCACCTCTCAGCGCTCCCACGTGAGCGCCGCAGCCAATCCCCGCCAACGTCCAGGCGGGGATCAGGAACGTCCAAGACGCTTCCGCCGCCGCCGCCTCCCGCGCGTCACTCTCGGCGCGCGCGCGCCCCCGCCGGCCATTCACAGAGGGCCGGCGCGGGCGCGCGCACGTCTGGAGGGGCGCGCGGGAGGCGGCGGCGGCGGAAGCGGCGGCGGATCAGGTAAGGTGTTTTTGGGGTTTCTGGGGGGTTTCACCCCGCGGGACATCCCGATCTCGGATGTCCCGCGGGGTGGGAGGTGATCGGCCCGGGAATCTTATAGATTTCCGGGCCGATCACCCCTGGGTGTTGGTCCTCTTTAAGGTAAAACTGTCTTGCGCTTATGCCAATAGCTTGTTTTTCAGCGTCATTTTAATGTTTTTCCGCCACTTAGCTTGCACATAGCTGATATTAGCTTGTCCCTGCTGCACGCATGTTTTTTTTTTTTGTTTTGCAGCACAGTTGCTTGCGTCATATCCGGTTCCTGGATCCTCCTTTGCGTTTCAACGCCACCTTAAGGTAAAACTGTCTTGCGCTTATGCCACTAGCTTGTTTTCAAGCGTCATTTTAGTTTTTCCGCCACTTAGCTTGCACATAGCTGAGAATAGCTTGTTGCTGGGGCGCGGTGCGTATTTTTGTTTTGTTTTGTTTTTTATTTGTCTCATGTCGCTAGCGTCATTTCCGGTTCCTGTTTCCTCCTTAGCGTTTCCAATATGGCTCCCAAACGGCGAGTAATGCGCCTCCCCAGCTCCTCCTCAGAATCCGGACCCACCACCCCTCCCCCACATCCCCCACCTACCTCACCTTCCCCAAATACCACCCCTCCCACCCATTCCCCTCCTGGGCCCCAAAAACAAAGGCGCACCCGGGTGGATAGCCGGGTAAATGGCCAGGTTGTGAAAGTGAGTATTTTAGTTATGTATTTTTAGCTTAAAAATTTATAAACACACAGGGTGGATAGGGGCAGAATTTTTTTTGTTTTTAGGCCAAAATTTAACACTCCACATGGGGCATCCCCATTGTGGATGTCCTGCTTGGATGGCCCCCCCCCCCCCCTGGAGGGCCCTAAAAATTACCTCTGCCCCGTCCCATCTGTGCATGCGTGAGTTGCGGATGCCTATTGCGCTTACCTCTAGCAGGGTGTACCCCTGCGCCATACATATTTTCATTTGGTGTGCAGGCGCACTCCCTGTTAGAGTCAAACGCCACATGCGTACTTTGCCGTGCAGACACAGCTGAGCTGGTATGCACCTCCCCAGGCCCTTGGATGCGCATACCACACCGGCGTGGAGCGCTGTGTTTGGCTTGCGGAGTGACGTGGGAGTGTCCTCAGCGGTGTATTTGGGCCCTTCAAAGGGGGTTGCAGACAGTGGGCCACCCACAATAGTTGTGGCCCAAAAAAGTGCACCCAAACCCAGAATAATGTAAATCCTGGGTGTGGGTCCACTTTGATCTTGTCTCTGTATAACTGTTTATGACATTGTTCTGAGGTCATGTATTTATTTTTTTTTTATTTATTTTTTTTTTTTTTCCTAGGACTTCTGCCTGGCCGAATACGACTATGCCCGAGGAGCGAAAAAACGCCTTGCCATGGAGGTGAAGGCCACTGTGTCCCGGCGCTTCAAGACCGACCTGACCATCCGGGCGATCCAACAAAAATGGTCAGATTTTAAGCGCCGGGACCCAGAAGGCGTGTACCGCCTATATGATGCCTACGCATCAGGTAAGTTAAAGCTTATGTTCTTTTTTGCCTTTGTGCAGAATCATCTGCTAAGCTGTGTCCTTTTTTGCTCTTTATATTAATTATTTGCTTTCACCCCCTCCACACAGATAAGCGTCCTCCCCTGGGGAAACGTGGGAAGGGATTCCTCCCCCGAACCAGGCAGGCGGACTCGGGGGAGTCATCGGGGGAGGGTCCCTCCCGCGGGTCCTATTTAGAGGACCCAGGGGAGGAAGGGGATGACGCCCCAGAGGAGTGTGCTGCTGGGGGGCAGGCTGGATCAAGCCTCAGCTCCTCACACTCTGAGTCTGAGGACTCTCACCAGGCAAGGGGCCACTCTCAAGCAGGGAGTGAGAGGGAGGAGGGTGGCCCTTTGCCTGGTGGATCTTCTGAGCAGAGTGTGAGGAGCCGAGGCTCCCCGCCTCCTCCTCAGAGCCCTCCCTGGGCTTCAAGTGGCGCTTCATCCCCTGGTGAGTTTACATGTTTTAATTGGTAGTCTGTGCCAGGTTTCATCTGACCATTTGTGCTTAGCCCTTGCAATTCCTCTGTAATTTGCAGGGCATCATATAGGCGGCACCTCCATGGATTTTTGGCGTCAAATCCTCCTCGGGCATAGTCGTGGTAAGTGTATGTTTTAAGCTAGTTCATTTTGGACTTTATGTCATTCCTTAAAGTGGACCCACAAACATTGATGATATTGCTTGGATTATGGCGCCTTGCCTGCAAAATCACATCCCTCACCCAGGGCCCCCCCCCCAACCAAACACCACAAACTACTTCCCTCTTTGGGGGTGGCAGAAGCCATTGTCCCTGCCTCCTGTGTGGCACTCGAGATGTGTGTGCGCCTGCGCTCTGTTTCATACTGGCATGCGTGTGCGCACACACTGGCGGAGTGATGTGCGGAAGGCAGGGGCGGTGGCGGACTAAAATTGTGTTGCTCTGCCAAAGTAGACTACTACACTGAATATTCACAATCCTGTGTCTTGGTACACTTTTAACAGACACGTTTCCTGGTCCATTGTCTCAGCTGGTTTGCTAATGTACATTAACATCACAAACCACACTACAGTGCTAGCCAACTGGAAACCACCCCTATGTTTCTGGCCACACCATGATGTGTGCTAGCAATAGTTAATTTACGTGAAGTAGTTAGGGCAAACACATGTTGCACACTGGTAACATTATCCATTAAATTGGTAATGAGTCATTTACATTGCAATGTAAAGGTTAGTGCCAGATGTTCAAAATGGATACATGTGGCAACCATAAACACTTCACATTAACTAATGGGCCAGGAATATAGCAAATATCGTTTAACATGTATGTAAAGAAGTGTTTGTTTTTGGAGCTAAGACTCAATAACCAGATTGATGTCCAAACTTCGGGTGTCATAGCTCCACTAAATGTTGTTTTGTATTTTGTTTTTTTATGGACAGATGTCGCTACGCAGACGGAGGCAGAATTCCTCCTCCCCACACCAGCTCCAGGGACGGCCAGCAGCATGGGCCACCGCCACAGCTGCGATGGTGAGTACATCCAAATTAATATGGGTAAATACTTTGTAAACATTTCTCTTCTAGTTACATTTGTAGAAATTTGTAATTGACCAATGTGTGAATATCACACACATCTAGGTTAAATGTGTTTGGTCAATAATCCAACATGCCAGTCACCATCCTTGATAGTTGCCTCACATTCTTGTTACGGACACATACGGACTATTTGTGGCGTATAGACAACCAAATGGGGCTGATTAGGTGTTTACCAATAACATTATAGGGCAAACTTCCATCTTCCTTAGGCACTGATGTTTGGCTTGGACTAAAGACATAAATTTCCCTACTTGGCCATAAACATTATTACATTTGCAAGAGTTAACCTGGCCCAACACCAAGGGTGTTTAATGTGCATTAAACATTTAATTTGCCAACAACTAACAACTAACACCCCGCGGAACATACGATAAGTGCAGGTACCACGGGTCCAACCCACCAAGCAAACCCCTAATTATGGGAACTTATCTTCCGCTGGCTCCTGCGCAACACTCCAGACGTGCATTTTTCCCCCCTGGGCCTCTGTGAATGGCCGCCGGGTCCCCATGAGCAGCCAGAGAGTGACATGCGTGAAGAGGGGGTGGAAGAGGAGTGTACATTCCTGTTCCCTGCATAGACGTTAGCGTGCGTTCTTTGTGCCAAGCACGTTGGAGCATGGAGAGGTGAGTGGCTATGGATTACTGTGTGTATACACACATCAGGGGAAATACAGATCTGTGAGAAACAACAAAGTGGGCCAAAACCCATGATAAACTATATTGTGGGTGTTGGTCCACTTTAAGAGTAAAGGTATGTGGTCCTAACATGTTTTCAAGCCAATATTAAAACTTTATTTTAAAATGTTAGGGGCACATTGTTCACCAATGTTAATGTGAGTGTTAGCAAGTTAGAAACACTGACATTACATTGCTACATCTGTGTATGTTGAGTTCCCAATCAAATTTTAAGATATTATTTTTTTTCACATCTCTACAGCTTGTATACGCCAGCATCGCAGACTGTGGCGGGCCTTCCGACAGATGAAACGGATGCTGCTGGCCATGAAGAGGCGTCGGAGACGTTAGGGTGGGGGGGATGGCTGCCCTGGCCATGTTTTATTGGCTTTGTTGGCCTATGTTGGCCGTGTTGGCCCAATTTGTATAAATACATTTATATTTACCAAGAACTGTGTTGTTCCTTGACCAGCATAGGTTTAGATTCCCAAAAACCATTATGTCTAAAATTAGGCAGCCATTTTGAGCCAGTACATGTTTACACCATAGTAAGCAATGTTAACTAATGTGGCACATAAATGGTGGCATAATATTAGAGATGATTGAGCAAATCAGCCCTGACTGTGTATTTAGCTTTCACATGTATGGATAAACACAAATTAGAGGTGGTTTTCAAAAATATATTTACATAAATCATAAGAAAAAGGTTTACAAATTAATATTCTTGGCTGGGTGGCCGGGGAGGTTGGGAGTCATTGCTAGGGGCGGTGTTGGGGGACAACAGTGCAGTAAAAAATATAGACTGCTGTTGTATGAGCTGTTGTAGCAACAACAAAGTTTGGTCCTGCCGCTGTATTGCCTCTGCCTGGCGCTGTATTGCTTCTTCCTGGCGCTGTACAGATTGCTCGATAACATTTGCAAGGCGACCAAGGTCCTGGTTCTGTTGTAGGTTTTGCCTTAACTGGTCCACCTGGCGCTGCAGGCCCTCATTTTGTTGCTGACACATCAGCACCTGATTTTCCAACGCCGCAATGCGCTCATTAGTTCCATCACGCGGCTGTTGGCGACTGTAGTCCTCCAGCATCCGGACCCCTAGTTGGTAGAAATCGGCACTGGTTGGTGCCACACCTCCTCTTGCTGTGGTTGGAGGCTAAACAAATAGTAAACCACATTTTAGTGAAACGGAACAAATGCAGTTATGCCCCTCCCAAAAGTTACCATAAACACTCACTAGACAACTTACCCTTGTCTGAGCCTCTGAAGCTTGGCCACATGGGACTTGGGAAGAGGTCCCAGCTTGGGGTTCTGGTTCCGCCTCCTGCCAAAACAACAATGAAAGGAAATGTTACATGTTGCTTCTTCCACTACCCACGAATATGCCAATGGGTTTCGAGGTCGTCTACATCAGCCATGTTACCTGCGTGTCCTCCGGCCCAGGTAGGCTCGAGGTATCGCTGCCAGAGAGTCGCAATTCAACATCCGAGATGTCGGGCAAGTTGGCATATGCTAAACAGGAAAATCAGGTTAGTAGGTCTGTGGGCCAAACTCTAATGTAACCTGGTTAGGCTATCGAGGCCATACCTCTAAAAAGTTTAAAAATACACACTAGACCAAAGGTCTCGGTTAAACTCAGATTGTTAACATGTATGTTACAGGACTAAGACGCACTAATTTCTGCAAATCTCATCATAAACATTGCTTAAATTAAACATACCCGCAATATCCCAGATGTCTGGAGTGGGGTCCTCACTCGAGCTTGGACCTTGAAAATACATGTGGACACACAAGTTGCCAGAAGCAAGTGGCACAACATTAGAGCCAAAATACAGACTAGAGCAAGGCAAAACCACTTACCCTCATCTCTGGCAGCTGGAACTTGAGGGGCCCTTTCTGGACAGCCACTTCCGATATTCGGGTCAACTAAAACAAATTAAAAATGTGTCTAAATAATCAGCAAACTACTACAGGGAATGTTTGGCTAAAAATATGTCCGCAAATATACATTGCTATCACTAAAATAACTAAGAGACTGACCCTGGGGAGGCAACCAGCACTCCCAAGAGGCATCTTCAAGTTTACCAAGCAAACATGTAGCTTAGTAGACTAACAAAATTGAACCAGTGTAACCTAAACAGCAGAAAGGATACATTATGTATTGCTCTACACACCAACAGGGTCCTGTTGACCGGCAACATCGGAAGTGGGGTCCAAAGATGAACCAGTCACTTGGCCTACCAAGAAAAAAGACAAATGAGACACATGCACTTGAGTCAAAGTGGATCAAGCAAGGTGAACACATGCACTTACCGACATCCAAAGAGTAGGTAGGATCCGGAGGAGATGCTGGGGCCAAGGGCATGGGAGCTAGGCCAAAATAAAACCAACATTGAGCCATAGCTAATGTGCGTAGCAAAATACAACATGCATTAAGGTGTGTGAGCAGCTCTTTCACTAATATTGACTAATCAAGCCAAGTGTGGCTCACACATTGATATGCCGATATATGGCTACACATCTCTGGCATCCTACATATCTACACATGTTAGGGCCTTGTTAGTTACTGCCTGTGAGTGTTACAGTGGGCGTGCAATTAGGCCGCACGCACATATTATTAATAGTCAACAGGGCAAACCTTTATTGCTTGAGCTGCTCCCACACCCATTTGTTTAGAAAAAAACCAGCAAACAAATAATGGGTAAATACCTTCAATGGCAGACTGGGGTAGCCTTGAGGTTGCTGGAAGGGCAGGAGCTTGGGTGTCCGGAGCCACATCCCGGACAGCAGCATGTGCACCTATGCATAAAGCAACAGACAGAAAAGTTACAAATGTTTGAGCTATAATGTAATACTTCACAGGTCCTACAGTTAGTTGGTCAGAATGTAAAAATGCTAATCACAGACATTAACATTAGGTTATTGTAAAAGCCAGAAAATATGTACCTTCAGCCCAACCGGTGGTGTCATCCCCAGGATCCACACCCTGCAGCCGAGCCAGTGGGATTTTGGCCTTCAGCATCTCCTCATACGGCCTGTAGGTACTCTTTGGAGCCTGGATGAACCCACTGTCCACATCAAGATCGTGATTCATCTTTTTCATAAGGGCCCCTCGCAAAGTGTAGAAGCGTTTCCTGCAGGATGGGCCACTACGTGGGTGTTGAGCTGTGCTACTAAGCTCCACACCAATGGCATCCCACAGTTTGCTTCTTTCTTGTTTGCCTATGGACTTGCTTTGGGAGCCAAAGAGCAGCTCCCATTTCGCAAGTGTCAGGCGCACAAGATGATTATTCTCAGCCAAATTAAATTCAGGCTCCCTCTTGGCACCTGGGCGCTTAGCCTGGGGTGCTGCCCCACCTTCAGGCTGTGCCCTTTTCCGTAAGGGAGGTCTGCGCACAGCACCCACCAAACTCCTACTCGGGCCTGCTGTGGCCGGCAGATGTCCTGTATTTGGCTCCATCCTGTAGCTGCACACACACACAAATCAACACCCCACAAGCACGCATGCACACTACAGAATGGCATCGCAATCTCTTAGGCTTGGGCAGGTTTTATGTGCTCTAACAGCCAATCCAAAAGCAGCCCACTTAATTGATTCACACATACAGCCCAGTTCCTTCTAGGCACACCTCCACTGCACTGACAGAAGCATGTGTGTTAGCCAATTAACTCATTACAGACCTCATTAAACAAACAACACACACCCAAATCCAACAATGGACTGATGTATCTGCAACCCTTGTGACATGTGCTTAGCCTAACGGCTATTTAAAAAAACAACAGCTTCACTTTCATTGGTCCCCACCTGATTTTTGGCCCATGTCCGTTAATGCACGCACGTTACGGCTCAAGTACGCTAGTAGCGCTACTAGCGTGCGCGTGCGCACTCTGTTTTACGCACACCTGGGTCGGCTAATTGGCGCCCGGAAATAGCAGAGCGACGCAAAAGGCGGCAAAGCGGACCTGTCACTTTTGAAAATGAAGTATAAAAGGAAGGAATGAACTAGGTTCTGCTATTCTTACACTGTGGCAAAGGCTGTGGTGTGGTGCTGTGCTCGCTTCCCTTAGCTCATTTGAGCCTCTGTCTGGTTTCTGTCCTCACTCTCTGTGGCTTGTTGGGTGATTTCTGACATCAGTGCTGTTTCTTTAGGAGCTTGGTTTGGGTGGCATCTGCAAATATTGTGTAGCATACAGCAAGTGAGGCTTGATTTTGGGGCCTTTTGTGGGCTGTGCAGCAACTCCCCTCTTGGTTGTGCTTAACTTAGAAAGCTGGTTTTCAGCAGGCTGGTGGTTTGGACCACTATAGTTCTGGTTTTGTGGTGAGCTGCATTGTAGCGGGTGTGTGTGTAGTGTGATTGTTTGTGTGTGTGTTGTGTGTTAGTGGTTTTTTTTGTTTATTTTTGTTTTTGTATATATCTTTAGTGTGTGTGATGGATAAGAGGGTGATGTATGGTGTCTGGGTGGATGGATGTATGTGTATGCTGAAAGAGCAGGAGGAAAGGGAGCGGGGTGTTGTGAGGCTTAGGGCACCCCGCTCCTTTGCAATCCGCCTTTCAGTATGGGACTTAAGTGACGAGCAGATCAGGAGCCGCTTCCGTCTGAATCGTGCTGCACTACAGTCCCTATATGATCAGATTAAGACCAAAATCGAGCCATCCACCAAACGCACTCACTCCATTCCAGGCATAGTACGCCTGTGTGCCACTCTTAATGTGTTGGCACGAGGGACCTTCCAGGCAACCTCAGCCCTCCTCAGCGGGATAAGCCAGGCTACTATGAGCCGCATCCTAATCCAGGTAGTTCTGGCAATTTGTGATTTAATCCCAATTTACATCAAGTTTCCTGAGGATGAGGAAGAGGTTGCCAAAATAAAACATGCTTTCTATCTGATGGGAGGGATCCCGAATGTGCTAGGGTGCGTTGATGGTACACATATCCCTTTCCGCCCTCCCCGTGCACAGGAGCTGTCCTACAGAAACAGGAAGCAGTTCCATTCATTTAATATCATGGTGGTCTGTGACCATGAGATGAAGCTGCGGGCGGTGAGATCGGGATTCCCCGGCTCATGCCACGATTCTTACGTCTTGCAGCGGACAGTCCTGTGCCGGAAGTTTGATAACAACGAAATGCCAGCTGGCTGGCTACTGGGTAATAAATTAAGCATGTCTATGTATTTTGCTAATATGTGGCCTAGTAAGGCAATTTTAAACAAACTACCACCCAAAAACATGTACTAGTACTAATTGCTGTCTCTCTCCTTGTGTTTTTTCTACAGCGGACAAGGGATATGGGCAGAGAACGTGGGTCATGACTCCGGTCAGGAACCCACGGACCTCTGCCCATGAACGCTACAATGCAGCGCATCGCAAGACCAGAAGCATTGTGGAAAGAACCATCGGCCTGCTGAAAGCACGCTTTCTCTGTTTGGCACGGCCAGGAGGAGAGATGCTCTACAGCCCACAGAAGGTTTCCAAAATCATCCTTGCCTGCTGTGTGTTACACAATATCTGTATATGTCACCGAATCCAAGCCCCCGAGGAGACAGCACTGGTGCCAGAAATCCCCAACCTGCCCGCAGATAGAAGTGAGGACACCCAGACTGGCGATGAGCTAAGGGAAAGGCTGATCACTTCTTATTTTGCGGTAAGCTAACTACCCTTCACTCTAATGCAAGTACTGCACTCCTGTTTAAATGTCTTTGACCTCCCATCCAAAAGAGCAAACAAACGCACTAAGGGGGGTTTAAGATGACCCAAACCACTCTAAGGGGGGGTGTAAGATGACCCAAACCACTCTAAGGGGGGGTGTAAGATGACCCAAACCACTCTAAGGGGGGGTGTAAGATGACCCAAACCACTCTAAGGGGGGTTTAAGATGACCCAAACCACTCTAAGGGGGGTTTAAGATGACCCAAACCACTCTAAGGGGGGTTTAAGATGACCCAAACCACTCTAAGGGGGGGTGTAAGATGACCCAAACCACTCTAAGGGGGGGTGTAAGATGACCCAAACCACTCTAAGGGGGGTTTAAGATGACCCAAAACACTCTAAGGGGGGTTTAAGATGACCCAAACCACTCTAAGGGGGGTTTAAGATGACCCAAACCACTCTAAGGGGGGGTGTAAGATGACCCAAACCACTCTAAGGGGGGTTTAAGATGACCCAAACCACTCTAAGGGGGGTTTAAGATGACCCAAACCACTCTAAGGGGGGGTGTAAGATGACCCAAACCACTCTAAGGGGGGGTGTAAGATGACCCAAACCACTCTAAGGGGGGTTTAAGATGACCCAAACCACTCTAAGGGGGGTTTAAGATGACCCAAACCACTCTAAGGGGGGTTTAAGATGACCCAAACCACTCTAAGGGGGGGTGTAAGATGACCCAAACCACTCTAAGGGGGGGTGTAAGATGACCCAAACCACTCTAAGGGGGGTTTAAGATGACCCAAACCACTCTAAGGGGGGTTTAAGATGACCCAAACCACTCTAAGGGGGGTTTAAGATGACCCAAACCACTCTAAGGGGGGGTGTAAGATGACCCAAACCACTCTAAGGGGGGGTGTAAGATGACCCAAACCACTCTAAGGGGGGTTTAAGATGACCCAAACCACTCTAAGGGGGGTTTAAGATGACCCAAACCACTCTAAGGGGGGTTTAAGATGACCCAAACCACTCTAAGGGGGGGTGTAAGATGACCCAAACCACTCTAAGGGGGGGTGTAAGATGACCCAAACCACTCTAAGGGGGGTTTAAGATGACCCAAACCACTCTAAGGGGGGTTTAAGATGACCCAAACCACTCTAAGGGGGGTTTAAGATGACCCAAACCACTCTAAGGGGGGGTGTAAGATGACCCAAACCACTCTAAGGGGGGGTGTAAGATGACCCAAACCACTCTAAGGGGGGTTTAAGATGACCCAAACCACTCTAAGGGGGGTTTAAGATGACCCAAACCACTCTAAGGGGGGTTTAAGATGACCCAAACCACTCTAAGGGGGGGTGTAAGATGACCCAAACCACTCTAAGGGGGGGTGTAAGATGACCCAAACCACTCTAAGGGGGGTTTAAGATGACCCAAACCACTCTAAGGGGGGTGTAAGACGCCAATGTTGGTTATCAAGTTATGCTTTTTTTTAAAAGAAAACACAAAACAACTATAAAGATATATACTAACTGCACTTTTCTTAATTTTTCAGGCACAAAGAGATGCACCATGATCTCTACATTCCTTTTCCAACCCTTTCCTGGACTTTACTTTTCTTTTGCATTTCTGCTGGACTTTTCATTTTCTATTTCATTTATGTTTTATTATTAATTTTTTGTTAGAGAAAAATTAAAAAAAAAATTAGATATATACATGTGGCTATGTGTTTAATTCTGTTGTAAGTTTCCTTTTCATTCTAATTCCTATTTTCATTTTCCTTTTCTTTCTCTGTTCTGTTTTTATTTTCCTTTTCTTTCTCTGTTCTGTTTTTATTTTCCTTTTCTTTCTCTGTTCTGTTTTTATTTTCCTTTTCTTTCTCTGTCCTGTTTTTATTTTCCTTTTCTTTCTCTGTTCTGTTTTTATTTTCCTTTTCTTTCTCATTGGTGATTTCATTGTATTTCCTTTTTAGGTAACAAATAAAAAAAAAAAAAAATTGTGGCTATGTGTTTAATTATGTTTTATTTTCCATTTATATTCGAAGATCTGGTAGAATTTAATTTCCTTTTCAACACAAAATAAAAAAATTTTTACATTTTAAAACAAATGTGGCAATGTGTTTTATTCAGAAGGTACTGGATGGCCAGGACACAGCAAAGCTAACAGGCGCTGTGTAGAATAGCGTGGTCACACTGACTGACAGCGCCAACAAAGCTGAGGGCCAACATCATATTCAGCAATGTAGGCGTTGTTCGCAACAACGCCAGGTAGCGACTGAGGAGGCCTGCTATAGCGAATCGCTAACGCCCGCGGCTGACGCTAGCGGCGCTCATAGCGCCATACTTCAGTCGCTCATCTGTCGCTACCTGGCGCTATTGATGAATCGGCCTCCCCGTGTTCTTCAATATAGATCTACATGAGCTCTCACACCACCGATTCGCCTTGTGGAAAATTCAAGCTGTATACCAATTATTAATCATACATGTGAAATCATCAGAATCAGGTACTATTATGTCTTCTAAATATTCCTACTAGGTCAAGTAAAAACTGCAGAGTTTATAACTATATATTGATTTACTAACATCATGTTATATAAAGGGCATTGAAGAAGCCAAGACAGGTGAAACATGATACATGTCCGCCCTTCTGAAATACCGATGTAACAACGTCATGCTGATCCACATGAATTATTTGTAACAAGTAATGCTTTACAATGTCAAAAAAGTTTATAATTGTAAACAATGTCACTACAGCAGGCAATTGTTTTTTTAAAAAGATATATTTAATAAATTGACACAGATTTTGATATAACCTATTGGTGTGGTTACAGTCCTGAGCCCAAAAAGAATCCTCAGGGTTACCTAGCCCTGGATTAAGTTGTGCTGTTTAACAAGGGCCAGGCGGTGTATCACCTAAGATTAAATTTGTAGGGGTTCTAATGAGGTCGCAAACCAGGAACCCAATCAGTGGTTCTCAAGTAGGAATTAATAAATTAGCATAGAGCCGCCAAACAAACAGCAGACTGTTTCCTGTTTTTTTTATAAATATAATATAAAGGCTTTAGTAAAAAAAACAAAAACAAGTTTTGTAGTTTTAAAACAAGAAGTATTTAGCAAGAAAAGAAAGAGGTTCTGCAACTTTATGTTACAATGAATCACACGACTTAAAGCGGAACAAAACCCAACACGGCCAGCCCTGGAGTCTAAAAGATTCCAGGGCCAGCTACTGGCATTTCCCTAGACAACAATAATTATTGATTACTTCCGGCAATTCCATGAAGTCCTGTGGAATACGCTGCTCTGGATTCTCCGCTGCTGATAGCCAGCCAACCTTGGTGCATGCGTCTGATTCCGGTCATGAGGAGTCATATTCCCTCGCTGACTGGCAGCAGGGGGTTCATTAAATGAGGGTGTAATGTCAATATGCTATTAGCATATTAGCTGTTGGTAGCATTTCAGTCCAATTCAGTCCATGGGGGCAGTCAGGTAATTATACCGTATTTTTCTCCCTATAAGACGCACTAATTTTCCACAGAAGTAAGTGTGTGTGTGTGTGTGTGTGTGTGTGTGTGTGTGTGTGTGTGTGTGTGATGTCAGTGCGTCTTATTGGGCGAAAGTAAAAAAAAAAACAACTAAAAAGAAAAATATATACTGACACAAGACTCGAGCTGCAGTCCCCGGGAAGCCAACCAATGAAAGAGCGGCAGGCAGGGACAGGGCAGAGTAACTGAAATCCCGGCAATGTCGCTACTTCTTGGGCTGGAGTGCACACACACCCGGTCCATATAGCCAGTGGGCATCCCGGCTGCATGGACGCTCAAGAAGCAGCGGCAGTGCTGGGAGCGGGGACAGTGGGCGGGGTTCAGCTACCCTGCCTGCTGGTCTTTCATTGGCTGGCATCCCAGGGGGCGCAGTGCGAGGCCAATGAAAGGGCAGCAGGCAGGGAGAGAGCAGGGTTACTGAACCCCGTCCACTATCCTGGCTCTGGCCGCTGCCGGCACCGCTGGTATTTCTCAGCTGGCGTGCGCGCACACCCGGTCCATGCAGTCGGGACATGGACGCACGCTGGCCCGAGAAATACCGCTGGTGCCGGCAGCAAGGACAGTGGGCGGGGTTCAGTAACCCTGGCTGTCGCTGGCTCCAGGTCAGACTCTCTTATCTCCAGCGTGGGGTGGGGATGAGGAAGGGGGGGGGAATTCAGCCATACTGCCTATGGGAATGGGATGGGGAAAAATAGGGTAGCTTTTTTGGTTGCTTGGGCAAACCCTTTAAAGGGAAGGTCCTTTCAATGGCATTTTTGAAAGTGTAGATTTTTGTGTGTCAGAATTATGAGCTGAAGGCGCTGAGCTTATCCAGAAATTTGTTGTGTGTTAGCAAATGTTTTATGGAAGCAGTCCTTGCTACCTGCAATCTGTTGCTATTAATAACTGTACATGGAGATCTATAAGATGAGAGAAGTGATCCCTGTACACACAGAACACTGCTGCTATGGCTGATGCTTAGGTGAGGGAGCTCACTCACACTTACACATGTCCAGCAGCAGTGTTGTGTGTGTACAGGACTCACACCTCTCTTCCTGATCTACAGTTACCAGAAACAACAGGTTGCAGCTACACACATTTACTAACAGAAGAAAAACAACTGATAACAACTTTAAAAAATGCCATAGAACGTAGACTTTCTCTTAAAGAACAGTTATCATTAGAAACCTCTGTAATGTCTATGTTCTTATAATAAAGATCGTGGAAAAAGAAACATTTCCCCAATATACTTTATTAAAAAAAAATCTTTCCTTTTGTGCTTTATTTCCCACTTCAAAATCACAGAACTTGTTGAGTCAGCAGACATCACTATAAATGTCTGCACAGAACTGGCACTTACGATAGGTGAGGAATTGTTATGTGTGTGTCTAAAGATACAGCACTGTGCTTGAAATCTTTGTGAGGAGATGCATACTGAGCACACTCCTCCGGTCAGGCATGAAAGGCCTGTCACGTGTTGTAAATTGACTGCAGCAGCATGGGCAGGAAATGTCTGCTCGCAAAGATTTCAAGCACAGTGCTTTATAGAAATGCAATACAGAAAGCTTATGGTTTAAATTACCGCAGAAGGTCTCCTCATCTTGCTTGACCTTTGATTTTTAGGCTTTACCGAGAGCCTATGTCTCGCAGCAGAGTTGTTTAAAAAGGTAGAAAACTGGGGTGGAGTGTCGAAATCTGCTGATGGTGACAACAAGGTACTTCTCTCAGGAGGGTATTTTGGTGCGTCGCGCAACTCATTTTCCTCTGGAGACAGAGGCCTTGAAGGTGTTTCAGATGTAACCTAAATGGACAAACACGATACATTTCAGGTTGTAAATGTAATGGTGTTCCAACGGTTTAGTGAAGTTATACAATGACATAAGTGTAAAGTAATCTAATCCATTTATTTTAGGTAAGTAAATCAGTGTACATTGTTTTGCATTGGTAGCCAATAAGGTAGGTGGCACAGAGCCACTGGAAAGAGGTTTTTATCACAGCTGGGGGACAGAAAGCTTACTGTGCTGGATGCCAGGTCATCCTCCAGTAAGTGGTGCCAGTGAAACGGAGGGTGTAGTGGTGTTCTGTTCCTTTACTTATGCAATTAGGAAATCTCTATATACATACAAAGCGCAGGCAACTGATGACAAGACTCTGTATTTTGATATACTGAATAAACATATATATATATAGGGATGCATTATAAGGAGGGCACAATGGGTGCGCGTCCTGGGGCCTCCACCACTTGCCCTCAAAAGGGGGCTTCCACCAACCTTGGGTTATGGTCTGGTCCAGGAGGCTTTTCAGTCTTTGGTCTGACGGGCCGGCAACAAAGCTATCAGCGGCAGTGGAGCCCCCTGGCGCACCTGGGTAAGCCTTTTTTGTGCTTGCAAACCTGCAGCCAAAGCCAACACAGGGCAGGACAGAAAGTCTAATGCAGTGAAGCCGCTGTCAGCAACACTAGGTGGGTGCAGAGCTGTCAGTGGGTGGCCACTGCTGCTGATAGCTGAATGCAGGGGAACAGTTTTCTGTTGGAGTCGCTGGGTGACTACACCCCTCCCCCCGCCCAGAATGGCAAAGTGTGTGCCAGAAGGCATGGGTAGCGGTTTCACCCTGGAGCAGGATATGGTTGCTGTGCTGCACATTGGCCCCTGGCATCACAGCGGCTCGGGGTGGCAGTCCCGGTTGGCAGCACACTGCTCTCCATCCTGGAGACAAGGGATATGCTGTTGAAGCAGGGCCGCTGATGGCTCAGTACAGCTGTAGCAAGCACAGGCAAAATCTTTCCTCTAAGTGGGTATAGCATAGACTGCAGCCGACTGTATGTCATATCCACGGCTCCCTTTAATGACTGGCCCTTTTATTTTCCTATGAAGAGCACGGCATCATTCCTAGCTCCTCCCTCACAAGTACCCAGATTGCCCCTGCTCTTTCTGATCTAGGAAGCAGCCCTGAACATTTCAGCCAGATTAAGCTTTAAACAGTCTCCACAAATTGCAGACTGCTTAAAGAGATCAAAACCCAGGATTTTGACCATCCCGGGTTTTGGTCCATGCTCCGCTGTGTGAAGCCCCCTGGCATCAGAAATATACTCAACTCACCAGTGACCCCATAGCGCATATGCCTGCTCTGGTCCAATCAGCGCTCTATGCCATGCATGACCACAGTGCCTGGGATAGAGTTGGGGAAGCGTCTGGCATCCCTGATTTTCCTGACTGTATGGCTTAGCACAGGAGTACATATCAGTCAGAAATGCAGGCTGTGCATGCACTGTGGGATCACAATCAGCGTGAGTATATTTAGGAAGTTTCACATAGCACCCCAAACTAGGATGCCCCAGGGATAAGGAATCTGCCAACACTAGAGTACTTTTTGCTCTGCTGGGTGTGGTCCGCTTAAGGTTTTCTGATTTGAGATACCCTTGAGTATGAAACCAGGGGAATCACTGTAAAACATATATCTCTGTCAATCCCATGGCACATGCACAGGGTTCCAGACACCTGGCAATCTAATCTGAATGGAGTTCCTCCCACCAGGTACTTCCCTCCAGCTGTGCGTGCCTGCACCAGGCTTCCCTGAGTGGCTGAAACAGATGCCGCTGTGCATGTACCGTGGGATTGCCAGAAAGGTTTCTCGCCGTACACCTAAACACCTCTTCTCCATGCCCCAGGGAGGCAGACCAGAAACTGCAGGAAACAGTGCACCAGCCACTACCTCCTACTGCTGCAGGGTTTGCAGATTCCCTCACCTGGGGACGCCCTGCTGTGTGATACCCTCAGGGATCCCTGCATAAACTCACTTAGATGCAATCCAGAGGTACAGGCAAGGGCTATACCTTTAGAGAAGTGCATATGCATGCTAGGCATTTGGGAATGGCTGGTGAGCGGGGATTTCTCTGGCAGTGTGTCAGAGAGGCTGTCGGAGCTGAGTGTAGTTGAGCGCGCTGAATGGCATGGCAGCTTGTGTCTGTGCTGTGGGATTGCCGGAAGGTCAGAGTTTGTTGTCGCCGTGTGTTGGCTGGACTATTATTTTAAAGGAAAAAGTAATGTAATTGGGGCCTCCACCACACTTAATCTGGTCCTGTATATATTAGGAGTGTGAACTGGCAAGAATCTGGCGATACAACAAGTATCGCCATACACGTATGATGATACAATATATCCCGATATATCCCGATTCTGTCTCAAAGACGATATATTGCAATTTTTTTTTTCATTTCATTTAAATGTAAAAAAATGACATAGGGTCTCTCCTTCCCGGGGAATTTGAAGTGTTAAAAACCCTTAAAAATCCCCTCAAAAAATGGCGTGAGGTCCCCCTTACCCAGCATAACCAGGGACCAGCTATGGGGGCTTGTACAAAGCGCGGGGCCAGCTTTGGTGGCCCCTGGCCCTGCAGACTACGAGCTGGCTCTTCTGCACCCCCCCCCGGCTTTGGGGAGGCAGGTAATGGGGGGGCTCGGGGTCACCCATTAGCCACAGGTGATTTGACAGACCCAGAGCCTTGTGAACTGGTATAGGGGTCACATAGATCCCTTACCAGTTCACAAAGGGTTAACACTAAAAAACACACACACACCACACATAGAGAAAATGTATTTATGAAAAAAAAAGTTTTTCTTTACTCACCTCCGATTGTCAGCTCCTGTGTCCCTCGCCGACCCGATGACAGATGCGGTGATTACTGGCCAGAGGAGGGGTGAGGCAGGAGATCCCCTGCCCCGTCCTCCTCTGCACAGTGATCACCGGCATCTGACAGCTGAGCCTCAGAGAGCCGGGATGATGCCCGCAGGGGTGATGTCTTCCGCCCCGCCCCAGAGGGGCTACTCATGAAGATGGCAGCTCCCGTCGGGAAGGCAGGGGGAGAGAGCCTGTCGGGCTCATTCAGATCAATAGAAAGAACACGCTGCCACATCCCCTGTATCCCCAGCCTGGGGGGGGGGGCGTTCACACAGCAGGGCATACCGTTTCGACATCTTTTAGATTATAGGCCGGCCGCTGGTGGGTTTTGTTCTGCTTTAAATTGTATGGCCATGGTGCAAAACATGCAGGGACAGATTTGAAAAATAATAATTTCAGTGTTATCTCCAGCTCTTGCTAATGTGTGTGGGATCTACCTTTCATAACGAATCGCATGATTGGCTTTTTCATTTGAATTAGAAGTAGAAAGAAAACTACATAACTTTTTCAGTGGTTTCAGTTGCATTTTCAGTACAGTTGATGTACTTGTATTCTGTTCACTTTCTTAAAGTGATACAGCAGGCAAAGGTAATTGTTACACCATTGCATCGGGCTACGTGTCACACTGTCCTAAATCGTTTTCTGTATTTAAACTGAAACAGAAATGGCGGGGTTTACAGGTACATACAATGACATTCTCTTTTTTGTCCCACAATCAGCTCCCTCTTTCCTCCCCCTCCTCCTTCAGAATTATCACATTGCTGTCAGCACAGAGAGCTGATTATTATGCAGCATCACAGAGTCAATGGCCATGCCCACTTTTTTCATAAGACAAAATCATGTAGTGAACCTGTAAAGCTCGATATCTTCCATTTCTTCTTCAATTTAAAAATGGCAAACAGTTTATGACAGTGCCAAATGTAGCCCGGCACAATGGTGTAACAATTGCCTTTGCCTCCAGTAGCATTTTAATTACTATAATTGCGATGAATGGACACTTACCTGCTCCTCTTCCTCACTGCCCGTTCCGCCTAAACTCAGAGAACTGTGATGTCTATGAATTTCAGAAAGCTGAAATAGAAAACAACAAGGCTGCTGTTTTTTCATGAAATATTATCTGGTGCATAACAAAGTTGCCAGGGAGGGTCATGATCCACAGAGCCAGTAAAGTGGCCTACCCTACTGCAGTGCTCCATGAGATGGGAGTAGGTGGGTTAGGGTTTCTGTAGACCTGGATCCTACCTGACACTTGAAAAAGGTACAGGATTTATTTCCAACTACAGCAAGTAATTACAAGCATTCAGTGCTGGTTTTACTTAAAACACTACTCACTCTAGTTTTTATGGTCTCATGCATAAGAAACATTTCTGGAGGGCTCCTTGGCAATCCATCATCTTCTGAACTAGTTCCAGGATCCTCCGTTCTCTTACTTAGCATCCCAAAAGGTGGTGGTCCAATTCTTATATTGGAATGGAGTCTTAACTGTGAAAAACACATGTTTACAACTGCTGGTTTGCCTCAAAGGCCTTTATAGTAAATGTCCAGTCAAAAATATAATTAAAGCAAACCTCAAGCCAAAAAATATAACCTTAGTAAACTGTCCCCCCAAAGCCCCGCTCTGGCAGTCAGTGATGTAAGCTATTTAAGAGGGTTGGGGAGCCCCGCTGTGTGAAACCTCAGGTCACAGAGTCCACTTACCTGTCCTCGGGCCAACACTGCAAGCTAGAGCAGCCGACTCGAATCCCAGTTGCACTTGTGAGCGGCGGCGGCGGCATCACTCGTCTCCCTTCGGCTGTGCAAGGCTTCACGCAGCCATACAGTTGTGGCAGCCAGGTCCACACTCAGCAGAGGAGGGAAGCGAGTGATGCCGGGGCCGCTCACGCAGGTGCCGTGGACTCAAGGGGAAGGTGAGTTTACTGCACGTCCTGGGGGATTTCACACAGCAGGGCATCCCACTCCGGGGAGGGAGTAAGCTTGCCCTGGAGTCTTGTATATTGTCCATAACACCCAAAGGGCCCTAGCGCAAACTCAGCGAGGATGAGTGAATCGTACATGCTGGAGAGCAGAGGGAAGAGGGCTCTCTCTCCTAGACAGAGCTTAGAGAGGGTCTTAAAACTAATAACTATTTGTTTGATTTAAATAGCACCTTAAACAAATGAGGACTCCTGAGCACAGCAGGACCCCCACTATATCTGATAATATTTATCATTTTAATGGAAATGTAGGAGGGATACACACACATGGGTTATGTGAGTACTACATGAACTAATTAAGATTTAATGAAGTAAGTGATTCATGTTAAATGTAATATCAAATTGGCTGTTATGTTTATAATTACTAGATCCGTAGCTGCTGAGAAAGCTTAAGTGTTAGTGAAACATTCACCCAATCGGACAGCATATATAGTAACATTTGATGACATTGCAACATTGTGATGTATACCAAATTCGAGAAGTGATCAACATTTTTAATGAAAATATTAATACAAGAACTACATTTTTAGAGATGTTTTGTACAAGAATATTCACTGTAATTAAACTGGTTAATGGGATAGAAGGATTACTGTCAGAATGACAATCCAAATGTAAAAAAGTTTGCAAAAGACATGACTCATCTTCTCTGTCACCCAAAAGATACAATGTATGAGTTTGTTTAACTAGCTCAGCAGAGCATATAAAACAAATGGCAGCTGTGCACAGCCAGGAGAAATTGCTACTACTGTCATTTATAAGACTATTATACACAGTAGGGCCTTCAGGATACGTGTTAGAGAAAATATACAAGTATAATACGCTCAATTAGGCATTAATGTGACCTCTGCCTGCTGGGTTCAATTCTGGCCAGGATTGGATATTTCCTATTCCCGACTACCCCTTCCCTTGACCTGCTTTCCTTTTTCTTCCTTCTACCCCTTCAACTTTTCTTTCATTTTCTAACATTATTGAATTATTTCTTTAAGTTTTGTTACTTTATTATTTTCTCTTTTTGTTAAATGTATTCTGGCTGATCTAGAATCCGGATTCCTGATTTAGGATACAGATAATATGATTATGGTATGGTCTATACTGTATCTATCTTTCTAGATTAAAGACCTACATTTCTACCGTATAAGTTAAACATTATTATCACTGTCTGTAGTAAAACAGGGTTGTTTTTGTATTAGAAATAGTGTCTCCCCTGCAAGGTGCTTATAGTGTATAAAACACCATTACTACTATAACTTGTAATATATACTTGTAATTGTACTATGAGTGATTGTATTATTCTCACAATAAAAATATTGAAACAGAAAAATGAATGTAAGCTCTGTGGAAATTTCCTCCAACATCTCTCACACTTTGGATAATATTAGGTTGTATCTCTGACTTCATTTGATGGTATCTGACCTCAGATAATCTCTATGTGGCTTCTGCAGCAATAGACTTCTATTTAAATAACAAGTCGCCTGATGTACCAAATGATTTCTTCCCCCTCCCTTCAGGCTGCTAATCTTCCTTAACTCTTTCAGGGCTTGGAGAGGGGAAACACAGCAGCAAGGCTCTGTTAGTGAATGCTGGGGCCTCACAATTTCAGTAGAAGTGGGAGAGCACATTTTACGTTATGTATTATGCAAAATGTGTCAATTTACATCACGTCTAAATTTGTGACTAGACTTCCACTTTAAAGTGCACCATTGAAAAAGTCCATCCTTTGAAGCTACCATATTATGTTTTCTGTGATGAATAGGTTGGCTAAATCCACAATTCACAGATTAATATGGCTTACACATGCATGATTTATACTGTATGGCAGTCACTTCAACAACATGAGAGTAACACCTTGGTCTTGGTAAAATGCAAGCCTCGGAAATAACACATCAGTCCATCATCAGCTTGGCTAAGCATACAGCGCATCCTAGGACTGTTGAAAGGAGTGTCGCCCCTTTAATACTGGAGTATGATCTGGCACTGTAGCATAACATATCATACCTGCAAAGCTTTGATACGATCAGACACATTTTCCTGTGAGAATATTCTAATTGGTCGAGCAGGCTCTGGCATCTCCGGTATAAAAATGCTGTCATGTGACACAGCCCTGCTTCCAAGCACACTTGCTGCAGCCCTGGAAAGACACACAAGAAAACATGATTCAAAATTACAGGAAGCCTGTTGCTTTGTACACTTCTTAACTATATTCATTTTTTTTAAACCAGGTCACCACCAAGCCAGCCGTATTGCCTAAGGTACTTGGGTGAAGAGGGCGGGTGGTGGGTACAGAGGGACCAGAATAGAGTCATTTTAACTAAAAACTATATAATCATCCAGCACCAAACATGTATTCTAAAGTACAGTAGTATATTTGTGAATCAATAGTTCTTTCTTACACTGGGTCAAAAGTCATATTTGTCGTTTGGTTAAATCACTAAGATGCCTAAGGTCATCCTGATTTGGGATGCTCCACAGTTGGAGTCCAAGCCAAAACCCAATATATGAATACAGTACTGGATGCACCCTAGGAGTCATAGTGATCAGACCAAAAGTCAAATCCTACTTTTGATCTGCTTTAAGCTTGCTGATGTAATCTCTGCTGTGGATAAAAACAGGCCTCTATACAATGGTCTCTATAAATTTAGGTTACCTATACCCATGGCCCATGTAATATAATTCTGGATTCGAAATTGGAGAAAATAGCAAGTACAAAGGATGCGTTCAAGCATATACAAACATGTATCTTCAAGTACAAAGGTATAAAATCAGTCTAAGGTTTTAGCATGTAGCAGTGCTCCAGGAGGCCAACCCCCAAGGAAGAGCGGTGTGTCCCAGCAGATCTGCGTTCCCTACCAGAAGAGACGACTGAGGGCCTTATTTATGATAGGATAGCACCAGGTAGTGCCTGTACAGAGGCAGGTAGCGGCAGGTGAACGCCGGAGACGGCACACTATTACACATTTATGAAGCCGAATCTGGTGAGCGACTAGAACAACGCCATGTAGCGTCCGATTCATCATTATCCCAGCCTCAGTGTACAGCGCCGGCGTTCATTCTTGCAGAGCGCCACGTCTAACTTGACGCTACCTGGCGCTTTCCCATACATTTCTATGGACGATCCTTAAATCCCTTTACTGATCCCAATTTTTTTTATCCCCCCCCAAAAAACCAAACTTTCTGACATGTTTTCTGGGCAAGAAAATGACATTTTTGAAAACTTTTTGTATTAATATTTTTATGCAGAATTGTCCTTACATGCCTGGTATTAAGTGTTCATGTTACAATGTTATTCCACATATTTTCGCTTTGTTACTAGTGGATACATGTTCAAAAACAGACTTTAATCACACAGCCTCTGGTGCTATGGGCTACAATTACATGAGTTTGAGCGCCGGCGATGTTTGGCTGTTTTTTTGATGAATTTGGAGTTAGTCAGTCGCACTGAGCTGGCGTTACGGTTGGCTCACATACAGCGTAGTATAGCGACTCATATATATATACACATATTCATCAATGCCAGACAGCGACTGAGGCTCTCTGAAACAATGATCCATGGCCGAGCACAGCGACTACTAGCGCTCCACAGAAGCCACTGTGATTTGCAGTGTGCATTGCAACCTGCATCCTGGTGAGCTTTTTAGCTTTAAGACACAAAGAGTGCAAAAAAAATGTATTTTTCCACAAAATTACCTGTACCTGTGATGAGGTAAGGGGATTTGTTTTGAAGTTTGGAAACAACAAAACCCCACTGGCTATGCCATGGTTTTTTCTGCATAGTCTATAGGGTTCTGTTGTTTCCAAACTTTGGGGGGGGGGTAATAAAAAAACATTTATTTTGCACTTTTTTGTGTCTAAAAGATAAAGAGCTCATTGAGATGCAGGTTGCAAGCCACACCTCAGTGCACACAGGCTTTACCAAATATTTAGCATGACCCCCAATGAGTGCTGCAGAGGGACAGCCCCTGCAATGTAAATGGGTGATGCAGAGATGCAATGGGAA
Organism: Gastrophryne carolinensis; assembly: GCA_027917425.1. Classification (NCBI taxonomy): domain Eukaryota; kingdom Metazoa; phylum Chordata; class Amphibia; order Anura; family Microhylidae; genus Gastrophryne; species Gastrophryne carolinensis. The sequence goes on from CM051236.1 coordinate 202,729,199, forward strand.
CAGGGTAATATATTTTTACAGAATTTTTTAACAGAGCTTTTTATTTAAATGCCCAATCTTGGAGAGACTGTCCACCCATACCCTTGAATGTAAAGGTCGGCATAAGCACAAAGCAGGGCATGCTACTCCATGCAGCCAACGCCAATAACATGCTTTCCATGCGAGATAAGGAGTTACCCTACCCTCATTACCTGAAGGCTGGTCTTCCACTTTAATGTGTTGAGTGGACTGATATATCTTCTCTGTATTTTTTAGTATATGTCCTGCCGAAGCGAGGATGAGTGGACTGATATATATTAGAATACAGTTACCAGGTTGGTTGATCTGTCGGAATTGTTTTAACTATATTTTATTAACTTGACTTTCTGTGTGCCGAGATTTCTATTTTTAGTGTTTTTCAGTAAAAAATAACTACCGTATTAATAGTCAAAGCAACGTATTGTGTGGTGATTGAATGGTTTAGCTATTAATTTAGTTACCAGTGGGAGTCAATCTAATTATTTGATGTGGCCAGTGTGACTTCTGGTGTGCATTGTGGTGTGGATTGCAACCTGCATTCCGATGAGATGTTGTTGTTTTTGTACACAAAATGCAGATTTCGTAATATTACATAATTGAAGTATGTGACAATCAAAATAAAAGTTTTTGAGCTTTTAGACACAGAAAAGTGGCAAAAAGTTTTTTCCACTTTTTTTTTTTTATAAAAATGACTTGTACCTGTGATGGGGTATTTTTACAGGTGAGGTACATCATTTTTCCAATGATGTACAACAACAACAACCCTATGGGCTATGCAGAAAGAAATGGCGAATTCTTTAGCATAGCCCATGGGGTGCTGTTACCTTCAAACTTTAAAATAAAAATATACTTAAACCGGACCTTCACCATGATTTATTGAAAAGCCCAAACCCTTAAAAACAATACCCCTGCATCTAAAGTTAATTTATTTTAAGTTTTTAGTCACTTATTATTCTTTCCCCCACTGGGCTGCAACTCTGTTCAGGACTTTAGGATATGGGCGCCGACTCAGAAGCATCATATTTACTGAGGAGAGGAGAGTGGGATAAAGTACAGGGGGGTGGGTTATAGCTGTGCTTTGCTCAGACAGAGCAGAGCTGGAGTCAGGAAAAGGTTAGCAATCCCAGAATGCAGAGCAGCACAGTCACTTCCTGTTTCCAGGCTTCCTGATGTTCCATGAGCCGCCATCTTGGATGTTTAAAGGCTCATAACATGCAGTAGATGCAGGTAGGATGATTTTTAATGTGAGCAATCTGTATGTACAGGGTGTGGGAAAAATTATGTACCCCTAATCTGTAAAATGCCCTATCACATATACAGGTCATTTTTGGGGAAAAAAGTAGAAAAAAAAAACACTTTTTTTAACTTTTTTGTTTCTAAATGCTTAAAAGCTCACTGAGATGCAGGTTGCAAACCACAGCACAATGCACACTGCAAGTCACACTGGCTTCACCAAATAATTAGCATGACTGCCAATGGCATAACTTTTTATCAGATGATCAGCAAGACTTACTCTGTGTCATCTTCTGAATCATAATGCATAGAGTCAGGAGCGGTGACATCCCCTGCAGATTGGCTCTGCTTCAGTCCACTACTGGCCAAGGATGGAAGCGACTCTTTCCTCTTCTTCTTCACAAAGAAATTTTTAAAGGATTTAAACTTGAACCTTTTTTTGGCTAAAAAAAATCAAACAAACCAGTAAGTGCTTACCGTACATTTTCAGAAGTCATAGAAGAATTCTGGTAGCACATTATATAAAGAAAAAAAAACACGGGAGATAAATATGAGGTTACTGAGACTTAAAATAAACCAAGTCATATACCCCCAATACCCTCCTCCTGACAATTATCCCCCCTATAACCCCCCACCCACAAGCACCATTCCAGGGGGCCCCTGTACTCTTCCTCTTTCCAGCTTTCCAACAGCCAGGACCTTCCCCACGTGACCAGCACGCATCCCAATTTCAGATGCCCCTGTGCTGGCAGACACTTTAGTATGAAGACCAGATCACTTTTTCTTATTTCATCATTTAATGCGGACCAAAAGTCTAAACAGAGTTTTGGTCCAGACCCTATCAACACAGCTAGGCTCGACTAGCACACCTCTGAAAGAATTTGCCGGCGTGGTATGTCCTGGTTGCATCACCTAAGCTTAGAGCAGTTAACAGATTAAAAAAGGAATGAGAGGTACAGTAAAATGGTTGAAGTTCAAGCTGAGATTAGAGTTAGAGTTCAAGTTGAGTTTAGTTGAGCAATCAGACAAGTCGGAGTCAGTGCAAGCAATAGTGGTTCATAAGTCTTTAAAGTGGACTCACCCTGGAGTCTATGAGACTCCAAGGCAGGCATACTCGCGCCCCCCCCCCCCCCCCCCCCCCGGGCATCCAGATTCATGATGCCCCGCTGTGTCAAGACCACCAGCTTGCCCTAAAATTCACCTTCTTTCCCGGTCCAATTGAGCATGCGCAAGTTGCATGTGTATCCCCGCTATCCCTTTAGTAGGGTGCGTGCCATCGCCAGGTATTTGTGAATGGCTAGCACGGACACACTCCCTGTTAAAGGGTAGCGGGGAATGCGACCACCAGCGCGACTGGACAAAGTGGCGGGAGCGGATCCCAGCAGATAATACCAAGGGATGCCTGAGTGTCCAATTCTCATGGAAACTGGTTAACTAGGTGCACCTATACCTGCCCTGAACACTCTAAAAATACCGTTTTGTGATTACTCACCTTTAAAACGGATATTATAAGTGTGACATACACTCCGCTTTAATAAGTCTTGACAGTTGGGTTATTCTCCAGTAGAGGGCGTACTTCTCCCGGTCCATAACTACCTGGGACCTCCCACCAATTCCCCAGTGTAAAATAGCAGTAAAGGGACCAGGAAGAACCAAATATAACAATATTAACAAAAAAACAATGAACAATGGTTCACCATATAAAGGATCCAGAATACCAAACAGGGTGGGTGAAGCGGAGTGTATGTCACACTTATAATATCCGTTTTAAAGGTGAGTACTCACAAAACGGTATTATTCCAAGTGTGACATACACTCCGCTTCAATAAGTCTTGACAGTTGGGACATCCAAAAGCAGTGTCCGTCAAGGGTGGGAACCATAAACAGTAAAGAACGCACCAACTCAAACCACTGCATTTTGCAGAACCTTGCGGCCAAAAACAGCATCTGCTGAAGCCCGCACATCAACCTTGTAAAACTTGGAAAAGGTATGAACAGAAGACCAAGTAGCAGCCTTACAAACTTGTTCAACAGAAGCCTGGTGCTGAAAAGCCCAGGATGCACCCACAGCACGAGTAGAGTGCGCAGTAACCCTAAACGGGGGAGTCCTCCCCTTAGCAGAATAGGCCCCAACAATGGCCTGACGAATCCATTTGCTAATCGTAGACTTAACAGGTGCCAAACCTTTCCTGGGCCCGCAGGGCACCACAAAAAAAGCGTCCGTCTTGCGGAAGGAAGAAGTAGTCACCAAATAGTACTTCACACAGCGAACAACATCCAAATTGTGCAGAACCCTCTCCTTGTCATTGTTAGGCTTAGGACACAAGGAAGGGAGAACAATATCCTGATTGAGGTGGAAAGCAGACAACACCTTAGGAAGGAAATCCGGTTTAAAAAGAAAAACCACCTTATCCTGGTGTCTCTCAAAGTAAGGGGGCTGAATCGACAGAGCCGCCAACTCAGAGACACGCCGAACCGAGGTAATAGCCACCAAGAAGGCAACCTTCTGAGTGAGAACCGAAAGAGCAATATCATGTAGCGGCTCAAAAGGCGGACCCTGCAGAGCCGAAAGAACCAAATTCAAATCCCAAACAGGAACTACAGCTTGTCGAGGGGGCCGCACATGCGCCACCCCTTGGAAAAAAGTCTAAACCACCGGGTGTAAAGCAAAAGACCTCTGGAAGAAAACCAACAAAGCAGAAACCTGTCCTTTCAAAGTACTAAGCTGGAACCCCAGGTCCAGATTATGCTGAAGAAACTCCAAAATTCTGGGTACCGAAAAAACCCTGCAAGGCAAGGCCCTAGCCTCACACCAATCAATATAGGACCTCCAGGTCCTATAGTAAATGACAGAAGAGGACAGCTTCCTAGCCCTAATCAGGGCCTGAACAACCGCCTCAGACAAACCTTCCTCTTTCAAGATGAAGGTTTCAGCAGCCAAGCCGTCAAAGCCAGCGTTTGTAAATTGGGGTAAAACAGATGACCCTGAGACAGCAGGTCTGGCAGCAAGGGAAGCCGGTACTGGTCCACGGCCAGCCTTACAACGTCTGCGTACCAAACTCTTCTTGGCCACCTTGGAGCCACCAGAATCGCTGGTGCCCCTTCTAGAACCAGTTTGCGAACTACCTTGCCCAGCATGGAGACAGGTGGAAACAGGTACAGAAAGCCCAGGTCCTTCCAAGCCAGTGACAAGGCATCCACTGCCAAGGCCAGGGGATCCTGAGAAAGAGACACAAAGGCCGGAAGTTTGTAATTGTGCCTTGAGGCAAAGAGATCCACCTCCGGAGTCCCCCACCTGCGGCAAAGATCCAGAAAAACCTTGGGGTTGAGAGACCACTCTCCTTGGCGAGAGGATCCCCTGCTCAGGGAATCAGCCTCCGTGTTTTCCACTCCCGGAATGTAGACTGCCGAAAGGCAAGGAACATTGCTCTCCTCCCAGTGCAGGATCAGAGAGACTTCCCTGAGGGCACTCCTGCTGCGAGTCCCTCCGTGGTGATTTATGTAGGCCACTGCCGTTCGGTTATCCGAACGCACATGAACCGGAAGACCCCGTAACTGTGGAGTCAACCGAGCCAGAACCAGACGAATGGCTCTGAGCTCTAATGCATTGATGGGGGTGTGAGCCTCCTGGGGACCCCACACCCCGCTGAACTGATGACTCTTCCAATAACCTCCCCAGCCCGACAGGCTGGCATCCGTGGTAACCGTCTCCCAACAAGGGGCCAGAAAAGATCTGCCCTTCACCAGATTGCTCGAGTCCAGCCACCACCGAAATGACTGCCGAACCCTGGGAGACACCTTGAAAGGTTGATCCAATGACAGTGGGCTCCTGTCCCAATACGTCAATAGGAGAAGTTGAAGAGATCTCATGTGAAACTGTGCAAATGGCACCGCCTCGAAGGAGGACACCATCAGACCCACCAGTTTCATCCCCTGTCGGATAGAGGGACAAGCAATGTCCAGAAGAAGACAGATCAGGTCCTGAATCCCCTGCACCTTGGCCTGGGGCAGAAACACTCTGGCCAGACTGGTATCCAGATTCATGCCCAGAAATGGAATCACTCGAGACGGGGGAGAGAGAAGACTTGGTGCGGTTGATCACCCACCCGAACCTCTCCAGGGTCGACATCACCAGATGGGTGTCCAGCTCTGCCTGCTGAAGGGAAGAAGCTGAAATCAACAGATCGCCCAGATAAGGCACAATGCAAATGCCCTGCGATCTGAGCAGAGCCATCACGCCCGCCAAAACCTTGGTGAAGACCCTTGGTGCCGAGGTCAGACCGAAGGGAAGAGCTACAAATTGATAATGTTGATCCTCTATCGCAAACCGGAGGAATCTCTGATGCGCCTGAAAGATCGGAACATGCAGATACGCATCCTTGATGTCTATGGATGTCATAAAATCCCCTTGGCGAAGGGAATTGATAGCCAGGGCAGAGTCTCCATGCAAAACTTTTTGGCTCTGATAAACCTGTTGAGAACCTTGAGATCTAGAATGGGTCTCACCGAACCCTCCTTTTTGGGAACCGTGAAGTAGTAACCCCTGCCTCTTTCCAACGGAGGCACGGGGCATATAGCCCCCATGTCCAGAAGGCTTTTCACTGCTAACAGGAGCCCCTGTGCAGCCTGAGGGTCCGAGGGCACCCGAGACCTTAAGAATCTTGGGGGCGGCCAGTACTCGAACTCCAGTTTGTACCCGGAGGAGACCACTTCCAAGATCCAATTGTCTGTGACCTCCCGGGCCCAGACCTGGAAGAAGAGCCTCAGCCGTCCCCCCACACTTACGGGTGAGGGCGCCCTTTCATTGCTGAGCCGGTTTAACGGCAGGCTTAGGCTTGGAACCCCAGGCAGCCGTGGGACGTGCCCGACTTCTGCCTCTGTTCCAGGATGAGCCCCTGACACCTGAGAAGGACCCTCTAAAGGAAGGAGTGAACGAGCCCGCCCCTCGAAAGGGACGGCGCTGCTTCCTCCGCTGAGGTAACTTACCACCCATAGCAACAGCATCCAATTTATCTCCAAACAGCCACGCACCCAAGAAGGGGAGAGCTGTGAGCGACTTCTTGGCTCCCATGTCCGCTGTCCACTGACGGAGCCAGACCAGTCTGCGCATGGCCACCAGTAAGGCTGACGTCCTACTACACACGACAATGGAGTCTTCCATCGCAGCCATGACAAAATCCATAAACAATTCACACTTCTTAAGTATACTCAGCGCCATCTGGATCAAGGTGAGCGTTATTCAGCCAGTCCCTGATAAGGGACCTGGTAGCGAGCCGACACCAGGGCAGACGCACTAACCGGCCGCAGGGCCAAACCCACGTTGGCAAATGCGTGGCACGCCATCTGATCAAGGCGCTTATCCTGGCCATCCTTAAGGGAGGTGGAGTCAGGGGTGTTCAGCACAGAAGAGTTGGTCAAACCTAAATCAGGCGCGTCGACCTCGGGAGGCGAAGACCAGCGCTTGACCACCTCCACCGGAAAAGGATACTTCTTATCCAATCCCTGAGGCACACCAGGAAGCCGGCAGGGCCTTTCCCATTCTCTAAGTATCAGCGCATCAAAATGCCCCTGGGTAGGGAATTCCAGACGGGGCTTGTGAGCCCCAAAAAATTCCCCCTTCTTAAGAGGGAGCGCCTCAGGTGGATCGATATCCAACACCTCCAATAAATATGACAAAACAGTGGCCGTATCAATGGCATCTCCCGGAGTCTGCCCGACATTGGAGTTCCCAGGCTGACCATAGTCAGCCTCTGAATCCTGATACAATTCCCCCTCCTCTAACGGGGAATAATCGGACAATTCAGCGGGCTCGTCGTCAATATCCCACAAAGGCTGGGCCGACGACAAGTGTCTCTTTTTAGCCTGGGCCTTCTTGCCCACCGTGCTAGCAATAATTTTCTCTATGCTGGCCAACCGAGCCCAAACATGAGAAAGCGACTCCCCACTGGCACCAATGTCACTTGGGGTACTGATCAGGTGGGAAGGGGAAGGCGATGAAGTGGGAGGAGCCGACCCACAAGGCTGGGTACCAGACTGCTGCGTTATGGCCTTTTGTGCGCATGGTATACAAATCAGCACATTCTCCCCCGTAAGAGATACCCCACACATGGCCCGGATTGTCCCAGAGGGATCCCGAGCCCGGTATCCTGCAGAGCCTCCATATGGTGAATTTTTGTGGTCAGTCGCAAGACCGTAGGGAATTACGCATAAGCAACCCGTGATGCCCCTTAAAGTCCCGGTGGGAGGATTTTTTGGGGGTGGACAATATTTATAGCTAGGGACCCCAGGACCAGGAGAGACCCCTTAAAATGCACTTGTACGGGGACACCTGTAACACACAAAAAAAAGGTCACATAAGAGCAGAGCCTAGTAAGGGATGCCCTAGCATAGCTATTACAGTCACACTGCCGAAATAATCCTATAAGGTGTATGACTGCATATATATATATATATATATATATATATATATATATATATATCGCCAAGCAGCCATACAGAGCAATTAAAAGGGATATAGGCACACACACACACAATTATACATATATATATACCGAACTATGATATCCATATAACAACATATGCCCCCGATGGATGTAGCCCAATAACGCCCGGCGACATGTCCGAAGGAGGGCATAAGCAAAGGCTTTCCAGCTAAGGAGCCCGTATGGGGCACTCATGCGGCCGATGGCGTCCAGACGAGGAGAGGGAGAAGGGGGCGAGCCAGCGCGGAGCGTGCCCGCACATAGCCCCGCCCCCCTCCGACGCGGGTGGGCGCCAGGCCCCGCCCCCCTCACTGTGGAAGGCAGAAAGTCGCGCTCCCCGGCCAAAATTGCCGCGGAGCCGACCCTGAGAGCACCGGCCCTCCGCCGCAGAGAGCGTGCGCGCAGGCCGAACGTAAAAAATACACACACACACATACACGTGAATAAAGTCAACAACACACCACACACTGCAAATAGCGGACAGGGAGTCAGCCCCCCCCCCCCCCCCCCGGAGGAGAGTAAGGGACCCGGAAGAGGGAGTGGGAACCCTGCCAATATAAGGCCATAGGCATGTAGGGACGGGGCATCCCACACCAGGATCACCAAAAACCTGGATCACCGCCTACCCTGTGGTGGGGTCTCACGGTTGAGCAGCGCTCCTACAGCACCCAAAGGGTGTTCCTACCTTTACCAAGGACCCGCAGCCGAAGCTGGGAGGCTCACTACAGGGACAATTTTGGATGGTCCTGGTAGCAATAGAGACAAAAAGGGGGCCGGGCGCGGCTTACCTGCAAGTAAGAGAAGCTTCATCTTCTGTCTTGCTCGCTTCCTGCAGAGAAGACAACTGGGGAGGTCCCAGGTAGTTATGGACCGGGAGGGGCTTCTTTTTTTTTGCATTCATCTCTGCAGAAGTTCGCCCTCTACTGGAGAATAACCCAACTGTCAAGACTTATTGAAGCGGAGTGTATGTCACACTTGGAATAATCCAGGAATAGGGGGGCTGATTCCAACCATCAACAACCATACAACGAAATTGGGTAAAAACCACCAAGGTGACCACCTGGACCAACCTATTCTTCTTTTCAATATAAATATGTTATATAACATAATGAAACATAATAGAGCATTAGACAAAATGAGAAAATGTAAATTAACCATACAGCATACATTTGCAATGCAAGCGTAAATAGAATCCAATGACGTGTGGCCTAATGAGGGATCCAAAGATCCTATAGGTAAAAGACAAGGAATAGAAGAGAAAATGTATATAAAGGGGAAAGTAGAATATACAGGCTCTTTATCAAACAGAATCACACCTTCAGACTGAAAAGGAGTTAATTGTGATAAGAGTTAAATTATAAAGAGAATCCCAAAGCATCACAGTTCCCCCTTTTATGCCTGCTTGTGCTAGCAGACATTTGCCTTTGTTGGCCGTCACAAACGTGCAGAGCGGGGATGCCTGGTGAGGACCCCACATGCACTGCTGGATCAAGCCCGAGGTGAGAATCTGGCAAACCATCTGATTGCATTTCAGGAAGTCCAGTAAAAAAATGACTCCTTGTTGTTGCACAGTAAAGCTTTCAGTCAGTCACGTGGGATGTGGAACGCAGAAAGACAAGTATTAGCTTTCCTGTTCCTGCTGGCACGCACCGGTGCCCAGCAAGGCATCCTAATGCGGGATGTTCCCATGCTGCCTAAATAAGAGAAAGTCCTTACATTTTTGACAGGACTTACTATTTACCAAAATGTATGGCTCCGGGCAGACTCACTAGGCAAAAGAAATATGTTGGCAAACTCTGGCAAACTTTCATACTATCTATGGCCAGTATAATATAGAACCAGAAATCTATGTGTTTGGGGGGAGGTCAAATTGAAAATAAATTAAAAATAGCACAAGCTTGTGAGTCATGTAACTGTGATGAGCAAAAGCATGTTTTAACCTTAACATGACACCGTTCTGTATATTGAAGATTAACTAGAAATTAGAGGTCATGGAGGAAATCCATAATCATATACAGGCAGGCGGCAGAAAGTTTAGTAGCTTTATACAGTTAATTGCTCTGAACCCTGGCACACTGGTGTTTCCTGTCTTGTTACTTGTATTTGCTTAATGCTGCATGAGCATATAAGTGTGTGCAACCAATGTTTGTTGTTCTGAATACAAATATTGGCCTTGTTTAAAGCTCTAGCCAGCGGTCACTATGGCAGACATATTGATAGATGCTAGACTAAGGCTTTACACAAGGGCTCGGCATGGTAGCATACATGTAACCTACATACAGGACTGCAGTATGGTATTCATGCAACATTTCACATTGTACATCAAAGCCCATAATATGTAGTATATGTGTGAAATAATGTCTGCCCTCACTGATTATTATTGATGTCTCTACTAAAGAGGGAGTATTTCTATTAACTGCATCAGCTCCAGTCCAAGCCTTCTCACTTTGTCATGTCATTCATGAAGTAACACATTGCTGTTAGCAGACAGTGAAATATGTCAAATAGCTCTTATAAAAAAGAATGTTCAAGACAAACAGTCTTAATCTGCGTTCACACCTGTCCAGATGCAGCTGCAGTATGCGTTTATGTGTTTACAGTGCTTGTGGATGGGATTTCTCTTTTTGCTAGACACTTGGATTGTGTCTGTGTTGTCGTAGGGTCCCTACTCTGAGGCTACCAAGGGGTGTATAAGTTATAGAGGCTGGGGTCCCCAGTGCTCAGAGGCCACATGGCTAGCCTAGGGCACCAGTCCATATGCCTTTTAGAACAGTTCCAGTGCCAGGGGGCACTAAGCTCTTCCAAACCTAGCTGGAGGTGCTGCAGGTAGTCAGGCAAGGGGTATCAGCAAGTCCTTCGGACCCCTTTCCAGTTCACAAGAAGTGAAAATAATGGTTAAAATACAATTCTGTGAAACTCACCTGTAGAATTGTTTTTGATTATATCCAGTCCAGGTCGTCCCAGTGATGACATGTGGGACATCCAAAAGCAGTGTCCATTTGGGCGGGATCCCCAGTGCAGAACAGCATGTAGTTCATTTCACTACCGCCTGAAGCACCTTTCAGCCAAGGACAGCATCAGTTGAGGCCCTGCCATCAACCTTGTACTGTAAAACTTTGTAAAAGTATGAACTGAAGACCAAGTGGCGGCCTTACAAACTTGTTCAACCGATGCCTGGTGCTTAAAAGCCCAAGAGGCACCAATAGCTCTGGTAGAATGAGCTGTGATCCGAAAAGGGGGTTCCTTCCCCTTGGCAGAATATGCTTGCACCACCACCTGTCTGATCCACTTACTGAGTGTGGACTTGGCTGGTGGCAGACCTTTCCTAGAGCACTCTGTCAAAGAGCAAATCCGATTTCCTGAAGGATTCAGTCGCAACCAGGTAATACTTAATGGCTCTGACCACATCCAAAGCATGGAGGGTCCTATCCTTAGAATTAGTCGGTGCTGGACACAAGGAAGGCAAGACAACCTCCTCATTAAGGTGAAAGGGAGAAACGACCTTAGGCAACAAATCAGGTTTAAAGCAAAAAACCACCTTATCCCTATGCCGCTCAAAATAGGGAGGTTTCACACAAAGCGTGGCCAGCTCTGATACGCGACGCACCAAGGTGATCGCTACCAAAAAGACCACTTTGAGAGTCAAAATAGGCAATGAAGCATCGCACAATGGTTCGAAGGAAGGACCCTGAAGAGTAGACAGTACTAAATTCAAGTCCCACACTGGTAATACTGACTTACGCGGTGGCCGGACATGGGTGATTCCCTGGAAAAAAGTCTTGATCAACCTATGGTTGGCAATGGATCTCTGGAAAAAGATGGCTAAGGCCGAGACCTGACCCTTGAGGGTGCTCAGCTGGAGACCCAAATGTAAGCCGTGTTGCAAAAACTCCAGAATCCTAGAAATAGAAAAAGTGCATCAAGGGAGACTCTTGGTCTCGCACCAAGCAATATAGGCGCGCCAAACTCTGTAATATATCATGGAAGAAGACTTTTTCCGTGCCTGAATCATGGTATGCACAACAGTGGTCGACAGCCCCTTTGCCATCAGGATTGAGGTTTCAATAGCCAGGCCGTCAGAGCCAGCGTCCGTAAATTGGGGTGTCGCAGCGACCCCTGTGTGAGAAGCTCTGGGTCATCGGGCATGATGTAGCGATCTACTGACATCTGAACTATGTCCGCAAACCAACTCCTTCTCGGCCAGCGAGGAGCCACCAGGATAGTTGGTACCCCTTCCTGGGCTATCTTGCGCAGGACTCTGCCCAGGAGTGGAAACAGAGGGAATGCATAAAGAAACTTGAACTCCGTCAAGGGAATCACCAGAGCATCTGTGGCAATGGCCAGAGGATCTCTTAAGAGGGAAACGAACCTCGGAAGCTTGTGATTGTGTCAGGACGCAAACAGATCCACGTCCGGCTGACCCCAGCGGAGACACAGAGCGTGAAAGGTCTTACTTCTGAGCGAACATTCCCCAAGCGCGAGGCGCTCCTGCTTAGGGAATCTGTCGTCAGGTTCTCCACCCCGGAAATGTAGACCGCCGAGATACAGGAAACATTCTCCTCTGCCCAAGACAGAATCTGGGTCACCTCCCTGAGAGCTCTCTTGCTCCGAGTTCCGCCCTGGTGATTGATGTAGGTGACAGCCATATGATTGTCCGAGCGAACCTGGATCGCACGACCCCTTAAATGGGGAGTCAAGCGAAGAAGCACCAACCGGAATGCTCTCAACTCAAGTGGTTCTCCTGCGGACCCCACTGACCCTGGATCTTCTGCATCTGCCAAACGCCTCCCCAGCCTGTCAGACTGGCATCCGTGGTAACTATCTCCCAATGGGGAGTCAGAAAGGATTTGCCCACCAGCAGGTTTCCGGGAGTCCAACCACCACAAGAGGGACTGCCTGGCCAGAGGGGACAGCAAAAATTCCTGTTCCAGAGACTCCTGCATCCGATTCCAGCCGGTCAGCAGTGAAGTGAAGAGGTCTCATGTGAAATTGGGCGAAGGGAACTGCCTCGAAGCAGGACACCATTAGACCCACCAATCTCATCCCCAGACGAATTGAGGGCCGCTGACAAGACAGCAAGGCCTGCACCTGCGTCTGGAGACCCAAAACCTTCTGCTGTGGCAGAAAAACCTTGACCTGAGCGGTGTCTATCGACATTCCCAGGAAGGATCTCACTGTTGAGGGACTGATGACTTTGGGTAATTGACTACCCAGCCGAAGGCCTCCAGGATTGACAACACCGTCCGAGTATCGCTCTCGGCCTGCTGAAGAGACTGGGCCAAAATCAGCAAGTCGTCCAGATAGGGCAGCACACGAATGCCTTGCTTCCTCATGATCGCCATGATGCCCGCCAGCACCTTGGTGAAGACACGGGGGGCTGAGGATATCCCGAATGGAAGTGCCACAAACTGGTAATGCTGATCCTCCAGAGCAAACCTCAGGAACTTCTGATGCCCCTGGAAAATCGGGATGTGCAGATAAGCATCCCTGATGTCCACCGTGGTCATGAAGTCGCCGTGATGAAGCAATCTCACCGCCAACCGTAAGGCTTCAATGCGAAAATGTCTGACTCTTACAAACCTGTTGAGACCCTTCAGGTCCAGGATTGGTCTTAACGTTCCCTCCTTCTTGGGAACCGTGAACAGGTTGAAGTAGAAACCTTGCCCCCGTTCCTGCCGAGATACAGGGCAAATCACACCTAGCCGCAGAAGGTGTTGCACGGCCATTCTCAAACCCTGTGCTTTTAGTGGGTTTCGGGATATCCGTGAACGGAGGAATTTTGTGGGCGGCCTAACTGCCAGCTCTATCTTGTAACCGGAGGACACTACCTCCTGAATCTACCAATCCGAGACGTGCCGTCTCCAGGTCTGAGCAAACAGTGGAAGCCATCCCCCCACCCGGATGGGTAAGGGCACCCCCTCATGCCTGAGGGGATCTGGCAGGGGGCTTGGATTTGGCTCGGGACCTACCTCTACCCCAGCTATCTCTGTGGCCACCTGGAAATGAAGAGCCTCTTCCTCCTCGAAAGGAACGATAGGCAGAGGGATTCCGAAAGGACTGAGCAGGCTTCTGTCTCTGAGGGAGTCTGCCATCCTTGACCAAAAGGTCCAGGTGCTCCCCAAACAGCCTGTGCCCCACAAAGGGGATACTCGTAAGCGACTTCTTAGCCGCCGCATCAGCCGACTATTGCTGCAGCCAGAGCGAGCAGCGGAGGGCAACAAGCAGGGCCGAAATCCTGGCACCAAGCCGGACCCCATCGTCCATGGCAGAAGCAACAAAGCCAATGAAATCCAAACAGGCCTTGAGTTCTTTATACTCCTCGCCCGCTTGCGAGCCTTAGCTCTATCCACAAGGTGTCTCACCTTCTTTCTGATGGCTAGAGAGACAATCGCCACAGAGCCCAGATCATCAAAAAGATTGTCATTATTCGAGTAAACGGGCTTGAGGTGCAGTTTCTTACTCGTAGCCTTCTTGGGAAGCCGTCTGCTAGATCTGTCTCTCGAGATTGGCCAGTCTATGCGCCAAGTCCACATGAGACCCCCTGCTGGCTCCCCCCTCACTGGGGGCTGAGTGCAGCAGCGCAGGGCTAGGGTTATGGTTATTTATTATGGTCCAAAATAATGCCTCTGGCGCAAGTGGTACAAACAGTGCTGAATCCGCCCAGAGGATTCCTACTGCACAAGGGGCAAAGCTTTTCCTGCCCAAATGGGGCCCCCAGCTCACTATCCCCTGATGCCTCCATTATGGTGATTAAAAATGGTCAAATCAGTAAGGCTACAAGACACTAATGGCCAAAACCTATAAGTGATCCCTCTTAATAAAAGGGGGGACCGGGAGGAACCACAACCCTCAACCACAAGCCTACGGCCTATACAAGAGAGGGGGAGAAATGCAAATGATCAGAAATAGCAAATGCAATTGGTCATAATACACAGTCAGAAAAATACAATTCTATGAAATACTCACCTGTAGAATTGGTATTATAGGTATACAATATGTCCTGCTCCAGATATAATACTTACACTTGGGATATCCTCCGCCAGGAGGCGCTGCACTGCAGACATGAGAAAACAGGCTCCTCCCGGCCCCTTAAATACCCAGGGACCTCCCACAAATCCCCAGCATTGAAAAGCAGTGAACAAGAAGCCGGGAGAATTAAACCACCAAAAAACTGGTAACTATAACAATGATAACAATCACCATACAGGGGATCCAGAATAATGCAAAAACCAGGGTGGGGTGGAGCAGGACGTACTGTATACGTATAATACCAATTCTACAGGTGAGTACTTCACAGAATTGTATTATTCTAAGTATACAGTACGTCCTGCTCCAGATATAATACTTACACTTGGGACATCCAATAGCAGTGTCCATAAAGTAGGGTGGGATCCCCAACAAAAAGGCAACTGCAGGCAGTTTAAACCGCCGCCTGCAAAACCTTGCGGCCAAACACAGCATCAGCTGAGGCCCTAACATCAACCTTGTAAAACTTTGAAAAGGTATGAACAGAAGACCAAGTAGCGGCGCAAACTTATTCAACAGAAGCCTGGTGCTGGAAAGCCCAAGAGGCACCAATGGCACGAGTAGAATGAGCAGTAAGGCGGAAGGGAGGTACCTTCCCCTTGGCAGAATAGGCCTGAATCACAGCCTGACGAATCCATTTGCTAATAGTAGACTTGGCGGGAGCCAAACCTTTCCTAGGCCCGGAAGGCACAACGAAGAGAGCATCAGTCTTCCTGAAAGCCGCAGTGACTACCAGGTAATACTTCAAAATCCTGACCACGTCCAAGGAATGCAGAACCCTTTCCTTATCGTTGCTAGGATTGGGACACAATGAAGGAAGAACTATAGGGTTGATTCAGAGCCTCTTTCTCATCATCTTTATGGAGGTCTTGCTACCAAACGAAAAATCATGCAAAAATTAAAACATTTCACACTAAAGTTCTCGCAGAAAAAAGGCTTTGCTGAATCAGACGAGGGGAAAAAATGAACGAGAATGGAAATATTCATGCAAAAAAAAGGTGAGAAAGGGGCTCTGAATCAACCCTTATATCCTGATTCAGATGAAAAGCAGACACCACCTTCGGCAGAAAGTCCGGTTTGAAGCGGAACACCACCTTGTCCTGGTGTCTCTCATAGTACGGAGGCTGAATAGACAGAGCAGCCAGCTCAGACACACGCCTAACCGAAGTAATAGCCACCAAAAAGACAACCCTGAGAGTAAGAACAGCCAGGGCAGCATCATGAATAGGCTCAAAGGGAGCACCCTGCAAGGCAGATAAAACCAAGTTTAAATCCCAAACAGGGACCATTGGTTTACGAGGGGGACGCACATGAGTGACCCCCTGAAAGAAGGTCTTAACCAAATGATGCTGAGCAAAAGACTTCTGAAAGAAGACGGACAGGGCAGAAACCTGACCCTTCAGAGTACTGAGTTTTAGACCTAACTCCAAACCATGCTGTAAGAACTCCAGAACCCTAGGGATTGAAAACTCCCTACAGGGAAGAGACCTAGATTCACACCAGTCAATGTAGGTACGCCATACTCTATAATAGATGGCAGAAGAAGTCTTCTTCCTAGCCTGCACCATAGTACCTACCACAGAGGCAGACAAACCTTTCTCCATCAAGATGGAGGTTTTAGCAGCCAAGCCGTCAAAGCCATAGTTTGTAAATTGGGATGGCGTAAGGAGCCCTGAGTGAGCCCCTGGCAGGTCGTACTGGTCTACTGCCATTTGTACCACGTCTGCGAACCACACTCTTCTTGGCCACCTGGGGGCCACTAGAATCATAGGTACCCCTTCCAGAGCAATCTTGCGCAGAACCCTGCCCAGAAGGGGGAATGGTGGAAATACATACAGGAGCCGAAACTCCTTCCATGACATGGACACAGGGCATCCGTGGCCAAGGCCAGAGGATCCTGAGACAGGGATACAAAAGCCGGGAGCTTGTGGAGCTTGTGATTGTGACGGGATGCAAACAGGTCCACATCCGGTAGACCCCAACGGTGACACAAGGACTGGAATACCCTGTTGCAGAGGGACCACTCCCCCTGACGGGACGTCCCCCTGCTCAGAGCGTCTGCTAGCAGATTCTCCGCCCCCTGGAATATACACAGCCGAAATGCATTGGACATTGGTCTCCGCCCATGTCAGAATCCAAGACACCTCCTGGAGAGCACCCTTGCTCCGGGTCCCTCCCTGATGGTTGATGTAGGCAACCGCCGTCCTGTTGTCTGAGCGCACCTGTACCACCAGACCCTTCAGGTGGTGGGTCAACCGCTCCAGCACCAACCTGACTGCCCGTAATTCCAAGTTCCTGTGGTCCAGTCACCACGCAAGGCACTGTCTGACCGAGGGGGGAAGCACACAGACCCCGTCCAAGGACGCAGGGTTCTTGTCCCACACTGACAGAAGGTGAAGCTGCAGAGGCCTCAAATGGAACTGTGCAAAGGGCACCGCCTCGAAGCTCGCCACCATCAGGCCCACCAGCTGCATTCCCTGCCTGATGGAGGGTTGGGGGCACGAGAGCAGGAACCTCGCCTGCGCAATCAGAGCTTCCACCTTCTGTTCTGTTGAGGAAGGAATATCCGTGACTGAACTGTATCCAGAATCATTCTCAGGAACGGAGTCACCGAGGAAGGGGACAGAGAGGACTTGGGGTAATTGATCACCCATCCGAAGGACTCCAGGGTGGACACTACCAGCCGAGTGTCCAACTCTGCCTGCTGCAGAGACCGAGAGGTGATGAGTATATCGTCCAGGTAGGGTAGCACGCGTATGCCCCTTGACCTGATCAGGGACATCACCCCTGCCAGCACCTTGGTGAACACCCTGGGAGCTGAAGTGAGGCCGAATGGCAAGGCCACAAATTGGTAATGTTGACCTTTCAGTGCAAACCTTTGGTGTCCTGGAAACACCGGGACGTGAAGGTAAGCATCTTTGATGTCTACGGACGTCATAAAGTCCCCTGGGCGCAAAGAGCCGATGGCCGAGCGCAGAGTTTCCATGCGAAAGTGCCTGTTCTTGACAAACTTGTTGAGGATTTTTAAATCCAGAATGGGCCTGACTTACCCATCTCTCTTGGGTACTGTGAAAAGGTTGGAATAGAACCCCATGCCACTGTCTCCTAAGGGGACCTTGCAAATGACCCCTAGATCCAGGAGACCCTGTACGGCCAGCAACAAGACCTGAGCTGAAGCCGGGTCCTGTGGAATCCGGGACCCAATGAATCTGGTGGGGGGCCGCACAGCAAATGTTGTAGCCGGAGGACACTACCTCCTGAATCCACCGGTCCGAGACGTGGTGTCTCCAGACATGCTCGAAGTGCTGCAGATGTCCCCCCACCCTGACGGGCGAGGGCGCCCCTTCATGCCTGAGGGGTCTTGGGAGGGGCTTTGGTCTTGGACCCCCAGGAGGAACTAGAACGGCATCCTCTGTTCCTGTGCCAGGAATCTGCGCGGGACCCAGCGAAGGACACCCCTTGTTTAGCCCCACGGTAGGGGATTGAAAGGGTGCCCTGGCCCCGAAAGGGCCGAGTCTGCCGCCAGCGCTCAGGTAACTTACCTCCTTTGGCGAAGAGGTCTAGGCGGTCCCCAAACAGGCGCAGCCCCTTAAATGGAAGCCCAGTAAGGGCTTTCTTAGCAGCATTGTCAGCAGCCCACTGGCGCAGCCAAACCGCGCGGCGTATAGCTACCGCCAGGGCAGAGGATCTGGCACACATCCTAATAGCATCATCCGATGCAGACAGGATAAAGTTCCCAAACACATCACAGTGAGACAGTGCATTGATAGTATCAGGTGGCAGTTCATCTGGGCCATCGAGTGCATTCCCGACCATGGCCCTGAGCGCCACTGCCGTAATGGCTAAGGCACAAACCGGGCGCAGTGCCGCCCCCCCAAATGCAAAGGCATGGCATGCCAATTGGTCAATACGCCGGTCCTCAGAATCCCGCAGCGTAGTAGTGTCAGGGGAGTGCATAATAGAGGTGTTGGACAACCCTAGAATAGGAGCATCGACCTCGGGGGGCGATGACCAGCACTTAACCATGTCAGCAGGGAAGGGATACTTCCTGTCCAAACTCTTAGGGATCCCGGGGAGTCTACTGGGAAGTTCCCATTCTTTAAGCACAAGGTTATTGAAATGGGTTTGCTCGGGAAATTCCAAACGAGCCTTAGCAGTATGAAAGAGCTCACCCCTTTGCCAGGGGGGGAAATGGACAAAACCTCAAAAATCTGAACCAGCAGCCTGTCGGTATCATCCGGGGTCCAGTGCTCGGAACCAGACTCGTCATGACCCCTTGACTTCTCGTCGGATGACCCTGAGTCAGAGAACAGCTCCCCTTCGTCCGAGGGGGTATGGCCATAAGCATGCAACAACTCATCAGATTCCGGAGGGAAAAGAGCAGGGTCAGGGGTTAAATGCCGCTTCTTTGCAGTGGCCTTGCGCGCTAAAGAATTAGCAAGCAATTTTTCAACACTGGCCAGTCTAGTAGCCATATCATGATGAGAATCCCCGCTTGTATTGGGGGTTAGACTCAGGCTTGGGGGAGTAGGTGAAGTGAGGCGAGTTGCAGGCCAAGCCACAGAAGACGTGGGAAGAACCGATAGCGCCTGCTGTGCACAAGGAACAAAGACCCGTGCATTGTCACCGCTGCTAGGTAAGACCCCACAAGCTACACACAGCCGGGCTTGTCCCGAAGGAACCCCGGTCGCATTATCCTGGGATGCCTCCATATGGTGATTAATCGGCACAATTAGGGATTGACGCTGTAAGCTACCCTGGATGCCCCAATAACCCGCGGGGAAGTGGGAGTAATTTTTAATAGGCCCCACTGGGAGCTACACCGGGCCGGGAGAAGCCACCGGATTCCACGGTCTGAAAGACATAAAGGGAACAGAGATGTCAGAGCCATACGCAAGAAAAGGGAATAAAGAAAATCGCCCGCGAGGGCACTTACAGACCGAGGGTGGGGGGGGGGGGGAGGATGGTCTTCACCACACGCGCCGACTAGCAGTAAAATGGCGCCAAGTGAACCTCGAAGGGCGGGCCACAGCTGGCCGTGACGTGGAGCGCGCCAAGCCGGGGCCCCGCCCCCCCGGAGAGCGCGAAGCTCCAAAAACCCGTAGTCAATGTAGACAGCTGGGGAATGACACGTAAAAAGGAATTGATCGAGTGGATTACCTCAGAAGAGCCACTACGACACTAAAGGAGACGCCGCAGCATCTGCACCGCCGCCGCCGCCCATGCAGTACAGACAATACAGGGAAAAAAGCGGCGGCGACCAATATAAAGGCAAACAGCGCGGCTCTGACAATCATTCCCAGTCAAGGGAAAGACTTAGATCATAAGCGTGTAATAGGGTACACTGAGGCCGCCATACGCACACACTCCTCCCCCCCCTTTCTTTCCCCCCGGGCTAAGGGGGAGAACGAGGGAGGATGGTGACCCTTTGGACAGGGTCCACCGCTACACGGGGCGTGGGGCAACGATGCGGGAGGGGCATCCCCTGAAGGCTCACCATCAGCCTAAACTGCCTACCCTTTGGTGGGGGACTGCGGTGGAGCGTGGCTCCATAAGCACACATGGTGCTGCCTACCTTCACCCGACCAGCGCAGCCCAGGCTGGGAGGCACATCACAAGGAGGGCGGGTGGGAGTAGTCCAACAGGGCCGCAGGCTGTAATAGCCCCGCTCACCTGCGAGAGATACTTCATGTCTTCGCAGTCGGCACTGCAGAGAATTCTGGGGATTTGTGGGAGGTCCCTGGGTATTTAAGGGGCCGGGAGGAGCCTGTTTTCTCATGTCTGCAGTGCAGCGCCTCCTGGCGGAGGATATCCCAAGTGTAAGTATTATATCTGGAGCAAGACGTACTGTATACTTAGAATAAAAGAGGGACTCACGACACCGACAGAGGGACAGCGCAGCCTCCGATGACGAAAGGACCCCCAGCAGCAGCAGCAGCAGGAGGGACGCACCAGGCTCCGCAGCATCAGCAGGCCCCAAGCAGCAGCAGCAGAGCGCGCGCTGACCAGCACAAGGGGCAGAACCTTCCAGAACACTCCTTGAGGGGTGGGCGGTGCTGTGATGACGCTAGACGTGTCAGCGCCCAGCTCCGCCCCCTCCGGCGGTGCGTGAGGAGACGTGCCCGTCCCTTCAATGCTGCATGGGCAGAGAATGGCCGTGGGGACACAGCGGCCCACCGCGCCAGAAACACAGCGCCGCACCACCGGCGACCCCCCGTCACAGACAGCGCCGCACCAGCGGCGAAGCGGAGAGACCAGTGGGGTACGGCAACCCCTCAGTCAGGCGACGACGAGAGAGAGAGGGAGGTTAGTATGCAGCATGCTACATAAGGCCCAGCTGAGCCAGCAACGAGCCAATAGTAAAATCACCAACACAGTAAAACACAACACTAAGTGCCAAGTCTCCAATAAAGCTTGGAGGCAGGGAGGGTACATACAGAAAAAAATGTGGTTCTCCCCCCCTAGGCTCACCATAAGCCTGCGGCCGACTACCCTTTGGCATAGGGTCTGCGGCCCAGAGCCAAGCTCTGCTGAACGCCCCCACCCCCGGCGTTCACCCTACTGTCACGATCCTGTAGCAGCCAGAGGCTGGGAGGCAGGAGTGGGTCAGAAGGGATCTGTGGAAATAGGGCCCACAGCGGCCGACGAGCTAGGAGGCCCCGCTCTGCTGCCATTACCTGAGAGAGTGTCAAAACGATCTTCTGCAGCCAAGACTACAAGATGAACAACTGGAGAATGATAGAGGGACACCTGCCTTTATAGGGGGCCGGAAGGAGCTGCAGCTTTTGATCTTGCAGTCGAGCGCCCCCTGGTGGCCTCCATTTCCAGGGCCCATCCTCTTCCTGTTGTCAGTTCCTCCACCGGCATTGATGGCTCGCTGGCATAGATGACTAGCTGCCACAGGGAAGGACAGTTATAACTTGCGATGTGGCATCCCTGTGAATGCTCTCCTACTCTCTAGCTGTACAGAGTCTCTAGAAAGAATACCAGGGAAGCCTCAGCCCATGGTGTAAATGCCCCTAACTGCGTCAATGCCTGGTGGGATGCCAAGCTGTGAGGATGGGGACCTTTCTTCCTCTGAAGTCCTAATGTCCGAAGAGCAGCAGCTTTGGCTGCTTCTGCCAGCAGATGAGGAGTTAATGGTGGACACCCTGGTTCCTGGACAGGAAGAAGACCTGTGCAGGGAGAGGCTGTCTGAGGTGAGTATAGTTTAATGCCAGAGGGCACAATGTATTAAAATACATTGTGAACTGATCAGTAGTCTATTATTTGCTGTAGTAACTGAGGCTCTGAAGTAGACCTCCCTGGGTGAGGTGCATCGATTCCCAGGGTGACCAAATTTGGAGCCCCGTTTCTCTGAACTTAGTAACCACTCACCCCTCTACCTATCTACCTGCCTGTTGCCCAACCCACCTACCTATTCAACTGCCTACTAACCCACTCATCTACCTACATACCTGCCCACTTGCCTTGCTATGCAGGACTTGGAGTGGCAGCTGGCCGGCTTGGTGCATAATTGTCAGACCCTGGAGTGGAGGTGGCAGTCGCCCACCTATCTGCCCACCCCCATCAACCTCACTACCTGCCCTCCCACCTACCTACCCACTCACCTATCTGTCTAACCACTCACCTTCCTACCTACTCACCTACTTACCCAACCTGCCTACTAACCCACCCAACTACCAACCTATGTATCTACATGTCTACACACCCACCTGCCTACCTACCCGAAATTCCTATTTAATAAGAATTTCTATATATTCCTATCTAAATTCAAACATACTCCTCTACCTGACTACCCCTACCTGTCCATCGGTGTACCTAACCATCTATCTGCTCCTAACTGCTTGCTCACCCACCTACCTAACTACATAGCCTGGCGCTGAGACAGGGGGTTAAACAAAGAAGAGCAGGGGATGCTGCTCTGTGCATTCTCTTCAAAATGGCTGTGCCCATGGCCTGAGACAGGAGGTGAACAGCACTGCATCTAGCCCATTTTTGTTTATTCCCCCCCCCCCCCAGCACCAGGGGAAGGAAGCCAAGGTGGGAGGTTATGAAGACAATTTGCTTTATTGGAAAAAAAATACAGCATCAGGGGTCTCTACTAGATTTTTCTGCCCAGGGGCCTCCAGAATGTAGCTACCCTGCAGATTATTATTTCTTACTGAATGAGTTTTACTTTAAGATATATGACTGCTCAGAGCTTTGCTACTAAATCACTTGTGTAATGTGTAGGATTAGTAAGCAGAAAACATGTCAAACTATCACATGAGATACATTAATCATCAAATAACGCTCTGCTGCCACCTAGTGTTCAAACAGAAATAATAATACAGGGAAATAAATGTCATCATAAACCAACCCTCGATTACCTGAGTTGTCAGCGTCTACGAGGCTGTCACCTTCTCTCAGCTTAGAATCCATATTTGATATTGTGATAAAAATATTACCCTAAAAAATGAAAATATTGAAAATATAGTGTTAGAATATAAAAATGTTGTATGGACCTATCCATATTAGAATCCATATTTGATATTGTGATAAAAATAAGACTATTAGACTAATACTGACCTATATTTGTTATATATATATATATATATATATATATATATATATATATATGTATATATATATATATGTAGTATAGTAAAGTATTTAAGTAGAATGTTGCCATCAAACTCGCAGGTGAGAGATTGAAAAGCATGTTTTGATATTTGTCTGGATTTTAACTATTATATACTGTGATTTTGATTTCCAATATTGGTTTCAGAACAAAAATTAATAAATGGATGGAAGGATGTTTTTTGTATATATATTATATTTATGCTTGTAAAAAACAAACTAAAAACCTATTTTACAAGGGAAATATGAAATGAATTTACCACTAGGTAGAGTACTGGAGCAATGAATGAATTACCATATCATGCTGTCCAGATCCACATGCACCCTCACAATGCCAACACTGACGCGTTGCGTGGCCTGAGCTTAAGCCTCTGATGAAGTGGCTTAAGCTCAGGCCACGCAACGCGTCAGTGTTGGCATTGTGAGGGTGCATGTGGATCTGGACAGCATGATATGGTAATGTACATTGCTCTGCGCTTTCATTTATTGACTCTGTATAGTACACACTGTGGCTAGTATGTACATGCAAATTATATATAAGAATCCAGATTAGTATATTTGGACAAATATATGCCCGGGTATCTACCCCCCTTTTTCTGACTTGCACTTGCAGCAACACCCAACACTTGAGTTTCCACTGGTGTCTGTATATTCACTTTTGGGACACTTATGTCCCTCTTTTCGTTTTGTTTGTTTTGTTTTGCTTCTCACTGCTGTTTCTTTAATCACGTTTTCAGTTTATTCACTCACTTGCATGTTCTTAGCACTATCTTTCACAGCTTCACAGTATTTCAGGGATAGCTCCCGTGGCATTTATTAGACCTTCCAATTTGCATAGACATTGTTAGCATTACTATAAGCATTTATATATTAGTGCAAATAGCCCTATTGGATATTCGCAGATAATTGAGTTTATTCATATATGTTTTGCAATAAGTCCAGTTAAGTTCCGCTACACCCCACAAGTGGGGTTTTAATCTGTGTATTTTAAATGTATGTTTTTTTCTTTGGCTTATAATAAAATATTTGTAATTTTGTATACTGGGGTAACTGTTTTTCTGTTGAGCGGCCTATTTGTATGAATAGAAGGGAGGTATTGGTGAGTTTGGCTGGTCACCCACCACCTGTTCTCTAGATGTAATCAACCCCTGTGGGGCTGTTTCCTCCCAAGCCAGCATCCAGAACTCTATAATCATAGGCGGCAGTGCGGGAACCATTTTATTTAAGAAAGCAAAATGTATATAACTTCTAATCCCTTCCCACTCCATCCATAACTAGAAAATGGTTTTGGCCAGAGTTGAGCCTCATATGTCAGTGCACACTGGCAGGCTGATTCATTATTAGCGGCAAGTAGCGACAGATGAGTGTCTGTAGCAAGCATTTCAGAGCACCTGCTAGTAGTCGCTGTGCTCGGCCTTGGGTCGCTAGTTCAGGGCAAATCAGTCGCTGTGCAGCAATGATAAATACATTGTGGGGAGTCGCTATATGACCAGTATAGCGCTGTATGGGAGCGAATGTTAGCGACTGGTCATTGTGACCGACTCACAACATATTCAGCAAAAAATCAGCCTCCAGAGGCAGTGTGATTAAAGGTTGTTTTTTAACATGTATCCACCAGTAACAAAGCGAAAACATATGGAATTACATTGTTATAATATCAATTGTAATATCAATTCTGCAGAAATATATACAATTTAAAAATAAAATGAAAACATGGCTTTTTCAAGGCCAGGAAAGATCTCACATTATTTGAGAATAATAATAAAAAAAAATTATTAAAACAAAAACCCTGTTTAAAGAGAAGTAAAAGAACGTCCATTGAAATGTATGGGAGAGCGACAGGTAGCGAGAGGTAATACGTGGCGCTCTGCAAGGCTGAACGCCGGCGCTGTACGCTGAGGCTGTGATAATGATGAATCGGACGCTACATGGCGTTATCCCAGTCGCTCAACAGATTCTGCTTGATAAATGTGTAATTGTGTGCCATGTCCGGCGTTCACCTGACGCTACCTGTCGCTACCTGTCATTTACAAGCCACTACCTGACGCTAACCCTTCATGAATAAGGCCCTGGGTCTCTATTACATATGCATATAACACAATTGTAGGAACTATATTAGATAATACCTATAGCAATCTAGGGGTTCTCTGGTCGCATACAGGGTCATGCTCTATGTAGTATGCAGTGCACTGACATCATTATTCCAGCTCCCTTAGGAGCCACTTATGATGTTGTTATGACAATGTGGCTCAATGTGACAGTCATCTCTTGGTTTGCATCAGCCATGCCACCTGTATCACGGCTGAGAAGATGTCATGGTGTAGCATGCTGCTACTCTGATTAACTCTAGGAAGCAAAGAGTAACATGTCTTTGGTTATTTATAAATTGTGAATGAATCTTGCCAGGTAACAGCTAAATTACATCCACAGAGACACTTTCAGACAGCAGCTAGAAGCCCGGCTTGTTGTGCCTCTTCTACTGTGCTTTAGCAGACAGATATACTATAGACCTGTGTAATCCAGACACTTGGTAGGTGTGAAGAGAATAATATGCCACAGTCCACCTGTGTTGTCTATATGACAAGTAAACAACCTGCCCCATAGTGACTGACATTTATTTTTGACAGATTCTGCTACTTTAACTGAAACAGCCAGCTCAACCCGACAAGGTTGACAAGGGACTAAATCCAGTAAATTTTGACTATACTATGTCTAGTTTTGTGCCACCAAATCAATGTGTTCTGCTTACTTTTATTGCAAACCCATGATGCATGTGCAGGCTCCCTCTTCAATTGCCATTATACCCAGCCATTCAGATAGGCCCGGTGCAGCTGTGCAAATCAGGGAAGCAGAGGATGCCGCTACAGTCTGCATATGCATTGTGGGATCACTGAAAAGGCAAAATTCTGGGCTAACCAGAGGGTCTCACACAGCAAAGCATCCAGATTTGCAAAGAGGGAGTCTTATAGACACTAGGAGCTTGATTCAACAAAGATAGAAAAAAACATTGTTTTGGTTGGAAAATCTGATTGCATGCGAAAAACTTAAACCGGACCAACACCCGGTTTTACTTTAACGGGTGCCCGCCCGAGTTTCTTGCCATCAGCAGACAGAGGGACCAACACCTGTTAAAGTAAAAACAGGTGTTGGTCCGGTTTAAGCAACTTTGAGTGATCCAACAAAGCTAATTAAATCCATCCAGTCGAATAGGTTTAAAAATGCTGGCAAAGAAATTCAGTTTCCATGTGAAAATGGCTTTAGTAAGCGAACATTTCTGGAAAATCTGCTTCTCCTGCTGAAGAAAATCTCTGAAAGCTTCTCTAATGCTGAGAAGCCTTTAACCCGGTACTGTTTTTTTTTTTGGCTATAGCGCCAGTTCCACAGCGCCTGCATTTTAAGCCTTCTCTGGCAGTGTGCTGTGGTCTGCATTGGCGCTAAGGGACGCTACACAAAAAGCTACTGGCTTAGCATTCATTGTTGCACTAGGTAGTGGCCGGCCTATATCTGTGCTGTTGTCCCTGGTAAGCGCAGATTAGTGCCGGAGCTCCCCAGAATATTTAGCAATTTTATGGGCCTTAAAAAATTTGGCGGCATATTTTACCAGAACTGTTTAGCGTTCCATCAGTACTGTTACAAGAAATCACTGCTTGAGACAAACTTTACAGTGCGCTTTTGAAGCGTTTTACTTATTGGGGTCCAAATTACACATTGCTAAGCCAAAGAAGCCATTAAAATTAATGTTTATATTTTTTTTTTACAATTCATTTTGGATAATCTAGGTCTAGGTCCTGAATTTCATTTATTGAAATGCAAGTTCATAGACAACATTTTTGGGGAAAATGCATTATAGCAATAAACGCTATAATCCAGTTCGGCCCATTGTGCTCTATGAGAATTTCTGCTACAGCCAAGTTTCAGCCAGAGCTCCTGTTAGATAAGCTGGCGGCCGCACCGATGTTAGCATTTTTTAAGTTGTTAAATCAGACGCTGAGCCAAAAAAAATACAATTCTGTGATTACTCACCTGTAGAATTGATATTATGAGTGTACATCCCGTCCCGTTCCGAAATATATCCTTACACATGGGTTATTCATCTTCAGATGTCACGTTACTGCAGAGCAGAAAAAGTGGCCCCTCCCGGCCTATATATACCGAGGCACCTCCCACAGAACCCCCGTATTTAAAAAAGCAGTTAACAGAAGCCAGGAGAAATATTCACCATAAAGAGGTAACAAGAACAACAAGGGTGGGGCAGAACGGGACGGGATGTACACTCATAATATCAATTCTACAGGTGAGTAATCACAGAATTGTATTATTCTTAGTGTACATCCCGTCCCGTTCCGAAAGATATCCTTACACATGGGACATCCAATAGCAGTGTCCATAAGGTAGGGTGGGATCCCCAAAAGCAACAGCAAGCAGTCTAAACCA